>CM022758.1:9477610-10077610 GCA_012411365.1 Ameiurus melas
TCCACAAGTATTTGAACCTACCTGTGTTGTAATTCACTCTGTGCCGTGGAGGATGTCAGAGCGTCACACCGGATGTGCCCTGCATCACAAAACCAACTTGTGAAACGTCATTGCATTGACTTTGTCTATCACGACAACATTAACTTAATACAGGACGTCTAAACTTGGTGTTACTTTCCGACGTGTCATCACTGATTGTATTCGGACTAGTGTACATGCATAGAAGCTTGCGTAACAGGTCTGAATACACATCCCACGTGTCTCCTGTAACAGTGTACAATTACAGCATGGTTAGACTGTGTTTTGGCTTTAACACGTACTTCTGAAAACTAAGACGTGTTGGTAAATGCGTTTGATAACTTGAATTTGGGATATGCTGCAAGTCTGTGGCGCGTTCCCGATGACATCCTATGCCTAGCCGTTCGCCGATAGTTTCGTATTAATCTGACTAGAGTACCATTTTGATTGGAGACGATTTTTGGGGTGTTTTTAATAACCGTGAACGCTTCACCCAGGAAAAAGCGAGCTCCCTTATCCAGGATGGGTGTGTTGTCACGTCGAGGTACACGTGAATTACATTCACTATGTTGTCGGATTTGTGAGGCGATCATTTGTCGATCACGTGGCCATAATGTGTAAGTAGGCGCTACTTGCGCTAAGAACAACTTACCTAAATTGTGGCAGTGGTAGCTCTGTGGTTAAGACAATGGACGTCTGACGGGAATGTCATAAGTTCAAATGCTAGCACCACCAAAATGCCACTGCTGGGCCCTTGAGCAAGGCCCTTAACCCTCAAATGCTCAGTTGTATACATGATCTATATATAAGCCGCTCTGAATAAATCTGCCAAGTGCCATAAATGCAGTGTGAATGTAAAACCCCAGAGAGCATTGCTTGTCTGACAAGTCCTCTTAAATGGCTGTTTATTGTTCTGCTTTTTCTGTGCCGCCTTTCATTCTGCTGTCGGCAGGAGACGAAAGAAAGAAGTGTTTCCTGTAATTAATACTGAAGAAAAAGCGCAGAATCTCTTTTACTGCAGGATGTAATGGAGTCTTTTCCAGCATGTTCGTTCAGACAGGGTTACAGTGCTGTGAAAATGTATCGGACTGATTTCTTCTGTTTGTGTATATTTCATGCTAAATTGTTTAAATTAAAACAAAATCTAAGATAAAACGATGGTAACCTGAGTTAACACAAATACAGTTTTTAAATGACAATAAAGTGCTATTTATTGAAGCAAAAAAGTTATCCAATACCAACTGGGCCTGTGTGAAAATGTATTTGCCCCGTAGTTACTCATTCCCCAACATCTATAAAACTGCATTCATAATGGGGTTCAGCTGGACTAGACACAACGAGGCCTGATTACTGCAAACCCTGTTCAATAAAATCAACACTTAAACATTTTAACTAGTAACACACTACGGCAAAATTTAAAGAAATTCCAGAAATGATGAGGAAGTAGGCGATTGAAAGGTGATAGTGTTACAAAGCTATTTCAAAGGCTCTGAGATTCCAGAGGACCACAGTGAGAGCCATTATCTCCAAATGGAAAAACTCGGCACAGTAGTGAACCTTTCCAGAAGTGACCGACTTTCCAAAATTCCTCCAAGAGCACAGCAACTGCTCCTCCAGGAAGTCACAAATGAGCCAAGGACGTCATCAAAGGACCTACAGGCCTCGCTTGCATCAATAAAGGTCACTGTTTATGACTCCACTATCAGAAAGACACCGGGCAAAAATTACATCTGTGGAAGAGTGCCGAGGTGAAAACCACTGCTAACCCAGAAGAACATTAAGGCTCGTCTAAATTTTGCCAAAAGACACCTTGATGATTCTCAATCCTTTCAGGAGAATGCTCTGTGGATCGATGAGTCAAAAATGGAACTGTTTGCAAGATGTGTCTGTTGCATCAAGCGTAAACCAAACACCAAATTCCACAAAAAGAGCATTGTACCTGCAGTCAAGCATGGTGGTGGAAATGTGATGATGTGGGGATGCTTTGCTGCTTCAGGCCCTGGGTAACTTGTAATAATTGAGGGAAACATGAATTCTGCCCTGTACCAGAAAATCCTAAAGGAGAATATCAAGTGCAGCTGGATTATGCAGCAAGACAATTAGTAAGTTTACATGGACATCAGTAATCCAATATTAACCTAATACCTAGATTAAGAAACTACCATGTAAACATACATTTTTGATTACCTTAATCCATCTAAAGTCATACTCGAAGTAAGAACAGCTCGAATTAAGACATGTGGAGTATTCCTGTTGTAGTCGCATTATCGATGTCCATTACAGACATGTACACACCTTAACCACACTATATGCTATATAGGAGGTAAATACGCTGTTTGGGACTCAGCCCACGGTTTCAAGCAGTCATTTATTTGTACGTATACCATGACAAATAATTAAATGCACTTGAAGCTTTCTAAAAGTTACAAATAAAAACGCCCACAACTGTATACGTTACCATAACGAAGACAAACTATGTCGATACGTGAAATTCTGGAAGGAACGTCGGACGGCGTGGCGTAGGGACGTAGTGAAGTGTACCGTTAATCGACCTATGTTCTGGAACGTTGAAGGAATATTGTAAAAGCGACCCATGTAAACACTTTAATCACAATATTGTCTTATTCAGAATAAGGTCAATAATTAGATTATTGCTGTCCATGTAAACATAGTCCGTGATCCAAAGCATAGGAGTAAGTCCACCCCTCCCTGAATAGCTCAGAAAAAGCGAAGTTAAAAATTTTGGAGTGGCCTAGTCAAAAGTCCTGACTTGAACCAATAGGGATGCTGTGGCAGGACCTTAAGTGGGCAGTTCATGCTCAAAAACCCTCCGATGTGGCTGAACTACAGTAGTTGTGTAAAGAAGAGTGGGCCAGTTATCGGAAGTGTTTGATTGCAGATATTGCTGCTGAAGGTGACACAACCAGATTTAAAATGTCGGGGGGCAAATAGTTTTTCACAGGGCTAATGGGTGTTGAGTAACTTTTTTTTTTTTTGCTTCAATTAAAAATAAACAAAAACTTGTTTGTTTGCTTAGGTTGCTTTTGTTTTATGTTGTATTTTGTTGAAGCTCTAAACCTGTTTAGAATGCGATTTACACCAAAACAGAAGAAATCAGGATGGGGAAATCATTTTTCACAGCACTGTATATTTCACCAGCGGTTATTTGTACATTGTATAGACGCTTCAGACAGGACTAAAATCCCAGAGATATTCCGGTAATGATTGCATCACCCCAGCTCCTTGTGTAAAAGTAACCCATTTGGAATCAAGCTTAAGACTCTTGGTCAGACCAAAGCATCCCGATTAAACCGTGTTCCAGACTGATATTGTCTTGGTTTGGCGATGTAAAACTGAGCGCTCCACTGACTCTCAAGACTCCTTGTGACTTTTTGTCTCAATTCCTATAATGTGCAAAAGATATGAGAAGTTTGAAAAGCTGTATGCAGTTGTTTCCAACTGAACTTGAGTCAGACTGCTTCATCGTGGACTCGTGTGTTTATACACGATATAATATTCATTTGCTCCAGTCTCTTAGTAGAGCTTAGGGCCTTTTGTGTGAACATCAGTGTAACGACTATCCACTTCGAGAGTGGTTTAGCACTGAATTTTCTGCGCAGACACTGAACATGATTGTATAGGAGTTCAGTTGCATAATTAACTCCTGTATATAATAATTTCCAGTCACATGTACTAGTGCACGACTGTTCACAAACCACACAAGGGTCCTAATGAGTGTGCAAGGAAATAATGGAAATCCCCTTTTCCCCAACCCACATAAATATTACGTCTAAAAGGAAGTTGTGTAATATGTTTTATTAATATGGATTATTATTATTTATGCATAATACACATAGATCTATTAATGTTTGTTAGGTACCGGCTTAAATAGGATTTAAGCTGAGTTTGGGAGTGGGCAGGTCTAGTGTCTGAAACTTGTGTGTTTACTGGGTGTCATATTTTAAAAAAATAACCTGGATAATGTTGCCTCACCGAAAGACTTATGCCAGTCAGCTCTGGATTTTTGTTGCGTTCCCTCTTCCCTCTCACTCATGTTTTTTATTTATTTATTTATTATTATTTTATACAGCTATTTTCATGTGCTTTAGCATATTGGCACTTTTCCAGAGTACTCCTGCCGTGCACCTTACAGCTGCTGTTTATTGGAATGAAGAAACTCCACACACTGCTATTTACTCTCAATCAGAAAGGTGAAAAGGACAAGAGGAGAAATAGTTTTTTGTGCAAAACAATCATTTGGTGCAGTGTTTCCTTTCCATGAGCCCACTGAATATATTAATCACTGGTTTAAAAACAAACAAACAAAAAAATGACAATGGGCCTCATTTAACATATTTTGTTGTGTCTGTGAAAGGTTTACGTAAGCCAAACGGAAGTACACCTTTCCACCAGGTTTACAAAGGTTTCAGAAAGGCTTCTAACTCAAGGGTGTATGTTTATTAGTTATAAAGTGCAAAGCGTGTTCCTGAGGCAGCTCATTTGCATGTAGTGATGCCCACAAAAATCCATAAAAGGTCAAGTGTACAGACAGCTGGGAGCACGAAATGAATGATCAGGGTAAAGGTGAAAGTTATTTTGACTCACTTTTATGGCAATAAATAAACTATAATAATAATCCCATCCCCTTTTTTATGGCACTATTTTTAAAAGTAATAATTGAATGATTCTCTTTATTTGTCTTAATTTATGGGTTTGCGTTAGCTTGCTTCTTTGTTTTTCATATTCTTTAATTAATTCCAGTAATGTAAAATGACTGGTACTAGCATGAGGATCTGTTTCTGATAGAGACTCGCACGCACTTCTATAAAAGCCGCTCTGAATAAGGGTGTCTGCTAAATGCTGACAGTATGTTCCAGATATAAAAGTGCAGTAATCCATGCACATTTTATAATTTGAAGTCGGTCACATTAGGTAGTCATCTTATATGTATATTTACACACAGGAGCCCAAGCAGGATGTTACAAATTCATGGGATTTTCCCGAATACCAACTTTCCTGTGAAGACGCTTGTTAGGACGATTGACGAATAAATCCGTTCGCATACAGCGTGATAAATGAGGCCCGTTTTCCTCATAATAAAAAAAAAAAAGCGTGATCAGGGTTTCTACAACTTGCACAAAGGGACCCCTTTAACAGTAAAATAATTTCCATGCAGATTTACTTCATTATGTAAATTTGTCAAGTATTATTTTTCAGCTATGGTGCTTTCTATTGCTGAACGTTCCAGTGATAAAACACTTTATGTCCGGCTTATTTTGATCATGTGGGTTGTGATTTTCTTCACTGTAAAAAAAAAAAAAATACAAATCATAAACCCTACTTTGAGCACCACTTGATCATTATCTCCAGTTTATGCTTGTTGAGAATTATTTATATATATAATGTGTGTGTGTGTGTGTATGTGTAAAAAAAAAAACTTGATTAAAAAAAATTATTAGTTGTTTAGGACTGACGAGGCTAGCCAAAAGGTTGTTGGCTAAACAGCTTGTTAGCAGTTTGTGAGATATAGTGTCGATTAGGCTTGTGTGATAGAGTTTTCTCCCTGATCGCTTTTTTTTAGCATTAAAAAAAAAATCAGTTTAATGTACTTTTGCGGTTGTCACCATCGTCTCACACGGACTCATTTAATTCCGATTCCGAAGACGTGAATAACTAGTAATTACGGTAATTCAGACATGGAGTGACTCCATGGAGACACCTGCGAAAAATTATTTCCGACTGGTGTGCGGTTCATCTCCTGTTTCACAGTGAAGAACCAGACTGCTCTTTGGCCGTATTTTTCAGGGATAACTTCTACTAACGTATTGCAATGTTACATTAATGTCTCGTAATGTAATATAATTGTAGTAAATGTAGACTGGACATCATGGAAGTGTAATACAAATCGTATATTACAGAAGCATAGTAGCTACGTAAATCAAGCCGACAAAGCACCGATGAGGTCAGTGTAAGGAAGCCACTCTGATTTCGTGTGACAGCATTTAAAAAACAACACCCACATACACAGTGTTAAAAACATGGCTTTATATACGACCTCTTTCATTTGTAGGAATGTAGAACGGTGGTGTGAAATTCGGCTGTGGTGAGATAATTGCTCTTTGGTATGTTTTAGTAAAAACACACTACTTGTGTGGGTGGATCGATGGTGCTGCGTGGAGTTAGTAATCTATCAAACGCTAACACTCGGCTCATGCGTCTCAGTTCCTTCTTAAGTTCTTGATTGTGTTCCTTTTTACTCGGTTGCGACGATAACCATGATTGGCGTTCACGACTTGTTTACTCTGTGGGTTGAATAAAACAACGTAGGGAAGTAAGATCACACAGATGACTTTGTATGTGTTTTTTTTTTTTTTTTCCTCAGTTGTGTGTAAACTTTGAGGATGGACAGAACAGGCTGTTCTTATTAAGGAATTAATGCATCAACACGAACGTGTGTGTGAAGTAGATTTCGCGAACGTTTTTGTCAGCATTTTCAGGAGATTTTAGTGGAGAGCAGCCAATTTTGAATCACAGCAGAATTATTTGCTGGTAAAAGTCTTATTAAAATAGTGGGCTAAAGGTGTAATATTAACCTTTGTGTGTCTATAAGACAGAGATTTAATATATGGGTTTGTCTGTGTACTCCGTGAGCCATCTCTCCATCTTGTTTACAGAATAAATAACATTGTGTGAGATGTCCTTCATGGCTCCTGTCAAGGACTTGAATGAAGTACTGAATACTAGGATGACTTTTTACATAATCAAATGTCCTTCCGTCTGTTTTATTATTATTGTTATTATTTGTCTTGTTTAAATTGTAGCTGGAGAGAAATCTGTCTTCTGAGGTGAACAAATTAAACAAAAATGAGTTATAGGTCTTCTGTGGCCAATCATCTATGAGACATCTGAGGTAATGCTCTCGTATTTTTTTTTTTGTGTGTGTTCTCTTTCTTGTTGAATTACAGTCAAGCGTTTTATACCTCTCGTCAAATCTGTGCTCATCAAATAAGTCTCGGCACATTTCATTACCTCTGAATTAACTCCAGCTCAGCCGTGTTTATGAGCTTTATGAGCTTCACAGCAGCTGATGCAATAGGACTGGGGGGTACAGCTAAAAAAATGTCACGTTATAATGTTTCATATCATTTGGTATCGATAATTATTGATCAGTTTAAATCTTTTTTTTTTTTTTAAACCAAGACCAGTAGGAAATAAAGGTTTGAATTTAACCACTGTATTTTTTTAATTGCCCACTTCATTAAGGCGAACAACAAATCATTTTTGTTTTAACAGTCAAAAGCAAAATAGAATTTTAACAAATATCTTCTCTTTTATATCTTGTATGAAGATTAAATAAATAAGTGTTAAATAAATCAATGATCTTGTTTCTCCGTACTTGGCCAGGATGTTTTTTTGTGTAATCAGATGAAAAGAAACCAAAAATCTCCTTGGCAGGCTCTGAACTCATTTTCGCTTGTGTTTGTGTCTTGATGTCACATTTCGCTGGAGCAAGTGAACTCCACAGATATGCAAGTTGTTATTGGCTGTTTGCTTGTCATTCGTCGCGCACTCCTTTATCAAGACACATGATGGTATGTTTATGATCCAGGGACGGCGCACACTTGAGGGTTGTTCATGCAACCAAACTTAATGTCTGGTAACAGTATTGCGCATTATACAGAACATTTTTCCTATCGTTAACGATAAAGACGTACCGTTGATAAATACAGATACCGTTTTATCACCCAGCCACACGATGCAGTATCAATACTCAGTCAAATCAGTACCTTGGTTTTCAGTTGATCCGAGCGGGAACACACTCGTTCACACCATTCCAGATTTCCCCTTCATGATGTTTATCATAAAAAAGCTGCTGTTTCACACACCTTTTGCTGCTATGACTATATAAAATCAGCACAGCAAAGTAAACCACACTGTGCTTTATTTAATGTGAGCATCCAGAAAAACTGGTTAAACTTTAAAATCGTTAAAATATTTTATGTGCAACATACCATAACCAGCTCATGATGTAAATAATCTGTCAGACCATTAATGAAAAAGTCTTAACTGTATTTGATCAAAGTTTGTTTATCCAATGAGATTTCCCCCATACTTTTGCAGCTATAACGCAACAGTAATTTTAAGACACTAGAATGTATTGCTCCTGTAAAGCTTGTCTGAACTGCAGCTCTTGTCCTGTTCAAGTGTATTGTCAGTGTAGTCACTGTACTGCTTAAACAGATATACAGTCCACTCCAAAACTATTGGACTGGGAAGGCCAAATCATTTGTTCGTACTATAAACCAAAGGCGTTCAGGTTTGAGATCAAAAGATGGATATGGGATAAGACTGTAGGATTTAGATGTGTAAAACATAGGACCTTTTTTTATCAGACCCAATTTTTTGGTGAGCAAAAGTATAAGAACAGATACAGTGGTGTGAAAAAGTGTTTGCCCCCTTCCTCATTTCCTGTTCCTTTGCATGTTTGTCACACTTAAGTGTTTCGGAACATCAAACCAATTTAAACAATAGTCAAGGACAACACAAGTAAACACAAAATGCAATTTGTAAATGAAGGTGTTTATTATTAAAGGTGAAAAAAAATCCAAACCATCATGGCCCTGTGTGAAAAAGTGATTGCCCCCCTTGTTAAAACATACTATAACTGTGGTTGTCCACACCTGAGTTCAATTTCTCTAGCCACACCCAGGCCTGATTATTGCCACACCTGTTCACAATCAAGGCATCACTTAAATAGGAGCTGCTTGACACAGTAAGGTCCACCAGAAGATCCTTAAAAGCTACACATCATGCCGAGACCCAAAGAAATTCAGGAACAATTGAGAAGAAGAAAGTAATTGAGATCTATCAGTCTGGAAAGGGTTATAAAGCCATTTCCAAAGCTTTGGGAATCCAATGAACCACAGTGAGAGCCATTATCCACAAATGGCGAAGACGTGGAACAGTGGTGAACCTTCCCAGGAGTGGCCAGCCGCCCAAAATTACCCCAAGAGCGCAGCAACGACTCATCCAAGAGGTCACAAAAGACCCCACAACAACGTCCAAAGAACTGTAGGCCTCACTTGCCTCAGTTAAGGTCAGCGTTCATGCCTCCACCATCAGGAAAAGACTGGGCAAAAATGGCCTGCATGGCAGAGTTCCAAGGAGAAAACCACTGCTGAGCAAAAGAACATCAAAGCTCGTCTCATTTTCTCCACAACACATCTTGATGATCCCCAAGACTTTTGGGACAACATTCTGTGGACCGATGAGACAAAAGTGGAACTCTTTGGAAGGTGTGTGTCCAAGTATATCTGGCGTAGAAGGAACACTGCATTTTATAAAGAGAACATTATACCAACAGTAAAATATGGTGGTGGTAATGTGATGGTCTGGGGCTGTTTTGCTGCTTCAGGACCTGGAAGACTTGCCGTGATAAAAGGAACTATGAATTCTGCTGTCTACCAAGAGATCCTGAAGGAGAATGTCCGACCATCTGTTCGTGTACTCAAGCTGAAACGAACTTGGGTTCTGCAGCAGGACAATGATCCTAAACACACCAGCAAGTCCACCACCGAATGGCTGAAGAAAAACAAAATGAAGACTTTGGAGTGGCCTAGCCAAAGTCCTGACCTGAATCCTATTGAGATGTTGTGGTATGACCTTAAAAAGGCCGTTCATGCTCGAAAACCCTCTAATGTAACTGAATTAGGACAATTCTGCAAAGATGAGTGGGCCAAAATTCTTCCAGAACGCTGTAAAAGCCTCATTGCACGTTATCGCAAACGCTTGGTTGCAGTTGTTGCTGCTAAGGGTGGCCCAACAAGTTATTAGGTTTAGGGGGCAATCACTTTTTCACACAGGGCCATGATGGTTTGGATTTTTTTTCACCTTTAATAATAAACACCTTCATTTACAAATTGCATTTTGTGTTTACTTGTGTTGTCCTTGACTATTGTTTAAATTGGTTTGATGTTCTGAAACACTTAAGTGTGACAAACATGCAAAGGAACAGGAAATGAGGAAGGGGGCAAACACTTTTTCACACCACTGTAAGTCTTGAAGTAAATTAAAGTAAATGACACTTAATGTTTGGTTACATATCCCATGCTTGCAATAACTACGTCAAGCCTGTGACTCATTGACCTCACCAGCCTCTTTTAGTTGTTGTTTGTTTCAGGGCGTTTCTCCTTATAGTCTCCTCTACAGGATGTGAAATGCTGCTCAATTGGTTTAAGGGCTGGTATTTGACTTGTCCAGTCTAAAATCTTGCACTTTCCCCCCTGATGAAGTCCTTTTGTTGAGTTGACCGTGTGTTTTGGATTGTTCTACTGGCTATGCCCAATGTTTGTGTATCGTCTCTGATAGATTTTCCCTAATTTCTCAGCTTCAAATTGACCTTTCGACAGCTCCCTGATCTTTTCATTGGCTTATCCTTTTTATCAATGAATGCAGTTTCACAGGTGGAACTGAATGCTAAAATCAAGAGCAGATGTTCAGCTATTTATTGTCAATCTAACAGAACACACCTGGGTAACTTGTTCCAATATTTTTTGCTCCCCTACAAATTGGGTGGTTTGGTTTAAAAATGTGCTATGTTCTATGTTGTTTAACACATTACATATAAATACCAGGAACTCTCTTCTCATATTCAAACCCAGATGTCTTCAGTCTACAGCCAAAACAAATGAATTGACCTTGCCGTTTCAATAGTTTCGGAGGGGACTGAAAATATTGTTATGCGTATTTGGTATCATGGAAATATCTTGATATGTTCTTTACAAATTAGTTCTATTGGGTATCTCGGTTATGTGTTTTCCACTGTGTAGCACACCTCCTAGTATGTACATTAAATGTGTTGTCTTATGCAACAATTTCTTTAAAATCTTATATAATAAGTCCCAGGAAGCTGCTAAGGAAATGAAGACATGCTTTCAAATTTTTCATGTCATCAAACTCTGTAATGCTTTAGAATTGGTAAAAATGTAATGTCTCATCTGAACACAGTAACGTTACTTTACTCTGTACATTACGACACTTCTTACATTTATATGCAGTTACATGTTATAACCCCATTACAGTTACTGCTCTCATAAAAAACACAATTACTTTTGTTTCTAAACATCCGACAACATATTTAATCAAAATGTACATTTCAGTCAGTTATTTTGCTTTAGAATTTAACTGCCTTTAAAGTCCTACATTTATTACATTATTTTAAACAATTTTAACTATTAACTTGTAGCATTTGTTATATTTTTCCTTTAGATTTTGCTTCTGCATTTTTATATATTTTGTATTATTTGTATGCATTTTTATTCTGTATATTATTATTATTATTATTATTATTTTGCTATTTCTGCTATTCATTGCATTTCTATTTTTTGTCCATTTTTCAAAAAAAAAATTGCACTTTAAAGCACATTTAGCTGCACTTTTAAACACACTAAAGGTGCTTTTTTTATTATTATTGTCATGGTTGTAGGAGTTCAGTTCCAGTGTACTGGGATGTTTTTCTTCCCTATTGCTTTCTGTCCTTTTTCACACTTCACTGTAGACTGTAGTCATTATAATAAAGTTATTGGGAGGAAGCCGGTGAACCCTTAATTGTCCACTATTATTAAACACGCGCAGTTGAACAAGAGTAAACAGGCTAAATGCACAAAGGGCACCTTGCACATCGATCTGTATGTTCTGTTACTGAAGGAGTTTAACATGGAATGAAGGTGGTAGTCAAATCTACTCCTACAGTATGTGCAAGTGGTCTAACCGTATTGTTATCGATCTGTCTGTGGCTGAATATCAGCCGAAGCTCACCTGCAGCTATTATTTTTCTTCTCCGGAATCATTTCGTAGTTCACCATGGCACAACCCAGAACTGTTTTAACTGGTATTTGCATTTATCACGCAGGCTTGAGGCAAACCTGATTAGTGTGTCTTAAGAATGTTGCCAATAAGTGGCTTCACTTTACAGAGCGTTACAGTATGTGCGTGGCACCAACACACCCTGATTGTTACATGCGATAAATGCAAATGTCATTATCACAGCACGTCTGCACTGTGTCATTAGGGGGAGAAAGGAGCATTGGTGTAAAATAAATGAGCCAGTGAAAGGAGTTTATTGCACATAAGAGGCTTGATGCCGTGCGTTACATTTTTGCTCCTATCCAAAGGACAATTACAATTGAGGGAGGACACAGTTAAGTAGGTGAGGGTTAACTTTAAATATATTGGCCAGAAGAATGATGGTACAGGCCAGTTAACCCTTGGGGGTTGCCAAACAAGGTCTTGCTTGATTTACAAATAGGTTCATGAGAGAAACAAACAACCTCCTTTTTTTGTTTTCATTCATTTATTTATTTTACAAATTAATATTATGAAGTACTGTTGTAAACATAAAACAAAATACATATATGGGACATCCTTGGCATTGCCATTCGTAATTTAAATAACAAAATGAAAAGTGTATAAACAAGGTTTTTGTGTGCTAATATTTTGAAATGTCACTGGGTTTTTCGCTCCCCTGATTTGCTGCACTAGCAATAAACTGTCCATACATGCTGAGGTGTTTTTTTGTTTTTTTTTTGCGTCCAAAAATGCTCGATTTTCTGCGGCTGTTTAAAAACTTTGCGATGCGACGTTTTTGTGCGGGAAAAACTTTTCCGAAATCGCAATTGCTTAGAATTGTTTTGCACTGTCTTTTGCAGTGATATTTCTTGGTACATGCGACCTTTCAGCTGTACTCATCTTTGACACACGTGAATTGCAGAGGGCTTTGGCTGCATGCACGTTGTGATGACCTCAAATGATATGTCTTGGCCCAAGTCTGCAGGAAACCTGCAGTATTTCTGAGAAATCACAAGCTCCTCCGAATATTGCGGAGTTTGCTTGATTCTGCGATCTCGGTAAAATCCTGTAGGGACTGCATAAACAAGAGCAAACTTCTCTTTCCCTCTTCCTTCAATAGTTCCTCAACACCATCTAGTGACTCAGACTCAAGAAAACATAAAGCTACGCAGAAAGTTATGGATTTGCAAGAGAGATGAAGTTAATGAAGGGAAAACAAAAAACGCTAAGGCTTGGGAAAATTCGTCGTATCCATAAACGTTTGGGAATCGCTGAGTTATCTGCTAACAAGTGAGCAAATAATGAGTATCTCGAGCCGGTTAATTATATTTGTTTGAATTGCAAATGGAGATTGTCCCGCAGTGAGAATGATCTTCTGTTATAATCACAGGAAGACGTAACGCAAGGTGATTACCTACCATAATAAAGAAATCTGATTAATTTATTCTGTCTTCATTATGCTTTACTTTTTTTATTATTATTTTTAATTGTGCATCTCACTACCATATAGTATTGATTTTTTTTTTATTTTATTTATTTTTTAATTGTTTTGGTGAGGGGGAAAAAAAACATATTTTATAAATGTATACAGTATCTCACAGAAGTGAGTACACCCCTAAGTGAAAATGTCCAAATTGGGCCCAATTAGCCCTTTTCCCTCTCCGGTGTCATGTGACTTGTTAGTGTTACAAGGTCTCAGGTGTGAATGGGGAGCAGGTGTGTTAAATTTGGTGTCATCGCTGTCACACTCCCTCATACTGGTCACTGGAAGTTCAACATGGCACCTCATAGCAAAGAACTCTCTGAGGATCTGAAATTGTTGCTTTACATAAAGACAGCCTAGGCTATAAGAAGATTTTCCTCCACCATACTTTACAGTTGGGATGATGGTTTCATGATGATATGCCGTGCCTTTTCTACACCAGATGTAGTGCTGTGTGCTTTTTCCAGATAGTTCAATCTTAGTTTCATCAGTCCACAAAACATTTTGCCGTACCGCTGTGGAGTGTCAGTGTGCTCTTCTGCAAACTTCAGGTGTGCAGCAATGTTCTTTTTAGTAAGATGTGGCTTCCTTCATGGTGTCCTGCCGTAGATACCCTGCTTGTTCAATGTTTTACGTATTGTAGACTCATGAACAGAGATGTTAGCCAGTTCCAATGATGCCTTCAAATCTTTGGCTGCCATTCGGGGCTGTTTCTTTACCTCATTGATGAGTCTTCGATGTGCTCTTGTTGTCATTTTGACTGGACGCCCAATTCTTGGTAGAGTAGCAACAGTCCTAAAGTGTCTCCATTTGCAGAATGTTTGCCTAACTGTAGACTGGTGAATTTCTAAAGTCTTTGAAATCATTTTGTAACCCTTGCCAGCTTTATGTAAATCAACTATTCTTGATCGTAGATCCTCTGAAAGCTCTTTTTGGCGAGGCATGGCTCACATAAGCGTGTGCTTCATGTGCAGAGCAAACTCCAAAAGTTTGAGGGGTTTTTATCAGTGGAAGTAGCTGTAGTCCACACCTCCAAACTCATTTTTTTATCCATTTGAACCCTTGAAAGTATGTGAACCCTTCATTAAGGGTTCACATACTTTTTCCACAAGCACTATGAGGTTTTTTTGGTTGTTCTCAATAAAGACATGAAAGATCAGATTTCTTTTGTGTTCTTCTTTTAGACACATTATATTCGTCAATACCCCTGACTTAGATGAAGATCAGATCACATTTTATGACACATTTATTCAGAAAACCATGAAATTCCAAAAGGTTCGCATACCTTTTCTTGCCACTGTGTGTGTGTATATATATATATATATATATATATATATATATATATATATATATATATATATATATATATATATATATATATATATATATATATAAAATCTGTGAGGTCATACCATGAGATTGTTATAAAATGTTATTTTAACATTTAAAAAAGAACGTAAGGGGTTCAATGTTCTGCAGTAATGCACATTCACTCATTTGAACACAGTAATGTTACATGAATTACACATTTATATAAAATTACATGTTATAACCCCATTACAGTTACTGCTCTCATAAAAACACACTTACTGTTGTTTCTAAATATCGCATCAAACAACATATTTCATCAAAATTAATATTTTAGTCAGAGTTATTTTGCTTGCTTTCTACTGCACGCTGTTTGATTGACGCGTGCGCTCATTCAGTGAAGTTTAGTGGAGACTCATTTGCTGTCAGGGCGAGCCTTTATGTAAAATGGAAATAACGGCGTGAATTTCAAACATTTGCAGATAAGGATATAAAGGTGAAAATTACATTTCAGGCTGAGGAAAACACTTGTGGAATTCATTAAACAGCACACGCATCGCATCTGTCGCTGCATCTGACACGACAAGCCACGTTACTACATGTAAAACATTCTCCTGTTATGGATGACCGGGATCGTGCACTTTTCCCACAGCAGCTCACTCTGACCTCCGCTGTTTCTCAGATGCATTTTATTCATAGAATAGTGTTTTGCACCATTGCGAAGTGACGTCACTGACGTGGGTTATCCAATAACCCAACTAATCCATAATGAAATTCATTGTCGATTATTTTAATTGTCTATTATTGTAGATATTATCGATTAGTTTTTGCAGCCCTAGTTAATTTTAACACATTTTTCATGTTACTCAGAGGATGTAACTTAAAACACGTGTACCATCTATTAATGATTTTTGGGTAAACCTCATGATCGTGATGAACGCTGCCATAAGAATTCCTCATTAAACTTGAAATGAAAATTTTCATGAAGTAACCTGGAGCTCAATTGGCCTTCAGTTAGCACCCAGAACTTCAGACTTGTTCGTTGAAGCATTCCTAATGCTGGTTTCTGCACATTTTCACAGCTCACTGATGTCTCCAGGCTTTTTTTTTTCTGCTGCAGCATGTGGTCGCCCCAGTAGCTGATTAACTTAAATCCCCCTCTCCACCCACTCCTATGCATACAAGTCCACATCCACGCCTTTATGACATGAAGGAGTCAAGCCTGCAGGCGTTCTGAATGGTGCTATAGGAGAGCATGTAAGGCTGATCATCTCAGTCCTTCTGCACGACTCCTTCTCCTATCCAGACACATCTTTGGATGAAAGGTACACAGTTCCAGGACTTTGCCACGGCCTGGACACCATCGCAAACGAAACCGCAGGTGAATCGTGGCGTCATGATGAACTAGCATGACCCGACGTGGTAATGGTTAGAGGTGCTGTTTATAAAAAAAAAAAAAAAAAGTGTAGCTTTTACTCTCGTTCGTTCCACTTTATTATAGACTTCTGCTTGGGGAGAGGGCCTGAAAAGTCGGCACCTGCTGTGTGGAGATCAGCTACTGTATCCTGGAGCGCTGCTTGAAGGTGACAGTCAGGGTTGGATGAAGTACCTTTGGAAAGCGGTACTATTTATTAACGACACCAGTGGTGGTGCTTATAGACTTTTTGAAGTGTGTATAATCTAACCGTCTTTGTGACACTGATGTCCGTATTTATTTCCTGTTTGCATATGAGATCGGCTTGTTTTTGAGTTTCTGTTTTGCTGTTTAAATGTGAGACACTGTGAAACTTTATAGTGTTTTGACAGGGTGAGCTCGAGCATCAGATACCCGATGTCTCTGGTAATCTTTCTGGGGTCGTATGTGTTTAGGTTTATGGTGTGGCTGTTTATTTTTAAGGTGGGTGTGTGTGTGTCTTTGTGACTAAAGGATCAAAGATCTTTGGGCTTGGCTCGTAGCACCGCAGGTGTTCCTTTTTGTAATTTATTTATTTATTTATTTTTGATCATCCCCTAACATTGCACAAGACAGATTGGTCTCTTTAGACAGGTGGGATTCAGTTGATGTTTTGTTTTACTGACTACTACTGTATGACCTTCAAGCGATCTGTGTTTTATTAGGGATGCATCAGTAGAATTTCTTTTAGGTTGTTTTGGGGGTTTTTTGGCACTCATTGATAACGGTACAGATAATGAGTAAACAAACTATTTATTAATCAGTAAGAGACATCATGGAATATTATATTTTGCCATTTGTGAATATTTTCTGCTTAGTTTCATGTTTAAGATGTTTTATTAAGTCACTTGTATCGCAGGAAGTTGCACGAGTTCCTCGCCTGGGTCCTTTCACAGAGAAGAGTTTGTGGTCCGCGTTGATTCGGGTTTTCCATCTTTAATCGGGAAATAATTCTAACGTCAACTAGGCGTGCGTCATATAGTATAATCTGGTATCGGATATTGGTATTGGAGCATTTTTATGAATTATGGCATCGACCAGTACGTGATACCAGTACAGGTATCGAAGCATCCCTAAATTTGCTCCTGATTTACAGAAAGTTCTGCAGAAGTTAAGTCGACTGAATCCCTCGCACAGCTCCACCATGCTTAATTTCCCCAGTCGTCGCAGAGCATACACTGTTCCTCCCACCATCTGCTTCTGTGTTCAGATTCATCTGCTCATCGCTATTGACCCTGAGGGCTTTCCAAAACATATGCACATGATACACATTTGAAGAGCTGCGTACTCATGTGGACTTCTGCTCCTGTTTTGTCTATATTAACATCTCTGCAGTTTAGCCGTTGTCAGAAGGTACAATAGAAAGTGGAGCGCATCATTTCTTTTGACAGGAGAGAAAACGGATTGCTCACGTTCTGGCTCATGAAGGGCATTGTGATTTCATTAGGCGAGTCGTACAGTATGTTGGGCGGTGGTGGGGGGTTGTACCGGCAGCCGTCACCTTCTTGCGCGTGTCATACTTATAAAACGATGGGAAGAGACAGCAATATGGAGGCTGTTTCCACCGATCCAGGAGAGGAACTATTACATATGAACATGAGTCATTGTTTCTTCTCACTCTATAAACAACCTCCTGTCCGAGTCACTGCATACATCAGATATTTTAATGTCTAACATAC
Source organism: Ameiurus melas (assembly GCA_012411365.1). Lineage (NCBI taxonomy): Eukaryota > Metazoa > Chordata > Actinopteri > Siluriformes > Ictaluridae > Ameiurus > Ameiurus melas. Next base: position 9,495,399 of record CM022758.1, read on the forward strand.
AGGGTGTCTGCAAAATCAGGAACCGATGTGAGGAAAAAAGTACATAGAATTAATTTTGTTTGTATTATTTACAACATATGCTCCGCATGTTCACCCTTATGCTCTAAACGTTTTCTCAGCTGCTGTTTCGCGTTATTTATTTTTTTCCTCCAAAACATTTGGATTGGTATATTTGCATCTTCCCATTGGTTCCTGACTTTTCAGCCACTCTGTAGATGCTTGATTTAAAGCTTATAAATGTGCTTAATTTTTAATAGAAGACTGGAGAATGTTTGATTTGTAAGTAGAATTAACATGGACCATGTAGTAAAAAAAAAAACAAAACAGAAAAAATAAAAGTTCCCTTGTGTATATCACATAGTGTTGTGGCACCGTGAGTGCCCAATAAGCCTCTTTAAACTAATCGTGCCACATTGGCAAATTCCTGCTATCAAGCCCAAATTCCAGTTCAACTCAAATTTGCTAGAAAAGTGGCTTCCTGTCTGTGTTGTCTTGACGGTCATGATTTCATGCCACATACCGCTGTTGAAATGAAATAAAGACAAACGAGAAACTGTCAGCGTTTTAACACACACAAAAGCTAATACCAGTCCATGTGGTACTGATATCAACATCTTGGTTTCGTTAGAATCTCCCAGAGTGGAAACCGCTTTCTGGTGGATCAGAAGCTTCACTGCAGTTCAATCAGATTTCGTCATCATGCTTTCCTTTACGAAACTTAATCAAAGTTTGTTTGAATTAATCATCCAGTTTTGGCTGATTGATATCCGTAGACTCACAGCTCAGTGGGTGTTTATATATTATATATTTTAAATTGTACCTGCTTGTGTGTTTGTGTGTGTGTGTGTGTGTGTGAGAGAGAGAGAGAGCTAATTAAGCAAATGAAGCAGGGTGTGATTAATGCGATAATTCAGTTGGCTAATCGAGACCCTTTTACTGTAAGCCTCATCAATCTGGGTTACATGTTGAGCAGTGAACCAGCCATGGACTCGTGCTAGCAAAAGACAGGAGAGATGATGAGAGCACATGAGAGTCAGTCATATGAACTCAGCTGACTTAAAGACTTTGGGAAGTGGGTGTGTATGTATCCCTCCTAAATGGGGCACTTTTTGTATTTGTTTCTTCTTCATTTTACTTCAATTTTCCTAGCTATGCTCATGAACGATTAAAGATCTGTTCAAGCGAAAAAAATAAAAAATAATAATCACCTGCTTTAGGATATTGCTGACATTCTAGTGTGCAAATTTTTTTTTCCCCTAGAATTCATCTTAGCTGTGTTCAGCCTCCTGACACTCACCAGATGAAACGATACATTTGGAAGCAATTCACCTCCTGTGCATTTGTTGAACGCATGCCCGTGAGGAATGTATTTTTGTGTTTGACTCGGCTCCATGCTGTTCAGCTTCTCCGCAACCCCTGATCATAGAATGTGTACGTTTGACAGCATGATGCCATTTCAAAACAGCAGCCAATCTTTCCTTGCATGCTGCATTCATTAGTAGTACAGTGTGTAAGACCACACACACACACCTAGAGATTTTCAGGATTATACTATAAGGCTAGGCTTGATGAAGTATTAATTAGGGATAGATTAATTAACAGGGTGAAATGATTTTATATTAATAGTGGAATCTGCTTGTATTTCAGTTTCAGAACGGAGTGAAGTGCTGGGGAGAACATCTTTGGATCAGGACCGGGGCCAAAGTGGCGGGCCATAGTTTTACGGTATGTACTGGTGTTTATCCAGCTATTTTAAGAAAACTCAGTTTTACTTCTAGTTCTGGAAAAATTGTTGAATTAAACGATCCTGTTGAAGTTCAGTTAATGAAACTTCACTTCAGCGCTTTCAGCTACTTGTGACCCTCAGTTTGGAATGAGAGGCTATTTTTATAAGTTATATTTTATTAGGCTGATGTGCATGCGTGTTTGTGTGTGCGTGTTTGTCTGATTTTCTCCTAGGCCTGAGGTGTCCTAATCACCGCCTTCATGTAAGCAAATATGAGATTATCAGATAACACCTTCCGAACAGATTCAAACACAAATGGGAGGTGTACTTGTGGGGGTTTTTTGTTTTGATTTGTGGGAGGTTTCAAGCAAGTAGATCTGAAGCTCACATGACCGAGAAAGGTCAGATTAATTATAAAATTATGATTCATTTACAGCATTCATTCACTCATCCTTAGTATCTGCCTGGTCAGGGGTGCAGGCTACTCAACCAGGCTACAAGTTTGTTTTTATTTTAAGGAAATAGCACGAACTCTATTTGTTAGAAAACGAAAACAAAAAAGTGAGTGGGTTAACAGTGGGATTAAACCTTCCGGTTTACGCCATACCCACTTCGGGTTTAAATCTAAATACATGTACGGACAGTGTGTCCCACAGGTGGAGAATTTATTTGTGGTGGTGGTTGGTGCAGCGTGGCACAGTGCAGCTTCAGTAATAAACTAGTCAAGCAAAGGTTTATCAATAAACTATTCATCTAACAAATAACTACTCAAAATAAAGAACTATATATGTCCACATAAATACGAAATTTAAGAAATAAATAACTACATTAAAACACATTTTCCATTTTCAAAATGTATTAAAGAACAAAACGGACTCAGATTTTTGATGAACATGTCAGTATTAACTATTTCAAAATAAATTATGACATTAAATATTAAAAATATTAACATTATGGATTATGTTTTCAGATGTGCCTATTTGCCCTGTTGGCATTGCTTGCTGGGACATTTTATTTTACTTGGCTTGGAAAAAGACTTTTCCAACACCTGTCTGATAGGGTATGGTTCAGGGGCAGGGGGAGTTCAAGGTCCGCTGGTTTGGGTTGATTATGAACTGACAATTGCGCATCTCGATTGAAAAGAAAAACTGGAATTCAGATTTAATCTACCTGGGCAGGCCACCCAAGCAGAGCCTATGTTTGGGAAATATTGCTGAATATTTTTTGCACTAAACAGACACATACAGTGTTGTTGCGTTCTCTCCTAGTGTACATGTTTGAGCTGCTCTAAACAATAAATTCTTTTCAAGATTAAGAGAGAGATGTAATACTCAGCACGGTTACGACTACCAGAGCAATCATTATACATGCATCTGGTGCTGAACATGTGACTTTTCTACAACACCACTAAGCCTCACTGAAATTCCCTCAGCCCTGTTCATCTGCGCATGCTTCTCCAGTAGCATTCCGGACTGACCCGAATTGTCTCATGATATTTTTTCCCAACATGTGCCTTAGCTAAAAACCCCTTTTTGCAGGTAACAAAGAGCACATTGACAGCAGGCAACACAGTCTTATTTGTGAGCCTCAGAAAAGGCTGCGCTATTGCCCTATGCTATCTCCTCCGGGGTTCAGAGGTCACTCTAGTTGCATGTTTATAAACACAGTTGGCGAGAGCACAGAGGACGGCTCATAATTACGCCAATGTTTGAAACTGAAAGCCAGAACGCCACCTCACTTGCGTGTCTTTTAATTTGCTTTAGCGCGTCGATCGGGAAGCCCACACTGAAGCTGGTGTAAGTACTACACATGAGACACTGAGGCAGGAGAATCCCATTGAAGTGGCTCTGTTCATGTTTTGGGACACGTTTTCAGCAGATCCTCTTTTTTGTTTTTTTTTAGAAGCAGCATGTGATCTAGATTAGCTGTTCTAGTGACGCGTGAAAGATCTATCGTCTGCTTTGGAGTGTAATAAAGAAATATTTAGGCAGCAATCTTTTCATCGTAGCTTTCGAAATACCCTGCTTGAGGATATTGCTGACCTTCAAGTGTGTGAAAGTTTTTTCTTTTTTTTCACGCCCCCAGGATTAACGACGTGATTGTCTGATTGAGTCTTGAGTAATAGCAATTTCAAAGAATATTTCATCTTAAATGTGATGTAGTTATAAGAATGAAGAGCTCTGTGTTGCATCTGTATTGCTCTTAGAGAATCTGTTCTTCCGAAACGAGAATGCCGAAGATTGCCTTCTCTGCTGCACCGTTACCTTCTATGCCGCTGATCCTTGAAAGAATGGAAAAACAGCGGTGTTTCATTCAAGACACCGTCAGCTTCTTTCGCTCCTAATCCCTTAGCGCACGTGCATTTATTTCTGTATGTGAAGGCTGTGATGGAAACCTCTTTTTCTCTCTCTCGCTTGCTCTCTCCTGCACAATTCATTCTTTTTGTAAACAGCACTTCTCCATTGCAACATCCTCTTTCTGTCATAAGATTCTCCCACAAAAAAAAATAGCCATCTGTTTCTCAGGCTGTAGTCTTTTCTACTACTTCTTTCACTCACGCCTTTTTTTTTTGTGACCCCATCCCCAACATCAGGCTGTCGTAAGTTTGTCAACATCTGTCCATCGTCTTTGCTCGTAAAGCTCGTTCATATTTTGTGTTCTGCTTCATTTCCAGAGCATAACCTTTTTGTTTTTGTAGTTAAAAAAAAAATTTTTTTGACTAGATCTAAGGCAATATAATAATCAGTTTCAGATACGAATTCAGTAAAGTCCTCGAGGTACGTTCATTAAAACTGTCAACCCTGTTTGAATTTATGGTGAATCTGGTTGTTTGCTGCCATTCAAATTGCCAGAGGCTGGTCGGAATATTGGAGTGTTTTTTTTTTGTTGTTGTTTTTTTTTTAATGCACTAATGTTCCACTCATTTCCTGAAACAGCGTGTTAAATTCAAACTGTTAAGTATAATTTTTTGTAATTAGCTTGCTAATACAATAATCCATACAGGATTTAGCAGAATTTTTTTGTGGTTGTTGCTGCCAAAAATGCTTGATTTTTCTGCCTTTATTTTTTTCTTCAAAATGGCTTTTTTTTTTAAATTGTTTGTTTTTTGAGCCTTTTTTCTGCTTTTTTTTGAGGAAAACCCACTTTAATCGATGAAATCGCAAATGCACAAAATAATTTTTCACTGTCTTTCACAGTGATGTTTGTGGGTTAATGAGGCCGTTTAGATTTACTTGTGTGTGTGTGTGTGTGTGTATGTGTGTGTGTGTATATATATATATATATATATATATATATATATATATATCTGTATACTAACCAGTCTGGAATAGTGTCATTGGTCCTGGTCTCGTCATTTAATAAAAGAGCTCATATATATATATATATATTTTGCATGCTACATGAGCGCAATTTTTATTTATTTTTATTATCTTTTATGTTTTTGCAGTGGTCTCGAAGTGAAGAGACGATGAGAGTTCACGTGCACACCAAGTTTTGCTTTCTCTGTGTCTTCACCCTCCTGTTCCATCAGTGCACTCACTGTCATGAAAGCGGCCATCACCACCACCACCACCACCACCACCATCACAGTAATGGTCATGACCATGACCACGACCATGACCATGTCCATGACGACCACCAGATATCAAGGGAGTCTTACTTGAGTCCACCAGATCAACCAGTGCCCGAGAACCAGAAAGAAGCAGCAGAGCATGAGCAGCAGTTCTACATCCAGCAGCTGTTTCACCGCTATGGCCAGCAGAACCGACTTGACTTCCGAGGCTTCCAGAACATGCTGCTGAGCCTGGGGTTAGGCGAGGTGCGAATGGTGGAGCTGGATCATGACAACCTGGGCCATGACCATGTGGCCCATCTGGACCTTCTGGAAGTGCAGGAAGGACTGCATTCGCATTCAGCTGGTCACACACACTCGCATCCAAAGCATTCCCATCACAACCACAATCATTACTCCCACGGAGAGGCTGATGGAACCTCGTGTAGCCCCAGTCTCACTGCAGTATCCAGACCTACTGTAGAGAGCAAGCCTCATTTACGGAAGGGCAAGGATGATGACCACGATCATGACCATCATGTACATGATCCTAAACCTGAGCATGGCAATAATCAGACTCTAAGTGTTGATCATGACCACATGCATAACAGTCACAAACACTCAGATGGTCACTCCCATGACCCTGATCATGAACAGGACAATACTCAGACTGAAACACCTGACCATGACCATATACAGGACAGTCACGAGCGCTCACATGTTCACTTGCATGACCACATGAAGCAACGAATCAATGAGCGTACACAGGAAACCAATGACCTTTCGGAACCCTCTTTAGACAGAACCTTCCCCGGTAGCCATGACGATAAGACGCAGCCTCATCATCATAGCCATCATCACCATAAACACCCCCACCCTCACCACTACCACCATACTCCAAACAACACAGACCAGATGAAGCCTACACAAACGGCCTCGGCATCCCTTCAGCTTAGAAATTCTGAGGCACTCACTCTCCAGCCCTCCAGTCAGCCTCCTACCTCAAAACCTAAGAGGACAAGGAGGCCACAAAAGGGTAAAGGACCTCATGGACGAAGCAGAACGCCCAACCCTACCCTAAGCTCTGTGATTGACGATAACGATCATGATCATGACCACCATTTGCACCATCAAGGACAGACCAGCAAAGAAAAACGTGCAGTACCAGAAGAGTTGGCGAACCCAAACTCATCTTTGGCTGGTCAGTTTGAGGACATGCCTCACCAACACGAAGAGGTAGCTCACTCTTATTATCTAGTTATTTCTGCGAACTCTTAAATCATGTCGAATCATGCCTTACTCTTTGTCCTCATCTTGTCTTTCAGTGTCTAAATCTCACCCAGCTGCTACACCACTATGGCCTGAGTCCCGACTCGCTCATTTCCCCAGCACAGTTCACCTACCTGTGTCCCGCCCTACTCTATCAGATAGACAGTCGCCTCTGCATCCGCCATTACCACCAGGTCGACGTTCAAGAAGCGCCTCAGAACTCGGGTACAAGCGCGTTACCACAGTACTCATTATTTCATGCTTTAGGGCTGTATCAGATGGCACCACACTCCCACACACACACACACACACACACGCACTGACATTGACGGTAACACGTCAGCTTAAGCAGCTCCAGGTTTTGGTACTTTTTCCTCAGGTAATATGTGCAAACTAAAACTCCTCAGGAGTCCGTGCCAAGTTTCTAATGCACCCTTTTACTACACTGGTAATTCAAGTGTCGAACAGGTACTATACTGCACGGTCATAATGTGATAGCTTTGCTGATATCTGAACTGAGTGACAGAATCTGGGAAGCCAAACAAACGTGTAGTCAACAGTTTTAACTCGGGGCATAACCACATTTACATTTCTCTCAGGAATTTGTTTTTATTTTAAAAAAAAAAGGGTGTTATGGAAATTAACCATTTTATACTTAAATAATTTGTGTGCATAGCCAAACTATTTACATTTTCTTTGTTTTCTTCCATAAAACTGCATAATATATGAAGTTTGATTCTGTTTAAATATCTACATATCAGATATTACAAAGTAAATAGATTGTCCATGAGTAAAGGCTAAAAGTAAAAGGCTAAAACAGTATGCTTGAAATAATAATAATAATAATAATAATAATAATAATAATCATTCAATTAAAAGAATAATTGTTTTGAAAATCTTCCAATCTCCAAAATCTAAAATAGGTAATGTTGAGAAAGAAAGTTGAGAGATTATCAATTTGATATATATTTTTTTGTTTTCAGTTAAATCTGGCTTTACCTAATTAAAAAATATATATATTTTTATGTAGAATGTTAGTTCACTTTGAAAACCGCAAATAGTATAGAGAGCTACATTACATTAATTCAGGTGATTTACAGTTACACTACTACATTTTATATATATATATATATATATATATATATATATATATATATATATATATATATATATGTGTGTGTGTGTGTGTGAGAGAGAGAGAGAGAGAAATGGATTAATGGATAATGTATGTGTATATATAAATCTAAATTCTTCTCGCTGCTTGTTGTCAGGTTTCTTTATCTACCATTATGTTTTACTGAAGGGTTATAACTCGCTGAAATTAAGTAGTAAAATGATTTGACTCAAGCCAAACCCCACACGTGAGGCAATTGACAATACAAAAATAGCCTGCTGCAAAAAGCACGCTGAACTGTAGACAAGTCCTCGTGTTTACTACAAGTAGAGTAATCCAGACAAACATGATATTAAAGATGAGCACTAACAGTATACTGTATACGGATATCAGGCATATTTCTGTTTTTGGGTGGTGGGGGGAAAAAAAAGGAACAAATTGTTAAAATGACTGAGGGAATCTAATTTTATATGATGTGCGAGAGTTCAGTGTGAATGATGTCTTTGTTTTTGGCTGTGTCTTCCCTGAGGAAAGATTCGCCTATGTGGGTGTAAACACTGGAGACTTCTTACATCTGCACAAAAAGACATAAATACTGAAACTGTAGCAGATATTCTTGTGCTTAGATGCTGAAGCAGAAACTCCAAAGTGGACCTGAACTCCTCGAAGCCAGTTGTACAGATACAACCTAAAGTCTGTTTTACATTGTGCGTTCTTTTTGGCAAACTCTATGAGACCCGAAATGAAACCATGGCCCAATTCTATAACAGACTGCCTGATAACATTTTCTTCTGAATAGTTTCTGAACGTTAGTATGTTCTGTGGACGTCAGCTCGATGTGCGCTCATGCATAAAACTGGCTCGCATTAAGAGAAACTGCGCTATGTCCAGAGACATGTTGCTGAAGAAGAGGAATGAATGCCGGTTCTTCAATGTGTGCTTTACTTAATACGGAAACAGGGAAATGTCATTCATCCACCATTTTCATCTCTCACATGCTGTCACCATTCAGGAATCATTAGTGTTCATTGTTCTTCATCGCCACTATAGTATTTTTAGCTGTCTGGTGACTTTTGTGTCATCCTGTACCATCCTCCTATGGATAGCGAGTGCTGTAGCAATGTTTACCAGTCCCTCCATGATCACAGAAATGAATGCAAAAATCAAGGAAACTCTGCACTTATCGGAAGAGCTTGCAATTTTTCTAACTTGCCACCGATTTTCCCAGCTTTATTTATTCAAAGTTTCATGTGAAGCACCGTGATACTTAAAATAAATAAATAAATAAAATAATTGTTTTCAGTATATTTCTTCCTAATGCATTAAAAAGACCAAGATAAACCAGTGACTCACACACTGATAACTAGGCCAGCACATGATTAATTAATTGACATGTGTACTAGTCATTAGAAGTGGGGAGAAATGTGTGTGTGAGAGAGAGAGAGAGAGAGAGAGAGAGCGAGAGACAGACCCGAGTGTGAGGGTGCTATTTATTAGGCCTTTGTAATTAGCATGTGGTCTCTGCGTGATTGCTTTTTCCTCCAGAGACAGTGTGCACTTCTCCTAAACAAGTGTGGATCGTTTATAAGTTTATAGTCTGTAATTTTCTGCTGTTCCCTTCAGAGAAATTCAGTTTTAGCAAAATAAGTGCTAATTGCGTTCTGTTTATGATTCCACATATTAATATGGTTAACTGTAATTAAAAATAGCGCAGTGTGGAGTCACACAGTGATCAGTGTTTTTTTTTTTTTTTTTTTTTTTTACTTATCCAAAAATTAGGAAATCTGTACACTCCATGCCCATGAGGTGCCACAATAAATACCATGTTGGATTCAGGAATTTTAGTAAAATTGATGAATTAATTATGACCTTGTGTAATTTTTTCAGAGGAACAGGGTTTGCTGTTGTTATAAATAGTACCGCCCAATGGAAAAAAACAAACAAACAAAAAACAATAAAAAGTCTCCTCAGTGTACGACCTCTAAAACTTTTAAATAACTCATTAAAATAGAATTAAAGTGATTGCCTAATTAAGCTAATTAAGTAAATTTTTGCTTGGTCTGTTACCACACCAGCATATCTAATCAGGGTCTCCATTGTGAATTAATGCCTATTTTCCCTTTTCCGCACGGTCTAACTTAGTCTGTACTTGGGGTTGCTTTCACACCTAGTGGTCTGAATCAGAGAGATTTGTATTCGATTTGTAATTTAGTTTGCTATTTGATTTGATTAGTTTTTACATTGCACATAGTACTTTTGCCAAACTCTTTTGTTGATTGGCTAAAATTTTTGGAGTGTTGAAATCTCAAAAAGCACACTGAGCCCAGAGCCTTTTCATTTTGTGTGTCAGATCTCTCTCTCTCTCTCTCTCTCTCTCGCTCTTTCTGACTGTGTTCATCAGTCCAGATATCCAGAACACGTATGGAATTTGTGCAGTGCGACAGCACTGTTCTTTGTCTCATTTTGTGCCCCGCGACTCAACAACCCAAAACACGTTTGGTTCACTTCCTGTAGTTTAGAATAAGCGGTATAGAAAATGTAAGGATAGGTGGATAGGTCTCTAATGGTTAGATGGTTTAGACATTATTCCCTTCCATGATCATTAAGCTCCGCCCCCAGGATCTGCGGTGCCCTGTAGAGTCTATATAAAATGGCTGACAAAATGACAAGCGGGCATTCTGGACCGGAAGTCATTTTTCCAAATCATTTTTGTCACTGACTTAATAGACTTTTGCCAACACTTTTTAATTATGTACTACATATCTCTCAGGTTTTTTTGCACAAGTAACGAATAAAAAAAATCGACTGTTGCACATTTTATGTTCTGTCATTCATTCACACTGCGTTGAGCTGATCTAATTTACACTTCAGAAGCACTGAGTACTTGCTCTTGTTGCAGTATGGGTCTGGGTGTGGAGCTTTGTGTCCATCACCGTGATCAGCCTGCTGTCCCTGCTGGGTGTCGTGCTGGTGCCCATCCTCAATCAGTCCTGCTTCAAGTTCCTGCTCACCTTTCTGGTTGCTCTAGCAGTGGGCACGCTGAGCGGCGATGCCCTCCTCCATCTGCTGCCTCACGTAAGACCAAATTCTGTTTGATGAGGCTGAGTGACATGTGTTTAACAAGCTCTGATTGCCTGTGTACTGTGTTATTGGGCCTTGCGCTAGAGCTTGAGGATTGTACTTTGTCAGTTCATGCATTTATTTATTTTATTTATTTTATTTTTTTACATACTCTGTTTCGTTTTCTAGTCTCAAGGAAACCATGACCACAGTCACGGTGAGCACGAACATGGAGACGAGGACACAGATTTGCTCACGGAGTTTGACGGTGTGTGGAAGGGTCTGACGGCACTGGCAGGAATCTACCTCCTGTTCATCATCGAGCACTGCATCAGGATGGTCAAGCACTACAAAGACCATGGGGTACGAGGCTGTTTCAGACAGGACAGGACCGTGACTGCCCTGTTGGGCTGGGTCAGCGCTATTCAGATCCGCTTCCGAGTGGCCAAATGGGAATATCATGTGGGTTGTGAGGGCTGAGACAGAATAGCTAATCAGAGAAAGACTGAAAGATAGTAGAGTAGAAACACAAAATAGTACACATTGGTATGTCATGCACAAGCAAATCCTAGTACTAGTAGTGTGCAAGTACTGACTGAACAAGTGTTCCAGTATAATCTTTGGCTGCAGGATAATCACACTGAGCATTCTAATGTGTTTATTGAACATTAGCTTAGTAGGTGATCTAATTTGTGTGTGTGGGGGGGTGTAAAAACAAAGACTAAGTGGAAGTTATCCAAAATCAGGCATGATCGCATAGATAAAATATTGGTATTGCTCACTCATGATAATTTTCTGTTTGCCATTGTAGTAAAATATGACTAATTAACAGACAAACTCACATGGGCCATTTATAGATTGATGGACGGACAGTTGATTGAAATAGCCTGGTTTAGGATATGATAATAAATCTGAAAACTATCCAGAAACTGATAACAGCCATGATACCACAATGCAGGTATTTTAGAACAGAAAGGAAGAGAGTTTTTTATTTTTTATATATTTTATATATATATATATATATATATATATATATATATATATATATCTTTTCTGTGCAGGGTGGCTTCAGTCGGAGGAAAAAGAGAGGCGAGGATGGGAAAATCGGCAAGAAGCTGTCAGATCACAAACTAAACAGGCACTCAGATGCGGAGTGGGTGCATTTAAAACGTTTAGATGATGGTAAGTCACTTGTCAGGCCACTTTTGAAAAAGGTGATTTAGATTTGCAGCATTTAGCTCTTCGAGAAAAGTGCTCATTTAAGTGCTTAGTGAAGCGGTAGGTCTTCAGGATCTGTTTAAAGACAGTCAGTGACTTAGCTGTTCAGACACTACCTAATATCTAAAGGTTTTTTTTGTTCTGGCGTTCAAAATCAACTTTTCCACATTCAGCTTCCCAGAGCGACACTCCGATGATAGAACCGCAGCCTCCAGATTCTCCCAGCAAGTCTCCGCTGGCCACCACAGACATGGAGCATACTGTGGCCATTGAGGAAATAAGCAAGATCGAAAAATCAAAGAAGCAAGGCCACGGCCATTCGCATCATGGTCACTGCCATTCGGAGAAGGACATGAAAGATGCCGGTATCGCTAGCATAGCCTGGATGGTTATCATGGGAGACGGCATGCACAACTTCAGTGATGGCTTGGCTATAGGTAAGGAGTCTAGAACTTGCTGCGTGCTTAGACTACAAACAATCACAAAAACAATAATCAGCACAAATGGCCACGAGAATGATGTCATATTAATAAAAAGATGTGATGAATGATGGAAACTAGAGGTGAGTAAATGCTAAAAAATATATATATATATATATATATATATATATATATATATATATATATATATATATATATATATATACACAATAGTTTATTTCTGCAATACATGTGTATCAAGATATATAGGTTTTGTGAACAAACAGCAGCAAAGCAATAGCACTGCATTACAAATGATTTAATTCTTGTTTACAAAAGCACTGAATTGGAGAGTAATTGTAATAACTGTGATTTTAATATCTAATCTGCTGCTTCTGATCAGAGTTTTTCATTTCTATAAAAATACTGTCAGTATAATATAGATATAGTGATAAATTAGATCACAATACACTTTTCTGACATCGTAGGTAACGTCTTGAACAACAGCGAGGTTGAATGCTCGAATGTGATTGGTCAGAAGGTGCGCCTTATTTTCATATAACATGCTGTAATATGAGCAATAAACAAAACATTATAACCATCGGCAAATCGCTGTGGAATTAGCACACTCTAGACCATGCTGTTATACAAAACAATTCACTATTCTGCGCATCGTGCCGCATCACACCCCTCGACGTGCATTATTTTCATATAACAGCATGCTACACTCTCGGAGTGGGTTATCCCTTACATATTGCCCAGTCATGATGCAAATAAATTTTTAATAACAGGCAATACTGACTATGGGTTCATCTCTCCAGCACGTTTTATTTCATGGTCAGTCTTTCTTTACATCAGCACCCACTTCAGAATATTTACCAAAAACACCAGAACAGTTTTGGGAAATGTGTAGTAATTACCACATTCTTTTAACAACTGGAACTTTGTGTACATTTACATAATATGGAAACCTACCTATATAGAGCTGTATTCTGTATCGCAGGTGCTGCATTCAGTGCCAACATTACAGGGGGCATCAGTACATCTGTTGCTGTCTTCTGCCATGAATTACCTCATGAACTGGGTAGGTCATTTTTCACAAATAATGCAAACGTTGATTGGTTGTAACTGCTTTATTTGTCAGAAACTGAAATACACCCCATGTCATTCTTCCACAACATACTGAATATTACCATTTAAATGTTAACTTTGTGTCGATCGTTGTCTCTTAATGACTGACAACTGAGAAGAACTCTGTTCCTATTGTCTTTTATGCTTTACTCATCTTTGTTACAGTTTTCAGTGAATAAAAGCAAGATTTTAGATTTCTAATATCAGGCCATTGTTGTATTTCAAGTTCGCATTTACGTTGACCTTTACAGTGTTTAGCAGACATCCTTATCCAGAGCGACTTACAGAAGTGCTTTACACATCCTCATGCTAGTTCACTAGGTCAAACACCAAGAGTACCATCAGTCGAAAAACCCTGCTGGGAAAGCTAGTACAGGAAGGTGCAAGGTCAAGGGATTTTTAATAGATTACATAATTCATAATTCACATGCTTGGTGAAGAGGTGAGTCTTTAGGCTTGGATTGAAGACGGTTCAGTGACCCAGCTGTTCGGACAGCCAGGGAAGTGCATTCCACCACCTGGGTGCCAGAACGGAGAAGTGTCTTGATGCACGTTTTCCTCGTTCCTTGTAGCATGATTCGTGTACTCACTGGCTTAACTTTTCTGCACCTGGAGAATGAAAAGTGATACTCACCTGGAAAATGCTATGGTATTTTAAGTAGCACAAAGCTTTTCTTCAAAACTTACTGCCGTTGTCATGGTGGAAGATATGTAACAATCATTTTATTAGGTTTATTATTGCTAGGGTTGTTATGGTGTCATGGTGTATGATCCGATGCTTACTTCACCGTTGACTTTTTAAATAAAATCCTTTGATTAGTCTACCCATTCATTTGGGAAAAAAAATTGATAAAAATGTAATTATTTCTTTTTTACGAACTTCTCCGGTGGTTCTCATGCCTTTTATTGTGCGTCTGCAACTTCCCAAAAAGTTCACACCGACCTCCCTCTGGATTCGCCCTAAATCACACTACAGCAACTTCTGCTTTCTCCACTCAGGGGACTCGACTGCAATGAAAACCGCGTGTCTGTGTAATCACAGCTATCAAACACACAAAAGAGCTTCGTCTTGCTGACCAGAACCAAGCAAAACATATCTACAGTGGATATAAAAAGTCTACACACCCCTGTTTAAATGGCAGGTTTTTCTGAAGTAAAAGACCCGACACTGAGATAAATCATGTCAGACCTTTTCCTACCTTTAATGTAACTTAACTAATACTTTATGTTGAAGTACCTTTTGATTTTATTACACCAGTCAGTCTTTTTGGGTAAGAGTCTATCGGTATGGCACATATTGACTTGGCAATATTTTCTCATTCTTTCTTGCAAAAGCATTCAAAAGCATAAAATCCATCGGATTTAAAAGGCATCTTCTGTGCACAACCAGCTTCAGGTCACCCCACATCATTTTTTGCTAGATTCAGGTCTAGGCTCTGTCTAGGTCATTCAAAAGCATTGATCTTCTTGTAGTTAAGCCGTTTCTTTGTTGATTTGGATGTATGCTATGGGTCATTGTTGTTCTGATAGATGAAATCCCTTTTCATCTTCAGCTTACTAGGAGACACTTGAAGGTTTTGTCTTAAAATCAACTGGTATTTGTAGCTGTTCATGATTCCCTCCACCTTGATAAAAACCACTGTTTTGGTTACAAAGAAGCAGCCCTAAAGCATCTACTTGTAGTAAAAGTCAAGAATAATGTTCACAGAGAAATACATTTGAGAAAGGTAGTCTGAGGTAGTGGCCTCAGACTTCTGGACCCTGCTGTATTTTAGTATAAGGAAGGTTAAGCTGGCTTTAAGGATGCTGCCAGTCAATATGAATCACTCCTAGTGCAGCCGGATCTTTTGTGCCTTCCTGCAACAATACCATGCTGCAATATTTCTCCTGCTTGTGTGAGTAATTGCTTTTCATTTCCAGTGATGCCTCGCATCCCAAAGCGATCGATCACATCGTCCCAGACATCAGCTGGGGAACAGAGACATTCCATCTATCTCTCTGTGTATGTCTGCCTCCTTTCATGTTTAAATGGAAGGAAAACAAACAGTAACCAAAATGGCTATGCCATAGATCGATCAAGTCTGAGACAAAACAACAAACGTGCAAATATTCTTCATAGTGTTTGGGTTACCTGGCCAGAAAATCTGCTTGTTTTTGAGTTAATACATAGGAATTTGTATGTATCCTATGTGTATATATGTATGTGTTTCATAAATGTTTGCTTCTTTCACTGACTTTGACTTTCACTTGCGTTGTTTATATTTTTGCCATCCCAAGGGAATGATGGGTCTGCCAGCACCTCTTCACGAGGCACGGCGTGGTGGTAATGAGTGCTCTTTAGCACCTCGAGGCGTAGCTAATTTCCATTTGACGGCTGTTTTAATTGTGCCTGTCGACACAAGGGAAGTCGAGAGCTAGCACACAAGCGCTGCACAGTTGAAACTGTCACGTCTCCACCGGTTTTCCTGAGATGGATTGATGCATGAGACACATTAATGCATTCTAGACAGTAATTAGCAGGGAAGGAGGACAGGAGACACGACATAACAGGAATCTAGGCCAACAATCGACTTTTTTTGGCATTTTCACTCCGTCTTCCTTGGGGATTGAGACCAAGTGCCAATCAGCTGTGTTCATTTTTAGCCCATCATCTAAAATGATGTGCTTTTGAGATTAGTGCAGTGAAAGCGCGTACCTACTTGTACGTGTCTGATGGGTCGTCCTTGAATAAGCCATTGTTTGTGATGTGGTGTGATGTATCGGTCTGACATTCTACCTGTTTTTGCCTGTAGGTGACTTTGCGGTGCTGCTGAAGGCCGGTATGACCGTAAAGCAGGCTATTGTGTATAACTTGCTGTCAGCTCTCATGGCCTACTTTGGCATGGTGATTGGCACAGCCGTGGGTCAGTACGCAAATAACGTCACAAGCTGGATTTTCGCCGTGACTGCTGGGATGTTCCTCTACGTGGCCTTGGTGGATATGGTGAGTATTAATGCACTACTGAGGGAAAAAAAGCTGCAATTCCTGTTGATGTTTAAAAAAAAAAAAGAAGAATGTTTGATACTGAACACCATGCGGATGTGTATTATATTTCCGTGTTATCATCGGTCAGTGGTAATACGATACAGGAAAGTGGTTTGTGAAGTATTTTGCAACAAAAATGGCAAGTTTGGCTGAATTTCCATTGAATCTAACGTCACTGATAGCTGAAGTTTTTTTCCTTTTGTCGAACAGATGCCTGAGATGCTGCACGGCGATAGCGAAGAGCAGAAACGCTGCCTTCTGGGACACTTTGTCTTGCAGAACGTAGGCATGCTCACAGGCTTCGCCATCATGCTGCTCATCGCCATCTTCGAGGACCGCATCGTGTTCGACTTCCAGTTCTAGCTTTGTCTCGATGTCCTCCTCTGAAAACATGGCACGAAGTGTCCTCGCGTCTCATTCATGTCCTCATGTCTTCATTTGCTCTCCAAGAGGGCCTCGGTGGCTTATGGTGGACATGCAGACCAAAACGTTTCCAATTTAGCGACATTTCCCTCCCTATCGAGTTTAAAACGCGAGTAAGCACAATCCAAATGCAGAAACGCAGATGTCTCTCTCTCTCTCTCTCTCCCCGTCTTCAAAAGCTCAAAGCGCATGTCCCAGTGTTTGTCTTAACATGTGTGTCAGTATGTGAACATCCTCTATTGAAGGAATATCCCTTTAACATCATGATTATTGATAGACTGTTGAGAGAGGCAGCTAGTGCATCTATCCATCCATCTGAGTGTAGTAGTCCAGTAATATGAGTTGTGTTTTTACGTGTAGTGCACTTGCAGGCCCATTCATGAAGAAATGTGAAGTCTCGCTGTGTTTTGTCTCGTGTTGTCCAACCATCATTGTGCTAAAGCACAAGTCAGAGCCACAAAATTCTCTAGTGGGGAAAAAATGTATATTTACACACTGTACCAGCAACGAACAGCAGCCATTGTTTGTGCCTGGCTTACAAGTTTGGGGGGACTGGCTTTATGTGCGTTCCAGCAGCGGTTGTGTAGATTTGCCTGCTTTTCATTATGCTGTAGTAACTCTACTGTTCCTAGTTGTAGGAAGCACACTACATTTCTCACGCCCTTCAATTAATTTCATCAGCAAATCGTGTGAAAGACATCACCTGCCATCCATTTGAGTATTAGTCCAAAAAAAAAAAAAAAGTTCAGTGTTTTGAAGCAAGGTTCGAATAATCTAACGGCAAGGTCGAGCTGCTGTAGAGTAGTATTTTGTTAGCTGTGATTTATTGGATCTGCCAGATCACTACACATGATATTTATTAGTCCGGGTCAGTCGTCAAGCTCTCATTGTTCTCGTTTGCTTCACAGTGCATTGTTTACATATACACGTTCATACGGTATATCTAAATGACAGTGATTTTCTTTTGCCTGAATGAATCAGTTTATTGCTATTTCTTTGCAACGTTCATTACTGTACTTATGCTTTTTGTTTCGGCTTGTTCTATTGGTCAAATCAAGGTATTACACACCCCCCCCACCACCAGGGTGCTGAATCTTTCCTCATGACACACAATCAGAAACAGTCCTTTTGACAACGGTTAGTAGATTTAGTGTAAATTCAACAATTTGTTTTCGTAACTTCTTTGACAATCCAAACTCCAGGTTGTTATTCGGCTAATTTGCATTTGCACAGATTTCCTTGTTATCGAAACAAATGATGGATTTTTCTTATTTAAAAAAAAAACAAAAAACGAAAACCTTGCAGTATGTGATAATGTTTTGAAGACGCTGACCACCTCACAGCACTGCACTCCACTCGTAGATTTTCCCGTCACACATTCCATTGGCCGTGTCTGATTAGCTTCCCAAGCTAACACTCCTGTGATCTGTATGTATATAAAGATCAGTCACCTTCATTTTGCCAACATTCTCAAGTGGACCTGAAACATGCATGTGGCATGAGTTAAATGGAACAAACTGTTTTGATTTGTTTGTTGTTGTTTTTTTTTTTTTTTTTTTTTTCCTGTTTTGGTCAGTGTTTGATTTCTATTAAATAGAGTAAGACGTATGCTATGAGTGTTGAGCATTTTGTTGGTTTTGCTTCCCAGTTATTAGTGTGTTAAAACTTTAGCACAACGAGGTGGACTTGTGAGCAGGAAGTAATGAAGACATGATTTCTGTGTTCACCTTGATGATGTTTGAGTTTGGTCGAATGAACCAAAGCACAAGGTGGTTCAAACAAACTTTTAATCTAATTTTCTGGATTATAAGTTTGAATAAGTATGAACTCGCCTTAAGGCATGTCGTACGATTAAAAAGCGCTTGTATAACACTCATTTACATTTTAATTTCCATCATGGTAGTGCAGCTTGTATTTAACAAAAAAAAATGAATAATAATCAAATGTCTACTCTTTATAACCCAAAATAATTTCATCACTTTTAAAGATGAAAAATGTGAAGGATCTGCCCTTGACTTTTTTTTCCCCCTGCCGTTCTGAAAGCCTAGCTGTCAAAATGTCTTCATCACATTTGTTAGTCTTGCTGATGTGTCTCTGTCTAGAAATAAAGGTCCGCCAACAGCTCTTTTTGTGTTTGCGCGTGTAAACTTTTTAGCCTGACAGGATTGAAGGCTTTCTCCAAAATAAATAAATGGTTTTAAGGCCAATGTCAAGATCTGAAGTAATGGAGGCCACTTTGCCACTTTATAAAAGTAACCCAAAAAATGACAACGCTGAAAAAAGTCTGTCATCTGAAGAATCTGGAACCTTCTAAAAGGACTACGAGCCATAATTGAGTAAGTTTTATGGATTGATTCATTACATTTAAAGGTCTTGAGATTAATAACAGTATAAATGTGAGATTTAATTATGCCACTTTTAGGAATTTCTGCTTTATGAGTTCAGCTGGCAGAGCAGAGCAACGCCACGACGAATCCAGTGCTCAGGCGGCACGTCTGAGTCGAGGCTCATGGCGATGACGTAGTTGGTGGAGTGGCCCGTGGTGGACAGCGTCCCCCGTCTCTCACTCGTCTTGTACACAGGTGAAATGTAGCACAGGCGCTCTGGGATGTCCTGTTTCCTCATGGGCTTGAGCCAAATCTATAACAGTGCACATTAATGAGGAGAAGCAGTTCATATGCACACATTCAGTCAGACATAATGCAACTCCCAACTGTGTGTGTAGAGAGATTTTCAAATCGGTTACAATCACAGTATTACATAAAATAAAAACCTGACGAGAACAGTGACCTTTTACTATTTGTGTGTTATGCAGCGTTCCCAACAACTGGGCTTTAGTCTTCCTATGTAACAGCGTTCACACGAATTCAACTGAATATAAAATTAATGCTCACTGTCTGCTCACTGTCTTCAAACACTGAAATTTAAGAGTTATTTGGCTAGGGCTTAATTTAATTCAGTTTTATTGATTAGTGCTTAATTCTTATTTAAAGTGGATTCATTTTATTTTCATGAAATTGCATGTTGATTAAAAAAAATTCTTGCAAAAAATGAATTAACAATTAAATGACTGAGGTATCACCGTGTTTAGCCACAAAAACTTAAAAGACCGTTTACAACCCTTAAATCATGCTGTTATTTCATGGCACTGCCATGTTGACATGAAACACACCTTTCCTATTGGAAAGTAGGATCTTTCTAACTTGGTCATGAACACAGAATTAGCACTATAATACAGGAGTAAGTTCACTAACTAATTCTAGCTAGCTATAGTGCCCTCCACTAATATTGGCACCCTTGGTAAATATGAGCAAAGAAGGCTATGAAAAATTGGGTTTACTGTTTAACATTTTCATATTTTGTTTAAAATTAAAAAAAAAAAAGTCACAAAAATACTCTGCTCTAATGGATATCAAATAATTGCAAACACAAAACAGGTTTCTAAAAAAAAAATCTTTGTAAAATATAGGCGTGCAACAATTATTGGCACTCTTTTAATCAATACTTTGTGCTACTTCTCTTTGTCAAGATGACAGCTCTGAGTTTTCTCCTATAATGCCTGATCAGGTTGGAGAACACATGGAAAGGGATCCGAGACAGAATCTCTCCAGATCCTTCAATTTTCGCCTCTTCAGTTCACCCCACAGGTTTTCTATGGGTTTCAAGTCGGGGGACTGGGATGGCCATGGCAGGACCTTGACTTTGTGGACAGTAAACCATTTTTGGGTTAATTTTGATGTATGTTTTGTATCGCTGTCCTGCTGGAAGATCCAACCACGACCCATTTGAAACTTTCTGGCAGAGACAGTCAGTTTTTCATTTAATATCTGTTGATATTTGATAGAGTCCTAGGTGCCATGTATCCTATCAAAATGTCCAGGTCGTCTGGCAGAACAAGCTTTTGTTGCACATCACAGCTGTATTCCTTGGTCTTGGACTAAGGGAATTTGCCAAATGTGTAACCTCATATTTACACCCCTGTGAAACAGGAAGTCGTAGTTGAAAGATTCCATGTTCCTAGTCTTCAACCAGCCCAAGAGAACCCATGTCACACCCGTCTTCATCTCCCTCCACTGGCTTCCTAAAGTCGCCAGTATCAAATTCAACGCCTTGATGCTCATGTACAACACCTTGTCTGGAACAGCACCCTGCTACCTCAACTCTCTCTTGAAGGCTTACGTTCCCTCATGCACTCTGCGATTGATTAGCGACAGACGCTTAGCAGTTCCTACTCAGCATGGCTTAAGGTCCTTTTCCAGAACCTTCAAACTAACTGTTCCTCAGTGGTGGAATGAACGTCCAACCTCAATCCGGACCGCAGAATCTCTCACCATCTTCAAAAAAAACAGCTAAAGACCACCTCTTCCGTGAACACCTAACCAACTCATTACAAATAAATAAATAAAAAATTATTGCACTTACACCTCTACTCAGCGCACTTTGCTTCTTCTGGAACTCAATTAATGGATCGTGTATGGTAGCACTACTTGTATTGTTCTCTGCTTGATATATCGCTTTGCTTGTATTTTCTCATTTGTAAGTCGCTTTGGATAAAAGTGTCTGCTAAATGAATACATGTAAAATGTAGTCACCCAGGTGTGCCAAAACCAAATTTTCAATATCAATGGGAATATACTTCAAATAAATATTTTCTCATATGAATTCATAGGGGTGCCAATAATTGTTGCACATCTACATTTAACAAAGATATATTTTTGGGGGGATAAACCTGTTTTGTGTTTGCAGTTGTTGGATATCCATGAGAGCAGAGTATTTTTGTGATTTTTCCTTTGAAAAAATATCAAAAGGTTATTCAAAAAAGACAATTTTTCGCAGCCTTTTTTGCTCATATTTGCCAAGAGTGCTGATATTATCAGAGGGCACTGTGCATACAAAACACCTAAATGTCCTTCTGCATAACTCTTCCTGCTGTAAACCATAATCCAACCAGTGTGTATGGGTGGACACATTTTTATATCTTGGTAGGGATCAAGTATGTGAGAGTTTCAGCTTGTGGAGACTTTTGGCTCATTCCTAATAAGGAAAACTGCTTTTTGATTTATTTTTTATTGACAACAAAAAATGGCAGCTTTTTACTTAAAACCCTAAAGATTTCCTTTAAGTTCCGGAGGTTAAGGTTACAGTTGGGTTTAAGCATTAATTAGCTGCATTAATAATGTTTGCGTATGTTAACTTGAATAACGAGTGAGAAGCTAGTAAAAAAGCCTTGTTATAAATGTTTAGCTTTTTGTCAAAACCTGATTCGTGGATTAAGTCACCTTGGAATTTCTGACTATTAAATGTAAACTTGTGCGTATTTCACTGTATGCGACTGAGGAAGTGAATTGGAATATAGGTTTGGGAATAAACAACAGTATTGCCAAAACTTTGGCGGCTGTAGATTTTACTCTGCAACATTCATGCAGTATTTTGTATAAATATGTAATTGGAATGTCTTCCAATCAGTGTCGAACAAAGACAGAGCGAACTTTTTTGAGTTGCTGAGCTGAAATGGCTTTACGCTTTTCAGAAGCCCCAAGATAACACCCAGCAAGACAAAAGCTCACCATGCGCGTTTTGTCTCCCGGGTCACAGCAGCTATAATTAATCATTCGGATACTGGCTGTAGTGAAGGCTTTGGGGTATTGTACGGAGATGAAAAGCTCTGCCTCCCAGGAGCCGAGCCACATAATGTCTGGAGGAACTCTGTTCGCCTCCCTCGTGTGCTGTGTTTGAATTGCAACACATTCTCAATTGAATTCGGTGTTTATAAGACTTCTCTGAGAAGGTTGGAGACGACCCGAGTTAATCAAAAGGAAACACGGAGGAATCTCCAATTATGAAGTTTATGAAGGTGTTCAACGAACCCTTTTATGCAAAGTTTCAACACTTCAAGTTGTGCACTCGGAAAAAAAAATAAAAAAAACACATTCACCACTGGATCGTTTGGAAGATTATCTCAGCCATGTTGAGACTGACTCGGCTGTAAAGTTCTTCTGCCCCAATGACTTCAAAAGTGTGTGAAGGGGAAATGTCAATCAAATGATCAACGCTGTATCATAAAGTAGGTCACGGTGATACAACCTAAATATATATTTAAATATTTATATATTTATATATATACACATATACACACACATATATATATTCAATTTTGATGGAGAAATGAATAATGCATGTCCTTTAACTTTTCCAGCTTAAACATATGCACGCATAGCACCTTAAGGTTAGATAAGGTGTGCCGACTCTCACGCTATTGACGTGCGAGTCTCGTTGTCTCGCATATCTTCTCCGCTTAAACGTTTGACTGAATTATAATCAGTGAAGTTTTCGAACATAGCAACAAGGGTTATGTAGTGAGTGTAATTTAGGGTCACAGTAGCAAAGTCTCTAGTCAGTAACCAACTTCATAGCACAGCGCTGTTGAATCCTGATTGCTCAGTGGTGATTGGTTATTAGTTTTCGATAACAGCAGCTGTGACAGTAGTGCAGGCTGCCAAACAAATCACAGGTTTATATTAATGCGCTCGCTCTAATGTGTTGTCATGTCTATAGTGACAGCTCGTTCACCATGAATACTCCACATAATCAAAACTAATGATAAACCTTTTTAAAATTATTATTGAATTATTATTTTATTAATAAATGTTTTCTCGTTTAACACCGGTACTATTAGAACATGTAGGCAGTACCATTTTTCCTCAGAAGTGTTTTGATACATACAAACAATTTCGTAGCCAGCTGCCTGAAGGAGCTCTAAGCTTTCTGGAGGACTGTATAATACGGTGATGTGTAAGGACATGCAGCGCTGTATGTAATTTCTGTTTTATTTTTACCCTGTTGATTAACTTACATAAGGTGTCAGGTGTTATTATGCACCGTGTCGATGCACAGTATGTAACAAAACTCAGAGGGATTTAAATATGGAAAGGTAATAAATAAGGAAATGATGAATAATTACCACTGGCATGGTGTCGTGGAGGACCTTGGGGTACGACTCTGCCAGCAGCTTCTTTTTTCTGTCCCAGCGCGCCCCGTCCAGGAACAAACCACGGATGTAGACGCCTGCCAGGGATGAGAAGAGACGCCATGGGTTTCATAAACACCCACAGCCATGAACTGCAAACAGGCTAGGTCTATCTATCTCTCTCTCTCTCTCTCTCTCTCTCTCTCTCTCTCTTTCACACACACACACACACACAGAGAAACTTTTACAAACCCTGAGTTTTGCCTGAAGAAGCCCTGGGGCAGGCATAAAGGACTCTAAAACTTGGTAAACACTAGTGGATACACACCCACACACACACACCAGATGTCAATCTGTGGATGTGCGTGCATGTATGTGTGTGTGTGTGTGTGCATTTGTGCAGCCCCCTGAGGAATAAGAGCTTCATCACATGCTGATGAACGAGCGACAGGGGTCTGATGTAAAAGAGCGAGGTAATGTTGACTCTGATTGATAGCCCATGGGCACGGCGAGGGGTTAATGCGTCCTCTCTCCTCATGTCTCCCTCTTTTCCTCCATCCCTCACCACCTCTCATCTGTTCTGTCACATTCACTCAGGTTTTAGTCTTCCTTCGTTGCTTTTTTCTTTCCTCTACGTATGTATCCCTATCTCGATTTATCTGTCTGTTTGCTCATGCATCTGTTTGTGTCTCTATTTCTCTTCTTTTCTGTCTGTACATAGGTTATATATGATACAGTCTGGAACTCCATATGTTTTTGTATTTTTCTTAATCCACCCATGTCTATCCTTCTATTCATCCATCCCAACTAACCAGTTTAATAGGAACACCTTTATAACTGCTGTTTCCAGAAATCAGCAAATCAACTGGCAGCAATGCAGTGTATAAAATTCTGTAGATACAGATCAAGAGCTTTAATCATATTCACGTCACACATCCAAACGGAGTTAATATGTGATCTCAGTGACCGTCTCACTGAGAAACTGTTGCTCTCCGGGGTTTTTCACACACACGAGTCTCTAGAGTTTACACAGAATAGTGTGTAAAACAAAGAAATATCCAGTGTGTGGCAATTCTGTGGGCAGAAACACCTTGATGATGATAGAGGTCAGAGGAGAATGTCTAGACTAGTTTGAGCAGACAGAAGGCTAATTCAAAGCATCCCTCTTTATAACTGCGGAGAGCAGAAGTGCATCTCGGAACACACCAAGTCTTGAGGCAGATGGGATACAAAACAGCAAAAGACCACATCTGGTTCCAATCCTGTCAGCCAACAATAGGAATCTGAGGCTATACTGTGCACAAGATGACTGAAACTGGACAACTGAAGGTTTGAAAAAAATTGCCTAGTCTGATGAATATTGATTTGTGCTGCAGGATGTCTTGTAAGGTGAGAATTTCAGGTCAGAAATCAACAGCATGAATCTATGGACCCAACCTGCCTTGTGTCAAGATTTCTGACTGGTGGTGGTTGTGTAATGGTGTCTGGAATGTTTTCTTAGCCATCATCATTTGAATGCTACAGCCGTGTGGTGTATTTATATGCACAAATTACCATCTTATAATAGCTACTTCCAGCATGATCATGCATAATGTCACGAAGAACAAGCCCTCTCAAACCGGTTCCATGAACATGACAAGTTCAATAGCCTCTACAGTCAGCAGATCGGAATCCAACCAAGCATGTGGTAGAATGTTAGAATCCCAAAGGGAAAGGTTTCCAAACACCTTAGGGAATTCATGGTACAAAGAATTTAGGCTGCTCTGAGAGAAAAGGGGGTCTAACCAGTATCCTAATAAACAACTCTCTGTTTCTGTGTGTATGTGTGTGTGTATGTGTGTATATATATATATATATATATGTGTGTGTATATATATATATATATATGTGTGTATATGTATATATGTGTATGTGTATATATATATGTGTATATATGTGTATGTGTATATGTATATATATATATATATATATGTGTGTGTATATGTGTATATATATATGTGTGTATGTGTATATATATATATATATGTGTGTATATGTGTATATATATATGTGTGTATATGTATATATATGTGTGTGTGTGTATATATATATATATATATATATATATATATATATATATATAAAAAAAAAATGTGTTTCTGTCTGTCTCTCTTTGTCTTACCATCCTCAGGAGGCTGTGTGTACTCCATTTCATCCATAACTTGGAAGTCGAAGGCGAGCAGGTCAATAGGGATCGTGTGTTTGCGAGCATAGTTCTGCTGTGCACCGGTCAGGAAAGCCTGCGTGAAGAAGAAGCCTGACATCCAGAACACGGCTGGCATGCCATTATTATACCAGTCCTACACAAAGAAAACACACAGTTAACACACCATATGATTATTACTGCTATCTCGTACAATTCTACTAGAGCTGGACAGAACCCCGATGTTCATTATCCCAGTACACCGTAATGTTCAAATACTTCAAGAATATACTTTAATATAGCAAATCATCATACGTACAGTATGTTGAAAGTGCAGTGATATAAATAATAAACTTAGGTCAGAGGTTTGTGTTAAACATGCTAACATGGCAGTTTTGGGGGTATTTAAAGCCAAACGCTGCATATACAGAACAATACAACAAAATTAAAGGCTCTACAGGAAAAGTATGTTTTATAATCCATGCTGAAAAGTAACCAGTGGCACAGCTTGACGGCTGAGGTCATGGTCTGTGTGAAAGCTAATAAGTCGTTTACAGGAATGTGATAATCTACACATTAAACTAAACATCAAAAAGCTTACTCCCTTACAGTAGTGATTACACAGGATTATGATTAAAATGCATAGCAAACTATTTGAGTCAGATGGTGAGCATGTGACTCCACACCATACACTCTGGCTCTTACTGTATGCTGGAAATCTCTCTGGCAGTGTTTTAGTGACCACAGCAACTGGACAGCAACATGAACTCATCGTCAAGAGAAAAAAGTACTCCTATTGCATTTGTCTTTTAAATTTTATAGCAATATGTCTGAGATCATTAGGTTTAACATTCATTATATCCTATGTTCAGTTATTACCAATATGAACAATGTTTATGGAAAAAAAAAACAGGCCCAGAAATCCTTACTCATGCTTCCTGATGGCCTTTTAACCCTCTGGTAGAGAGAGTGTTCAGTGTGATGCTCGCGATACAATTTAACAATGATCTTGGGTTGTTCTTTTTTATTTATTTATTTTTTTAAAAGAAAATCAGCGCTGAAAATATTCTATACAATAGAAATAATTAGTGAAATGAGTTTTACGCTCATAAGGAGCCATTTATAAATCTCTTACAAGATCTTTTTCATTCACTGATATGTGTCAGTTTAATGAAATCTCATTTACATCCAATGGTAGCAACATAATGTTGCTATGACATGGTTTTTAATCACACAGTAATAATTGCCAGGAAAATGTGTACATGCTTGGGGTTAAGCACTGCTTTATCTAGCTTTACGAAAAAGCCTTAAAGCACAAGCCTGCATTTTGTAAGTGTTCTCTGAGACTCGACTAAAAATGACACAACACTTGGTACATGGTGGAAAAATATCATCCGAAATTTAAATATGGGATGTAGATAATTAAGAGAAAATTAGCATATCGACTGTGCTACTAATTACTTGTTCACACTATACGAGCATGAATGTTCAACTGCTGGAGTTGGGTGGAGGAATGTTGTGAGGGTTTGGGCTAATCCTGATAACTTGTATGAAGCAGTACTTTTGTATTAGGTGTTTATGGGGGGGGGATAGAAAGGGAGTGCAAGAATTTGTGTGTCAAAATGTGAAACAATGAAGCTAATGAATGAAGTAATGAAGTTCAGCTAACACTGATCAGCTTATTGTACATCTTGCTAATGAACTGCTGAACACACCACAATAACAGCTTCTCTATATCTCGCCCTTGCAGCCCAGCAAGATGTAACACTGATTTGCATGGATTGGAGACTCTACAAGGTTCAGGTTCATGGTTATATTAAAAGATATAAAGAATAAGAAGCACTGTGTGAACAGCCTTTTCTCTGTTATAATTGTTATGTATTGTGGTAGAGGAATGTACAGTACATCATCTAGAAACTACAGGATGTAACCGAAATTCTCTTTGAGAAAATAACACTAATTCCTCTAAACTTGATTTAAACAATTAAAACACACAGTTATCACCGTAATTACACTGTCAAATTCAACATCGAATACAAAAGCTTCTCTTTTCTACAGATTCTTCTATTGTATGCCTGATAACTAAAGTGTTCTACTGCCCCCCTGAGGTGCAAATAATATGCCACTACATTATGTTCAGCTCAACACTGATAAATAAATATGCAGCTGCTTTGGAGTTTATCTGCAGGACCGACACATAACTCAGGACAGCCCGATCTCACCTGTAAGAATCTGAGCCTCTCCAGGAAGTCGCTGACGTATCCTCCGAGAGGTTTGAGGCTTGGGTACGATTTTTTCATCCACATGCCTGGAACACGGCCCTTCAGAATGCTCGTCACTACTTCCTCTAACTCAGCCGACATCACCACCAGACCCTGCCGCACAGACGGGAAAATCTGTAAAGGTCTGGCACATATACATTACACACCTCAGGCAAAACAAATTGCTTAAACCTAAGCGTATTTTTACATTTAAATCACATTCTGAGGATTTGGAAGATTGTGACATTTTCTTTGACCAAAGCACACGGTGACTTCGTCTTTGTAAAAAAAAAAACTATGGGAACCCTTACCTTCATTTATTCCAACCTTAATGTTATTTATTCCAACCTCATATCCAGAAATGTGAACAACAGACATCTGAATAACATTCTTTCAGGATTTTTTCCACTGACTTTTTTTGTGCTTCCAATTTTGTGGAAATAGTTTGGAGGAGGAACACATTAAGGTGTGATGGTAGGTGTCCACATACTTTTGGCCATACAGTGTACGTAATGTTTTAGCACAGAGAATCAAATTTGAGATATCATTATATACCAACTGATTAATTATATACCAAATGATTATGACAGTCAGTTCAACATTAAACATTTTAATACATTTTAAAGATACTCAATCTCCAACTATAGATGTAACACGAAAGAGGATGATTATTAACAAAGTCTTTCAAATATTACGTTTTCTAACCATAAAATGCTTTTGTAATTCTCAGTTTTTTTTTGTGGATTCAGGAATTTATGTATTTATGTTTATTTTATCCATGATTAATGTATTATCAAACTAGCAAGACTGAATTAATTAGCCTCATGGGAGTTTCCACTTGGCAGGGAAGCTAACTGGTATTGAGAAGCTGTCAGTACTAAGAGCAGATTTTGTACTTCTTTGAGATAAAACTGTGCCTGAAGTTGCATTGTCTTCAAATCGCCTGCTGAAATGCCATATGTGCGCGAGCTGCATAAAACTCACATATTGCTTGGAGTAACAGCATTTTAAAATTGAACTTTGGCCAACTGTCTCCATGTTCCCCTTCAGCCAAAATTTAATCTAACAAGAGCTCATATTGTGAGGCTCTGCACAAACAGCAGCCGAGATTAAAGAACGACCGCCTTTTAGAGCGCAGCGATGTGGAGGAGAAGGAGATAGAGAAGAATGAAAAAGGGAATAGGAAGGCTAAAACTCATGAAATGAGAAGTAAAAAAAAAAAAAAGACAGGCACCCTGGGGCAGGCGGGAGTTTAAGTGGAGAGATGGAGGAGATGAAGGGGATTATATTAGGGTTAGATTAAGGGATCAGGGGCCACAGGGTGTTCAGTAGTGCTGCTCTCTCATCATGAGAGCAGGACAGCATTAACCAGGATGGGAGCTGTCAACCACACAACAGGAGGAGATCCAGCACAGGTACAGAATCTTCAGGGCCAGGTACACAAGTAAAAAGTGAGGCAAAAACTAGGGCATCTGTCACGCTCCATTTAATTAAAATATACAAAAAAGCGTAATTTAAATATGCTTAAATATGCTTATCATTCCTAATCGTTACTAATCATTGGGCTGATAATGGGTAGAGAGAAACGTCATCTGTATCAGTCATATACCTGTATATGAGACCTGTTTTTTTTTTAGTTAATTTTAATCAGAAGGTGGGAGGGAAGAAAAGAAACAAAACTGATTTCATATTCAAGGTTAGTACGAGGAAATCCAAAGAAAGTAATGCAGCTTTGTATATGGGATTAGTATTAATAGTTGATCTCAAACTGAGTGTTTGTCTCACAGCTGATTTAACTCAAAACTCAAGGCTACCTTCATGCATTTTAGCCCAAATTTATAACTTTAACTTCAAAACCAAACCCATGACCCATACAGACCTTAACTTGAGGTTCCTCTAAGGTACTTCAAAGACTCCAAAGTTTGTCGAAAATTTCTTTAAGGGTCCTTGTGACTCTAAAGCTCCACTAAAGTTTCTTTAAGGTTCCACAGAGACTCTAAAGCTCATCTAAGATTTATTTAAGATTGCCCTGAGCCTACAAAGCTCGTCTAAGGTTTCTCTGAGGTTCCTCAGAGCCTCCAAAGTTGACTGAGGTTTCTTCAAGGTTCCTCAGAGCCACCCAAGCTTGTCTGATGTTTCACTAAGGTAACTCAAAGAAGCTAAAGCTCCTCTCAAGCTTCTCTAAGTTTCTTTCAAGCCTCCAAAGCTCCTCTAAGTTTTCATGGAGATCTCTCAGAACCCCTAAAGCACCTCTAAGTTTCTATAAGATTCCGCAGAGTTTTTAAAGCTCATAAAAGGTGTCTATAAGGTTAGTCAATGCATCCAAAGCTTGTCTAAGGTTTCTCTAAGGTTGCTTCAAGCCTCCAAAGCTCCTCTAAGAGTTCTCTAAGATTCCACAGAGACTCTAAAGCTCATCTAAGATGTCTTTAAGGGTCCCCAGAGCCTCTAAAGCTTGTTTAGGTATCTTCAAAGTATCTTTAAGCTTTCTATAAGGCTCCTCAGAACCCCTAAATCACCGCTAAGATTTCTCTAAGGTTCCAGAGAGCCCCTAAAGTGCATCAAAGGTTTCTCTTAGGTTCCTCAGAGCATTGAAAGCTCATAGAAGGTTTCTCTAAGGTTCCCTAAAGTCTTCAAAGTATCTCAAAGATTTATCTAAGGTTCCTCTATGGTTCTGACCTTGATGGCCTTCTGGATGTTTACACATGAATCACGGATGGTCTGAAGCAGCTTGTTGAAGCGGCCCATCTCCTGCACCAGGACTGTGTTCATGCTCTGCTTGTAACTGGTGGGGAACCTGCGCATGACTGCCTCGGTGCCAAAGTCTTGTGGCAGTTTGCTCAAAATGTCTGCCGCCACCTCGTACACCATGTCGTCAGAGGATTTAGCATCGCCGCCTGTCATGCGAGACTGGAGGGAAGAGAAGAAGGAGAAAAGCTGTATTAGCAAGGATATGAAATTCTCTGGCATAGTTTAACACCAGGACACTGCTTTCCCTTTGCTTGCAGTTCATTCTGCAAAGCCACAAAATGGCATACTTGATTTCGAATATACAGTACATAGGTGAAACAGTTTCATGTATTCCTGAGCCTGCACTTACTGTTGAAACTCCCCAGAAGTATAAGATACACACACACAAATGAACAAGCAATGACTAGTCCCTCAGAAACATACACAGTGTTTCCATTAATTGTCTCATATTTGATAGTGTGCCAATTGCAGCCATCAGTTATCTGCGCCAAATTGGATCATTAGCAGCATGCAAACATTACAGCAAGTTGCACAAAGTAACAAGGGTAGATTTGAATGCAAGGAATGGCATCACCCTGACCATAATTTATACCATCTTATCATCTGCATACTATACACCCTAGTGTTCTGCACATGAACATCATTTACACACCCTGATTAGATGCATAAACTCCACTGTAGATCATTTGACTTTGTGGGGCAATGGTGGCTCAGTGGTTAAGACATTGAACTACTGATCAGAAAGTCACAAGTTCAAATCCCAGCACTGCCTAGCTGCTCAGTTGTACAGTCATGGACGAAATTATTGGCACCCCTGGAACTTTTCCAGAAAATGCACCATTTCTCCCAGAAAAGTGTTGCAATGACAAATGTTTGGGTATCCACATGTTTATTTCCTTTAAGTGCACTGGAACAGCACAAAAAAGCAGCAGAAAAAAGGCAAATTTGACTTCTTTTTACACAAAACTCCCAAAATGGACTGGACAAAATCATTGGCACCCTATTAAAACTGTGGGTAAATAATTTCATTTCAAGCATGTGATGTTCATTTAAACTCACCTGTGGCAAGTAACAGGTGCTGGCAATATAGAAATCAAAACTGAAGCCAGTTAGAGTGTATAAAAGTTGGCTCAACCTTTCTGTTGTGTGCCTGTGTGTGCCACACCAAGCATGGAGAAGAGAAAGAAGAGCCGAGAATTGTCTGAGGACTTAAGAAGCAAAATTGTGGAAAAATATCAACAATCTCACGGTTACAAGTAAATCTCCAGAGATCTTAAAGTTCCTTTGTCCACTGTGCACAATATAATCAAGAAGTTTATAACCCATGGAACTGTGGCAAATCTCCCTGGACGTGGACGGAAGAGAAAAATTGATGAAAGAATGCAACGCAGGATAGTTCGAATGGTCAACTTCAGTCAACTTCAAATTCAGGCTGTCCTGCAGACTCAGGGTGCATCAGTGTCAGCTCGAACCATACGTCATCATCTGAGTGAGAAGAAGTGCTATGGCAGGAGACCGAGGAGAACCCCAATTCTGACACAGAGGCATAAAAAAGCCAGACTGCAGTTTGCAAAAATGTACCTGAGTAAGCCTCAATCCTTCTGGGAGAACGTTTTGTGGACAGATGAGACTAAGGTAGAGCTTTTTGGCAAAGCACGTCATTCTACTGTTTACAGAAAACGGAAAGAGGCCTACAAAGAAAAGACCACAGTACCTACAGTCAAACATGGTGGAGGTTCAAGGATGTTTTGGGGTTGTTTTGCTGCCTCTACCACTGGGTGCATTGACTGTGTGCAAGGAATAATGAAATCTGGAGACTATCAAAAGATTTTGCCCCATAATGTAGGGCCTAGTGTCAGAAAGCTGGGTCTGCGTCAGAGGTCATGGGTGTTTCAGCAGGACAATGACCCTAAACATACCACAAAAAGCACCCAGAAATGGTTGGAGACAAAGCGCTGGAGAATTCTGAAGTGGCCATCAATGAGTCTGGATCTAAATCCCACAGAACACCTATGGAGAGATCTCAAAATTGCTGTTGCGTGAAGGCACCCTTCAAATCTGAGAGACCTGGAGCACTTTTCAAAAGAAGAGTGGTCCAAAATTCCAGTCGAGAGGTGTAGGAAGCTTGTTGATGGTTATATGAAGCAATTGGTTTCAGTTATTTTCTCCAAAGGGTGTGCAACCAAATATTAAGTTGAGGGTGCCAACAATTTTGTCCGACCTAATTTTTGAGTTTTGTGTAAAATGATGTCAAATTTTTCTTTTTTCTTCTGCTTTTTTGTGCTGTTCCAGTGCACTTAAAAGTAATAAACATGCGTATACCCAAACATTTGTCATTGCAACACTTTTCTGGGAGAAATGGTGCATTTTCTGGAAAAGTTCCAGGGGTGCCAATACTTTCGTCCATGACTGTATAAAAAATGTAAGTCGCTCTGGAAAAGGGCATCAGCCAAATGTAAAAATGTGTGTTAATTATACTCAGTTATGTTTTATTCTTTACACTGACAGACATTTCATCCAGAATCAAGATGGTCTTCATAAACCTTAATAAGACTTATTAACATCACAAATAATTTTTTTGTCTTGTGCACTTATACCCTTGATTTAAGTTTGAACATTGTGATTTCAGTGCATTCCCCATCAAACCTGAGTGAGCAGGATGCTGTCAAACAGGAGCTGCGTCTCCACCTGGTCCTTGGTGATGTCAGCGTTGGCGTTCATGCCGAAGATTTCTGGCGACGGGTACAGTGGGAGTGATTTGGTGTACTCTATGTAGCTATTATGCTGCAAAAGAAACGAGACACTTCCTGATGCACACATCCAGAAAGCAGAGACACTAAATAACGATGGAGCACTTAAAGCACGCCACCCACGAGATCGCTGACATTTATAATAATGACTATGCAAATCATTGTTCATGAATAAAAGATTTCAGCAGAAAATGGCAAATAAAACTGAGCGTAGATTATACATGTGCTCGCAAATAAATTAGGCAGCGGCCACTGGTGGCATCCCACCGTGCACAGTTATTGAACTTGGAGCTCATTATGATTTTCAGAACTTTCTGGAATGAAAAAAAATGAGTGGGCAAGTGAATCAGAAATGATGCATTTTGCATGGCGTGGGTGAGTTACATCTCTTAGTCATTTGATCTAAATATCATCAAGTTCTGGTGATAAGTTTTCATTTAGACTGTGTGCCAATTTAATGAAAGACACAATTCTGCAGTAAGTGGGAAAAAAACTGCAATGTTTAGTTTAAAGTGTTAACATTATATATATATATATATATTATTATTATTATTATTATTATTATTTTATTTATTTATTTAATGAAATGTCAGCAGTAATCAAGTTCTCTGTGTGTATGAGATCTTACATCCCCTTCAGGCGGTGAGTAGTAAATCCCACTAGGATCGAACTTGTACTCCAGGTCATCAATGATCTTATTGGTGTAGAAGATGGAGAGGATGGTGCGGAGTGTCCGGCGGTCCCAGTCATCCGTAACACGTCCTCCATAGTTACACTCTCCTGTCATGTAGCGCAGTGCGTCAAACGGCACTTCCTAAAAAATATTTTTAAAAGGCAGCTTATAGAGTCCAGTTGGTAGAGATAAAGATCATCATCTCTGGTGGTGGTTTTCAAACTGGGGTCCCTCAGGTTTAATGGTTATTGATTTATGTCAATAGAATTTATTTTCTAATGTTGGTATGCATCTAATTTAGATTGAACCACAATCGAAAGCATTGCTTCTCATATTATGCAATTACATTGGAATGCAACCATGACAACCATAAGTAAGAGTTCTGGCTACCATATAATTTACATATTTAGGATTTGCAATTAAACTAATATTTGTAATTAGACAGCAGGACGTTAGGCTATTTATATTCTGCAGTGCATGGGGATGTTTAAATTAACATTTATGAGAACAGAGTGATATCATGAGAGAGAGTTTTTTAAGGTGTAAAAAAAATTTGTTAGACCACTATGCTCCAAAAAGATATTCCCTCAGCTGGTGTTTTCATGATGGTGGTGGAAAGTGCTGTCTAATATGCTGCACCAAAATCTCACACAGGTATTCAATTGGGTTGAAACCTGGTGAATGTGAAAGCCATAGTACAGTGGGGGAAAAAAGTATTTGATCCCCTGCTGATTTTGTACGTTTGCCCACTGACAAAGAAATGATCAGTCTATAATTTAATGGTAGGTTTATTCGAACAGTGAGAGACAAAATAACAACAAAAAAAATCAGAAAAACGCATGTCAAAAATGTTATAAATTGATTTTCATTTTAATGAGGGAAATATGTATTTGACCCCTCTGCAAAACCTGACTTAGTACTTGGTAATGACTTAGTAATTACTTTTAATTTTCAATGCCCTGGCTGAGGGAAGGAGGTTCTCACCCAAGATTTGATGGTACATGGCCCCCCGTCCATCGTCCCTTTGATGCGGTGAAGTTCTCCTGTCCCCCTAGCAGAAAAATACCCCCAAAGCATAATGTTTCCACCTACATGTTTGACGGTGGGGATGGTGTTCTTGGGGTCATAGGCAGCATTCCTCCTCCTCCAAACATGGCGAGTTGAATTGATGCCAAAGAGCTCCATTTTGGTCTCATCTGACCACAACACTTTCACCCAGTTATCCTCTGGTGGTCAGAGGATAACTTAAAAGTTATTGTACATTAAAAGTAATTACTAAGTCATTACCAAGTACTAAGTCATGTTTTGCAGAGGGGTCAAACACATATTTCCCTCATTAAAATGCAAATCAATTTATAACATTTTTGACGTGTTTTTCTGGATTTTTTTGTTGTTAATCTGTCTCTCACTGTTCAAATAAACCTACCATTAAAATTATAGACTGATCATTTCTTTGTTGGTGGGCAAACGTACAAAATCAGCAGGGGATCATTTTTTCCCCCACTGTATATGATTTATATTGTTTTCATCCTTATCAACCCATTTAATAAGCCCTTGTCGCCTGGAAAAAATCATCATGACAGAAATGTTTCATCATAGGGTAAAAGGTGATCAGTCAGAAGAGGACCCAAAACATGCTAGCAAAATGCTCGCAGCATAACAGTGCCAATGGTTGTCACCTATCTGTATACAGACAGGCTGATTGTTTCCGTGTTATAAAACTACGATGCTTTGCATGATGGAGTTCTTTGCCTCTGCCTTGTCTTATTTTCTGACATCAGGATTCAAGACATGCTAGGGAGTGTTAGGGGTCTTAAACTTCTTATAGTAATCAACACTGTTACTTAAAGGCACCTGGAATTCCTGATCAATTAACATTACTACTGCTGTGTTTGTATAGATCTTGAAGATCCAACAATGAGAAACTGTAAAATGCTTCCACATAGCCAATTTTTTATTATTATTATTATTATTTTTTTACTGTTAATCTGCTGCGAAAACTGTTGAAAATCCCATCTGAGCAATGATGGGTGCAGGAGAGCAAATAAAAAAAAGTGTTTTAATCACTTCCTAATTATCCATCCATCCATTTCCCATACCGCATATCCTAAACAGGGCATGGGGGAACCTGCAGCCTATCCAAGGGAACTTGGGGCACAAGGCAGGGGATGGGGTGCCAACCCATAGCAGGGCACAAACGCACACACACACGCACTACAGACAATTCATATGTCAGTTGGCTCATCTGCTGTCTTTGTTGGGGGGAGAAAAGATGACTGTTCTTTATGCACATTTTATATATTTTAAAATGCAGTGCTTTTATGCTAAAATGCAATAATGTTGAGAGGTGTGTGTGAGTAAGAGCTTAAGTCAAGCCTTTTGTCCACTCAGTCAATATCAGACGATAATGATTAAACATCTTAAATAAACATATGGTGACATGAATTTGTGTGAAGAGGGAAATAAACACATTTGAACAATTTCATACATTCCTACGTTCTAGTACAATAACTAAACTTTGACTTCTCTCAGTTTTAAATAGCACTTTTCATTGTAAGTGATGAAATAACAGATTTAATAATAATAATAATAATAATAATAATCATGTTGGACTCAGATTTTTGGACCCTACTGTACATTCAGCAGATTAAAAAACACTTTAATGGCAGTGTCTCATTGCCTCCTTTTCCCTACTGTCTCATTCAATTAGTAAAAAAGCAACAACCTATGCTGGTGTCTCATTTTCACACCAAAGACTGTTTTCATTATGTGCTGCAGTGCAAGGTGTCAGTTGGCGAGTTCAGAAACACTTCCGAGGGGTTTCAGAAATGAAAAGGTGGAGCTGGTGGCACTCGGATCGTGACATTTCCTGCTGAAATTTCCCTTGCTAATGCCACGGAGGAAATGTCAGCTTGTTTTTTTTCAGGGGGTTCTTGATCAGTTTATGCAGAGTGCTTGTTTTGAAAGGCAGAGCAAGAGTAGCATTGACGACGGCTCTGAAGCTGTGGAAATGTCAAGGATTTTTTTTCATGCTTCTTCAGAGGGATTTATTAAAGGATTGGTGGGGTGCGTGAAAATGAAGTCGGAGACACAGAGATTGCGTTAAGAGCACATGTGATAGAGTGCAGGCGGGTGAGAATTGGTTGATGTCTGTATGAAAAGACGAGCAGAAGTGGATGGGATGTGTGTGTGTTTTTGTGTGAGTGTGTGTGTGTGTGTGTCCTCACTTCATACTGGTCCAGGAACATATGCAGCTGTTGGACAGAGATGCGCAAGTCAGTTTCGTTGAACTCATAGGGGATATTCCAGCCCAGGGGGCCGAACTTCCTTCGCTCTTGGGTAAGAGCATGAAAGAAACACAGGCCATAAAGGAGTTTCTTGAACACAACCTAACACAAACACACACAAATGAAACTTTTAGATGTACAAAACTCATGACTACGCCATTAATGATAAAACACCTGAGTGAAGAAAACGTCATCCTATGAATGAACCTTTTTCCCAAAACACCTATGTTCCCATCCAAATGCTTTGCAGTTTGAAAAGTAGGTGTGTTT
Organism: Ameiurus melas; assembly: GCA_012411365.1. NCBI lineage: Eukaryota > Metazoa > Chordata > Actinopteri > Siluriformes > Ictaluridae > Ameiurus > Ameiurus melas. The sequence goes on from CM022758.1 coordinate 9,533,475, forward strand.
TCATGAATATTGGAGATGCTAAAACATTTTTCTATATAATTTACTCCTTTATCACATACTCTCTCAAGCACTAAACCAGATTTTCCACCTTAGCCCCAGCCTAGTTTTTGAGAAAAACCCCAGACTCACTGGCTTTGAGTTGCTGTTGAAGAACTCCGGATCGGAGATTGGGTTCATATAAAGAGAGCCAATGATGTTGGAACGCAACCCCTTGGGGGCCTCATTTGTCATCTTGACACCATTCTGAAGGACAGCCACAGGGAAGTTAGGTGACGGGTAACTGGTTAGCCACAAACGGAAGTCTGGATGAGTGGTGTCTGGGTTGAGCTCCTGGAGGAAAATAAAGTCAAACTTTCAAATGTTGGTATGGAAAAAGTGTGGGATTTATTGATCATAAACTGGTACCACACTAAACCAAAACCAGTGCTTACTTTCAAGTACTACAACAAACTGTAAAAACTAGTTTCCTCCAAATATCACAATTTAATTCTTGCACCACAAATTATAGTCACCAATTTCTCCTACTTTCTTCAAAACTAGCTTCTGGGCAACTAGTTCAACTATCAATGTAATGACTACTTTCTACAAAATGTTGCAGAAAACTATACTTCTAGTTTCAACTTTCATATCACTCCTATTGAAATAAACCATGTTATCCAGCAGTACCTCGCAGACCCGTTCCAGTGTGGCCATCCAGGATGTGGCCAGGTGGCAGTTTTGCAGCACCACCCAGGTGCCTTCCTTCACTCCCACCTCAATCATATTCATTGCAATGGGACCCTGGCCTTGGCCCAGTGACAGAGAGGTCAGCTTCTTCCCTGTGAAGCCCTGCAAGCAACACAAAGGTACAGTGCTTAGCATAGAGTGTAACATACTGTAACCTACTGCACTTTTATTCACAAACATTGAAAACAAGGATGAATACATAAGGAATAAAACACAATCGGGCAGCAATTATAAGAAAATAATCAGTGATGCGGTGGTGTGATGCAGCCTGTCACTGTTACCAACTTGAAGTGGAATACTTTCCTATTACACCTCATTAGAAAGTGTTTTATACCACAGTAATATGCTAATGATTACAATCTTTAATATCTTAACGAGTGACATATTTCATTACATACATGTTACACAAACATCTCCTAACATAAAATTTCACCATATCAACAGTGTCTTTTAAAAGTTATTCTAAATAAGTTGTTACTATAGAAGCAACATATCATATGAATTACAGTCTGCACAATTACCATATATGGTGTTACAGAAAATCAGCACCTTCTGATCAATCAGATTTGAGAATTCAATATTGCTGTGGTATAAAATGTAAGATGTGGTCAAACTTAGTAGATGAATCACATTGGGACATGTTCAACCTGTTCGTCTCCAAATTTCAGCAGCGCAGCCATGGGGTCAGACCCTGGTGAGAGGATGAAGATGAGGGGAGCGCAGCAGTGGCTGTCTCCAAATGCCTTCCCCAGGTTAAAGGGTGGCACCTCGATAAATTGCTGTCCCAAGCTGTTTGACACGAATTCCTGCACCATAGGATTGATCTGAAAGAGAACAAGGAGGTAAAAGTTCAGTTTTTTGCACTCATAAAGTGAATTGAACTATGTATGAAACTCAGTGTTGAGAGATGTGCATGATTGTTTCACCTTGTCTGGTCTCAGGCAGCGTATGACCAACATTCTCTGAAATTGTCCCAGTTTCTCCTGCCACTCTCCAGGAAAAAGTGTGTGATGAGGATCCTATGTAACACACACACAGCTCTCTCTTAAACCATAGTTTCCACTGCCATGCTTTAACAACCTAACACAGACATCTTGGATAATGTTCCTTCAGGTCCAATAAGGAAAACTAAGAGCTGAGCTCAGCATCTCATCGATTATTTCCTCAAAAACATTTTCCATCCATTTCCATACTACTGTGACATGGGGTCAGTTATTAAACACACCTTGCTGTCATATACTTCTTTCCAGCCATCTCTGAGATGGGCCAGGTCCTTGCGCAGGCCCTTGAAGCACTTCAGCTCGTCCAGGCGGCAGATCTCATCCCAGGATTTCTGAGGCAGCCACGTGCAAGGATTGGCGTGAGGGTTATCCAGACCCACACCACCTGTCAGCAGAAAGCGCCACTCATTCTCATCGATCTACAGGATGAAGTGTCAGGAAAACACAAGCTCGTATTATAAAACAATCTTATATTATTCCTGATCCATATTATATTAGCGTATGTCTTGCAATAGGGTTCCTGTGTTTATTAAACAGCTTTAAAAAAAATTATAACATGAGAGGAGTCTCGATTTTCTTCGAGAATTAAACGTGGAAAAATCCACACTGAACATGCATACTGATCTTCATAATTAACGTGATCTTCAGTTGCGTCAAAGATTTATTTTGTAATGAAATTCTGAGGTGACTTTTTTGGTTTAAACTTCATCCCTTGACATGGTGGTCTATTTTCTCTTTGATTAACAAGTTCCTACATTACCCAAAATGCTGTTCATCTACTTGCTGATAGTCATGCCAGTGGGATTTAACCTTTCAGTTTATATCTAAAGGAAATGATGCAGCAGCACTTTAGTCATTTCATCTGCTCAGATAATGTTCCGATGTTCCAACTTTCATGCTAATAACAACCTATAATGTTGTGGATCGCTAACTAGCCGAGATTCTGTAACTCAGTACATTCTACTACATCAAGTCCAACTGTTTGCTGTCTATACTCCTCCTACATTGGATTTCTCATTAATGTGACATTGAACAACAATTAAAAATGGTGAGTAAGGATAGAAGCTCTTGTTTAGGCCTTCTGCCTCATCCCACCTCAACAGAAATAAATATGTAAGCATTTATCAGTGTATTGATCCTTGGGAAATAAAATTCAGCTGTACAAATGCAGCGTTAGATTTTGGATTTTTATACACTACACTATAAAGGTATGCACTAGTAACAATATGTAGATGACTATATCTGATGAGTGCCATAAGAATATGTGATTATTATTACTGGATTGATTTATTTCTATATTTAAATTGTGCATGTAATATTAACTGCAGTGAGTTTTATGTTCATTGTATCTAATAACTCAGCTGATTGACTTTGCTAATAATATTTTGTGAGCACTGAAAGTATTCAGCACGGCTATGTAAAGGAAGCACTCACAAGCCTTTCGTGTTTAAGCAGGTTGACAGTGAGACAGAAGGCGAAGAGCAGCTTGTCCTTCTCGAAGAGTGATCGGCACACATTGACATACAGCGAGTATGTGAAGTGGTCTCTTAGGATCTGCAATCTGGGCACACAGACAAATCAGCAAGGATGAAAGAATGAATAATGTTAAAAACTTGGTGCAATGACCTTAAAAATACAATCTTACTTGAAAGAGTTTTACAGAGAATGATCATTATGCTCATAAAAGGTAAGCATCTCCTATAGCTAAATGTTTTCTAGCTTTTAAAGTTCCTATAAAGCTTTTAAAATGCAGTAAATCATTATAGTGCTCTCTTACTAGTTAAGTGACTTCATGAGGTTTCATGAGGTTCAGCTTGCACTTATTTTATGTTTAGCTATGTGTCCACTCCATTTACAAAATATTAAGGAAACAAAAAAAAAAACATTACATTACAATAACATCTACAATAGAATTATTACTTTATACTATAACACACCTTGAATATTGAGCAAATAAAATATTGGATAAAGCAAAAGACTGGACAAATATCAAGAATTATGTTGAATGTACAATTGTGCATTATGATTTGATGCATCAGCCTATTTTGCTCAGTTTTTCTTTAGCTTTGACGTTAGTGTGCTTAATGCCCTGAGCTGGTAAATACTTAAGTAGAATTTTAAGGTGGATTGAGACAGCTGAGTGGTTTATCACACAGGGAAGAAATATCTTGGTAGTAAAAACAAAGAATTTTCAGATGCTGCTACAATGCAGACTGGAATTATGATCCTTTGAAGCTTAAAAAAGTGCTCAGTTTACACAGCTGCTGTCCAACTGAATTATCTGCCACCAGTCTGATAATTGTAGGTGCCAGTGACAGTTAATTTAAAACCGTTTTTTCTTCTTCTTCTTATTTTGATTTAAATCTGATTGCCAGGGTCATGCAGATTTCCATCTGTTATCTATCAGCTAAATGTGAAGGTATGCCAAGAACATATGCATATCTTCCAACATATAGTTTAGACCAAAAATAAACAATCCACCATGTCTGTTCAGATTATTGATTACTGCTCAGAGTCTCAAGAGGCTCAGAGAAGCATGCTGAATCCTCGAGTCTGCTGAATAACCACACCTGATGTATTTACTATTTAGGCAAAAACACATTTCTTCTACACATTTGCTTTGGGTTATATTTTGTTGATGAAAAGATGAAAAAAATGTGTTAAAGCCTGTTTTTTTTAGGCTAACTGTAAGCTAAAAGATAACCTAATGTCTTCTAAAGAATTTGGACAATTAAAACAAACGAACCTCCTATACAATGACTTACAGAAAACATAGTCATAAAATACACACAATTTATACTAAACAACTAATGTGGCTTCACACCTCTGCTCCAGAACCTCGCTTTTGTCCGAGTTCTCGATGGATAAGATAAAGAGATTGATGAACCAGCCGAGTGAGTACTGGTACATGGGTTCAATGTTGGCCAGGTCAGCGATGGAGAAGAACAAGATGGCAGAGTGGACTGCGATAGGTGTGTAGCCCATACGTGTTTCATCAATCTTTCTCTCCGTCACTTCAGCCACAGCCTGCTTCTCTGAGATTTCATTGGCCAGCACTTTGGAGGAGGAGAGAATCTGGACAGCTGTCTCGTCCTCCAGGATGTTCCCTTTAGACGCTGAGAGTACTTCCAAGATCTTGTCTTCGATCTCCTGAAGCTGTCTGTAAGATGAGGAAGGCATTATCAGGGCAGTCTAGTAGGTAAGACCCTTCGATACACATCGTATGTATGTCACAGTATGTCACAAAACATCTTCAATATTAGACCACAATTACAATCAACTTGATGTTTATTCTTCTTCTTCTTCTTCTTCTTCTTCTTCTTCTTCTTCTTATTATTATTATTATTAGACAATTCAAAATGAATGAAACCATTTATTGTTGTTTATGAGAGATAAGTGTCATAAGTTATGTAAGGAATAAAACACTTCAGGGATGTGCTGTTATAGGAAAATAACCAACAATGGGGTGGTGCAATGCTCCCTGATGTGAAGCATAGTTACTCTTACCACCCCGAAGTTGATTATTTTCCAATAATATTGTCCCAATGTGTTACGAGTCAGAACTGTAGCGTTTGCCACCAATGTCCCTTTACAAGGACAAAAAAGTTTGTTCCTTCTTTGAAAAAAACTTTTTTCTCATAGCTAAGACATCTGATTCATCTCATCACATCCTGAAACTGGTTTCTTTAACCGGTATAATCTTAAGCGGCTTCATGACTTAAACACAACCAAATCATCTAGATTATCCAAGTCCACTGTCCGAAACTGCTCAAAGTTCAAGTGAGCTCAGTCATTCTTGTAGAAACTCATAAAAACGTCCACATAAAAACTGGTACCATATTCTCATAATCTACAGAAATAATAGCGCTATTGGGAAATAAAAGTTCTCTCTTGTCATACCTCTTGTTTTCTGCTCCCTGCAGGATGAGGGCTTGTTTCTCCTCTTCTAGGTCTGGCCTCTCTCTAGCCACCACTATACCAAGCAGCTGGTCTTGCATTCCCTCAGGTGTGATCATGAAGTTCAGAAGTGTTACCTAAACATACAAAGCGAATTTGGATAAATCACTGGCACAGACAATTCCTTATCAGACTATATATGTGTAATTATATTTAATTGCTGTTCATGTTTGGTGTCTTTCAAAATTGATTTCTGTTGCTGTGTAAAAAGGCATTAAATATCTTTATTTGATTTTTAAGTACCACTTATCCTACACAGGGTCACGAGGAGCCTGAAGCCTATCCCAGGGAACTTGGGGACAACATGGACAGGGTACATCACACCCATTGCAGGTACAATCACACACACATTAACACACTATGGACTATATTGTGAATGCCAATCAGCCTATAACACAGGTCTTTGGACGGGGGGGGGACCAGTTTACTCAGAGGAAACCCCCTAAAGTATGGAGAGAACATGTAAACTCTATGCACACAAGGCAGGGGTGGGATTCAAACCACCAACCCCGGTGGTGTGAGGCAAACAGGCTAACCCCTAAGTCACCGTGCACCTTAATATTTAGAAATCACAAGCTTGATCTAGTCAGTGTACCTCAGAAAATGTCTATGTACTGTAAATATATAGGTGTATCTCAAAAACTTTTAATATTGTGGAAAAGTTATTTTTTTTTCCATAATTGAATTCAAAAAGTGGAACGTTCATATATTCTAGATTCATTACACATGAAGTGAAATATTCCAAGCCTTTTTTGTTTTAATCTTGATGATTACGGCTTACAGCTCATGGAAATAAAAAATCCAGTATCTCAAAATATTAGAATAAATAAATTTATAATACAGAAATGTTGACTTGAGAAGAGCTCAAAACATCTGCAAAGGTTTCCTGAGCCTTTAATCTCTCAGTCTGGTTCAGTACACACAACCACAATCAATTTTCAGGTAAAAGTACATTTCATTTGGAAATCAAGGTCCCAGAGTCTGGAAGAAGAGTGGAGAGGCACAGAATACCAAGTTGCTTGAAGTCCGGTGTCAAGTTTCCACAATCATTGATCATATAGGATTCCATGTCATCTGCTGGTGTTGGTCCACTGTGCTTTCTAAAGTCGAGAGTCAATGCAGCCGTCTACAAGGAGATTTTAGAGCACTCCATGCTTCCATCTGCTGACAAGCTTTATTGAGATGCTGATGTCTTATTCCAGCAGGGCTTGGCACCTGCCCACAGTGCCAAAACTATTAGTAACTGGTTTGCTGACCATGGTGTTACTGTGGTTAATTGGCCAGCCAACTCACCTGACCTTAACCCCCATAGAGAATCTATGAGAGACACCAGAACCAACAATACAGATGAGCTAAAAGCTCCACTCTTCTGGGAGGGCTTTTCACTAGATATTGGAGCGTGGCTGTGGGGATTTGTGTTCATTCAGCTACAAGAGCATTAGTGAGAACAGGAGTTGATGTTGGATGAGGATGGTCTGGGGTGTAGACGGCATTCCAGTTCATCCCAAAGGTGGTCAGTGGGGTTAAAGTTAAAGCTTTTTGCTCATTTTGCTTCAAAATGTTAGTTACACGTCCATCTTATGCACCTCCTTCCAAACTCACATTTATTTATTTATTTATTTATGCAGCTGCCAGATTGTATGCAATAGATTACAGTTGTGAAAGAGAAGAAGGTGCTTCATTCTATGTCTGCTCAGTGAAGTAATGTCATAGACAATGAATATGATTAACTCTTGTTTCAGGAGCATTTTGATTTTGTCGTCTATATTTCCACTATTACAAGCAAATCAAATGAATCACTGTTATATTGGCAGGGCCTTAAAACGTGCCATTTGAGGCAGGCATCCATCAAGACTGAATAGGTGAAACAGCTCGAAAACTGAAGGTGATGTAACGATTCATTCTTTCTTTCTGACTGATAGTTTCCTCTCATGCTGGAAAAAGAATAGTGCTATAAAAAAAAAGCATTATAAAATAAATTCAATTGGCCTTGAATATACAATGCTGAAATTTGTAAGATCTCATCTTGGCTTCCGGCAAACTGCAACTCTTAGCAAAAAGGACACATAGATGCTTCACTGCTACAGAATCCTTTCAATTTGTAAGGATGATAGTGCTCACAAAGAGAAAGATTCAAGAATCATTTCCAAAGATTCCTGATGCCCCTTTATTTAGAAATAAAAATCTTGCATATCTATGGGACTGTGGGATATAGGAATGCAAATTTGAGCACATCTGATGTACTAGGGCTTATTATTCATGACAGATGAAGATAGAGATAGCTCGCTGCATGAAATATCTCTGCATCTGTTTGCTAGGGAGAAGCTGATTCATTAGGGGCGCGTACACAAACACACACACACACACACACACACACACACACTACACACACACCTGTTCCCTGCAGCTGTGTTTCTGCCTCAGACATGAACATGCAGCAATTATGCGAAATAGATCAGCATGATCTTGCACAGGCCTTCATTACAAACGTCCAAAGCTAATGCCTCGCCCCATTTGTGTTTATCTACAGCAATTTCTGCTAGTTATCCTCTTTCTGCTTTCTGCACAGTCCACCATTGAGAAACGTTATCAGAAATTAAAGCACAGTTTTACTATGATACTTTCTTGTTATCATTTTCAGCTGAGAAATTTGTGTATAAATTTGGAATCTATCCTGATTGTAATTCAAATAAACCATATGCTTCTAACATACACTGATGAGTCAAAACATTATGACAGGGTTGTGGGGGGTCTGGAGCCTACCCCAAGGAACTCGGGACAGAAGGCGGGGGACACCCTGGACGGGGTGAGACTCATACTCAGTCCAGTCTGAAAATAAAAATGGTGTCAATCCATATGATAAAAAATATGACACGTCGTTCGTAAGTTAATTCTAAAATATTGCAATCAATTGTAATCACTAAATGGTGGCTTAGTAGTTAGCACGTTCGCCTCACACCTCCAGGGTTGGGGGTTGGATGCCCGCCGCTGCATGTTCTCCCCGTGCTGTGGGAGTTTCCTCCTGGTACTCCAGATTTCTCCCCCAGTCCATAGACATGCATAGTAGGCCGATTGGCATGTCCAAAGTGTATGGATGGGTGTGTGATTGTGTCCTGCAATGGACTGGCACCCTGTCCAGGTTTACCCTGCTTTGTGCCCCATGCTCAAGGCTTGGGATCCAGGTTCCCGGTGACCCTGAAGCATAAGCAGTATAGAAAATGGATGGATGGATGGACAGACCACTGCTTCATTAATTGTTTTCCCTATATATCTGAGACAGGTCATTTTGCTTTTTATTTGTTTTATTTGTTTAATGGAAAAAAACAGGTCTTGAGAGTGTGTCCTGCTGTTGTCAGCCACACATCTGTGCTGCACGCATGTATGAGATGGAGATATCGGCTTTAGATGTTAGAGACCCAAACAATCTGCACAGCTTTGAAAGCAGTCAGAGCCACTATTATGATCTCCAACAATGATCTTTTCTCTTTTATCTACTGGATGGCAGATAGCAGTACCTTAGCCTTAAGTTACTTTCAGCACTTGTGCAGTCTTTTGTCTCTAATGCTATATTCTAGTTTGGAGAGGGCAGCCTTTCATCACAAGATTAAATCAGAGCTATCTGTGTTTGAACAGGAGCAACAAGGAAGCACAGAAAGAACACTGTGTGTGTGTGTGTGTGTGTGTGTGTGTGTGTGTGTGTGTGTGTTTATCTGAATCACAGCACGTTGTACTGTGCTTTATTTTTCTGTTTTCCTCTGAATAACCGTGGGTACTGCTAGGTGGGTGGCAATGTACAAATTTGCAGCATGAGTGTGTGTGTGTGTGTGTGTGTGTGTGTCTAAGCCCTACCTTGACTGAAGTCTCTGGCAAATAGTGTGGGTTTCGTAACTTGGTGGTGATGTAGAAGCGGAAGTCCGGTGCGTACTCTATGGTGGAGTCTCCCAAGCGGATACACACACTTCCGCCCTGCTTAAACGTCTGCTTCAGCAGCAGAGGCTCCAGAATGGGGTCCAGCTCCTCACCCACATTTTCCAGTAGCACTGGAAGACAAGTCATTGTGTGGCAGTACAGGATACCATGTACAGTACAACTTCACGTTTTCAGAAATTCATCATGGCACAATCCTGTAGCCAGTATCTTTAATGTAATACAAATAAAACCACATAATTTAGACTATAAACAGTGTGTGTGTGTGTGTGTGTGTGTGTGTGTGTGAGACATTTGTTTCATTCAACTGTTTTTCCCCATCTCCTGTAACGATCTTTCTATATTATAAACAGTATGTCAGGAAATACATAATAGTTCATTTTCAAAATGGCTGGATAAAATAGTAGGAAATGCAACAATAGTCAAAACTTAATATATAGGGTGTCCCAAAAGTCTGCAAACATATGGGAAGTTTGTCAGTTGATGTTTGTGGATGTCCACTTCTCGGTTGGCTCGCAAGACATCCACTCTTTTTGAATTTGTTTATAAGTTTGGCAAAAGTGTTGTGTCTGATGTTTCTGTTAAAGTTCATGTCAACCTTGTGACAGTTTCCTGATCCATCCAAGCGAATGATTTCATTAAAAAAAAAAAAAAATCTTTATTCATTTTCATATGATTAATTTACATCTGATTAATTTACATGTGATTCATTTTCATGTGATTCATTTACCTTTTTTCTTCTCTCTCATGAGAATGATTTCAATACATTCTTCTTTTGTCAAAGGCATTCTTAAAGGCGATCTGAAAATATATACATATAATGTATGTATATAATATAAACTAAGTATGAAAACTTTTGAAAGACATTTTGCTAAAATGTGTTCATGTCCCCTATGTGTAGAGATTTTGGGACACCCTGTAGAATCTTTTTTTTTTTTTTTTTAATCAAGTAATGTTCAATGAAAAAAAGAATCTGATGTGGTATAAGGAAAGAATAACTTTAACATTATTCTCCTACTATGAGATGATAATTATACCAATTAGATCTCAAAATTGTTTAACTAATCTTAAAAAAATACTGAGAAATAGCTTCAGGAAACATTATGCAAAAACATGTGAATCACATCATGAAAGCTTTTTTCCTCATAATAGGCCACATGTATCCATTTTTAGTAAAGTTGTGTGTACTGTAAGTGTTTGTGTAAGCCAAACCGAAATGAAATTGTCGGTCATATTTACACTGATTGTCTTCATACTCGTGCACGTGTTGATCACCACTTGTTCCAAACACAGCTCATTTGCATGTAATAACACGTACAAAACTCCATAAAAGTTCAAGCACAGACATATGGCGCCATTTCTTTTGTCATAACTGAATCATTCGTTTTATTTGTCTACATTTATGGGTTTGTGTTTGGCTCGCTTTCTTTATTTATCATATTCTCTGATTAATGCCAATAATATAAATTTACTAGTTTTCAGAAAACGTTCCTGATGGTACTCTTGGTCCCTGACCTAGTAAACTAGCATGAGGATGTGTTTCTGATAGAGACTCCAAAGCACTTCTGTAAGTCACTCTGGATAAGGGTGTCTGCTACAGTAAATGCTGTAAATGTAATAAAATAAGCAATTTAAACTTGACAGTATATTCTATATAAAAAAGATCCAGGATTTGAAGTTGATCAAGTCAGGTTTTCCATTAGTTAGTCTTCTTAACACTCTCAGGAGCATGGGTAGGATCCATCCATCCATCCATCTTCTACTGCTTACTCCTTTTCAGGGTCATGGGGAACCTGGAGCCTATACCAGGGAGTATTGGGCACAAGGAGGGGTACACAGGGTGCCAGTCCATTGCAGGGCACAATCATATACATACATACATACATACATACATACATACATACATACATACATACATACATATATATATATATATATATATATATATATATATATATATATATATATATATATATATATATATATATATATATATATATATATATACAGTGGTGTGAAAAAGTGTTTGCCCCCTTCCTCATTTCCTGTTCCTTTGCATGTTTGTCACACTTAAGTGTTTCGGAACATTAAACCAATTTAAACAATAGTCAAGGACAACACAAGTAAACACAAAATGCAATTTGTAAATGAAGGTGTTTATTATTAAAGGTGAAAAAAAATCCAAACCATCATGGCCCTGTGTGAAAAAGTGATTGCCCCCCTTGTTAAAACATACTATAACTGTGGTTGTCCACACCTGAGTTCAATTTCTCTAGCCACACCCAGGCCTGATTATTGCCACACCTGTTCACAATCAAGGCATCACTTAAATAGGAGCTGCTTGACACAGTAAGGTCCACCAGAAGATCCTTAAAAGCTACACATCATGCCGAGACCCAAAGAAATTCAGGAACAATTGAGAAAGAAAGTAATTGAGATCTATCAGTCTGGAAAGGGTTATAAAGCCATTTCCAAAGCTTTGGGAATCCAGCGAACCACAGTGAGAGCCATTATCCACAAATGGCGAAGACATGGAACAGTGGTGAACCTTCCCAGGAGTGGCCGGCCGCCCAAATTTACCCCAAGAGCGCAGCGACGACTCATCCAAGAGGTCACAAAAGACCCCACAACAACGTCCAAAGAACTGCAGGCCTCACTTGCCTCAGTTAAGGTCAGCGTTCATGCCTCCACCATCAGGAAAAGACTGGGCAAAAATGGCCTGCATGGCAGAGTTCCAAAGGAAAAAACCACTGCTGAGAAAAAAAAACATCAAAGCTCGTCTCAATTTCTCCACAACACATCTTGATGATCCCCAAGACTTTTGGGACAACATTCTGTGGACCGATGAGACAAAAGTGGAACTCGTTGGAAGGTGTGTGTCCAAGTATATCTGGCGTAGAAGGAACACTGCATTTCATAAAAAGAACATTATACCAACAGTAAAATATGGTGGTGGTAGTGTGATGGTCTGGGGCTGTTTTGCTGCTTCAGGACCTGGAAGACTTGCCGTGATAAAAGGAACTATGAATTCTGAGATCCTGAAGGAGAATGTCCGACCATCTGTTCGTGTACTCAAGCTGAAACGAACTTGGGTTCTGCAGCAGGACAATGATCCTAAACACACCAGCAAGTCCACCACCGAATGGCTGAAGAAAAACAAAATGTAGACTTTGGAGTGGCCTAGCCAAAGTCCTGACCTGAATCCTATTGAGATGTTGTGGTATGACCTTAAAAAGGCCGTTCATGCTCGAAAACCCTCTAATGTAACTGAATTAGGACAATTCTGCAAAGATGAGTGGGCCAAAATTCCTCCAGGACGCGCGTAAAAGCCTCATTGCACGTTATCGCAAACGGCTTGGTTGCAGTTGTTGCTGCTAAGGGTGGGCCAACCAGTTATTAGGTTTAAGGGGCAATCACTTTTTCACACAGGGCCATGATGGTTTGGATTTTTTCACCTTTAATAATAAACACCTTCATTTACAAATTGCATTTTGTGTTTACTTGTGTTGTCCTTGACTATTGTTTAAATTGGTTTGATGTTCCGAAACACTTAAGTGTGACAAACATGCAAAGGAACAGGAAATGAGGAAGGGGGAAACAATTTTTCACACCACTGTATATATATATATATATATATATACATTACATATGAATGATGTAGGAATAAATCTGTTTGTATCCATCTAGATAAATGATGACAACAGTGTGTATTATATGTGCTTTGTCTTGTGTCCTTCATTTTGACATACTGATGTTTTTGAGTTATCCATGCCTCCTCTCTCTCTCTCTCTCTCTCTCTCTCTCTCTCTCTCTCTCTCTCCCTCTCTCTCTCTCTCTCTCTCATATGCCACGTTTGAACTCACAGTGTGTAAAACCCCTATCTATTTCTGCCCAAACAGCTGACAAAAACTATAACCCACAATAACACCTATTTACTCAAAGGCTATGCAGGGTTGCTGAGGTGGGAATTAAAGCAGTGCTTCTCATCATCAGGACTAAAAACTGTGAATACTGAGGAAATCATTCAAACACAAACAGAGCCATCTGGCCTATTCTCTCTTTCATTCTCTCTCTCTCTCTCTCTCTCTCTCTCTCTCTCTCTCTCTCTCTCTCTCTCTCAACTCTTTCTCTCGCTCTCTCTCTCACTATCTTTCTCTCTCTCTCTCACTCTCACTCTCACTCTCTGTCTCTCTCTCTCTCTCTCTCTCTCTCTCTCAGGGAAAGGGCTGACAGGCAAGGAAGACGATCACAAAGTCAGATTGGTTTTCGTGCGCACCTTTGAGCCGCCTTGGAGGATCAGACATGCAAAAATTATGCTGCTTCCAGGCAGCGTGCGTTCTGGAAATAAGCACAATTTTCATTGCCCAGAGGTGAGAATGTGAGTATTGCTCAGTTGTTTTAGCCTGCGTTTTGAGTTTTTCAGGTTTCCTGGTGAAGAGAGACCCCTAGGGAGAGGGGGCAGTATTACACATGCGGTGTAAATATTAGGTTATATAGAAGAATTGCTTGAATAGTGCACAAGCAGGAAGAAACCATTTGCACTGGATAATAAAAAAAAAACAGTAATGAGACAAAGTACACTTTGGTTGTATAAGAAAGCCCTACATGGTACAAAGTTAGCAAAAAAATATAAAAATACTCGAAAGAGAAGGTGTCCACAAAAGTTTGTAGACACCACAAAAGTTTGTGGACACCCATATGTGTTCCTTTCCCAAACTGTTGCCACAAAGTTGGAAGCAGACAATTGTATAGGATGTATATATATGCTGTAGCTTTATAATTTCCCATCACTGGAACTAAGAGGTGCCCTGCATGGACTGGCACCCTGTCCAGGGTGTACCCCGCCTTGTGCCCAATGATTCCTGGGATAGGCTCCAGGTTCCCCGTGAACCTGAAGAAGGAGTAAGTGGTAGAAGATGGATGGATGGATGGAACTAAGAGGTACAAACCTGTTCCAGCATGACAATACCCCTGTGCACAAATGCACGAAGGCATAGTTTGCCAAAGCTGGTTTGGAAGATCTCTAGAGTCCTGACCTCAACCCCATGGAACACCTCTGGGATGAACTGGAACACTGACGTGCCGGCACCCCAGACCTCCTCACCCAACATCACTGTCTGACCATACTAATGCTCTTGTAGCCAAATGAGCACAAATCCCCACAGCCACCCTTCAAAATCTAGTGGAAAACCTACCCTGAAGAGTAGAAAGTTATTTTAACAGCAAAGGGGGAATTAATCTGGAATAGGATTAAAAAGCATGTATGAATATGATGGTCAGGTGTCCATAAACATTTGGCCAGATAGCATATATAACTATAAGCAGAAAATTATCAAAGGAAGATCATTTGTCATTTTGGCAAGTTCCTGTAGTGTAAGTGAATTAAACAGTCTGGATTGTGCAGTTATTGCAGTTGGAGTGTGCAGAAAATAAACAACACTGGTAATTTACATGGATGCAACCTTATATTAATACCCCATTGAAACAGAAGGTGGAGAGGACAATGAACTGAATTGTTCATTGGGGTACTGATACATTTGCCACATGTTTTTAACAGAAAATACTCTAATTACTCTAACTCAATGTACCATAAAGTGTGTCTCTTACCAGTCATATCATTACAGTCCTATATGATGTTGAAAAACAAATATGAGGCAAAATACCTGGTGTGCCGAACTGAATGCAGTTCTCCAGCGTTCTCACAAAATCGCTGTCGCTCAGCTTAATAACGTGCAGGCTGTTGGCCTTCTCCATATTCTTTATCCACTTGTTTGCTTGGCCCTGTGGGTCAATCATCAGAGGCCATCGCCTTGCGTTCCTGCAGTGAAGGGATGTTTGAGAAACAAGTACGGAACATTTCAGAACCATGGAAAGATCATTCTCAAGAACACTCACATGCAAGCAACTCCCTTCCTTTCTTCATAAATCCCACCTGAAGTATTATTTTAAAACATTATGAATATTCAAGGTTAGGGTGAAGGGTATATTAACAGTAGTGTCTTTTATCAGTTACATGGAACATGCGAGCAGCATTAGTGGATCTTGCAGGAAACATGTCTAAGAAAATTTTAGCTCATGAAGGGTAGTCATATGTAAGGAATTAACTTAAATAACACATAAATAAAAATAACATTTGCCAACTTGTTAGGTTTTTGTATGACATTAATTTTAAAGAATTTAGGAACATGCATGGGACCAATAAGGAACACTTACATGTAAGGAATCCTCAACATGGTCCTCAACATTTATGACTGCAAGTTAATAATGAGAATGTGAAACAAAATAGTTATGTTTCCAGGAATGTGAGATGAAGATAGAGTACAGTATAATGATTCAGATTAGGACAGAGACTCATCAAATCATTTTTCCTGCACATTTATCATGACCAGCTTGGTCACCTCCAACAACATCAAGAACACTATCCTTCCAGTGTAAATACTTTCTATTTTGAGCACATATTGTCTCCAGGATGTGCATTATTGCATTATTTCTCAAGAATAGAATTTCTCTAATCTTTCCTCACCTCACAAACATAATTCACTTCTCAATATTACAAACTGCAAGAAATAGTAAGAATTTTTTTCCCCCCACATATTGTCACAAAGGCTCTTATATTGCTTCCTAAAATAACATCAGCTATTGCCCTGTCAAATCTTGTGTAGTGAAGTAAAGCTGGTAAGTACTGTCCCTCTATAAAAAAAAGACCCGTTTTAACATACTCTCACTTAGTTAACAGGAGTTTAAAAGTAAGCCATAGATTATCATTTATATCATAAGTATTGGACCTTATAATGATCTTGGGTCAATTACACAAACTTAGCTTGTAGAAAAAAGTAATGATAAAATCTCCTCAGTTAGACCTTTTAAAACCTTTTCAATGGCAATGCTACTTAAACATAATGTAACACCTAATTTGCTGTAATGATACTTATTCCACAAACAACTCACCTAATAAACATTGTACATTTAAGTGTATTCTACAGCAATAATAGTATCTTTACTATAGTAAGGTTCAAAAACACTATAATATTTACAGGATTTCTACTACATTTTCTATTGTAAATATAATCTATAATGCTATTGTATTTTTTTCATTAGTTATATATTAATGTTGTGGAATATCGAGTAAGTTTCTGTTATCACTATTGTTATAGCACCTCCACAAAACTACTCCTTTAAATGCCTATTTTTTTCTCCCTGTTAAAGAGTAAGAAAATGTAAAGTTCCCTCTGTAGGCTACCTCTGACTATTACAATGCATTACATTGGAGACTCAAACAAATCTGAAATATACATCCCCTGTTTGTTCGTGCTTCCCTCTCTGGCTGTCCCTCTATAGTTGGATCCATCTGTCAGTCATCATTACCTGTTGGACCTGATTTGACCAATGAAAGCATGAAGATCTGGCCAAAGGGGTGGATTTTTGGCTTTAAAAGCAGCACAGCAGAGCCCTTGTGTTAGCTCACTCACTGACTGCTTGTTTGTGTGTTAGCGTATGGTAGTGTTTGCTATAGTTTAGCTGCCTTGATTGTTTTTTGTCAATTGTCAGCTAATTTCTCACTTTATGATGCGACCTCCTTTGGTTTAAGAACAGGTAACTCATATCATGTAGGTACTACGGAATGTCTAGACACATTATATTAGAGGGTGGATGCTTTTCCGTGCATTATTTGGGTAGTTTAGCCTATAGTGTACTTAGTTTTCTTTTGGTGTATTAAGGTTAGACTAGTGTAGTGTTGTTTTGTTCTGTACTTTTCATTGATACCATTCATATTTGCTTTACCAGTTGAGACTATCTTCCTGAATATTCCCAGTTGTTATCTGTCAATGCTCTTTGTGCAATTGCTATAAAATGTTTAGCTATAGTTCCAGCCTCCTGTCCAGCTCATACCAATCACCATCACCACTACTATCCATGCAATTCACAATCTGAATTTATTATTGTTCTCTTGCTCACTCTAGACCTTAGCCCGTGATGGGAACATAATAGTATGTTGTTATTACTATAGAAACGATAAAATAATAAAAATATGTAAGTGCATTAATATAAATATGATTTGCTTTGCAGCTGGTACAACTGTCACAGCTGCTGTTATAGAACATTAATGAACATCGTTTAACCAATCAGTTTCAACAATGTTCTTGTATAAAGAATTATGTTCAGTGATATAATTTTAGCATGTCACAATACATAATGCAATCACAATATAAGAACAATAAGATGCATAGCATGCATTTCCCTGATATGGCCAAGCTCACATCTTGTTTAAGCTGTCACACAGAATGAGAGTAAATATCAAAACTTTGGGACCACGTGGGTTGTTCAATACATGACTCTATAAAGTACAATACTGCACAAACATATGATCGAACATGGCAACATTTTCTGAATGTTTGGATTTGAGGAAGTACATACGAGATGATGATTGCGTTGTCAATGGAGAAACTATCTGATGGAAGGCCAGCGATGATCCAACTTCTGATTTTCACCGGCTCTCCCAGAGAGAGCATCAGAGACACGTTCTTAGAGCAGGGGATCGCTCTGGTTTTACACAGCTCGATCCATTCTTCTGTAGCACTCTACAAATGCACATACATGTTTACAACTCTATTTACACAAGTCTCCACAAAAATCCTCAAAATTTGTGCAAAATTGCCGTAATTCATGGTTAGTCAGATTGGATGCATCATTAAATCCATTATTTAAAGGAAAAGTTTGTCAATGGGTACTCCAATCACGAACCAGTAAACGGAGGGCGTTAGTCAGAAAACAAAGAGGCCAAGGGTAATGCTGAACACGGTGCTACCACCACCATGCTTCACTGTATAGATGGAATGGATTTCTGGCAGCTTAACTGTGATTGTGTGTATATTTCATGCTAAAAATGCTAACATGGGTGAACATGAATGAATACACAAAAAAGTTCATTCAGATAGCAATATGCTCATTTCATATTGTTTGATATTCTTGGATAAAAAACCAGTGAATGGTGAATGGAACATTCACTTAGAGCTCACGTATAAAGATAGTCAGCTTTGCATGTACTTCTTCAAGAAAGTTATCCAAGTTAAATACACATTTTACAAATCTGACCCATTTAAATTGGCAATCTTATTCATTTAGTTATCTTCAGAAAGTGGTTATGGTGAATCCTGAGTCTATCCTGGAAACACTGGGCATGATGTGGGAATAGATGTCAGTCCATCACAGGAAGTGCCAATCACATGCATAGTAATTCCAACTTTTATCTTGGCTGGAGAGTTTTGTTTCAAATGAAAGTATGCCTAATCTTTAAGCAACAGTGATAGCTACTATATTACCTCTCTTCTATGAACTACATTTTTTTGGTGGGTTCTGACAGCAGGATATCTTGTTCCAAGCTGTTAGGAATATTGCTTGTGTATATTTGATAGCACTCCCACATATCTCAAAATTGAACACAGCTTGAAAAAGCAGCAGTTATACGAAGCACTTTTTTTTATATATAAGAAAGAATGAGCACATACCTCAAACTCTCCTGGTGTAAAGATAGCAGTGGTACACTAATTAAATAATTTTTTTCCCCCTTAAGGATCTGCCTGAAGTTTTAAAAAAAGATGCATAACTTTTCCTAAAATATGATAAGAACAAAAATGCATAGCATACACCAGTGATATCTAATAGCTGAGCTGGTTGGTTGACTTTATTTTTGTTTTAAACTATAATTGCTTTGTACACACAAGCATAATATACTTCTGTGTCTTTTATAGAAGGAGCGTCTGTGGGAACACAATGAAGTTAAAGTGCTCCTGTTTCCCCAGTCACTAGTCTAAGTTCACAACATTATCTCACAGCATGCTTCCAAATATTTTCCCTGGGCTCATTCATTTTTCATAGGCGTGTGTGCCAATAATGACAAAGAGACTGCAAAGGCATTTTAATATAGCTCCTCGTGTGTCTCATAAAAAATGATTAAGTTAAATATTTAGAAATGTGATGCTTGTGCCGCCTGGGTCACATCAAACAAGGAGCTTTGAGACGGAAATGAAATGGAGAACCAGGCTGGGTTGTCGCACGTTCGGAATATGGTGCCTGACAAATGTGTGCATGTACTGCGTGTGTGTGTGTGAGAGAGAGAGAGAGAGAGAGACATAGAGAGAAAGATTTACATTCATTATAATGTCTTCACAAAAATAATAACCCGAACGCTTTGAAATTGAGGGCAGATATTGTGAGTTCCCGTGAGGAAATATTTTTACACAAAATGGAGCATGTGTTTGAAAAACTAAAAGATGCAAAGGATTTGCTTTAGGGAAAATAAAGTTTGGGCTATTTTTGAGTGAAATAAACTTTTGCACACTTGCTGATTTAGCCATCAATCCAAGGACGTAAAGGATTGTGTTCATAAAGTCTGATTTCATCTAAAATAAGGTCAATTGTATTTCAACTTTCAGTTTAGGCCCTCAAATTACTTTTTTATTACACATTTATAGGCAGCACAGAGGCACAGCACAGAGGCATAATAAAAAAAAAAGCACAGCACAGAGGGTAGCAGGTACTGCTGACTCACGGGTCTCTGGTTCACTCCTGGTTTGCTGGTTTTCCCCATCTCCCAAAAGCATGAAGCTTGCACGGCTTTAATATATTGCCTTCAGTTGTGAATACGTGTGTGAATGGTGCCCTGTGATAGACTGGCGTCCCATTGAGGGTGCATTCCTGACTCATGTTTCTTGAAGTAAAGTGTTTACTGAAGATGAATGAATTAATGTGCATATATATATATATATATATATATATATATATATATATATATATATATATATATATATATATATATATATATATATATACAGTTGTTTTAAAAAGTGTGTTTGCCCCTTCCTCAATTCCTGTTCCTTTGCATGTTTGTCACACTTAAGTGTTTCGGAACATCAAACCAATTTAAACAATAGTCAAGGACAACACAAGTAAACACAAAATGCAATTTGTAAATGAAGGTGTTTATTATTAAAGGTGAAAAAAAACCAAACCATCATGGCCCTGTGTGAAAAAGTGATTGCCCCTAAACCTAATAACTGGTTGGGCCACCCTTAGCAGCAACAACTGCAACCAAGCGTTTGCGATAACGTGCAATGAGGCTTTTACAGCGTCCTGGAGGAATTTTGGCCCACTCATCTTTGCAGAATTGTCCTAATTCAGTTACATTAGAGGGTTTTCGAGCATGAACGGCCTTTTTAAGGTCATACCACAACATCTCAATAGGATTCAGGTCAGGACTTTGGCTAGGCCACTCCAAAGTCTTCATTTTTTTTTCTTCAGCCATTCGGTGGTGGACTTGCTGGTGTGTTTAGGATCATTGTCCTGCTGCAGAACCCAAAGTTCGTTTCAGCTTGAGTACACGAACAGATGGTCGGACATTCTCCTTCAGGATCTCTTGGTAGACAGCAGAATTCATAGTTCCTTTTATCACGGCAAGTCTTCCAGGTCCTGGAGCAGCAAAACAGCCCCAGACCATCACACTACCACCACCATATTTTACTGTTGGTATAATGTTATTTTTATGAAATGCAGTGTTCCTTCTATGCCAGATATACTTGGACATACACCTTCCAAAGAGTTCCACTTTTGTCTCATCGGTCCACAGAATGTTGTCCCAAAAGTCTTGGGGATCATCAAGATGTGTTGTGGAGAAATTGAGACGAGCTTTGATGTTCTTTTGCTCAGCAGTGGTTTTCTCCTTGGAACTCTGCCATGCAGGCCATTTTTGCCCAGTCTTTTCCTGATGGTGGAGGCATGAACGCTGACCTTAACTGAGGCAAGTGAGGCCTGCAGTTCTTTGACGTTGTTGTGGGGTCTTTTGTGACCTCTTGGATGAGTCGTCGCTGCACTCTTGGGGTAATTTTGGGGCCACTCCTGGGAAGGTTCACCACTGTTCCATGTCTTCGCCATTTGTGGATAATGGCTCTCACTGTGGTTTGCTGGATTCCCAAAGCTTTGGAAATGGCTTTATAACCCTTTCCAGACTGATAGATCTCAATTATTTTCTTTCTCAATTGTTCCTGAATTTCTTTGGGTCTCGGCATGATGTGTAGCTTTTAAGGATCTTCTGGTGGACCTTACTGTGTCAAGCAGCTCCTTATTTAGGTGATGCCTTGATTGTGAACAGGTGTGGCAATAATCAGGCCTGGGTGTGGCTAGAGAAATTGAACTCAGGTGTGGACAACCACAGTTATAGTATGTTTTAACAAGGGGGGCAATCACTTTTTCACACAGGGCCATGATGGTTTGGTTTTTTTTCACCTTTAATAATAAACACCTTCATTTACAAATTGCATTTTGTGTTTACTTGTGTTGTCCTTGACTATTGTTTAAATTGGTTTGATGTTCCGAAACACTTAAGTGTGACAGACATGCAAAGGAACAGGAAATGAGGAAGGGGGCAAACACTTTTTCACACCACTGTATATATATATACAGATAGATAGATAGATAGATAGATAGATAGATAGATAGATAGATAGATAGATAGATAGATAGATAGAGTATATAGATAGATAGATAGATAGATAGATATAGATATTAATATATTCATTCATTCATTCTTTCATTCATCATCTTCAGTAAACACTTTACTGTGTATGCGTGAGTGCGTGCGTGTGTGTGTGTACCTGTCTATAACTAGATGTGAAAGCCCCCAGGTAGGCTACTATAGCAGCTGAGATGAGAATATCTCCGGTTAGATTGGTGTACAGTTCTCCCAGGTTCAATGCCGTCTCACTCCAACGCGTCTTCTCCCCTCCCAAACCACCAATCAGCTGTTCTGCTCTCTCCAGCTTCTTACTGCACAGCTCCACCTATCACAAATAGTTAGCTCATATTATTTGGCCTAAATTTGTATAATATAGTAACATCGTATCCTTTAAAAGAAGCATCTAACATGGAGGCCTTGATCATAGCTGGCACAGAGGCTCTAATGAATTAAATTCATATCCAGTGTTAGATTAACAAAAAATGTCTGCTGTTGTTGCCAAGATGCTATGTCACATCCATAAACCTGACTGTTACCAATTCCCGTGGCCGAAACATTTTTTTTCCTTCAGTGTCACACACACAAACATTCCTGAACAGAAGGAAAACTGAGTATTAAAAAGGAAATGTTTCTCAAAGGTAGCATTTTGAGAAGAGTTAGATGTTGCCCCTGTGCATGTGATGTTCGATATGCTTGGGGGAGCATGGCATAAACAATTTTCTCCATTGAACAGGGAAAACAGACAGCCTGAAAAATAAATAAATAAACAGAGAGAAGAGACAAGGGAAAGAAAAGAAGACAAAACATGAAAGGTAGTGAAATAGGGCAGAAAAAGGCAGAAGGGCCCAAGTGGTGTGTTTAACCAAAAAAACTGACAGCCAGCTCCCATAAACAAATCAGAGCAGTGTGTTTGGGTGTGTGTGGGGAGTGTTTGTGCTTCTGTGTGTACACAGAGGGTGGGTTTAGAAAAGAGAGCTTCACTTTTCTGACTTCAAAGCAGGAACAGCATGATGCACTGAAGAAAAGTGCACACAAAGGCAAAGCCATAGGGCTTTTCAAGACATTTGAAGTTAAAACAACTAAGTAAAGTTTTCAAAAATGAAAGATGTAAACAAAGCCCACAAAAAAGACAATCAAAAGGGGCAGAATTTGTAATCAGTTAAAGATTAATTGTATTTTGTCTCTTGGAATGTTTGTTCCAAGAGGCAAAAAAAAAAAAAAAAAGTTCTGTATACGCACACTGCTTAGACTTATACAGCCACCAAAGATACATATCACAAAAGAGAGGCAATATATTTATCAATGCCAAAGGCAGATTTTTTATTGTTAAAAAAATATATAGGCATGTTCTTGGGACTGGCTCTGAATCCACTATGACCAGGACACAGCGCTTACAGCCTCTTCACTTAACAATAAATAGTTTCTAAAAACAAGTCTGAACATTTTTTACCTCATACTTCAAGGTTAGATTACTGTACTGTACGGATGACTGTGTTTGCTGTTAAATTTCTTTACACCAGTGGCCTATTAAAAGTATAATACTATTACTGACAAGGAGACACATTGGTCCTAAAATTATGACTAACCTGATTTTCAAGGTCAGCTTTCTTGTTCTTGTTGGTCTCCAGAGTCTGGTGAAGTTTGGCCAATTTGTCCTGGACCTCCTTTAGAGCTGCCTGCTTCTTTTGGAGACTCTCTGTGGCTACCTTCAGCTTAGCCTCTGCTTGAGCCAACTTCTCTTTCTTAGGGGCCACAACTTTTGCAACCCTGAGAGAGAAGACATTACAAAGATGATTTATTTCACCATAAACTTTTCAAACACCTTTGGCTCTACGGAATGACTGAACAATGCTGACTGTATGGGAATCATTCACTAAGTGGTATGATTAAGGATGCTTACTCGTCCACTCATGTTATACAAACTCACTTGTCGTAAGAGTCCATAGCACAGACCCACTTGCAGAGACCCTCAGCTGCGGTGGAGGCTGTCCGGATCTTCTCAGGGACAAAATCTGGGTTGGTGATGTATTTGTTGCGGATAATGGTCATGTAAGCGAGTGGAATGTTGTCTTTGTTGTACTCATGCAGACTCTGCAGGAACTTCATGTCACCCAGAAGCTTCTTGGCTGGGCCCCAGAAGTCTTCACTCTTTTTGCCTGAGCCTGAAGGATCAGGGATGCGGTCAGGTTTTATGCCTTTCAGGATACAAATGGCCTCCATCACAAGTTTGACTCCAGCTGGAGGGCTCTTCATTGACTTCACCACTGTAATGTCCTACAAAAGAGCCCAACAACGTTTTGGACTGAGCAAAAAAAGTACTTTTGATGCTGGAAGTAATTTATTTCTGTGTGTGTGTGTGTGTGTGTGTGTGTGTGTTTCCTTGCCTGTGGAGTAAGTGTATCAAGTGCGGCCAGAGCTGACTCCAGGATGGGCAGAGCAACAGCCAAGTCAGCGTCACACTCATCTTTGATGGCCTTGGCAGCCATGGCCTGTTCATTTGCCACTGCCTCATCCGTGCGAACCACCTTTTCTGTCTCTGCCACCTCCACAGATTCATGCTCAATCACCACCATCATCTCGTCCACCTCTTTACTAGCCACCTGGAGCTGAGGCTGAAGTGCCTCCAGCTCCACTTGCATGGTGGCCACTTGAGCGGCAGCAGAGTCCAGTTTCTCCAGACCAACCTCATAGCGTCGTTTTAGCTTCATCACCTCACTGGGGATGACAGGATGACATTTTATCAAAGTAATATACAGGTTTAAACATTTTCCATCAGCTGAAATTCTAAATATATAAATGCACACCATACTTGACAACAAACTATCATGGTCATGGATAAAGACCCTTACGCTCTTTTGCACTCCAGCAGGACTTTGAAGGTGGAGATGAGCTCCAGGTAGGAGGTTGGGGTGACATAGTTGTGGCGCTGCAGTTCAACTAGAAAGCGTTCTGAGAGGTTGATGGTGGAAGTGTGGAAGCTCTGGCACATGTCTATGCAGCCAGTGCGAGCATCATCTGTCATCTCAATATCCTCTAGGAATCGAGATGCCACAGCCTGTAGAGCATCATCAGGCCAGCTCTTGAGGAAAAATGCAAGAAATCACAATTCAACAGGTGGTCACATACACTATATGGCCAAACGTTTGTGCACACATGACCATCACATGCATAGGTGCTGGTTGAACATCCCATTCCAGATTTGGTCCCCACTGTCATAATAACATACACTTTTCTAGGAAGACTTTCCACTAAAAAGCTGTGGGGATTTGCCTATTCAGCCACATTAGTGATGTCATGCACTGATGTTGAGTGAAGAGGCATGGGGCACTCTCTGCATTCCAGCTCATCTATAGTTAAATATGCTATCTGGCCAAAAGTTTGCGGACACCTGACCATCACATTCATACATGCTTTTTAATCCGATTCCAGATTTATTCCACCTTTACTGTTTAAATAACTCATCACTCTTCTGGGTAGGTTTTCCACAATATTTTGGAGGGTGGCTGTGGAGATTTGTGCTCATTCATCTACAAGAGCATTAGTGAAGTCAGACACTGATGTTGGGGCAGGAGGTCTATGGTGCCAGCACATCAGTGTTCCAGTTCATCCCAGAGGTGTTCAGTGGGGTTGATCTCAGGGCTCAGTGCAGGCTACCCAAGTTCTTCTACAACAAACTTAGCAAACCATATCTTCATGGAGCTTACTTTGTACACAGGGGCATCATCATGCTGGAACATGTTTGGGCCTCTTAGTTCCAGTGAAGGGAAATTATAATGCTACAGCTTACAAAGACAATATATACAATTAATATATACAAGAACCACATATGGGTGTAATGGTCAGTTGTCCACAAACTATAATTTGGGAATATTGACATGATTTAGCAACATTTTGCACCATTAAAACCTTTCAATTCTACTAACACTTATAAGGCTACTGTGCACCTAATTTAGTGACATAACCACAGCTTTTAGTGGTGCATCAAGGAGACCCTTACAAAACAAATGCGAGGCTGACCTGGAACCAGTCTATGGTGCAGCAGTTGATAAGTGCAGGGAAACGTCGCAGACGGCTTCGGAAGGCATCACCTATTGGACTCATGGCCAGCACCACATGTAACTGACTACGACAGCGCTCTACGAAAATGTTGAACAATGCCAGAGGACTTCCATCTGTCTGCTTCTCCCGCTCCCGTTGGCGATCCAGGACCCGCATTCTTTCGCAGATCTCCTGCTTCTCATCCACAGCAAAGAGATTAGGAACTTCACCCGTGTTGAGCAAATTGCTAACATCCTCGAGGAATGACTCCATCTTTATCTGAGTATCAGTGAAGAGGAAGACACCATGGGTATCACCAGAGGTGGATTTCCGCATAATAAGTTTTAGGTCATCACGCCATTCTGTCATCCCATAACTCCTAGAGATCTCCACCTGGAAGAGCTCAGCTTCAGCCATGTGAGCAGCCAGGCGAGTCAGGGACTGCCGACCACTCCCTCCAACCCCGACCAGAAGCGCATGACCCCTTGGTTGTTTTAAGATACGAGAGATCCTGCAGACATGTTCAATGGCAAATCGGAAGAGCACAAGGTTCATGGATGCTTTGCTGATGTTGTTATACTCCTCTAGGTGGGCCTCTACCACTTGGCGTAGCTGATCAACACCACCAACTTCACGGTAGTTGCGGTCTTCACCCTTGGGGTCATGGAAATCACAGAACATGAGGCTGCGCAAATCATTTTCAGTTATACATCCATCAGAGTCAAAGTCCAGGTGCTTGAAGAGCTGATGGAAGTCCTCCTTTAGGTGGGCCTTGCAGACCTCCTGCAAAAAGTCCACCATCCAGGTGCGGTCTGATGGGTGAACCAAGCGGTCGTAATAAACTCTCTGTACCTGAGACAATACAGGCATTATGTCAGAACGTTCTGAGTTCACTCAATATCTGAAAACAGGCCTCCAATATAGTCCAACAAATAGGTTGTTCTCAAAATACATTCACTCCTACCTCATGCACCCACAAGCGTTTAATAGCTTTGGGGTCCTCTGCAGTCTCTGGGCAAGATAAGCAAATGCCCTGGATGACACGGGAGAAATCCCGCAGGTTGAAAAGATAATGAGACTTGGCTGGGGTAGGCAGCAAGTTCTTAGTGGCCTCCTGATACACTGCCAGGGTGGCACTCACTAGCTGAGAAGTGAGGCTGGAAAATGCTGGAGGAAAGGGAAATCTAAGAAAAAGCACATGCATACATATTTATTTTGGGATATTATGTAAATGTCAGTACTGAATGATGACTACACCCAAAACACTCGTTAATGACCAGTTAGAATGTTCTTATTTATTTACTGCCAATATTCTCCAACTAGCTGTTATTTAGTATTAGATCATTCAGAATTATGGACTAAATACTTAATTAAGCTGTTACACATGATTCTACTCCTAATACAATCCCTTGCCAGACCTCAAATTATACACCTAAAATGACTGAACAAGAGAACTGCAGTTGCATATTTAGATCTAAAGTATAAGAACAATAAAATCAACTTGTACACTGCAGACATTTACCGTATAGTCAAATGCCAGTTTAGGATTCTGGAGAAAATGGTATACATGGTCTTTTCATCAAACTCATTTATTGTTACTGTGTTAAAATGACGGAGGAAGCGAGGTGTCACTGGGTTTCTCCCACCACCTGGAAATGACAAAAATGACAAAAAGACAAGGGGAAGTACATCAGACTTGCATTCCATTATGTTCAGCTATAGTGTTTGTTAGTAAAAATATTCAGTCAAAATGAGAAATAAAACCCTTTCAGGGACAATATAATGGAATGCAGTTCGTTGAATCCCATAAAACAAAACAAAACAAAACAAAACAAAAAAACGGATTGGAACATAGTCATTGATCATTGTGTTTATTCACATTCTGTGTGAAATATCCAGACCTACCTGGAGGCCCCATGGCACACATCAGCTGGATGTCCACCAGGTTGATCATAGAACAGTCCTTCATGTCATACCAGTTCCAATGGTCCAACCACTGGCGCAGAAGCTCCACAGGAGGCTGAGCACCGTATGTCTCTCTTGCAGGCATATTCACATCATCCACAAACACCACCTACACAGAAAACACCTTCAAGCTTTTCAAGGGCCATACATAAATCTTACAATAAAATGATGCTCTTTAGCATCTTATCCCAATGCCTGGACCACGCTGCAAGATGTATACAATCCTAAGCAGTGTTGAAACTGAGACCTCAAACATGATGACAAATTTCACAGCTAGAATTATACTTAGGTCATTATCCCTCTCAAATTACAAGTTTTGTGCAGAATAAATCACTTACAGATTATGCTTTTGAGTCAGAGTCGCCAGATCCCTCAAACACACATATTCACTACAGGTGAGTTGCAAATAACAAACATGTTGGAACATGAAAAGATTGAAAGTTGGATTTTACACACCCCTCACAATGAGCTGACCTGGGAAGACAATCATTTAAGAGCCTAAAGAAATCTTCTGCAATTATTGGACTAGGAAGATCAAGATCAAGATCAAAATTGATTTGCTTATCCTCTAGTGTGGCCCAAACATAATTGGACTCTGGCATGATGAGTACATACTATACGTAATAAAAAAGAAATATGTATATATAAATTATTATTATATCATCTCTTATGTTGAATGTATTATAATATCACACCATCTTCTTTCCCAGAGGGGGGCCAAACACGCCTTTGCGTCTCTTGTCTAGTTTGGACATGATGATGTTCTGAGTCTGAGCGGCTGTAGTTTGGGCTGAAAAGTTGATTAGCAGTGGACTGTATGTATCCTTGTTGAGCCGCTTCAACAGGAAGTCCTGTGGAGCAACAAAGAGTTTCAATTAATCTCACGGGAGGGGTTTGGACCACAAGTTCTGCAAATATACTGTATGGAGAAATGTCAATTTGCTCATACTGTACAATGCCATGTGCTATTTGTCTACTGAGGAGGTAGACAAATAACACATGGAATTGTTATGGGGGATATTTGACATTAAAAGCCTGCTTTTAAAAAGACTTTAAAAGACTTTATAGACTTTAGACTTTTATATAAGTATAGTAATATGAAACAATTACTGCTTTAAATACAATGACTGTCTACAGATGGCATATAAAGATATAAGTTCCTGCATCTGGAATGCTTTTATATGAACATTTAATAATAATGACACTTCACAATCACCAACTGCCTCCATTTTCTGTGGGTTAGATAATTACCGCCCAATAAGAAAGCATCCCAAAGCATCTCTGCTTTGAAATGATAAAATCCTGCATCTACCACAGCCTGAAACACCATGTAGTGAAATCACGTAATGGTTCCTGAAACGCCAAGCATCCTCATTTGACAAGTGACATGATTTCACATCCACTTTCTCAATGTGGCCATTAAAGTCATTTGCAAGCATTAAAATAAATAAATAAATAAATAATTTCATTGAAAAGCCCTTGGTTGTGCAAATGAATGGATGAGAAAAGTAAAAAGAGAAAAGCAAACAAGAGCGTGAGACTGAGTGAGTGTCAGATGCTTAGTGTCTACTGATTCAGAAGGATGTAAACATAATCGTTGCAAAATGGCTGCTAAAAATGTTATGACACTATGAATCATTCTCAGTCTTCGCCAAATGAGGACTGATCGCCTTCTTCTCAACCGCACCATAAAACACGTTCCGTTTCATTCTTCAGTGAAAAACTACCTCCGGACATACTTTGCCCCTGCACTTGTAACCGTTAATCTATAGCGAGCACAAGGGGGCTCGTACCGTGGTTGAGTGTGTGTATATGCCTGTGCGAGAGTGTGTAAAATATGAGCGTAACGAGGCGGGTAATGGATGAGGCTGTTAGTGTGATGGATCTCCAGCTGGTTGCGCCAAAAATAGGAGCCGTTTCCTTTCCTACTCTCGGCTAGAGGGATAGAAAGAAGGAAGGGGGTGCGGCAGGGCGCCGTCGGTCTCAGCCCGCTGGCTCGTTTATCACAAGCCGCTGTCATGCACACACATGCAACACACAGATACATGCTCTAGCTCCAGCAGCGATGAGGTACTGAGAGTGTGAGTGTGAAGCCCCCTTGCTGCTAAATGCATTTGTTAAATTTGTCTCCGGTGGACAAGATCCCGCAAGGAATTGTTTATTTCTGTTTCCCTTTAGCTGTTCCTCAGAGGCTGATTAAAAGCTTAGTTTATTTATTTATTTATTTTTAAGTAAAGACCTGATAGATTAGTGCCACAGTGAAAAGAGGGCCTTTATACCACCTTTCCTATTTCTTATTCCTATAGCTTCATTAAAATTAGCATCAAGAAGACAGATGAAAGTGCTGAAATCAGTTTCAGAAGAGATTTCCATTGTTTACTGCTTGCAGTACACCTCATTCAGCTAATGAAGGGTTTCAGAATGAAGTGGTGAGTGGAATCAGGTGTGAGTGGTTGTGATGAGTGTGCCACATACACATCTTGCAATTCTGAAAGCTCAAATAATTAATTGTGAAAAACTATATTCATTGGTTTATCAGTCACTGATAAATACATAATCTTCTTAGGAGTTATCTTGTTTTGTCTGACTGGTTTCACTCTTTTTTGAGTACTTTACTTTTATCTAAGGATGTAATATATTTTTTCCAGACACACTCACTATGATGTACACACTCTTGCCGGTTCCTGTGGGTCCCACAAAGATGGTGGGCTTCTGGTGCGTGACAAGCAGCTCCATCAGAGCCGTGTAACGCACTGTATCCTCCGTGGGCACGATGATCTCATTGAACTGCACGTCTTTGGGGATCAGTGGAGCCTGCCTCAGCTCCTCGGTCCACAGCTCCCATCTGCCCAGACCCTGAGTCAAATCACAGAGTTGAACAAGTATTTATTTATTTATTAATGCACATTAGCATCTTTGCTTAACTTTATTAACAGTGCAGTCTGTATGGAATTGAACAGAAATGTAGATATATGGCTTCTGTTTATTGGCTTCGGAAGAAAATAATGACAAAAAGGATGATTTTAATTGAAGGGTATTTACTTCTCCAGTTAGTGAACATTCATTTTAAGTAATGGGCCATATTACAATGTCAAGTGGGCAGGATGAAAAAATAAATCAGTTTAGTAGTCTAATAACGCAACAACTCCTCTTAAATGTGTTAATTTATCTGCATTTATCTACATTCATTCTGAATGCACAAACAAATTGAACATATGTACAGTATAGAACCTTGAATGAAAATTTATACAGTACGCAGTCCCTTGCATATGGGTGTGATGGTCAGGTCCACATACTTTTGGTGTATCTTTAGCACATTTTGCAGTAGCTGAGTTTAAGGCCCTGAGTTTATTGCTTTATTTGGGCCCCTAGTGGAATAACAGAGACTAGCTCTTTTTAAAAATAAATTAATTTACTACAATTTTAATTTAGTATTCAGATTCTAAATTTGTAAAGACCTCGCTAGAGACAACATAGACAGAAAGACAACCCAGAACAGAGCAATCTGGAGACAAAAGATTAGGAGAGCCGGCCCCAAGGAGATATGGGAAAAGGCTGGACAAAGAAGAGATTCTAAATTCGTTTGGTGGGCTGGAAAATAATCTTTATCTAGAAATTTCTTTCCATATAAAGTTCCTGAAATTCTTGAGTTTAAAAAATGACTAGCCATAAATAAAATAGAAATCCACTTCAATTAATGCATGCATTCCTTCTTGTCATTTCTGGTGATACTCTACCAGGCCTGTAATAGAGACAGTCTCAGTTTTTGAGTCTTTCTGTTTTCGGATGTGTCTTTAGTGAGTGAATGCAGCTCATTGGGGTTCACGTGTGGTGATTAGCCAGTAAAGTGGAAAACAGCAGTTCAGATTAATCTATCCTGAAGTCAAGGATTACAAACGTTAACATGTTTCACAAATGCTTGGATAACGAGCAGGATAATTATAACTATAATTGGATCATTTTAATTAGATAATGATTTTTTCCTCACCACAATTTTCTCATTTCATTATACAGATAAAGTTTAAAGTTTTGCTTTAGGACTTCACAGAACTCTACAGACATTTTTTTTTTTTTTAATGTATGCAGCAAATCATGGCCTGGCCTTTCTGGGCTTAGAGCATACAATTGGTGTCTGTCTGATGGTCTAAGATGATGCTAATGGTCATGTAATGGATTTAGGTAAATGGATGCAAGTGCAGGTAAGGTAGTTTTAATGAGAAAAACAATCCAAAGTGTAGTGCAAGGATCAAAAACGTTAGACAGGCAAGGTCAGGCAATCAGGCAAACAGACTGGAATAGGTAAGGCAGAGAATCAGAGATGAGGGCAAATCAGATTCAAACACAGAGAAACTATAACAGAGAACTGCTTGGTATGGACAGACACAATCATAACTGAGTGTATATTTCATGTCCAAACAAAGACACACAAAGAGTTTAAATAATACATCTAATCAAGAACCTAACAGAAAACAGCTGATTACAATGATGACACGTTAGGGAAATAACCAATGACAATACAGGGGTGGAGACAAGACATAAACCATAAAAAACACAAGTGTCAAAAATAAACAAAGTCAATGTCACTGAAAACCTGGAAGAGTGCACCATCGTGCTTTGGGCTGTTCATGCATGCTCAATGCAGCACTAGGGGATAAATGTGACACTGATGATTTTTTCTATCTATGGTAGCTTATTTAGGCTTTTGGATTCTCAAATCAGCCTGGACTGAAAATTTTGATTAATTTTGTATAGCAGCTCTAACAGAAGTGCAAGTCTCAAGGCATAATTTCTACAGTAACTTACACAGGGATTTGTATGGTGGATGCTCAAAATGAATAGGTCAAAAAATCATGTAATTGCTGATATGGTTTTCTGGGTGACATTTATTCAACAGTTTTGTAAGGAGTCTCCATTTCAGCACTTTGTAAATGTCAGAAGAAAAGCGGAGGGCTTTGCACTTCCAGTTGTTCAAGAGAGAGAAATGAGACTGTTTATAGCTGCTATAGTGTCAAATGCGAAAAGTTAAATGCAACAGTAAACTTCTGTGGTACAAGAGGAATAAAACACTGCTGTTATAATTAAAGGGATAGTTCACCCATAATGTCACCCTCATGTCATTCCAAAGACTTTCTTTCTTCTGTCAAACATAAAATAAGTGTTTTTTTTTTTTGTTGTTGTTGTTTGTTTTTTGTCCATACAATGGAAGTCAATGGAATGGGCACCAAAACTGTTTGGTTACCAACATTCTTCAAAATATCTGCCTTTGCATAAAAAAACATTTTATGCCATGTCCTTAAATGATGTATATCTATTTCATACAGCTTAGATTACCCATTTTTTCCCATCTTAGTAATGAATCATTTGATTTTACATACAGCAGTCAACTGTTCAAAAGAGGAGAGAACATATTATAAGAAGGCTCTTATTCCAGATATAACTTTGAAATGAAGCCATCATTTTGCTTGCATCATTGTTTAAATGTTAAATCAATAGTCTTTTGTCACTTTAATGATTTACCGACTGCACGGTATCTATTAGCTGTGATTCCCTATCCAGAGTGAATTTTACTGTGTACCACATAGTGAATAGTAATTAGTTCAATCTCACTTAGACCAAGTGACAATTAAACAAAAAAGCAAGCGTTAATAGGACGCATATCAAACACTGTGAAACACATCTGACACTCTGAGAAAGAAGTCACTTTCTACTTCTGTCTGTTGACGAAGCCTGACAGAAACACTTATTTCCAGACTGTAATGAGGTATGAAATTGATGCATTTTCCAAGTTGTGCACAAAGCCTTATTAGTCAAAATTAAGGCGCATGACCAAAGGCTAACTATGTATCACACTTTTACAAGATTGAGCATTAAAGATAGATATAATCACTTTCTTACACTTTCTGCAATGTCACTGATCTTGTAATCTTGTCAGAGACAGAGATATACTTTTGTAACCAGGGTTTTTCAGCAGCAGCTTGATACTTTATCTTGACAGAGAACAACTCTTCATAATGTTACTGTATGTACAAAATGGCCATTTATACTCTAAAGACCCAGCTTCCTAGGGTTTTGTGTCCTTCTCATGTCCAAATATTTGTTGTGATAATATTTAAAGGGGGAAAAAATAAAATTAGTCAAATAGGGAAGAAACTTTGCTCGGATTTTATAATAAAAAAAAAAAACTCATCTTTAAGACACCATTCAACTTGCTTCTCCTTTCATGTCAGTGTTGCTCACCTCTTTGATGAAACGGTACTCATAGAGAGTGCCCTCGGCAGGTAAGGGCACTGTGAGCTGCTTGCTTGGTGCCTCTATGTGCTCCAGGATGCCATGGCTTGCTCGCGTCTCCTCAGTCAGATCACCTGTGAGCAGCTCCCTCACCAGACCATCAAACTTTACTCTCCCAGGCTCTGTGCAGCTGGCACCCACTGACCACACCAGCGAGAACACAAAAATACCCTAACCAAGAAAGAGAGTCAGCGAGAGAGTAGAGAGAGGGAGAGAGAGTGAAAGAAATCCAAGTCAGTTAGCTAAGGGTTAGTTACAATTGAATCTTGTTCCGCTACCAATAACTGCTTTTTATTTAACAGTTTATAAAATAATTGGAGTGCAAAAATGTGCAATTCACACAGTAGAAATCAGCATTCAATTTATTATTTCATCTAATGCAATTGCACTGTTTGGACACTAGTAACCCATTGAGTTAAAATATACAGTACATGCTGGTCACATGATCACATTCTATGATTGATTGCCTGCACCATTACTGGGAATTACTTGTGAAGTGACCGATTTCACAGTATCATAACAATCAACATGCATTATAGGTTATATGGTTACACAACCATATTATAACAGTTAAAAAAATAGCTCTCTGGTAGCTTTCAAACGACACCATCCCTCCGCTGCTGCAATCTGCAGTGCTCGAGAAAGGTCTACAGTTCCCAGCAGCCACTGCACCTCACTGCATCACAGTCACATGACCACCTGCACCTGAATCAGTTCATATTAACAAGCACTTATATGTATATTAGCCATAGTTTGCACTGCACTCTTTGTCTTACGTTTGTCTTTCTCTGCAGTTGTTTCTGTTGTTGGGATTATGGGCTTTGTTTAATGTTTATTATTTGCCTTAGTTTTTGCCACAAGTTTTAAAGTTACTGTTTTGTGTTTGTTTGTATTTTCAATTAAAATGTAATCTGCTCTTGCATCCATTTCTGCCTCTAAATCGTGACAGAATGTAAGACCTACTATGGATGCAGCAGAATTTTTCAGGATCCAAGAGACCCTGTATGAAAGGGAGAACGAAGAGAAATTATCCCCAATTAAAGCCAATCAGGAACGTGATGTGCTCCATCATGGGGTATGCTAAAGGGGAGCCTTCCAGCGAGGCTGGAAGCATCTCCCACCCTCCGTCTCCCACTGTGTATCTTGGCCAGCATGCTGAGTTGAAGGAAAATGTCGTTCAATCTCCCTGTACAGCTGAAGACATTTCTCCGCCTTTTGGCATGGCGAAGAGCTCCGATTTTCTTCCCTGCTCTACCTCAGATGTCACTACGCCAGGCTCCACTTCGGACATTCCTCCCACTGGCTGTGCAGTAGCCATCACTCCGCATTCAGGCCAGGGATATCATGTCATCTTTCTACAGTGTGGATGAGACCACTCCACACCTGAAACTCAGAGAGCACGTCCAGTTCCTGTCTTAGGTCATGGCCAACCAAGTTCTGCTCACACCAGAGTCTGCTGACACAATTAACCAAGTTCTGCTATCCTGCTCTGCCGAGGATGTTGCTCTGACTTCCTGTTCCGCTGAGGACTGCCTTCTCACCCTGCTGAAGCTGATGACCCAGCTTCCCACACCTGGGTACTTTCTAGTGACCAAGGCAAGCCTGCCTTAACCTCATGCCTGCTATATGTGGGACAATGCCTGCCTTGGGACGTAAGGTGCTGTGGAGACATTTTGCCCAGAGGGCCAGGACTGCTGGTGGAGGGATGTAATGTAATATCAAAGAAGGAACTATGGTCTACAGTTCCCAGCAGCCACTGCACCTCACTGCATCAGTCACATGATCACCTGCACCTGAATCAGTTCATGTTAATGAGCACTTATGTGTATATTAGCCACAGTTTGCACTGCACCCTGTTTTACGTTTGTCTTTCTCTTCTGTCGTTTGAATTATGGTCTTTGTTTAATGCTTATTCTTTGCCTTAGTTTTTGCCACAAGTTCTATAATTACTGTTTGTGTTAGTTTGTATCTCCAATTAAAATCTAATTTGCACTTGCATCCATCTCTGCCTCTAAATCATGATGGCTATTTCTGATTTATTCAGTAATTGATTTAGCAATTGCACATTGTTTTGCACTGTTTACGATTCAGAAATTAAAAAGGAGTCTTTTTAGACATAATTTTTCTTAATTAAATTTTTGCTCAAAATATTCTGTAAATCAAATTTAATTGAATTGTGAATAGAATTGAACTTTGACCGGAGTATATCATTAAACCCCTAGACAATACAGTTTAGCATTTAACATCAATCTTCACTCATTTTAGTCAATATAACTTATAGCACATATACGAATTAGAAACAAAATAAAATGTTCAAATTATATATAGAAAGATAACTCAAACACTCATATCACATTTGAACAGTGTATCATTATAATAATGATCAACTCAATAACATTTTCCATTTTTGAGTCTAGGATGCTGTTGTACAGCCATAGCTTCCAGAAATATAATTTCAAGAGCACAATATTATCTCGAGTTACATGGTTCTGTGCATCTCTTTCAGAATATTCAGGGGCCAGCTGGTTTTGGTCAGATTGCTACTCCTTTAGTACTTCTTGTTGAGGACATGGGACTCAAACTGCTGGGAGAAACAGACATTAGGAAATGATTTTTAAAAACTGCTGTGAGTTTAATGCATTGTAATATTAAACTATTTACATTCTGATTCAGATTATGATTGTAACAGTTACTAAGATATAAAATGAATCATTATATATATATATATATATATATATATATATATATATATATATATATATATATATATATATATATATATATATATATATATTTTTTTTTTTTTTTTTTTTTTTAAGTGCCAATGGATAAATAAGAATAACAGTGAAACTTTATATTCTATCATCATTCTGTGTGACATTTTGATGCCCCAATACAGAGAGAATCTTGCATCATCAAAGCCATCATTGCCCTGCTGCCTCAGGCTATGGCATCATACTTTTAACAGCACAATATATAATAACTAAAATACATTTAAGCAATGTATTATTGCAAACTGTACTAGCATTAAAATTTCATTTATCAATAGCCCACTGCTGATCTCACTAACTCCATCAAATATTCTGCAATGTTTCTAAACTGGACAATGGTTTTATAACCATCAAAATGAATCTATTGTGACATTATTGAAAAGCAATTACTACAGGCAATAAATACAGTTAATAGTTTCAGCTCCACACGTGTAAATACCTCTCTTTTATTTGAATTGTGTGGTCTTAAAACTATTTCATATAAATATTTATGTTTAATATATATAAGTTTGTCTGTCTAACTGTGTTGACTAGGAGGCAGTGGTTAAACTAGCAAAGAGCCACAGAAGGTAAGACCCTGTCATAGGCTAATCGATAATGCTACACGTCTGGATCAGTGTTGTTTTGTGCGCTGACATGATATCTTAAGGGGCCAGGTAGAAGAAAATTATCACACCTTCATAGAAAGAAAGAGAATTGACAGACAGAGAGTCCGTCTTCATAAGTGCCAGACACGAGCTGGCGAATACACACTAAGGATTATATCTGGAGGGGGGGAAAAAAAAAAAACTTGGATCAGGTTGTCATCAGTTACAGTAGATATATGCTCTCACTGAGCAATTTATTAGGAATGCTATAAAAGTACATAGGGCCTCCCTTTGCTCTCAGAACAGCATCAATTCTTCATGGCATGGATTCCACAAGATGTTGGAAACATTTCTTTGAGAATATGGTCCATGTTGACATGACTGCATCACATAATTCCGGCAGATTTTTCAGGTGTACTTTCATGCTGCGAATCTCTCAGTCTACCACATCCCAAAGGTGTTCTACAGGATTCAGATCCAGAGTGGGAAGGCCACTTAAGAACACTGAACTCATTGTCATGTTAGTGAAAGCAGTTTGAGACGACTTTTGGTTTGGGACATTTCCATTGGAAGATGGAAAATTGTATGTTCAGGAACAATACTCAAATAGGCTGTTGCATTCAAGCAATGATTGATTGGTATAAATGGCCCCAAAGTGTGCCAAGAAAACATTCCCCACACCAATACACCACCTCACCAGCCTGGAGTGTTGACACAAGGCAGGTTGGGTCCATGTATTAATTCTGCTGGCATCAAATTCAGACCAGACCATCTGTGAGCCTCAACAGAAATTGAGATTCATCAGACCAGGCTATGTTTTTCCTATCTTCAACTGGCCAGTTTTTGGTGAGCCTGTGCCCCCTGCAGCCTCAGCTTTCTATTCTTGGCTGACAGAAATGGAAGCCAATGTGGTCTTTTGCTCTTATAGCTCATCTGCTTCAAGTTTCGACATGTTGTGAATTCTGAGATGCGTTTCTGTTCATCACAGTTGTACAGAGTGCTTTTCCGAGTTACAGTAGCCTTTATGTCAGCTTGTCAACTTTTCTGTCAACGTTTACATCCTCCTCTTACTCTCTCTCATCAACAAAATGTTTCCGTCTGCAGAACTGCCACTCACTGGAGGTTTTTTCTTTATTGCACCATTCTGAGTAAACTCTAGAGACTGTTGTGCATGAAAATCCCAGGAGATCAGCAGCTATATAAAAAACCCCAAAACAGTCCGTCTCACATCAACATTCATGCCACAGTCAAAATCACTGAGGTCACACTTTTCCCCATTCTGGTGGCTGATTTTATACATTGCGTTGCGGCCACACGGTTGGCTGATTAGATAATTGCATGAATGAGTGTATGCACAGGTGTTCCT
The DNA here is from genome assembly GCA_012411365.1 of Ameiurus melas. NCBI lineage: Eukaryota > Metazoa > Chordata > Actinopteri > Siluriformes > Ictaluridae > Ameiurus > Ameiurus melas. The sequence continues at coordinate 9,572,609 of CM022758.1, forward strand.
AAAAAACTGCTCAGTTAGTGTGTATATGTATATATTACAGCACAACAAGACTCACTGTCTGGCTCAGGAGTGAGTAGGAACGGATACCTGGAACAAAATACACTGAAAAATGCTTCCATCATAGAAAGAAGCAAACAACACACTCAATCCTATTGGTAGTTGCCAAATCACAACTCTTCTCATGTGCATTAGTGCACCTTGTTCATTTTTGTAGTATGGCCACTCTGTGAAGCCAAAATTGTTAAATGGAACTCATTATTTTCTTCAGTGAGAGCTGGTGATGGGCTCCTCAAACAAGAAAATATGTACATTCAAGGTCCAGGAAGATGACTTAAGGGAACACTGGGACACTGTAAATTAACTGGTTCTCAATTCCAAAGAAAACGTGTGTGATTTTTGGAAAAGCTGGTGAACATAGACCAAAACTGGCCAGAAACTAGAGTATGGTTGGATCTGACTAAAGACATAGGTTGAATCCTTACTTTACAGGATTGATGGTGTTATTACAGAAAGAGAAAATGTAACATGTAGTAGAAGGAAATGACATAACAGTGACTCATATTTTGGCTGGAGAACATCTTTTAATCTTCTGTAAGCACTTTATTTTGTTGGTCGTGGCACAGAGTGAGATACCAGTCTATAACAAGGCATCACACACATATTGACAAACATTCATTTATACCTAGGGAAAAAAAATAGTACCCAGTGGATGTTTTAGGGTGGTGGGAGACAACCTGAGTATACGGGGAGAAAATATGAAATTCTGTGTATAACACACTAGGCAGTACTTGTGATGTTTGTGAAGGTTTGTCTACTCTCTCACCTCAAGCCAGGAGCACACATTTCTCTCGCTCATGACCTTCATCTGGCCCTCATCCCTAAACTCGTCCATCATGCAATCCATCAGGTTCATCAGGGAGCGCACCAGGTTGGTGTCTGATGTTGGAGACAACTCCTTATGTAGGTCATAAAAGAGAAAGAGCAAGTGGTAAGATATCTCTCTTTAATCAAGAAATGGTACAACTATTCTTGGAGGTATCACTGTATCAAATGTGAAGATGAAATATTTATTTCACTAAAATCTGGAAAGAGTGGCTAGTCTTAAGCTAAAATGCTAATGGGTCCACATAGTTTTTCTTAAACACATTTTCTATAAAACGTGAATATTAAACATTGCATTACTGAAAGCTGGTGGGACCAGAGAGCATTATGCTTTGTGATTGCTCAAAGGGCTCTATTTCAGAGTTTTACTTGAAAACACTTTAGACAAAATGTGATATTAAATATGTCATCACGGAACACTGGAGGCAACCCAAACATTAAGAAATAATATAAAACATAAATAAATAAATAAATTAATAATAATAATAATACTCCTTAAAACTATCTGTGCACAGTCATATATATTTATATATCAGAAACAGCTAAAGTGTGCCACTGTGACTGCAAATCATAAAAGATTCCCATGTTTTGTGAATATCAGGAGAAAACATGTTAATACTGTGCTGACATGATATCAAGTCATTTTGTCTCTTTTAGTGAAATTATCAGAACGTGCTAATGGAAATTAATGTAGGTGTGTTTTATTTAGTAATATGTAGTAGAGGGGAAAGAATGTATTAATAACACATTGCTATTATATTTTGGTAATACACAATAAGGAATATTTATTAGATGCTATGTTCACATCCATCCATCCATCCATCCATCCATCTTCTACCGCTTACTCCTTTTCAGGGTCACGGGAAACCTGGAGCCTATCCCAGGAAGCATTGGGCATGAGGGTACACCCTGGACAGGGTGACAGTCCATCGCAGGGCACAATCACATATACACTCACACACCCATTCATATACTACGGACACTTTAGACACGCCAATCAGCCTACCATGCATGTCTTTGGACTGGGGGAGGAAACCAGAGTACCCGGAGGAAACCCCCACAGCATGGGGAGAACATGCAAACCACTAAGCCACTGTGCGCCTATGTTCACAAGAGTTTATATACATATATATATATATATATATATATATATATATATATATATATATATATATATATATATATATATATATATATATATATACAGTGCCTTGCAAAAGTATTCGGCCCCCTTGAACTTTTCAACCTTTTGCCACATTTCAGGCTTCAAACATAAAGATATAAAATTTAATTTTTTGTGAAAAATCACCAACAAGTGGGACACAATTGTGAAGTGGAACGAAATCTATTGGATTTTTGAAACTTTTTTAACTAATAAAAAAATTAAAAGTGGGGTGTGCAAAATTATTCGGCTCCTTTACTTTCAGTGCAGCAAACTCACTCCAGAAATTCAGCAAGGATCTCTGAATGATCCAATGTTGTCCTAAATGACTGATGGTGATAAATAGAATCCACCTGTGTGTAATCAAGTCTCTGTATAAATGCACCTGCTCTGTGATAGTCTCAGGGTTCTGTTGAAAGCGCAGAGAGCATCATGAAGACCAAGGAACACACCAGGCAGGTCCGTAATACTGTTGTGGAGAAGTTTAAAGCAGGATTTGGATACAAAAAGATTTCCCAAGCTTTAAACATCCCAAGGAGCACTGTGCAAGCGATCATTTTAAAATGGAAGGAGTATCAGACCACTGCAAATCTACCAAGACCTGGCCGTCCTTCTAAACTTTCAGCTCAGACAAAGAGAATACTGATCAGAGAGGCAGCCAAGAGGCCCATGATCACTCTGGATGAACTGCAGAGAACTACAGCTGACGTGGGAGAGTCAGTCCATAGGACAACAATCAGTCATACACTGCACAAATCTGGCCTTTATTGAAGAGTGGCAAGAAGAAAGCCATTTCTCAAAGATATCCATAAAAAGTCTCGTCTAAAGTTTGCCACAAGCCACCTGGGAGACACACCAAACATGTGGAAGAAGGTGCTCTGGTCAGATGAAACCAAAATCAAACTTTTTGCCCACAATGCAAAACAATATGTTTGGTGTAAAAGCAACACAGCTCATCACCCTCAACACACCATCCCCACTGTCAAACATGGTGGTGGCAGCATCATGGTTTGGGCCTGCTTTTCTTCAGCAGGGACAGGGAAGATGGTTAAAATTGAGGGGAAGATGGATGCAGCCAAATACAGGAGCCAAATTCTGGATGAAAACCTGTTGGAGTCTGCAAAAGACCTGAAACTGGGATGGAGGAGGTTCGAATTCGGTGTTCCATGGAGTAAGACGTGAAGTTTGAGTCTCCTGCTGATTTCGATCAAAAATTGTAATTAATTAGTACTTTCTTTTGTAATATAATATTTTTATATATAATTTATATATAAAATATTATATACATAGTATATTTTGACTTATTCTACTTCGTTTCCTTATTTGTACTTTTAACTCGGTGGTTCGTTAAAGATGTCGGGGGAAAACTTGAAAACCGGTGGTAGCATTCAAACAAAACTGAGGTCTGGAGGGCGCACCACGAGCGCGTCTCCTCGTGAATCCGCAACCGCGCCTCCCAATCACCATGAACCCGCGCCCGCGCCTCCTGCCCAGGAATCCGTAGCTGCGCTCCCTTCCCCCTGTGAACCCGCGGTCACATCCGCGTCCCCGAGTGGCTCTGACTTCGCCGCATTCAAGCTTGAGTTGCTGGCTGTAATGAGGAAGGACAACGCTGATTTGAGGAAGGAGTTTCAGGATCATCTGAAGCACCAGGAGACTATCTATGAGAATCTTCAGAAGACTCTCAGTGATGCGCTGTCTACTATCCAGCTTGACCTGCAGGCCATGAAAACACAGCTGGCTAGTGATAAAGTCACTACCGAGGCCACCATATCCACACTGAAAGGTACTGTTGGGGAAATGGGGCACACTCTCTCTGGTTACACCGCTGATATCGTTCATATGAAGACTACCATCGAGTCTCTCACTGCGACCGTGACTCAATTAGAGAATAAATGTGAGGATCTGGAGTCGAGGTCACAGCGCAATAAAATTAGGATAGTCGGAGTTCCAGAGGGCCCTGACACCTGTTCAACCGCTGCTGTAGTGGCCTTTTTAAAGGAGGCGTTTGGTCTGGAGAAGGAGCCGGTTTTGGACCGGTCCAACCGGACCCTTCAGCCGAAGCCGAAGTCTGGTGAACGACCACGAGCTATTGTATGCAGATTCCATTACTACAGTTGATATTTTACGCCGCGCGAGAGAGCGCCAGCAGATTAAAGTGAGGGATCTGAACATCTCCGTGTTCCCTGACTACACAGTCAAGACAGCCCGGGCCTGGGCCGCGTTTAACAAAGTTCGGCGTCAACTTCGTGATATTGAGGGAGCTCGCTATGGAATACTTCATCCAACTCAGCTTCGCATTACATATAACGGAGTCCAGAAGGACTTTATTTCAGCGGAAGAAGCAGCAGAATACGTTAAACTCTTAAAACCGGGGTGAACCGCATCACCTACACAGTGTATTGTTCCTTATTTATTTATTTATTTGTTTATTTGTTTATTTATTTATTTTCTCTGATAATATTCTTTATTCTAATTTATTCTTTATTCTTTATTCTAATTTATTCTCTATTCTCTATTCTAATATTATTTATTCTAATTTCTATTTTATTTTATTATCATCTTGTTATTCTCTTCTTGTATTTTATTTTAATATGCTACACTGTGTAATATTATTAGGTATAAGTCTTTAAAAGGTATGGACATTATATTTGTTAAAGTGCACAGACTATTTAGTAGATTTGAAGTCAGCAGGGGACTTTTTTCGTACTGGAATTTTTTTTTTTTAGTAATTTTTTTTTAGCTTACTCTCGGTCCACTTTGTGGACAACCCTAGGGGTGATACACTGCTGTCTCCTTTTTTTATGGAGACTTTGGGTGTGTGTCCCTCTTCAGCTCCAATTGGCTATTTATATTCTTATTTTTACTTTAGTTTTATAATTTTTATATAACCAGTGACAGCTATTGAGTAGCCATGATGAGCCTTGGGGGAATTCTTTTTTATTTTATTTTATTTATTTTTGTATTAATTAATTAATTAATAATAATAGTAATGATAATAATAATTATTATTGTTATTATTATTTTTTCTCAATGAAATATTTGGGGAAGGGAGGGGAGAAAAGGTAAATGAATCACAGGAATATGAAACACATGAAAATGAATTACATGTAAATTAATTACATGAATATGAATCACATGAAAATGTATAATATGTAAATGAATCACATGCATGAATATGAATCACATGAAAATGTATCATATGTAAATGAATCACATGTAAATGAATCACATACATGAATATGAATTACATGAAAATGAATCATATGTAAATGAATCACATGCATGAATATGAATCACATGAAAATGAATCATATGTAAATGAATCACATGTAAATGAATCATATGAAAATGAATAAATAAACAAAGCTAAAAAAAAAAGAAACTGGGATGGAGATTTATCTTCCAACAAGACAATGATCCCAAACATACAGCAAAATCTACAAAGGAATGGTTCACAAATAAACGTATCCAGGTGTTAGAATGGCCAAGTCAAAGTCCAGACCTGAATCCAATCGAGAATCTGTGGAAAGAGCTGAAAACTGCTGTTCACAAACGCTCTCCATCCAACCTCACTGAGCTCGAGCTGTTTTGCAAGGAAGAATGGGCAAGAATTTCAGTCACTCGATGTGCAAAACTGATAGAGACATACCCCAAGCGACTTGCAGCTGTAATCACAGCAAAAGGTGGCTCTACAAAGTATTAACGCAAGGGGGCCGAATAATTTTGCACGCCCCACTTTTCATTTTTTTATTAGTTAAAAAAGTTTCAAAAATCCAATAGATTTCGTTCCACTTCACAATTGTGTCCCAGTTGTTGGTGATTCTTCACAAAAAATAACATTTTATATCTTTATGTTTGAAGCCTGAAATGTGGCAAAAGTTTGAAAAGTTCAAGGGGGCCGAATACTTTCGCAAGGCACTGTACATGAATAAAATGTTTTGCTTATGAACTGTCAAAAACTAAATAAAAAAATAATAATTTCAAAAGAGACAGTGAGAGATAGAGAGAGGGAGAGAGAGAGAGAGTTTGGTGAGGGAATGACACAGCTATAACTTTATTTGTTTATCATAGCTATATCTTCAGTGTGTTTTCAGCTAATTAAAAACCAGAAGAATGTGTGACATTTCTTACATTAATAAATTTAACATTGTAGTTGTTGACAAATTGCTGTGGTATAAGTGGAATAACACACTCCACACTATGCTGTTACACAAAAATAATACAGCAAAACACCCACTTGGCAGGCATTATTTTCGTATAATAGCACAATCTGTCATGTATTATTCCTTACATGTACTGTATGAATGTTACAGGAAACCCTACACATTACTAAAGATACAAGTCACACCATTTTATAGGTTTTACCTATAGAACTATAAATAGTTTATTTTATTTCACAACCTAAAGACTTACGATACAAAAAGATAAACAAATGCCTTTTCCTCTGGAGACATAACGTCAGCAGTGATTTATGTTCTAATCTGTGTGAGTACCTTGGTCCCTTTGTGGATGAGCTGCAGGCAGGCAGGCAGCATGCGGTCGAAGAGGCCAGTGATGAGGTCTTTCTGCATGGAGCTCAGTAAGGACGGCAGGGTGTTGAGCCAGGAGATCATTAGCGGCCTCCAGCCCAGCATATGGGGCTCCATGTAGATCATACCACAGCGAGAAACCTGCACACAAACACCACCCATTCTCAAATTGTCCCATTTAAAAGTAGTCAGATTTCCTTTGTAGTACTTTGTAGTGTATAGTTCTGTATTGTTTTCTATGCTAACTGGTCCATAGTGCTGTGATATGCTGCTGGTTTAGGTCTTTCTTTCTCTCAGCAGGTCTCAGCTGGAAATAACAATGGACTGTTTCTTTTACAACAAAGCAGTTACAGCTTATTAATTAACGTTCAGCACAAATCCCAAGAATTTGCGTTTCATAACACAAGATCTTTGATCTGATATAACACTATCCTCAGATAATAACGAAGCAGTTTTATGTAGAAGCCTTGCTTATAGCATCTGTAATAGCATGTTTAATTTTAATTATTTAAACCCTTAAAATCAATGCTCCAATTGTTTGTGTGACCTTCCTCAGGTTGTACCAGCTTTAAGCACAAAAAAAAATAACTAGTTGATTTTACTGAAAGGGTTTAGCTTTTTCTTGAGGAAGATCACACATTTTTAACATGGAATCGCAAAAAATCAGGCCATTTACGTAATGGAAAAGACTTTTTATGACTCATTTCTTTCTATTCTTTTTACTGTTTAATTCCATTGCTGAAGCAGGTGCAGAGGTCTTCAGAGGCTGAGGACATTATGAACAGCCCATTATAACTGCCACGTTCCATCATTGAAATGAACATCACATAGTTTTGCCCCTTTAGCAGCTGAATTTGAATAAATGTTGGTGGATTAGGAGCACAGATGTGGGGCTCTGGGAGCCACAAGGAGCTAGCGAGGACCTTACTGAGTCTACTAGCATGTTAGCTGAATTGTAATCGAGTTACTATGAAACAATGTGGAGTGAGGGGAGGAAAGTTGGAATGAGAACCAGCTAGATTTGAATAAAGACGTGTGGACCAGAAAGAGAGAGAGAGAGAGAGAGAGAGAGAGAGAGAGAGAATAAAACGAGAGGGAGAGAAAGAGAAAGCCCAGAGAGATAAGAAGAGAGAAAAAGACTCTTTATGTTGCTGCCAAATCCTTTAATTTTGTGTCACAACACACACATTTTCACATTTTTCTATCTCAGCTCTCCCAAAGGCAGAAACACACTGCCTCTAATCAATATCGACTTTAATCTGATGGCAGTCCCTGCATGAAACACTTAAACGCGCACACACACACACACACACACACACACACACACACACACACACACACACACACACACACACATTCTTATTTTCCATCTTTATCGCTTAAATCAGACTTTCAATACAAATCTGATAAAAATTCAGAGCTTTAACACTCATGACTCATGGGCCATTTCTCATCGCTTTAGATTTTGTGACTCAAATAAACAATATGTATGAATATAGACACCAAAAGCCTCTTTCTATGCTTGAGACTCTGTGTGTGGGGGTGTGTGTGTGTGTGTGTGTCTATCTCGGTGGGGACCAAATGTCCCCACAGGGATAGTAATATCTGACATATGTGACCTTATGAAGACATTTGGTCCCCATAAGGGAACCTTTTTTTTTTTTGCAGCTTCAAAAACTAAAAAAGAAAAAAGGTTTAATTTTTGGTTGCTTGGTTGCTAGTTAAGGTTAGGTTTAGGCATATATAGCATCAATTAGCTGCATCAAAAATTATGTCAATGGAAGGCCCTTACAAGAAGAGTAAGATAAGAGAAGGATAGTAAGATAAGTGTCCCATAAAGAATGGGACTTAAATCTTTCTGTTTACATAATTTCCCTTTGTTACTTAAAATAATGGGTTGTAATATAATGTAATATAAATGAAATATAAATCTCATGTATTAATGAACTGAACAGAGATTCTTTTTCTCTCAAAACGTCTGTCTTAGATAAAAGGTTTTGTGCAGAGTGAGCTGGCATTGGAGGTTTTAAAAGCCGGTGTCAGCGTGTCATTACAATCTGCAGATGAAGCGCCTGAGAGAAAGAGATTGTTGGAAAAGAAGGATTGCTAATGGATTTCTCATAGCTCCCTTTTTGACAGGCTTGCTGGAAAAAACCTACCACATACCAGAGATAATCTGATTTGTAGTCCTTTTTAGCTAAACATCAAAGTACAAATTTGCACATGGCATGTCATTTGTATGCATCAATGATGAGTAAATAGGGGGATTCATTTTAATTTTATTTCATCATATTTACATCAGAAAAATAGTGTAGCCAGTGGCAACATCCATACAATATTCCAGGTCCAAATATTGAATCACTGATGCTAAAAATGACTCTGTTGACATTTCTACGAGAACTCATTTGTTGTCATTCTCAGCTTAACCTTTATGGCCCATTTAGATTTTTACAAAATATAAATCTAGAAACCTTGCATTCTTTGCCATATTTCATTTCTATTTTCAAATTACAGGCCTCTATCAAACCTCCCCTTTATCTCCATGATTCTAGAAAAGGTTGCAATTCAGCAGCAAAGATCATACTGCTATAGAAATCACATTCATTAAATCGTTCAATAGGGTTTTGGCCTCATCATAGTGACACAGCACTGGTAAAAGTAGTAAATGACCTATTACTGTTTTCTGATTATGGTTGTGTCTCCCTGCTTGTATTACTTGATCTCAGTGCAGTTTTTAATACAATAGATCACAATATTTTTTGAGACAGTTGTTGGATTTGAGGAAATGGCTTTTCCTACCTCAGATCTTATCGGTTGACATCAGTTTTTGGGATTTTTTTTTAAATGGCGATTTCTCTACGCATATAAAGACTTTGTGTACCACAGGGCTCTGCCCATTTCTTTTCTTTTCTTCTTCTTTTTTTTTAGCTATTTATGCAACATCTGGGTAAAATTACTCTTAAACATAGCTGCCAACAATATGCTGATGATACATAGCTCTATATTTCAGCAAAGCCAGATGCCAGACACCAGCTTAATAAAGTTGAAGGATGTGTAAAGGATTTTAAACACTGGATGCTAAGTAACTTCCTCCTACCTTATTCTGACAGGACAGAAGTATTTTTACCAAGGCCACAGGCAGCTAGAAGTAAGCTTTCTGATTATGTCTGTGACTTTTCAGTACCATTGTGTGCAGCAAATAAAGTTATAAATGACCGACTACTTTAAAGCTCATGTATATAACATGACTCAGAACCATTGCGAAGCTAAGAAATATAGTACAATGTTGCTACATGATACAGAAAAACTAATTCATGCTTTTATTACCTCTAGGTTGGACTATTGTAATGCCTTGCTGTCTGGATGTTACAGTAGGTACATAAACAAGCTTTAGTTATTTCATAATGCAGCGGTCAGTGTCATTACTAGAACCAGTAGTTTTGACCACACCTGTCTTATCCACACTGCACTGGCTCATAGTAAAATTTTGCCTTGATTTTTAAAATACTACTAATGACCTATAAAGTGCTGAACAGACATACTCAATAATACCTGAGTGAGCATTTGGTGTATTATGCTCTGCCACACCTGCTTCGATCAAATAGTGCTTTGTATTAATACCTAGAATTATAAAGACTTCAACTTATTCCTAGAAAGCCCACCAGTGGTGGAGCAATCTTCCAATTGCTGTTCGAGACTCAGACACAATCTCAATTTTTAGGTCCTGTTAAGTCAGACATTTGGTTAAGTATATTTTTCTCTTAGGTAATTAAGATGCAGGTGTTGGGGGTTTATGGGCATAGAAAGTTATGGTAAACTGTTTTGATGCTTCCTAAGAACTTCTGTCATGGTCATAAACCCTTTCCTATGCTCTTCCTGGTCTCCTAATAGTAATAGACCTGTGCTTCTGTGTGCTACTTGCATAAGTAAAGTAAAAAAGTAGTCTTTGCCATTATTTTATATGACTGTTTACTGTAATGATCAAAATCCCACTAACTGATGTCACCCAGTCCAGTCTCTTAAGGTATGTTTCTCAAAAGAACTATGCAAATACATTTGACAATGTAACAGACACCATTTACTAAACAGCGAAAGAACCTTTTGCAACATAGCATATTAAGAGAACAGGTTATTAGTTGTTATTATTAATAAGCATGGCAAATGTATTATTAATGTCTCTCACCGTAGCAGGTGAAGCCACCTCCAGGTCCATAGGTTCAAAGATGAGGCTCATTTGAGAAGACATTTGGATGATCTCACCGCTCATCAGGCACAGTTTCTTATTGTCATCAAGCACTGTGTTCATGTTCTCAATCCACACTGCATCCACAGGACCATCAAAGATCAGCCACTTCCTGTCTGGTGTCTGAAGAGATGAGAAATAGTGTTTTTTGCGACACTGGCTGAGAGGCCAGCCTAGAAGGGCATTTGTCATATTTAAGAGATCAAATATAGCTTCCATGGAACTATTAAATTATGTAGAGTATGACGAATGCATGTAGGAAGTAAACGCTACTGTTAAGAAATAATTACTGTCTAGCATTAAACTAACATGATCCAAGCACGTCAACTACAATAGTGAAGTGGTAAATGTTGATTCTATGAGCTTTTTTTTGCCAAGCCATCTAGTGAGCCAGTCTAGAAGAGGCATTTTCTCACACTGACTTCCACTGTTGGGTTTGAGATCAAAAAATGTTCCAAATTTCATTTCCTGGTATTTATATGTAGATGTGTTAAACAACATAGAACATAGCACATTTTGTTTCAGACCACCCAATTTGTAGGTGAGCAAAAATATTGAAACATGTGACTGACAGGTGTTCCCTTTCAAAGGGAACTCAATGTTGCATGAACTTCATGCTGTGGGAAGTGCCCTCACACTGGTATCTGAAGGTTGTGTAACATCATGTCTATTTACAGGCCTGCCGTGATCAGGTGGCAATTAAGTGCGTCGTGTTATTATCTTCAGTGAGACTGCATATTGGTTGTTTGTGTAATGCTCAGAAACACACCCTTCATTTCCTCTCTATTTTTTCAAAAAAGAGAAAGAAATTTTTCTTTACTTTTCTGTCCCTTTGAAAAAAAGAGAGAGCGAAAAGTATGAGTGAGAGAGAATTCAGGAAGTGAAGTGAAGTGTGAAGTGTCTAGGGATGGAGAATGCCAGGGCAGCCTTGAGAGGTCTGACTGTGCACATTGTGAACAGCTTACAATTAGGCAGCTCTGCTCATGGCTCGCTTTCTTCTTGGCTGAAGGGAGTTGGGTTTCAGAACCTTGCAGATCTTGGCCGGCCACTGCCGAGGCAGCCAGCTGGCTTAGGTACTAGGGATCTTGGAAGCGTGGAAACTATTGCCAAATGTCTCTCCACGGGTTCTGTCTACTGTAGAAAAGCGTTACCAGGTCCAGTTTCAGAGCTCGACAGCACAGAGCAGAGCCTGACATTAGTGCAGGAAGTAAGATCCCTCTTGGAAAAAGGGGCCATAGAACATGTACCACGTTCTTTGATGGAGGGAGGTTTTTACAACCGTTATTTCCTCGTCAGCAAAAACGATTGGAGTCAATTTAAGATCTGCATCATTTAAACTGTACCCTTCGGACATACAGGTTCAAGATGCTGATTTGCAAACTTATCATTCCACATATATCATTTCAAGGACTGGTCTGTGACGATAGATCTAAAAGATGCATATTTCCACATAGAAATATTGCTCAGTCACAGGAAGTTCCTGAGGTTTGCATTTGGAGGCAAAGTGTACTAATATTGGGGTTCTTACCTTCAGGCTAGCTTTATCCCTTCGCACCTTCACAAGGTGCATCGATACATTCTGGCTCCCTTCAACTCCAGGGCACTGGTTAATTCTAGCATGATCCAGGGAACAGGCGATTCAACATCAAAATGTTGTTCTCGCCCACATGAAGAGATTGGGGCTCAGGCTGAACCTCAAGAAAAATATACTTTCTCCAGTACAGAGGACAACTTTTCTAGCGGTTATATGGGATTCTACTACGATGAGCGTTTTTCTATCCTTAACATGTGTAGGGTCGATCCTATCAGCATTGAGCAAGATAAAGCTGGATCTTGGTATCCCCTCCAGTCTCTACGAGAGACTGTTGGGGCTTATGGGAGCAGCAGCCAACATCATAACTTTGGGCCTTTATGAGAGTGTTTCTGTGGTGGCTGAAAAGTCAGGGGTTTCCCTCTGTAATTATGTCCACCACTCTGGTCAGTAGCCTAAGTCGGAGCAGCTGCTGGTCTGCTTTGGCAGCGACAGTAGAGGTGATGCTGTGTCGAAGCAGTGAATCTGTAATTGTACAATGGAAGCAATCTCTATCGCTTATGAGGCACGTGGTTTCGCTACGCCTCTGGGCATAATGGTTCATTTCACTACAGGGGTTGCCTCCTTAGAGGCTTTGTACAACGGGGTACCCTTACAGGATGTGTGTGCTATGGCAGAGTGGTCTACACCACACACATTCATTCAATATTACAACCTGGATATACATTCCACCCAGGGCCTGAATGTCTTGGAGTGACCCTCGGGCTCGGATCTTTTGAACAGGCCATGCCCTACGTATGATGGAATGGGTATGCTTATTCCCACAGCATGAAGCTCATACAATGTTCCCATTGAAAAGGAACATCTGGGTTATTCATGTAACCCTGTTCCTTGAGAAGGGATGAGACATTCATGGCTTTGTCATATTGGAGCATGCCTGTGAATTGCGTGTTCGCTTCAGATAATAGTGCCATGATTTCCCCTTTAAGCAGCGTGCTGCGGAGCATGTGAGTGCGCTGCCGAGCATGGTGCATGAGCACCTGCTTTTTCATTGTTGACAATCGTGACATTGTTCGACACGTGCATTTGTTATGTTTGTTATGTCTCCTCCCTATTCTGTTATTGGTTTTTGTTTCCCGTGTGTCTCAGCCGTCAGCCATTACAACACTGATTATGTTTGTATATATACCGCGCCTCCCAGCATACGGCATGAAATATTAGATTAGATTAGATATAGTATAGTAGATCAGTATAGATTCCTTACGATAGATAACCATAGTCACAGTCATAGTTCATGTCGTTATGTTTCATGTTTAGATTCGTTTGATTAGTTCACGCTGGTTTCTCCTCTAGTTCATAGTCATAGCTCATGTTTCATGTTTTGTATCTCGACCCTGTTTTCCGTGACCACGATATAGTTTCCTGCCTTGCCCTGTTTATGCCTGTTTGCCAATCGCCTGACCTCTTGCATGTTTTGGATTATGTTTTTGGATCACATTCTGGATTTACCTGCCTGTGTCTCTCATCAATAAAACTGTTAAACGGCATTTGCATCCATCCTATCTTCCTTAAGTCACAAACAGAGACTGTCGGCGCTGTTCACAGGGGCTGTTTTTATATCACACAATGCACTTAAATGCCACGTCACCTGATCATGGCGAGCCTATAAATAAGCATGATGTTAAACAAGCTTCAGATACCAGTCATGTGCAATTTTTAATTTGTTGTTAAAAAGGATAAGCTAACATGAAGGTCAGAGGTCTGTCTATGAGAGAAAAGAAAGTAATTTTGAAGCTGAGAGCAGAGGAAAAATCAATCGGAGGCACTGCCCAAACATTGGGTATAACCTATACAACAATTTGGAATGTCCTGAAAAAGAAATACATCAGTGGTGTACTGAGCAACAGACACTGAATGGGTGGACCAAGGAAAAAACAACTGATGACAGAAACACTGTGAGAGCTGTGAAGAAAGACCCAAAAAGCTCAGTCAGTAACATCAACAACAACTTCCACAGGGCAGGGGTTGAAGTTATTACAATCCACCAATCGAAGAAGACTTCAAGAGCAGAAATATAGAGGATAGACCACAAGATACAAATCACTCATCAGCATGAAAAATCAAAAAGCCATACTGGAATTCACAAAGAAATACAGAATTGAGCCACAAAACTTCTGGAACCAAGATTAACCTCTACCAAATTAATGTAAAGGCCAAAGTGTGGAGAAATAAAGGATCTGCTCATGATCCAAAACATACAAGCTCATCTGTAAAACATGGTGGAGGCAGTGTCATGGCTTGGGCTTGCATGGCTGTTTCTGGAACAGAATCTCACGAATCTTTATTTATGATGTAACTTATGACTGTGGAAGAAGAATGAATTCAGAAGATTACAGGAACATTTTCTCTAAGAATTTACAGACAAATGCATCCAAATGAATCGGGAGGAACTTTATCACAAGCAAGACAATGATCCAAAACACACAACCAACTCAACAAATGACTTTATCAGGGGGGAAAAGTGGAAGGTTTCAGACTGGCCAAGTCAATCACCAGCCCTTAACCCAACTGAGCATCATTTCACTTCCTGAAGAAGAGCCCCCTCAATTCCTCTCAGCCCCACCCCAAAGGGACAAACAAACAAGTGAAAAAAGCTGTGGTAAAAGCCTGCAAAAGCATCACAAAAGAAGAAATCAACAATTGTCGATGAATGACAGGCTTTATGCAGTTATTTTGAGCAAGGGATATGCAACCAAATATTAAGTGTTATTTACATTAATTTCAAGTGTTTTCAGTTCTTATACTTTTGACTGCAGAAAAATTGGGTCTGATACAAAAGGTTCAATGTTTTATGTTGCTTAACACATTTAGACCTAAATAACAGGAAATAAAAGCTGAAATCCTAATATCTCATCTCATATCCATCTTTTCAAATGAATATGATCTCTCATTTCATATTACTCCCAATTGTCTTTGGTTTATAGCACAAACAAATGAATTAGCCTTGTGGTTACAGTAGTTTTGGAGGGGACTGTATTTTGCCTCCTTTCTGGGCTTTTTTGTGACCTTACTGCATTCTTTATGCAAAGGAAAATTAAGTGCACATTTCAATCAAGTACAGTGCATCTGGAAAGTATTCACAGCACTTCACTTTTTCCACATTTTGTTATGTTACAGCCTTATTCCAAAATGGATTAAATTATTTTTTTTCCTCAAAATTCTACATACAATACTCCATAATGACAACGTGAAAGAAGTTTGTTTGAAATCTTTGCAAATATATATATATATATATATATATATAAGAACATGTACATAAGTATTCACAGCCTTTGCTCAATACTTTGTTGAAGTACCTTTGGCACCGATTGCAGCCTCAAGTCTTTTTGAGTATGATGCTATGAGTTTGGTACACCTATTTCCAGGCTGTTTCTCTCATTCTTCTTTGCAGGACCTCTCAAGCTCCGTCAGGTTGGATGGGGAGCATCAGTGCACAGACATTTTCAGATCTCTCCAAAGATGTTCAATCAAGTTCAAGTCTGAGCTCTGGACATTGACAGAGCTGTCTTGTAGCCACTGCTTTGTTGTCTTGGCTGTGTGCTTAGGGTCTTTGTCCTGTTGGAAGATGAGCCTTCGCCCCAGTCTGAGGTCCAGAGCACTCTGGAGCAGGTTTTCATCAAGGATGTTTAACTATATTTCTGCATTCATCTTTCCCTTGATCCTCACTAGTGTCCAAGTTCCTGCTACTGAATAACATCCCCACAGCATGATGCTGCCACCACCATGCTTCACTGTAGGGATGGTATTGGCCAGATGATGACTGGTGCCTGGTTTCCTCCAGACATGATGCTTGCCATTCAGGCCAAAGAGTTCAATCTTTGGTCTGAGAGTCCTTCAGGTGCCTTTTGGCAAACTCCAAGGGGCTGTCATGTGCCTTTTATTGAGGAGTGGCTTCCATCTGGCCACTTTACCATTCAGGCCTGATTGGTGGAGTGCTGCAGAGATGGTTGTTTTTCTGGAAGGTTCTCCTCTCTTCACAGAGACACGCTGGAGGTCTGTCAGAGTGACCGTCGGGTTTTTGGTCACCTCCCTGTCTAACGCCCTTCTTCCCCGATCGCTCAATTTGGACGGGTGGCCAGCTCTAGGAAGAGTCCTGGTGGTTCCAAACTTCTTCTATTTACGGATGATGGAGGCCACTGTGCTCATTGGGACCTTCAATGCTGCAGAAATTTTTCTGTGCCCTTAACCAGATCTGTGCCTCGATACAATCCTGTCTCTGAGGTCTACAAACAATTCATTGGTTTTCATCACTTGCTTTGTGCACTGACATGCATTGTTAACTGTGGGACCTTATATAGACAGGTGTGTGCCTTTCCAAATCATGTCCAATCAACTGAATTTACCACAGGTGGATTCCAATTAAGTTGTAGAAACATCTCAAGGATGATTCGTGCAAACAGGAAGCACCTGAGCTCAATTTTGAGTGTCATGGCAAAGGCAGTGAATACTTATGTACATGTACTTTTTTTTATTATTGTTAATAAATTTGCAAAGATTTCAAACAAACTTCTTTCACATTGTCATTATGTGGTAGTGTTTGTAGAATTTTGAAAATAATGAATTTAATCCATTTTGGAATAAGGCTGTAACATAACAAAATGTGGAAAAAGTGAAGCGCTGTGAATAATTTCTGGACGCACTGTAAACCACAATAACAGCATACCTGAGAGGTGGCAAAGGCTCTGTAGCTCACAGCAAGTATGCCATCTGACCATTCATGAGAGACAGGATCAAACTGGCCATACAACTGACCCATGGTTATAGACTTGGGGTTAATAACAGTGATCTGTACCTTGTTCTCATCCATCAGGCCCTGCATAGGAGAAAAAAACATTACTGTTATTACCAGAACATTATTAATATTATGTGCATTTTATTTAGTATGCGGTTAGAATATGTTACCATTTACATCTTGGGTGTTTGTGAACAATTGTGTCTGGTGTTTTCCACCCAAAAATATGGAATTTGTTTTCCACTTAAAGGGATTTATCATTCCAAAGTCCAAATGACATTTAATCTTCTACATAATCATGTAAATTATAGTCTATATCTATAATCTCCAAAAACTAATGTCATCCAGTCTTCCTGAATGAAATTTGTACCGAAGACAAGTTTGTGTTTATTATTTATTCATACAAACATCTTTGGTCTGAATATCCCATTTACACATAATCTTCTATGTGCTCTGGTCCTCATTATGCTGTGTGATTGGTGCAAATGCTTTCAGCCCATAAAAAAAACACATATATTAATTTATATATTCATTTTTTCTTTGTTCTTGCTGAAGGCTAACAATGAGAATGTTCTTAGGTAATTGCATACTATCCATCAAACAAGGAAGAAGTGTAATGAACAGAAAATTGCAAGAGATGAAATCATCCCACATCACTACTGGGCAATATCCCTCACCAAATTTGCAGAATAAGCAGTGAAAATTTTTTTAGTTATTTGGGGAAAAATCCAATATAGCAAAAACAAACATCATGGTAACATTTTGGTTGAACTTGACTTGACCCAAATGATCAGAGGAAAATGGAGTCGTGTTTTTACAACACTGTGTTGAGGAATTATTATTGTAAACATATGTCCAACTTTGCCCTATTGGTGGTGCTAGAGGGCTTGAGTGTTGTACACCAAAAGTACTGTTAAGGTAGCTGAAACTGTGCTCTATCACTGTACCAAATTTCATAAAGGTGTACGAAGCATTGTATGGGCCACCATAGACTCTCATGTGGAAGAAGAAGAAGAAGAAGAGAAGAAGAAGAAAACACAATCTCAGTAGGATGCCTATGCACCTTAAGTGCTTGGCCCCCTAAAAGTGACAAAGTGAAGTTGCTTGACTTTATCTGTGCTGTGTGATATACAATCATTCAGATGGAGCGAGTCTGTAATTAGGTATTGATGTGCACCTGCTCCAGATTCCTTCAATCTTTTAGCCACTTCTGTTTGCCAGTGTGATTTTTAAAGCAACGCTATCATTACTGGCAAAGTTGTGAGGTGGAAAAGGCAATTCATGGCAAATCTAATAAAATTGTATGTGTCCCGACCGGTATTACATTTCTAAAAAAGTGAAAATAGATAGAATGAGCAGTGTTGTTGCTAATATTCAGTTCAGGTTGGAAAGAAGCTGTAATTAGATACTGGTGTGCAGCATGTTGCTGGTTTCTCTCACTACTTAAGAGTCTCTTCTGTTTCTCAACAGGTTTTTGAAAAGAGGTGTGAATTGCAATTAGACAAGTGGCAGTCATAAAAATTACTGGATATTTTGATGATTTTATAATATTTAGTGGGCTGAGATTTAGCCATTTTATGGTGAATATTTATGCGCCCATTGATTCTTTTTAGTTCTGACAAACATTGATGGAAAGGTTCATTTTTAGACATTAGAAATGTAGTTACTTCAAGCTCCACACTCATAGTAGTCTGTTTTCATCAGACTACGGAGAGTGGTGAATTATTAAACACAAATGACCATATATTTGTATGTCAATTATCATGACTAATCTCCCAGCTTTCTTAATGTTTTATTCACACAAGTAGGACCTCAAACTAAAACTATTTTTGGTCATTTTGGTTTTCCACAACTAAATTACAACAGAAAACTATAATACCTGAGATCAGTGAAAGGTTAACCTTGCATGAATATTTAATGTTTGTGTTTACAGGGACCCAATATTTAAAATGCACATAGAGGAAAATGGCCTTCTTAAGACAAGTTGAAATAAAAGATCTCCAGACTTTCTTTATGTCAACTATCAACAAAATATTAAATTACATAATTATTATGAAAGCTACTGTGGCCATCTTTTGAAATATTTAGGTTCTCCTCTTTTATTTGTTACTACTTCCTGAATTTTAGAACTGTGAACTCAACTTGAAAGCGGGGCAACTTCAAGTGAGCAGCTCTGCTTGAGATTCATGAACTAAATCTGCATTTTATGTCTCTTGACATGTGGGTTATATCAGTTGTACTGCTTTGGCTCATTCTCAAAATTTTGTTTGAGGTGGAGGCTGAGATTTGATGTGTGGATCCTCAGCCTGCCAACACCTATCCACAGCTATTTGAGAAATGGAGCTATTTGAAAGCTCAGTATGAGTGAAAAGGTATGGATACAATTTACAACATGGCAGATTATTTGAGATATGATCTCTCTCACACACTTGCATGTGCAGGTCTAAACAAACATTCCTTATTCATTAGGTCATGATATTATTGATGTCAGCTTTTATTTCTGGGCATAGTGGTTTATTTTGAATTAAATATATGACAAAACTGACGTGCAAACAATGATGCAATGTGGTAAAGAATACAGAAATTATTATACAGGCACTCTTCTGTTATAGAGATGAGGATAATTTCACTAGCTGCAGTGCATATAATATTTTTGCCTAAAATCTTATAAAAAAATCTTATATATAGACCTCAGCTGAACAGGGCTGCTGAGCGGCGTCCACAGCTAAACAGGAAAGCAGGACAGTTTCCTCAGCTGTGCAGGGCAGCAGGACAGCCTCCATGGCTGGGCTGGACAGCAGGACAGTTTCCTTGGCTGTGCGGAGCTCCACCACTGAGACCTCCCCATAGGCCTCAGGCTGGAGCCCTGCTGTCCTCGTAGCCACCCCCGCAAAAAAGTTTCTGGGCTAGCCTCCAGCCTAAACTGAACTGGATTTTCCAGAACAGCCGACTCGGACAAGAAATCAGGAACTTGGGACATGACTTGGGCTTGGACCATTAAGGCTTGAGACATGGCTTGGACGTGGGCGTCCGAGACTTGAGATTGAGTCTGAACTCGTACGTCGTGGACCTGAGACTTTGATTTGACCTTATTCTGTCTTTCTAGCTGCTGTCGCGCAGTCTCATTCTTCACCCGCTAGCTCGGTGCTCAGCGTGGTCACTTGTGCATTAGCCTTCTTCAATCGTTCATTTACGAGTTCAATCTTACCCTGTTTCTCATCAAGTTCCTCCTCCAGCTGTGAAATACGAGCCTCCAACCTCCGCTTCTCATCATTCAATGCAGATACCTTGGAGTTACAGCTGGTCACTTCATCATGCAGCTCATTTCTCTCCTGCAGAACCTGCTTCTGACTGCGATCAGCTGCAGACAGATCCTCATGTAACTGTAAATTTTCAGCTTCCAGACTCTTGACTTTGCGTTCACTCTCTTCGGTGCTGCTCCATGCAGCATCTCTCGCTGCTTGGTGTTCATCCACATCCCACAACTGATCCTTTAACTGAGTCTGTCCCTGTGCTTCATCTTGAGCTTTAATGGCCTGGATGAGATGAGCTTCCCGCTCGGACAGGTCAAGCTCCAGCTTCTTCTTTGCTGCTACAGCCAGAGATTTCTGTTTCCTCTCATCCTCCAGCTCTGCCTCCATTTCATGCACCTGTTCCAATTTCTTTTCCAATTCTGACATCTGTGTCTGAACGGGGTGAAGCTGTTTCTCTGCACTCTTCCTTCTCTCTTTTTCTTCCTCCAGAAGCTCCTTTAGTCGACTCTGTTCGTCCTCTAGTTGATGAAGCTGTATGCTCAGCGCCAGTTTCTGGCAAGCCTCCTCTTGCAGCAAATCCTGTGTTGCCTGCAGTTGCAACTTAACAGATGAGGATTCTTTAGTGTCTTTGACGCATTGACTCTCCACTTCAGACAGGGTGCTGCGCAAACCTTCCAACTCCAATTGCATGTAGCTCATTTTTTCAGCCATTTCCTTCCTCTGCTTCTCACTCTCGCTGTGTTTTAGTTGGAGCTCCTGCAGCTGAGCCTCGCCTTTCCTTCTGCAAGGTTCAGAATCTTTCTTATTTTGGGTGACTGCGACTGGAACGTGAGGCTTGGCAGTGATAGGGACTGGAGACGTAGAAATGAGCGGAACTCGCTTCACTGGATGAGTGGTAACAGTCCTGTCCGTCTTCTCTAGTTGTCTCACCCGCTCATAGTGTACATGGAATGGCAGCTTAGTATGACCCTCCCACAATGTATCCAGGTTATAGTCCAGCCCTGGTTCTCCAAATTCCTCCAGAAACAACTCAAAAAACTGCCCAATATTCTCTAGCACCCAGGGTCTCGTGGCTGCTATTCGCTGTGCCCATGTGCGAGCTGGGCCACAAAAGCGCAACATGATAAACCGAATGAATTGCCCTTCGGTTGGCTTCGGATCGCATAGGCTGGAGAAATAATACTGACAGTCCACCACAAAAAAATCAGTGTGTCCAACACAACCATGATACCGGTCAGGCATGGCCTCATGAGTCCACTGTGCGAATTGCATCGAATCCAAGGCAGGGATACTTGGTGTGGGGTTTTGGGTTCGGCGTCCTCTCCGTTCCTCTGCTGCATCCATGGTCAGGCGGTTCAATCTGTTACGCGACGTGACATGAAGGGAAGGAGGCAGGATGCAGCCGCAGTGGAACGGTGACTTTTATTAACAGTGACGAATGTAACACAAAACACGATAAACAAACTCCTGAGCTAACTATGCTCACTTGGTTACGGCTAGCGCTAATGCTACGGTTAAGGCATAAACATAAACTGAAACGGCGATTCCCGATAGTCGGGAGAATTAGTCTGGTTTACATCACACTCACATCACATTTAAATACATATATGTATACCTGGAGTACTAAACAAATACAGATCATGGCATTGCATTATACCCGTACAATAGTGACTACATTTACATGCATATCAAATTCAGTTTAAGGTCTATGTTCAGGTTGCAGCCATATTCTGAATACAATGTTTATATGCATACAGGTATTGGAATATTCCTGTACACATGGTTGTTGTAAGTATGTCTGAGTTGCCATTCCTAAATACTTAGCCTGCAGCTAAGCATCTGTTAGCAACCACAACTCCTTGTGGACTGAGCATGCACATATATCTCCTTTCAGTGGATTTTCTGAAAGGATAAAGCAGTATAGAAGATGGATGGATGGATGGATGGATGGATGGATGGTGTTTAACAGGCAACACATTTCCAATTAAAACAGGCATATACCAGGGGTGGTAATTAGAATTTGGGGAATCACAATATTGTCTTAATCTGAATTGAGCAATCAGATTACGGTGTTTACAACATGACATAATACTGATTAGAATATTGCTCAATTCCGATTAATTTTGGAATACTGATGTGTATGTAAACATAGTCAATGAAACAGTAGTATCTCCATTTTCCAATGGTCATTTCATCATGGTAACAATTTTTTAAGAGCACTTGTGCTCAGATTATAAAAATTTAGGGGCATGGTCAAAAATTTAGGAGCATGGTAGAAGTTAAGGTTTTTTTTTTGTTTCTTTGTTTGTTTTAAGAGATGGTAATGTTAATGTGCCACAATATACCAACAGAAGTAGGCATGAGAAAAATTGAGCTTGACAATTATTATAGAATTTAAGAATCATCATGATGGGTTCTTTGCGGTATTTGCACACTTGTTCGGTTGACCGAGGTGATGAAAACCAGTGCGAAAGTAACTGTTGCGCATTTTGGACTCCGTGTAGTTTTGATTGACTTCCTGATTGTATTAAACTCCAAACAGGTCACCGTTTGCACCTAATTCTTTTTTGACTTTTCATTCGCAATTGCAAGTGAAATGGTCGCACTGTAGAGCCCTGTTCATCTGTCTCCAGATTTGAACACTATTGAATCAAACATGGTAGGCCACATTTTAAAATCTCAGAATATAATGGAGCTTGAAATATTTTGTATAGAGAAGATCCTCTACAAGTGTCTCCAACCGTTTGAGACATAAATTTGAGACCAGTATTTTGCAGGAAAAAAGACCTTTCCATTTGAAAAAAAAAATGGACTAAAAAAACTAGATAGTTTCTCCATATTTTTAGTCTAAAAATATCAGTGTGTTGTGATTTTTTTCATGATTTGGGAGCAATAATTCTGGAGTTGACAGAATAGTATAGTATAGTCTATTGTATGTTATCTGAGGTCATTTCTGAAAATTATATGTTATGAATATTATATGTAATGGATATCATACATTGGAATTTTCACCTTTCTGTTCATTACAAAGATGACTTTGAGGGAAAAGCAGCATGATGCCAGCTTGTATTTCTGGGCACAAATAAGAAAAGAAACATGTTACCTTCTCACAGATATCGTTCAAGGCAGCGGCGAGGACTCGATAGGCACTCGTCTTCCCTCCGAAAGGCTCTCCCACCATCATGAAGCCATGGCGCACGATCATCATCTCAAAAACCTGCAGGATCTTCTCTGCAAAGAAATCTGTTACCTGCAGGTTCATCTTCTCACTATTCTCTTTAATGGCCTCCAGCAGGATGCTATAGTCTGGTTTTGGGAGTTTTACACCAGGAAAAAGATCTGAAGTGATTCCCTAGAGGGAATTAGTAAAAAAAAAAAAAGAGAAGTCATATGGTCTGAAATTAAAATCGTGTTCATACAAAAATGTGAACTGAATATCAGTAGTAATCACGAACCAAATTATTCACTAAACTTTACATCTTAAAATAAAAAAGACATACACTTTTACCTCAAACAATGGCATATTATGAGTACACTGCACATCCTATCAAGTGTATATATTTTGAATATGGGCAAATTTATCTACTATTTCTTATTATGAGGTTATTATAAATTAAATATAATATTCAGCTTGTTAGATCCTTAAACAAATGCTTATAAATTTAAAAAATGACCTGGTTTAATAAGATAGGTTTAATAATCTCATTTGGTTTATAGTACTCTAATAATAGGAAATACTAGATAGATCTGACTACAATCAAGATATTTTTACTTGCTTTTACTTTTACTAAGTAGTGTTAAAAGCGTGTAATGTCAGCTTTCACAATTATTAGCTCAGCAATGAGTGTTAGATTGCCATTAGCAACTTTCATATTGATAAAGGTAAATAAATCATATGCTAGATAAATCAAATGTACTGTCAGATTTGGCAACAAAAGAACATTTTAGCAAGCAGAGAGGGGAAAAAATAAACCCTTTTATCAGAAAAATGTACTTTAATTGGAACAAATGGCAAATTTATTCAGATGTGCGTCAAGCATCAGTAAGAAAATTAGCAAAAAAGTCCTAATAATCAATAGCCCGCCCACTTGTTTCTACTGGCTTAGAAGCCAAAGTTTCACATGTAAGTGTCTGCCTAGATAAAGTCAAGCCAAAGCAAAAATAACAGCGACCAGAAGCAACTTCGCATTGTTTATGTCCTGTGTCCTTTCACCTTCAGTGAATTGTCTATCTGCTGGCTTAAAGCTACTTTTTCTGACTGTAGCATGGGGCCAGAAACTCATAAAAACTATGTCAAAAGCGTACATTCTGGCACTTCTATACAGTTGATGTTTGTTGAGCTGTGTAAACAGGCATATGCACATTTTACCTCAAACAGTGGCAGATCATGGGCCAAAAATTTGGGAAGGTTAACGTCGATGATGGACCTCAGCAGAAGAATGTCCTCATTCTCCTCAGGGAACTTCAGCTGTGACATTTCAAAAACACGGTGAGGATGTGTGAGAAGGCAGAAATGGAGAAATAACCAAATGGAATGGAAAGGGCAACCCTCGAGGTTAGCCTCGAAGTGAAAGACTTATCACACATACAACTCTTTGATGTCTTTTGGGGAAAGTCTCATTTACACACTACTCTTGTGTGTAACTCAAAAAAATGCTCATTCTTTACTATCGCTGCCATTTACGAGTTGAGCCCAGGAGGCTAAGAGCGCTTACTTCTTCACTCCACAAGTCATTGTGGACAGGAGAAAAGGGTGCAGTCCCGAGTATGATGGTGCAGAAAACAAATTGGCATCGAAATGGCATGAATGCATTCATTTTCAGAAAGCTGCATAAAAAGATACTGTGTTGAAATAGGAAAATAGTGGAGGGAAAAGGAAGGTTTTGAGGTCAATATCTTTACCTAGACCCTACAATCATCCTGATTTTTGCTAAAGTCTGAAATCCATTTTGGTGGCTTACGTGCTTTCTTTACAATGAGGGACAAAACAAGAGCGCACACCTTTTAGTTTTTTGAAATTTAATTAAATAAACTGTCAAATCATATCTAAACATTGATGTTTTTATACCCGCATGGACACAAAATATACCATAGTTTAAAGCTCAATAGCATTTAATGAGAATGACTTACAGTCACAAAACCAACTGGAAAGTGTTCCTGTAGGTGTCAGGTATGAAGCACACCTTTTAGATTTTTGATAAAAAGGTGTGCGTTATAACTGACACCTTAATGAACACGTTACAGTTGGTTTTATGACCAAGTCATTCCCTTCACATGCTATTGGAGTCAGAAACATGTATACCAATATGTAATGTTAGTGACTGTCCCTATATAAAAGCCCCTCAAACTTTTGGAGTTTGCTCTGCACAAGAAGCACATTCTTATGTGAGCCATGCCTCACCAAAAAGAGCTTTCAGAGGATCTATGATCAAGAATTGTTGATTTACGTGAAGGATGTGATGTTTTTTCTGAAACTCGAGAAAATAAGATATTCAATGAATGGTTGTACGGACAAGTTTTTTTTTGTTTGTTTTTTTATATAAATGGCATCCCTTTATTGTATACTTTATGGAGTTACAGACACTTCCCACTTAAATTTTTGTGCCTGTTGTTGGGTTTTACAATATGTTTATAACCAGCGACAGTTATTGGGTAGCCATGATGAGCCGGGGGAGGGGGGGGGGGATGATATTTTTAATTTTGTTTTCCTTTGTTAGAATAAAAAGAAAAAAAAATGAATGTTTACTGCTGTGTTGCTCAATTTGTTTTTGTTTTTTCTTCTTAATGGAATATTTGTGAAAGGGAGAGGAGGAAAGAAGAGAAAATGTGATGTTCAGCTGACATGTTCAGTAGAAATGTTTAGCAGAAATGTTCAGTAGAAATGTTTAGCAGAAATGTTGAGTAGAAATGTTCAGCAGAAATGTTGAGTAGAAATGTTGAGTAGAAATGTTTAGCAGAAATGTTCAGTAGAAATGTTCCATAAAAATGAAACTAGAAAAAAAAGAATAGTTTTGGGACTGTTGCTACTCTACCAAGAATTGGGCGCCCAGTCAAAATGACACCAAGAGCACAACGGAGACTCATCAATGAGGTAAAGAAACAACCCCGAATGACAGCCAAAGATTTGAAGGCATCATTGGAACTGGCTAACATCTTACTAAACCACTGCTTACTAAAAAGAACATTGCTGAAGTTTGCAAAAGAGCACACTGACACTCCACAGCGGTACGGCAAAATGTTTTGTGGACTGATGAAACTAAGATTGAACTAATTGGAAAAACCACACAGCACTACATCTGGCGTAGAAAGGGCACGGCATATCATCATGAAACCATCATCCCAACCGTAAAGTATAGTTGAGGAAACACCTTGATTTGGGCCTGCTTTGCTGCATCAGGGCCTGGCCAGCTTGCAGTCATTGAGGGGAAGATAAAATCCCAAGTATATTAGACAATTCTTCAGGATAATGTGAGAATGTCTGTACGTCAGCTGAAACTGTGTAGAAGTTGGGTGATGCAACAGGACAATGACCCAAAACACCGGAGCAAGTCCACAACAGGATGGCTTCAGAAAAACAAAATCCACCTTTTGGAGTGGCCGAGTCAGAACCCAGACCTCAACCCAGTAGAGATGCTGTGGAATGACTTGAAGAAAGCCATACACATGAGACGTCCAAAGAATATGACCGAGCTAAAGCAGTTCTGCCAGGAAGAATGGGCTAAAATTCCTCCTGAATGATGTGCAGGTCTGATCCACAGCTACAGGAAGTTATTGCTGCCAAAGGGGAGGTCAACCAGTTATTAATTCTAAGGGTTCACTTACTTTTTCCACTGCCATTTTGAATGTTGAATGAGTGTGTTCAATAAAAACATGAGGGATCAGAATTTATTTTGTGTTATTATTTTAGGCACATCATATTTGTCAATACCCCTGACTTAGATGAAGATCAGATCACATTTTATGACACATTTATGCAGAAAACCATGAAATTCCAAAGGGTTCACATACTTTTTCTTGCCACTGTATAAGTAATAAGTAAGTATTGACCAAGTGATATTTTGAATATCCTGAATATATGATGAAGTTGGCTTACCTTTAAGTTTCCAGCGGCGGTCAGGACGGATTTGACGGCCCGCATACCATAATCATAGTGGCTCTGAGAGGACAGCTGCTCGGAGCAGAGTCGATATGTGGCCACGATCTTCACTGAGAGAGGACGAGCCATTACAAAACCACAAGAGTAGAGCACGATCTCGGCGATCAGGGCGTAATCCGGAACCATCATAGCCACAGTGCGGAACAAGGCCTGAGACAAAGGTTTAAAAGATGTGTGTGCCAAGAGTTCTATACTGACTGACTTTACAGAACATACAGACATACAGACATCTGTATTATGGATAAACATACTTTCAATGATGAATTAGTAATAATATATTTAGGACTCAACTTTTCTTTCCAAAAAAAAACTATCAATATAAAATGTGACATCAAAAATTGCAAAAGAATTAAGCAAATGTGTGAAGAGGACATTCAGATACATTTTGGAAAAAGGAAAAAATTAGTGGATACCAAAAACTAGATTTTATATAATATCTCAAATAAATTTGAACAATCAGTAAAATAAATTAGTAAATCTATTCATAAGCTGACCTAATGAGTGTTGCTGGTCTCATTATCATGACTCATTCTTTAAATTAATTTTATAAAACGTGTTCTATATACAGTATAAAGTGATGAGTTTTGTTTAGTTTTTTTTTTTTTTTTTTTGCAATATTTTCATTATATTATAAGACACTGGCGTTCATTTGGCATTCACTTTTTTCCCCGAAACATAGTCTTTTTATTTTATATAATGGAACATTCATCTAAAATACAAACTATACACTTTTTGTGCCAAGAGAATGCAATACAGCTGAACAGTATTAAAACAAAACCAAAAAAAAAGTTGATCTTAGGAAATTAAAAACACTCAACAGAATTGTATTTTAAAGCTTCAGCGATTATGTTCCTTAAAGATTAAACCTTGTTAATCCAGTAAGATTTTAATTGAGTTGAGAACACATGTTACTGCAGTACAACTAAGGGAACTCTGGCAGGAAAATGATTTGAGTGTGTGCCAACTGTGCAGTGTGCCACATGCTTCAGGTTTTGTTTCCATCCTGGCAGATGTCTCTGGGTACCCATGATATTACCATAACGACCATTAGCTCCACTTTGTGGAGAATATTTGGCCTTCAAAACATGAACGATTGAGGTAAAAGCCAGGTCAGTGAAGTGTTTCATATCTAAAAATAGTTATTGATGTACGTGATTGTCTTGTGTAACATGTTTCTATTAGCCCCAGATGGAGTTTTTCAGTTAGTGTCCTTGATCTACATATTGTACCTTCAGGTTATCAGGCAGTTCAGAGCGGCCAGCATATCCTGGGTTCATAGTGATGAAGACAGCACAGGACGGATTGAGCCTTAACTCCGTACCCTCAAACATCAGCATCTCGGCATGAGCTGCGATCCCTACACAGCAACATGGATTTCTTAGAACTTCTTAGGGCTTTAACAGACAGAATGCTAATGAGGCTAAATTATTTATTTGAATGAGTGCATAATTAGTATAATATGTTTCTAAATACAGCCTTCATTTCATCTAACTGTCCATTCAATTATCAGTGAAGTGAAATGATTCAGATCGTTAAAAAGCAGATTTCCCATTGTGATATCTATTATCCCTGACTCGGGCAAGAGAGGTAATCTACAATTCAGAGATCACATAATGTCATGATTGTAAAGCATCCTTATGGTGACTTAATGACCATTTCATTTTGACACAAAACTCTAATGTAAGACATGAGCTAAGTGAATTAAACCATGAATTAAAGCAAGAGTGAACAATCAGCAATTTTTACCAGGCAATATTAGCATTTGTTTAATACATGATATAATTTTTAATAGCCACTGAAGGAGTTCAAATCATTGAGAGCCACTGAGAAATGTCATAAATGGTGTAATGACCTCTTTTATACAGTTATGTCTATTTCAGAAAAGCAAAATTATCACAGATGGTTCACAAAAATTATAACCTTTTCATAATGGGGATATCAACATAATTATACATTTTGACATAGGGATTAGTGTTGCATGTGTTGCCGCTGTCCCGAGTGTGCATGTGTGACCATATTTACCAGAGGTCGGGAACCTTTTCAGCTGGCAAAGCCATAAAACCAAAAAAAATTATGATTTTAGAGCCAGAGAAAAGTAAAAGAAAATAATAATAAATTGACATTTTTATACATGTCTCCTTATTATTGTAGTTATTATCTTTACTACTTTATGTAATGTAATAAAGACCATTTCGCAGTTTGCGTGTTCTTGTCGTAACAGCCTGCACTTCACCTAATAGGCATTTTGACATAATATAACCAACTATGATAATTTAATCAAATGATAAATTTATACAAGATGCAGTACTTAAGTAAGAGTAAGCTGAACACTACATACCATTAAAACATTTTTTTCTTTTAGCCATTTTACCTTTGATAAAAAACTAAAAATAGTCTGGCTATGTACTGTAGTTTCCAACTGTTTTCTGAATTAGACTAGGAAATTACTGCTCTGCTCCACATGTCTAATGAAATTTTGTGAGCTTGTTGTGCCACATCACTTTTGGTTTGGGAATATGTGACGTAATATTTTTAAATATGTAATATTTAAAGTTTTAATTGAATTGACACACTAGTTTTTTTTATTTGTGATGATTTTTATTAAAGTTTTTTCTCGCGCCATTGAGCCATAGGCATCATTGAAGTAGCCATATATACCTCGTGAGCCACAGGTTCCCGACCCCTGAAAGGGAACTACTAGCACTGTCTTTGTCATCCAGCTGGTAATATTGCAGGAGGCTAGTGATGACCACAGGAGTAGTTTTTATACTTTTTCTCATTAAATAAAATTTGGTTTAGGTGATCACTTCATTCAGTGGAATGAGGTGTGTCTGTGTTGGAATTCAACAGACACTGGGCTGGAATGGCTGCCATAAATGTAGAGATGCTGATTTAAGAAAATATTGCAGTGTTTCTTAATTTTTTCCAGAGCTGTATACTGTTTATTGACCCTCCATATACACACACCTCTCTGAATTGTGAGAATTTGTTGTGCCACCACAGACAGCACCTCCAAGTCAATGCGATTGAACTCATCAAAGCATGCCCACGCACCACAGGATAGCAAGCCCTACAAGAAGCAGATAAAATCAATCAATCAAAACAAACTAAATGAATCAAAGCTGTCACCTTTCAAAGGGAACTCAACGTTGTGTTTAGCATAACACTATGGGAGTACCCTTACACGCACGACCGGCATCTGAGGCTTGTGTAAAATTTACTGTATAGGCCTGCCATGATGAGGTGACATGTCAATTAATCGTGTTGCGTGATTTGTATATATATATATATATATATATATATATATAGATAGATAGATAGATAGATAGATAGATAGATAGATAGATAGATAGATAGATAGATAGATAGATAGATAGATAGATAGATAGATAGATAGATAGATAGATAGATAGATAGATAGATAATTTTTTTGGTTTGTGTTTGGAGACAATGCATACCAATATCGGGTTCTTCCCTTCAGGTTACCTTTATCCCTGCACACCTTCACAAAATGCATGGATGCTGCTCTGACTGCCTTGCGACTCCAGGGCATCCGTGTACTAATCTACATGGATGACTGGTTAATTCTAGCATGATCCAGGGAACTGGCGCTTCAACATCGAGATGTAATTCTCACCCACATGAGGAGCTTGGGGCTCAGGTTGAACCTCAAGAAAAGTATGCTTTCTCCAGTGCAGAGGACAACTTTTCTAGGGGTTATATGGGATTCTACTACAATGAGGGCGTTTCTATCCCCAACACGCATAGGATCGATCCTATCAACATTGAGCAAGATAAAGCTGGGTCTGGGCATCCCCTCCAGTCTCTACAAGAAACTGTTGGGCCTTATGGCAGCAGCAGCCAACATCATACCATTGGGCCTATTGCACGTGAGACCATTTAAGTCATGGCATTAATTTTGTATTAATTTCTTTGGTTAAAAAAGGCTTCTGACTTGCCTTCTGACTTCTGACCTTCCCCATAGCCTAGAGATATGAAGAATTCAGGAGATTGTTGTTACATGTAGGGATGTTGCTATAGGCCTCTTGGCAGCCTTCCTGACCAGTTTTCATCTAATCTTCTCATCAATTTTAGAAGGACGTCCTGTTCTTTGTAGTGTCACTGTCGTGCCAAATTTTCCCTGCTTGTTGATTATCGTCTTTACAGTGTTCCATGGTATATCCAATGCCTTGGAAAAAAAATTGTAACCCTTTCCTGATTTATATTTTTCAAGAATGAGATCCTGTATGTGTTTTTAAGTCTTTGTGGCTTATAGCTTTTCCAGCTGGCTGTTACCAAGAAGAAGTCAGGAAAATCCAACAGGAACAGCTATACTTTATTTTGGGATAGTCAGTCACTTTAATTGATGGCAGGTGTATACTAATTAGTATTTAACATGAGTTTGAATGTGATTGGTTGATTCTGGACACTGCCACAATCTCAATTATAAAAGGGTGTGCACACTTATGCAAACTGCGTATTGCAAGTTTTTTGTTTTTCCCTTTTTCACTTAATATTCATATGTGGCAATTTCACAATAAAAGTGAAAAATGTTCTGACATGATTTAACTTTCATTTTTGACATCACAAAAACCTGCCATTTTAACAGGGGTGTGCAGTATTTTTATATCCAATATATATTCTTCCAACAAGATAATTATGTCTTAAAAGTACAACTCAGAAAACAAAGGGAATCTGGACATTCTGAGACAGAACAAAATTTTCTTTATTAAGCAACCTAGATGGATAGTAGATTATTAGGTGGCTCTGCAGTAATGCGCAGTACACAGTAAAAAAAAGAATATATCGGTACATTTTCGATAATCCTTTTAGACATTAGTTGCTTAATGTCCACACAGCTGACATTTTCACTGTTCTGCTGCTGCTCAAAGTGTTTAAACCAGAAATGGTGGAATTGGTCATTTTCCCATTCATTGTACTGTTTTTTTTTTTGTTTGTTTGTTTGTTTGTTTGTTTGTTTATTTGTTTGTTTTTGAGGTTATGAAAGATGAAAGAATTTCTCACAGTTCATTTAAATGGTAAATCATGAGCAGGTAATAATCAATATCACACAAGCCACTGAGTCATCACACTGATCTGCAATTCAGTATGCTGATACACAGTTCAGTTGGATTATGTTCCTTAATAAAAGCTTGTTACTGGTGATTAAATAATTTCAAAGCAGTAAAATGCAACCAGCTGGTCATGCCCTCTTACTTGTCTCTCTTGTTTTATGCACACTCTGCTTTGGAGTAGGAGAAACAACCCAGATCTGGGCTACATTTTCCACCTACATTTTAAGTGTATGTGCTAATTCACTTTAAATAGGGTGATAAAATCACATTTTTGCATGCTAGCAAGAAACAGGTTGCAAGTTTATGTAATTGAATGTCTGAGTGCACCTTCTCTCTCTCTCACACACACACACACACACACACACAAATCTACATAAAGATTCCAGGTAAACAACCGAGTCTTGTGAGCATTCTGAATAAAACCCTGCCTATTATCCATAGCGGGTGTTACTCCTGCTGAAGTTTTAACATCTCTGGATTCATCATCAAACAAGCCAGGCTCGCCAAAGTCTCTGTTACCATGGCAACTGGCTATGTTCTTTTCTAGCTTTTGACCGCATGCTGTCTCTTGAGCTTCACCTAAAGTACATCTTCATTCAAATGAGCAGGAGCTCCTCTAAGCCTGTATTCCTTTTCATTTCCTTGCTAACTTTATTTTTAATATCAGCTATTAGAGCCTTTTCTGCTGATAAGAATATTTTTTTAAAATAGCTGATATAATTATGCATTCTATTCTGTACAAGTTTAATATAAGCTAGTAATTGGGTGTTTTTTTATCTAATAGTCAGATATCAAATGTAATTCACATAGGTACAGTGAGAGAAAAATGTATTTGATCCCCTGCTGATTTTGTACGTTTGCCCACTAACAAAGAAATGATCAGTCTATAATTTTAATTGTAGGTTTATTTGAACAGTGAGAGACAGAATAACAACAAAAAAATCCAGAAAAACGCATGTCAAAAATGTTATAAATTATATGCATTTTAATGAGGGAAATAAGTATTTGACCCCCTCTCAATCAGAAAGATTTCTGGCTTCCAGGTGTCTTTTATACAGGTAACGAGCTGAGATTAGGAGCACACTCTTAAAGGGAGTGCTCCTAATCTCAGCTTGTTACCTGTATAAAAGACACCTGTCCACAGAAGAACAGTTGGTACGATTTTTCGCAAATGGAAGAAACACAAAAGAACTGTCAATCTCCCTTGGCCTGGGGCTCCATGTAAGATCTCACCTCATGGAGTTGCAATGATCATGAGAACAGTGAGGAATCAGCCCAGAACTACACGGGAGGATCTTGTCAATGATCTCAAGGCAGCTGGGACCATATTCACCAAGAAAACAATTGGTAACACACTACGCCGTGAAGGACTGAAATCCTGCAGCGCCCGCAAGGTCCCCCTGCTCAAGAAAGCACATATACATGCCCAACTCGCCGTGTTTTGAGGAGGAGGAATGACCCCAAGAACACCATCCCCACCGTCAAACATGGAGGTGGAAACATTATGCTTTGGGGGTTTTTTTCTGCTAAAGGGACAGGACAATTTCACCGCATCAAAGGGACAATGGACGGGGCCATGTACCCCATTGTATCGTGGATGGGTATTCCAGCATGACAATGACCCAAAACACACGGCCAAGGCAACAAAGGAGTGGCCCAAGTAGAAGCACATTAAGGTCCTGGAGTGGCCTAGCCAGTCCCATAGAAAATCTGTGGAGGGAGCTGAAGGTTCGAGTTGCCAAACGTCAGCCTTGAAACCTTAATGACTTGGAGAAGATCTGCAAAGAGGAGTGGGACAAAATCCCTCCTGAGATGTGTGCAAACCTGGTGGCCAAGTACAAGAAACGTCTGACCTCTGTGATTGCTAACAAGGGTTTTGCCACCAAGAACTAAGTCATGCTTTGCAGAGGGGTCAAATACTTATTTCCCTCATTAAAATCCAAATCAATTTATAACATTTTTGACATGCGTTTTTCTGAATTTTTTTGTTGTTATTCTGTCTCTCACTCTTCAAATGAATTGTAGATTACCTCTACCATTAAAATTATAGACTGATCATTTCTTTGTCAGCAGGCAAATGTACAAAATCAGCAGATAAAATACTTTTTTCCCCTCACTGTATTTTTGTCGTCACAACGGTGTGGGAGAAAGTGTGGAACTCAATACAAATGTAATTTACAATACAACTCAGACCTGAGGTAAATGTCACTGACCTTAAAAAACTTTCCAAGGGCAATGTAATCAAGGCCATCAGAGCAGTTGAAGACAACACATTGCTTAGCCACAGCTTTGGCCAGATCTTTAGTCGTCTCGGTCTTCCCTGTACCTGCTGGGCCTTCAGGAGCTCCTCCTAAATGCAAGTGCAGGGCTCCAAAAAGGGTTCTAGGGACAAAGGTGTGGGAAGTTTTTTGCCAATTTGGTCAAAAATTAATTAAACTTTTTCACTTTCTTTTTTTTATTTTGCAAAATATAAAGTTTTATGACCAAAGTCAAAGATAAATTTGGCTATATAAGCTTCTGTCTGCAAACAAATCATCATCAAGCATAAATGCAACAATATCTTCATTCTATTTACATTATGTTATAATATTGTGGCTAACATCAGAGAACATTAGCATTAAATTAAATACTGACATTGTGAGCTATATACAATAAATTTATTGAACTGGACCTTCAATTTAAAAAAAAAAACAGGACTGAATGTCAAGCCCTGTAAGACGTGTTTGTGTGACTGCATAGAAACACGTATTGTATATTCTGATTTATTTTAATATTATTAAAAGTTTTACAAGAACGTTTTAAGCAAAATATCGTAGAAACCTCAGATTTTAAAAAAGTTAAATATCTTTTAGAGCTGGCAAATGCAGTCAGAAAAAATTTAACTTACTGAAAAGCATATATGATCATAATAGAATTTTATTCTTCCTGTCTTTGGATATTGTTAAAAACAATGTACTTTATAATTTGAAATAATATTTAATCTGTTGCTAGGTGGCATGCCAAAACTGAGAAGTGCTATATCTCAAAATGGCTCTTCACCCAGACAGAAACATATTAATACTGAGGTAATGAAGTGTTGGTGCCACACATGAGATTTGGAGCTATAAAGAGGAGAACTGAACTGATGCAGCAGTCCATTAGTGTGCAAATTAGTTCCAATGCACAGTTTTTAAAGATACTGGCCATATTTCCCCCCATAAACAGTACTAATGCTAGAGTAGATATTTTTGAAGACTATAACTAGAATATACTGTGACTGCAGAGATTATTACTGTAGATAATTAACTAGACTATTTCTTTTTTTTTTTTAATTATAAGTGTTTTATATATATATATATATATATATATATATATATATATATATATATATATATATATATATATATATATATATATATATATATATATATATATACTGATTTAGAAATTGTTTTGAATATCTTTATTCAATACCTAAAGTATTTATTTGCCCCCTTGGTTACTTATTAGTAAACTAACCAGTATAACAGATATATCTGACTACATAAAGAATTTTAAATGTCCTGATTTTTATATATTTTCAATAGTTGCAAGTTACAAATTTAAAGCAAATATCAATACACAGACTATAAACACAAGGAGGATTATGATGAAATGTCTTTGTAGAGGTACATGAAGGAAAAAGAACTGTACTGTATGAGTAAAGTTTAGCATAAAGCTGTTCTGACCTGTAGCAGCGATCGGTGAGAGGGGTGATGACCAGACGTGGCGTGTTACCCAGGTACTCGTAGCCATAAGCCAGGCCTGCATTAATCATTTTCGTCTGAAGCTGGTTCTCCTGCAAAAGTAAAGAGAAATGCTGAAAAGATAGAAGAGAGTACTGAATGCTGGAGAGAGTTTCTCACAGACATTGTATACAGCACTCGTATCATAGTATCGGGGAGATATACAGTCTTGTGAAAAAATAAGTACCCCCATGGAAATTGTTGGGTTTTTATATATATATATATATATATATATATATATATTTGGACATGCAAACATTTGATCATCTTTGAAACAGTGCATATTAATGAAGTTGATATACTTGAAAAAACCACAATGGAAATTAGCTATTTAAATTATTTATTCAACATAAATATCATTAGATGTGATATTCTTCTCTGGTAAAAGTAAGTACACCCTTAGAACAAAGGTCTCTGCCCCCTTTAGCAGAAATAACTTCTTGTAGGCATTTTACATAATTGTCCACCAGTCTCTGACATCAGCTTGCTGAAATTTTTGACCACTCTTCCATACAATATTCTTTCAGTTGCAAGATGTTTGAGGGTTTTCTTGCATGTGCTGCGCATTTCAAATCTACCCCAAAATTTCAATGGGATTCAGATCTGGGCTTTGACTAGGAGATTCCATAACCTTCAATTTCTTCTTTTTGAACCATTCCTTGGTGGATTTACTAGTGTGCTTAGGTTCATTATCCTCTTGAAAAGTTCGATTTCAACTTTCAGACAAATGGCCTCACATTATCTCCAAGCACACTTTGATATGATGCAGAATTCATAGTTGAATCAATGAATGCATGCCGTTCTGTCCCTGAGGCAGCAAAGCAACCCCAAACATAACATTTCCACCACTGTGCTTCACAGTTGGTATGATGCCCTTCTCCTGAAAAGCTCCCTTTGGACTGTGCCAAATATGTCTGCTGTTACTGTGGCCAAACACTTCTAACTTTGATTTGTCTTTCCAGAGCACATTGTTCCAAAAAGCCTGGTCTTTGTCTATATCATCATTGGCAAACTGTAGTCTTGCAAAGGCTTTTTTTCTGGCACGTCTCCTATGCAGGTTAATTTTGTGCAGTCTCTTTCTGATTTCTGACACCAACAGTTCCAAGACTTACTAGCAGATCCTGTGATTAAATTTTCGGGTTCTTGGAGAGCTGTGTTGAATTTGCAGTCCTAGACAAATTGGCAGTCGCTTGAAATCTGCGCCACTTGTAGATTATTTTCCTTACAGTATAATTATGTATTTCAAATAATTTGGAGATCTTTTTAAATCCCTTGCTAGACTCATAGGCATCCACAACCTTTTTTCTAAAAGCCTTAGAGAACTCTATAGAACTTGGCATGATGACACCACACACCTGAATAGCAAAGGGAACACCAGACACTAGTTGTGAGAGGGGTTTAAATAAAACAGATTCCACCTGCACTCCCTAAACAGGTTCTAATCACTGCCACCCAATCTTCAACACCTGATTCCAATTATATGGATTTGAAAGTGTGATAAATGTACAGGTGTTTTTACTTTTCCATGTGCCTGATCTGTTTTTTTTTACTATTATTATTAATTAAAATGAATTAAAATTACGATAAAATGTTTAATTTGATAGTGTATCAAGTTTAACAACAGGCACTGTTTCAAAGAGGTTGAAATGTTTGCTTGTCCAAATATTTCCAAAAAAGCAACAGTTTCTATGGGGTATACTAATTTTTTCTCATGACTGTAAGCCAAGATGATATCATGAATATTATTAGTTATATAAAAAAACTGTATGATAGTATTATAGATTTGGAAATACACAATTCTGTCTCTCAAATATTAACAACATTGCTTATGTCAGATTACACACACACACACTCACAATCCAGTAATAACGAAGCTGGCTGAGCCACTCAAAGTTGTTCTCATCATCCACACCCTTGTGCACAAGTGAGGCCAACACATCACGAGCATGCACGTCCAACACCACCAGCGCTCCCAGAGTCACGCGGTTCTGTTTGGACAGTTTCCCACGCACCAGCGCCACTATATCCTCAATCTGTTTGTTATTCTGATGCAAATAAGCTTCCAGAGCCTAAGAAACAAATGGGCAGAAATTTCAGACTGAAGTCTACATTGATATTAAAGGCACAATACTTTTATTTTTTTTAAGTTCATTAGTTATATTTTTTTTAATCATTTTAAGAGACTCCAGTAAGTGAGGAAATGGAAAGAGGGAAAATAATGATAACTAAGGCTATTATATTAGTCTAATTATTATTAATTGTACCAGATAACTACTTCTAGTTTCACACGTAATGTCTTAAGTAACAAAAATGAATGTGGGTGTGTAGCACAGACCTGTGGTCCTGTTACAATGGCTTCATGGATGTGTTTGGTCCAGTACACCTGAGACACACACAGTACAGTCTGACCTGGCCAGGCTCGTACCCAGTTGATCCGCAGTTCTTTAGGGTACGCGTCAATCGCCTGTTCTATGACCTGCAAATCACGATGAAAAACAAGTTTATTGGATATTAGAAAAATGTATGACCTTATTTAGTGAAGTTAATGCTACAATGTTTTATAAAATACTATGGTATTGTGGTTGTGTAACAAGATATTATACAGTGTGATATGATCTAAGTGACCTAGGCCTTTTCAGTTCATGGAAACATGTCAGTTGTTTGCTGTATGTTACAGATACTATACATGGAGTTCAGGTCTGAAAATTCTGAGATATTCCTTATTTACACTATTAATAGGCGAAGATAACTCTTACATTTGCGGAAATATCTGAGTCTTTAGTTCTTGTGTAGCACTACACAGCTGTTATGTTAATCTTGCAAAAGCCGAATATACCATCCCAAGTTGATGGAATCACATGTGTGAAAATCTCAACTACCACAGCTAAAGCAAAATTTCAGAAATTCAAATCACACCTAAGGTGTAAAATGTGCATGAATCCAAATAGGGCTGATTATTATTGTCCAGTAACAGCATGTCCTGAAGTCTTTTATTCTCTTTATACCACACAACTTGTCAATGATAACATTTGTTATTCATTAAAGAAAGATTCATTGTATTTTTTTATGAGGTTATAGTTAATTGTTTAATAATTTAACAGTGGCACTTTTGTTATAACAGCAATCAGAAGCCTAGAAGTCTTTCCCTCACCATCCTCTTTTTTCTCCCTCTTGAAATTTGTAATGTTACTGAGAAAATGCAAAGTGCAAAGCCCTTTATCCTGAAGACTTGTCTCTGTGACAGCTTTTTCACTGGCTTACAAAGGCCTGACACTGGAGACTCCTTCCAACAAATGCTAAATAAATGTCTCCTCATAGAAAACGTCACTATATCAGTGATTATATGTTGTGTTTTTTAACCCATTTATGTGGAGCATTTACTATACTATATCTGCTATGCTATAATTCCCTGTGTACTATGGAAATTATAATGTATTAGAACAGTTTATTGATATAAACCTATATAATAGGTTTATATATAATTTGACATTTAGCCAGAACATTCTATTAGAGTTACTGTTATACAAAAGTAATCAACACCTATTTTGGTTTAACAGTTTAACAACACTGTGGTATACATAGGACTAGCATCTAAATATAAGAAAATGCAGTATAAACAGATTAAAATGTTTAACTGAATAATACATTATACAGGGACTAAAAACAGGACATGATATAAATACAATTTAGTGCATGGAGGTTTTTTTTCTTTCTTTTGACATGAACAGAAAATCAGGATTCAGGAATCAATCCCAAGTGAAATTGCCTAGCACCTTGTGTAAGGATGTGAGCATGCCACTCTCCAGCTCGAGGAGCCATTTCTCGACCTGACCGCGGGCTTTAGAAGTTGAGATGATGTCCAGCAGCTCCACCACCTCACCCTCACTGCTCTTCATGTGTGTGATGTCCAGAACTTCAGTGAACTCAACACTGGCGATGCCCTCAAAACACTTCTTCAAATGTGGCTGTACTCTGAAAGGGAGTCCAAAGAAACTTTTAGGAAAGCAAAATGGAATGCAGATTCTTCTCAAATTCTGGGGGTCTGTGTAAAAAAAAAATAAATAAAAAATAAAAAAATCATCCTGTACACAAAGTATACAGTGAAAATAATGAAATAGTAGCCTGCAACACAAAAGACAAGAGCAATAGACAAACCTACAATGCAATACAATTGAACAAATACACATCACAATTGCACTGTTAATTGCACAGTAATTATACAGAAGTAGCAGGATAAACCCAGTGGCATAAATGTGCAAAGTTGATAAAAATGTGATTTGTATTTTGGCTGTTTGAGCATATATCTCAGTAAAATTACACAATGTTTATACACTGTAGTTAACAAAAAATAAATAAAAGGGTTAAAGTGTCACTTACTATTAACAACCTTACAATACTATTCAGCCTGCTTGTTTTCAACACAGACTCATCGACTTCACTTCATGACAAAATGTTTTTGGCAATAAGCATTTAATAACTAGTTCCCTAGCTAAGAAAACAACAAAGTTACCCACGCTATAGTGAATAAGTGGAATAGTCTAAGGCCTTACCCACAATGAGCTCCATGCAGATTGTGTCCTGCACAGAGCCCTGACCTCAACCCACTGAACCCTTTTGAGAAGAACTGGAAGGCCGACTGCATCCTCAGACCTTCTCAACCAGTTCCTGACTTCACTAATTCTCTTGTAGCTGAATGAACACAAATCCTCACAGCCACGCTCCAATATCTAGTGGAAAGCCTTCTCAGTAGAGTGGAGCTTATTATAACAGAAAAGGGGGATGAAATCTGGAATGCAAGGTTCAACAAATACATATGGGCCTGATGGTCTGGTGTCCACAACGTTTTGCACATAAACTGTAGTCTATACTGAGCATGCTAACATGATGCATGCTTCTGAAGCAAGAACATTTATGCCATTTCTGTCAAGCAGTTTGATATGGTTCATACTAGAAAAGATGGCTAAGCTAAGTATGAACAGTATGCTGTATGTAACAGTACGGTGAAAGGAAGAAATGAATGCTGAGTTTATATTGTATGTAGTGTTAGATTCAGATTTTTTCCTAGTGTCATTTTGAAACAGGATGTTTAATGGCCAAGATGTTGTCTGATTAGTGCAATCTCACATCTACTTGATTGATAACATTGAATCTCCCAGCCTGTCTAGTTTATATCAAAAAGATCTGATCTGTACCATCAGACTAGTCACAGGAATAGAGCAATGGTGGAGCTGACACTTCCTGTCTCTCTGAAACCTTATCTTCCACATGTTGCTGATCTTTAGAGCAAAGTTACCAGGGATACTCCACAGCGAAAAAATTTTATTTTAACAGTAGCGATCTCAAAGAATGACCAAAACAGGTAGCACTGATAACGACAGTCGAATTAACCCATCCTCTTTGACTCTCCACACTGTCGCTACAATGTGAAAGCACAATGTCAGTTTTATATTGTATTTTAAAAGAAGCACACAAGCTCTGTCCTCATTCAGTCCCCATTTAGCCCAGATTTCTCAGTATTACTCTGATGGATTCCAACCCACACGGGCATTTTCCAAAATTCAGCTTTCTATAAAGAGCTGGGTTC
This sequence comes from Ameiurus melas, assembly GCA_012411365.1. Classification (NCBI taxonomy): domain Eukaryota; kingdom Metazoa; phylum Chordata; class Actinopteri; order Siluriformes; family Ictaluridae; genus Ameiurus; species Ameiurus melas. The sequence continues at coordinate 9,614,584 of CM022758.1, forward strand.
AGTTAAATTCTCAGAGGAAATGACAGAGCAGAGGACAAAGGGATAATGTGCACATGTGTGTGAGAGAGAAAAAGAGATGAATGAGCCTAAGAAAAAGAGCACAATCAAGCAAGAGCACTAGGAAGAAAAGGGAGGGTAAGAGAGGCAGTGATTATGAGATTTGTGGAAGTAAAAGTCTCTGTGTCGGTGCACACATTCATTATTAAACAAATACCTTGGGTGAAATAAGACAAGGATTGCTTATCAGCCAAGGCTATGCTCAAGAGAGCCACACCATAGGAAGTATCCCAGAATGTCATATGGAAAAGAGATTCTATAATTAAATTCCCACAGTAAGTACAGGATTTTCAGAGGCTCAAGATGAGTTTTTTTTTTTCCAGGGCCAAGCACAGCTAAATTGCTTTTCATGTGTCCTTGCTCTTCTGGTCCTACTGTGGATTCAATACGGGCTGCGGATAGACGCATTTTGATTAACGTAGTGACTCTGTTAGAAGAACAGACTGCATAACTTTAATATCACATTTTCCTTAAACTAGACTGTTAAATTTTCTTTTCTGTATTACTTGATCATATGCAGATTTTAAACTTTATTTAATTGATGAGAACTTTCAGTAAACAAATGATATGTTATGACATATGGCATTCATATTAGCTAAGAGAAATATAGACTTCATAAAAGCTGCCCAAATCTTTTTACAATTTTTTCCAAACACTACTGACTACTACTAATATTCCAACAAAACTAGCCACAAGTTTATATTCCCTCGAGCTTACATTATCTCAAAACGAGCTACAAGTTTACATTCTTTTGAAACTAGCTGCGAGACTGTGTTCCTTCAAAACTAGCTACAAGCTTATATTCTGGCAAAACTATCTATGAGCTTTTGATGATGACACCACACACGTCAATAGCGAAGGGAAGACCAGACACCAGGTATGAGAGGGGTTTAATATTATCCAACAAAAATGTAAATAAATGTAGGGGTGTACTTACTTTTTCCATGTGACTGATCTGTTGTCAATTTTATGAGAGTTTTATTTGATAGAGTATATCAACTTCATTAATAGGCATTGGTTCAAAGAGGATCAAAATGTTTGCTTGTCCAAATATGTAAATAAATAAATAAATAAATAAATAAATAAATAAAACTATTTCCATGGGGCATACTTATTTTTTCCACATGACTATATATAGTTATTCTAAAAATAAATGCCAAATAGACTGCAGGCAAAACACAAATTAACTGCCTTCATAAGCATGAAAACACCTTAAATAATACCTATCAGCATTAGTTTGGTTTAAAAGGCTATTTGGCTTTAGCAGCATGGTTCATGGTTCAGCAATTTGGTTTCAAGCTGTTGTTGAAATCAAGTCTAATTTATTAGAACCTACTCATGAGTCCCAAGAATTAGGTTTTTGGTTGTTGTTTTTTTATGTAGAGAGGAAAAAGGGTCTTGGATGTACAATAAGAATTGCCGGTCTATTCTTCTTTCTGTTCTACAATTTCAACATAGGAAGTTTTACCCAAGTATACAAAAAGCAGTGGTGCTCTCTGCTAAGAATTAACCCAGAACTGCACTGCTGTTTTTATTTTGCAGCTAATGTATAAGAACTGTACACCAGTCATTACAGGCTTTTTTTTTATTTCCTTTACCCAATTATTTTCCATCTTGAAAAACTAAACATATTTATAGGATGGAAGCTTCAAACTCAATTTAAAGTTTGCCAAAAAAAATCTGATCTGCACTGATCTCTAAATTGATTCAACATGGGTTGATTTCTCTGCCAGGTTTTAATTATAATTTTCAAACAAGATGCAGTGATTTTACTCCCAAGTTGAATTAAAAAAATGGATTGTTATTTTTATGGGCTCTTTTAAGGGTTACATGTAATTATACTGGAAGCAATCCAACACATGGTTTCAAATTAACCTACAAACTCTTCATTCTTTTTTCCCACCCTTCTAAAAATTGCTATGAAATGAATTCCAAAGAAAAAAAATATCTAAATCCAAAAAAAAATCTAATTTCCATTGGTTTTCATTCTTTCTTCAATTTGGCAGACCAAATTGAATTTAATTCGACCCAGATTTGACCCTGTACCTGGTTGGGTCCTTTGTCTCAGAGAGGATCTCCAGTAGCTCATCATTGGACAGAAAGAAGAAGCGAGGAAAGAAGAGTCTCTTCTTTTCCAGGTACTTGTTCAGGCCTTTCAAGATGAGCTCTAGGAACTCGTTGCTATTCTTAAGCTTCTCCAACATCTTATCGATGGCCACCACAGCCAGAACATGCTTGTCCTAAGGCAAGACATAAAATGGGTTTCACAATCAGTATGGACGTCTGATTTAAAATTTCCCTACACAAGTGTGATATTTCTTTTTAAGATCTGGTGATTAATTTTTTATCTAATTTGAAATATTGGAATAGGCGTATGCACAGGTTTTCAAATCCATTTGATGGGCCAGGATTTGACTGAAATATTGACATCACTATTTGGATATTCTTTATGTATTATATCCACATGAAATCAATGGGACATATGAAAAAGTGAAGTAACATCTGGCCAGATATAGTGGATGGAGAGTGCAAGACTGTCATGGTGTGCAAGTTAGATCTCAGGATTAGGCATTTTTTATTCTCATGCAGATGAGAATGAAAGATCAGATATGAAGCTTATGGGACAAGATAGTGCATTCTTAGCCTCATGGAACAATGGACAGAAATCGCGTCCCTCAAATTTGTAGTTTAAGCCCTGTGTTGTTCTTACTTTTTCCATTCACTGGTTTAGTAATATTACGTGACCATCAGATTACACATGCATTAACACAAACTTCATTAATTCAATGAGATTTTCAAAGATCCTGCCTGCAAATGTAGCCTTTTCAGCCCTGTGCCACTTAATACTTATCATGAAGACTCTGAAGTGTGAGCTTCTACAATAGAGCTGTAGCTGAGCTGACATTCAGTAAAACTTTTCTGTATGTTCGATATTTCTCTTCATTACTTCTTTATACTATATCAGTCAAACACAAACATGTGTGCTGCCACTGACAGGATGAAAATTTAATTGCATTCGACAAATGATGCTTGATTACGCTGCATAAAAAAAACTGCTTTCTTTCTAGATGTTAACTGAAAACCCTTTCATTAACTTGTATGGATGTCCAAATATTAAAATTAGGCAGAAGGCTTATCGGTAGTGCAGAAACCGCAAAAGCAGTGCAGCAGATATTTACACTAATTATTTTTTAAAGTTTAAAGTGGAGGAAAGTACCGTTTTGTACTGTCAAAATAATGAAGGCCAATCTTTAAGCATAAACATCAAAGCTTCTTGAAAGGATTTATAAGATATCACAAAGCACATTGCAATCACAGCATACAACGATATAGTTAAAGTATAATATTTTTTTCCAATTATTGTGCAGCCTGACACTCTCAAAAGAGAAAGTATTTTTATTATTTATTTATTTATTTATGTATTTATTTATTTATTTTTAGCAACAAATCTTTCAGCTATCGGTTCAAACAACGTATTAAGATATGAAAAAGCATGTGCTGCACGATCAACACGGATGTACACCATCATTTCAGAACACAGCTGTCTCACATTTGCTGCTTTTAAGTCAAAATGGTTTACAGCACAACAAAGGTAACTAATTCAATCCAGCCTCTGCGCAAAAGGTTGAATTAAAGGTCTGTCCTTCATCGGAAACAAAGCAAACAATTAGAAGCACTTCCTTCCCATCTGCTCTTCCTCACTCCCTCTCTCTCCCTTTCTTTCTCTGCTCTGTTCATTGAAGTTTGAGAGAAACTAATAATTGGCCCCTGAGCCTTCAAATACTGATTGCTATTGATTTTCTATTAACCACGTCTGGGTGGTTTGGAGTCGAAGTCTTCGCGAGAGATTTTGAAGTTTAATCATCACTCTGGGATGAAACATGATTTCTGAAAAGGGATTCTTTGAATGTGTAATGAAGGGATGGTAATAACCTAAAGCCTCCTCCAAATCACCTTTTTTTCTGTGCATGAGAAAGGTGATTCTAATGAAAGAGAGTGTGGAGAAGCAAGATAAGAGACCTGCTTTATTACATTAGAGTCGAGGTGAATTGGAGGGAGCAGCTGCCTGCACAAAAAAAACATTAACGTCCTCCTTTAAATGAAGAAATCATATTATTGACCTTAAATCGAAGAAGAATATTAAACTTTTTCTTTAGACTGCGTGACTGTAATTATACTCTTATTATATGTTTGAGTGAGGTTGAGAAACCAAAAAGTTGACTATTTTCCTTTTTCTATTGTGTTCCTACTCATTTGATCATCTTCCCTTTGAGAAAGGTGGATGGGATGGTAGAAAAAAAAGCCACCTTTTTTTAGCTGTAGCAGGTGATCGTTGGGATTTTCAACAGTGGAGAAAATCATGGAGAGGCATAAGACTTAATTATCAGCAGGCATTCAAAAGAAGCTTATGTATTTAAACAGTATTTGCAGTGTTTTGTCTGTTCGTATGTCTGAGGGAGAGAGCCGCTGACATGTTCAAGGAAAATGGTGGAAAAAGAGAGACACCATGTGGAGATTTCCATGTTGCAGTTTATGATATGACAGTGCTGCACTATGTATGCAATAAAATTATATGATCCAGCTTCCCTTGTACAATATGTATATCTAAGCTGTTGTCAAATCTCATCCGTTTTATTGATTTCTGCTTTTCATTTGTTCATCACTGGCAGGAAATAAGTCACTGAATGTGGTTACAGCTGAGCATAATGAAAGCTGTGATAACTGAAATTGGGTGATATTTAAAGAATTAAAACCCCATCCTTATTTCTCATTTTCTCGAATGATGTGCCAGGGTCGAGGCCTCCAGACAAAATCTATAATTTCTATTTGATGGTGCTGCCTTATGGCGTCTTGCGACAACAGGCTATCGACGTGTCTTGTTTCACAGCAGCTGAGAATGGCAATTGCACCCTTCAGAGTCTCAAAATGTGTAGCTCTGTGTGTGTGTGTGTGTGTGTGTGTGTGAGAGAGAGAGAGAGAGAGAGAGGAGAGAGTAAAGCAAGACAGATTAGAGCCTGTAACCCCTATCAATAGCCTGAGTATGTTCTCATTTGGGATGACATGCAATTTATTTCTACACAGAGAGAGCTTAGCATAATATCAAGTAAAATACCATAGCTACAACCACAACTTTTTCTACCTTCTTCAAGTACTGATTATATAATGCATTCAAAACAATGTTTTCTCTAAGTAGAGTCAGCTGTAAAATTATTGAAAGTTAGCAGCCAGCAAAATCACATCCAAGTCATGGTTTTAACTCGGCAGAACAAAGTTGTACAGCATTAAATTTATATGTAATGTACTAAACCCTGTGTGTCTGTGTTGATGACAATCCCTTAACAATGACCATGTATTAACAATTTACAAACTCCTGAGATTCATTTAGTCAAACCTTCAGGACAACAATCGAGTATACAGTGGACAAAAAAAAAACACTACACACCCCTGTTAAAACGGCAGGTTTTTGTGATGTACAAAATGAAAGTTAAACCTTTTTCACCTTTATTGTAAAACTTCAACATATAAATATTAAGTGACAAACAGCCAGAAATGTTTTTGGAAAGAAAAGAAAAAGAAAAAAACTTCCAATACCCAGCTTGCATAAGTGTGCACACCCTTTTATAATTGAGAATGTGGCAGTGTCCAGAATCAACCAATCACATTCAAACTCATGTTAAATACTAATTAGTATACACCTGCCATCAATTAATGTGACTGATTAACCCCAAATAAAGTACAGCTGTTCCTATAGAATTTTCTTGGTAACGTCCAACTGGAAAAGCTGTGGGCCGCAAAGAGCTTACAAAGCAGGTGCAGGATCTCATTCTTGAAAAATATCAATCAGGAGATGGTTACAAAACATTTTCTGTAACACTGTAAAGACGATAATAAACAAGCAGAGAACTATTAAGTGGTGACACTACTAAGAACAGGATGTCCCTCTAAAATTGATAAGAAGATCAGGAGAAAACTAATCAGGGAGGCTTCCAAGAGGCCTACAGACACATTAACAGAATTGCAGCAATTTCTGGCAAGTACTAGTTGCTCGTTACATGTGACACCAATCTCCTGAATTCTAAAAAAAAAAAAAATAATTTAAATTTAAAAATCCAACAACATCCAATCTCCCAAAATAATATAATGTGTTAATGGAATGGAATAATGTATTATGGTCTGATGAGACCAAAGTTAAACTTTTTGGCCGTAATACCAAAAGACTGGAGAAGGAGTCGGATTTGGACCGGTCCCACCAGACCCTTCAGCTGAAGCCCAAGCCTGGTGAACGACCACGAGCTATTGTGTGCAGATTCCACTATCACAGTGACTATGTTGACATTTTATGCCGTGCGAGACAGCTCCAGCGGATTAAAGTGAAGGATTTGACCATCTCCATTTTCCCTGACTACACAGTCAAGATAGCTCGGGCCCGGGCCGCATTTAACGAGGTTCGGCGTCAACTTCGTGATATTGAGGGAGCTCGCTATGGAATACTTCACCCAGCTCTGCTTCGCATTACATATAACGGTGTCCAGAAGGACTTTATTTCAGCGTAGGAAGCAGGAGACTGTTAAACTCTTGATATCAGGGTGAACTGCATCACTTACACAGCGTCGTCTTTTTCGCTCTTCTTTTATTTTTATATTTTTGCACTTGTCCTTCCAGCTCTACAGAATTCGGATTTTGATTGAAGATACCGTAGTTGCACTGCTTCGCCTAGATTTTGTGGACTTACTCCTCTTAAAATTTACTTCTGTATTAATGTGTTTTTCTGTTTTGAGGCTCTGACCAGGTTAGAGTTTCTGTTTATTTATTTTATTTGTGATATTTCCTCGGCTTTACGTGCTACACTGTTACATTATTTATTACAAGTCTTTTAAAGTTAAGGACATTATATTTGTTATTGTGCACAGACTGTTTATCAGACTTGAAGTCAGTAGGGGCTGAAACTTTTTGTCTTGGTAATTTTCTTGGTTAGTTCAGCTTACTTTCTGACTTGTTTTCACATTGTGGACAACTTTACGTTTTTGTAGGATACACTGCTGTCTCATATATTTTATGGAGATTTTGGGTGTGGGTGTTTGGAGAATTGGGAGAGTAAACAAAACATGCCAATGCTTTGAAGGAAGTGAATTGGAACAGAGTAATGCTATTTAATTGCAAATCTGTTTTTAGAGGATTTAAAGCTAACATGGTGAACAAATTATATTATAGAATTCAGGCAATTTTACTGGGGTTATCTCATACAGTGTAGTAAGTATTAATATGGAAATACCTTTGTAATATTACAGTCTAAAACTGCATTTAAAGAGTAGCAAATCAGTAAATGAATCACATGTAAATGAATCATATGAAAATTAATAAAATGAATTAAAGACAAAGATCTGTTGCGTGACCTGAAGATGTGCACATGATCTGCCCAGCCAATTTAACAGTTAGAATGAAGAGTTAGAATGCTTTTGCAAGGAAGAATGTCAAAATATTGCTCAAGTCAAGATGTGCCAAACTGATTGACGCTTAAAGAAAATGAACGCTGTGATAAAATCTAAAGGTGCGTCAACTATGTATTAATTTAGGGGTGTGTACACTTATGCAACCAGGTTACTGTACATTTTTTATTTATCACCCCCCCCCCCCTAAAATGATAATGATTGTTTTTCACTTTAATTAATAGGTAAAAAAATATATAAAAATTACAATAATGGCAGAAAATGTTCTGTCATGATTTATCTTGTTTTTGTTTTTGTTTTTTTTATCACAAACACCTGCCATTTTAACAGGGGTGTGTATACTTTTTATATCCACTGTATAACATTAAGCATAGAATAATGTTCTACATTTTACTACTATACTAAGAACTACATATATATTGACCTACCAAGCTGACTTGCTTGATGATGTCCCTCCAGGTTTTATCTACAGTGGTGAAGCGGCGTCCCTCCTCTGGCATCTGGGCCATGATGTCTGGAGAACTGAAAATGGGTTCCAGGTAGAGCCATGTGGACTGCACCTTCAGCCACTCATCTAAAATCTCCTGCAGCAGCAGCAGCTTGCCCTCCCAGTCTCTACACATGACACAAACCCACAGATTTGTCCAACAAATGTGTTTAACCAACCATAGCTTTATTTTGCATTACTAATTTCCAACAAGGAATCTATTACAGTGAATGATTGTACGCTCAGCTTATTTAAACCCATAAAACATTCATTAAGGTTTTCTAGTGTAGATATCTCTCAAATGCCTCAAACATAATGAATAATCATGGTTATTATGATCTTGGCTTTTGTTATCTTCTATCCATTATTTACTCAACCTAGCATTGTTCTCCAATCACTTTAAATAATTACTTCAGGCATTACACCTGCAGAACATTAAAATCCAGAGCCTCACTGTATCTTGTCTGTGAGTGCTAGTCATCTTAGCCAAACTCATTAGAGTTTTTCTCTGTAAAATTGCTGCATGCGTAATTTACCTTAAATAAACAACCCTCAAATGCTTACCTTATCTCAGCCTCAAAGGGTTTAATGAAGGGCGAACCACGCATCGTCTGTGTCTTGACTATATGATCATCCAGCAGCATCTGGATTTCGTCCACTGAGGATAGAATGGATGTGCCGGTTTCACGGTAGGGCAGCAGGTTGAACTGCATGCCTGCCCATTCACCTGCCATGCGCTCCATGGCTTTCTCCAGTGAGTACTCTTTGCTGGCTGCCTCGCTGATGCTCTCGAAGTTGGACAAGTGGGTTTCAAGGTGCAGAGGAATGAAGTGGGAAATGCAAGCCTCGTCTTCCGAAGGCTTCAGGGAGAAACCCACCACAGCTGACATGGCCTCCCAATGGCGGTCTCGCAAGCCTGGATTACACAGCACCTGGGGGTGGGAAAGATATTTTTGAATACAGGAGTTTAGTGTGAACAAAAGGACAAAAGAAAAAAAGGTTCTCATTATAGAAGCAAGCAGAACTGATGAAGCACCTCGAGTGAATGGAAAATTTAAAAATGGCTGATTCGACTTACTACTGCTTAAACTTTTAATAAATTGATGTGCTTTCAACACTCAAGCCATTAATCCAGCTTTGCTGCTGACAAACAATGAAGAATTTTATTAATTGTCTCCAAGCATACACCAGTGAACTCTTGACAGAGTTAAAATGACAAGTAAAACATGTGAAAACACATTTAAAATAAACCCTTCGGGTAGTGTTTGGGTGTGTTTTTATTAGGTTTCTAGAGAAATAAGACCCTAAGACTTAAATTGTTATGAATAGGCACTTGAATTTAGATCCACCAAAGCTAATTAAGGGGAGCATTAAAACAGAAAAACAATAAATCACTTTAAGCTTTACAAGGCAAATTCATTTCAGAAAAGCAGGTTTGAACTGGGTATAATAGAGGCAGCATTTGGAGTAGAAGACTGCATAGCTTCTGAAAATTGAGACCATTCATATACACAGTATATCCAAAGACATTTTAACCTATGCCATGAATTCTATTATAGGAATGTCTTTACTTTACATTAAGCTGGATGCGGGCAGTGGTAGCTCAGTGTTTAAGACATTGGACTACTTGTTGAAAGGCCATGAGTTCAAATCCCAGCACTCCCAAGTTGCCACTGTTGGGTCCATAACCCTGAATTGCTTAGTTGTATAAATGTGATAAATATAAGTTGCTTTGGATAAGGGTGTTTAGCAAATGCCTTAAATGAAAATATAATATCTTATTGAAATTTTTGGGTCTCTGTGTTGCAGTGTATCCATAAAGTCCTTATTATTCATCCATCCATCAATCTTCTACCGCTTACTCCTTCTTCAGGGTCACGGGGAACCTGAAGCCTATTCCAGGGAGCATCGGGCACAAGACGGGGTACACCCTGGACAGGGTGCCAGTCCATTGTCCACACTCACACATCCCATTCATACACTACGGACACTTTAGACACTTCAATCAGGGGGAGGAAACCCCCGCAGCACGGGGAGAACATGCAAACACTAAGCCACCGTGCGTCCCCCTATTATTTATCTTAATAATTAAGTACCTGCACTAAGGGGATGTGCTGCTTGAAGTTCTCCACCTCAGTTTTGACTTGGGTGGCGATGTGAAGAGCCTTGGGCGAGTCCTGAAAACCTTTTTCCAGTTTGTAGAGTGAGCGCCAGTAGTTGCTGATGTCACCCTCCACCTTGTCGGGGTTGATGGACGTGAGGGGGCCATTAAGCCACTGCTGGTGCTCAGCCTGAAACTCAGTAGCTGTCTGGTACAGACGAAGGTATGGGAGCAGCTGTTCTTGTACTTTCTTGCGTAAAGGGTACTGGGAGATGGGCCATCCAAACACTTCTTCCTCTGAGTTGAAGCCATCAATCTTGGGGAGAAGAATCAGATTAAAACAGAGGTGAAATGGATGATCAAGTTGACCTGTTTTTTGTAGATTTCTATCTCTTTAAAAAAAAAAGTTAAAACATCAGCAAAGCCAAGGTTAAAAAGCCATCACTCTGCATATGGACTAAGAAACTGAGAGTCATTTACATGGTTGGAGTTTATGATCAAAATGCTTTTATGAGAGTTTTGACTGCCTTACTTTCTCCATGGCAGCCTCTAGCTTGGAATTGAGTGCCTGAGCCTTTTTCAGATACTTGCTGAGTTCAGATAGGTCCCCGAAAGCGGTAAACTCCTCCACCTGCTTTGCATAGCCTTCCAGATCTTCCACAAACCTCTTGCACTGCAACTGTGAGGAATAAAGGAAGTCATTAATATCTTGCAAATCCTAAATGCTAATGCAGCCTAGCCTGTCAGCGGGAAGACGTCGTATCCTTGTTGTGCCTGTTGTAAATTTGTTTTGTGCTACATTACAGATTTTTATCTTACGATATGAGGACATTTAATTAAAGTTAGTTTGAATTGCTAATGTGAGATGTAATCTAATTGTATGTTTTACATTAGCTTCTGTGCTGTCTCTCTTATTTTTCCATAGCGTATACTTGATGTTCTCTAATCTGTTGTGAAAGAGCAATCACTGTTGCTTATAATATTAATATTAAGATATTAATATTTAGGTTTCTCTGTTGAGTATTTTTTCTTTGATATGATTTGCTTTACCTTAAGAAAATCCTGGAATTGTACAGTCTTCTCCTTAGCAATCTCTCTGTGCTTGTCAAAGATGGAAGACATGCGCATGTTCCACTGGAAGGTCTTCTTGTTCAGGTTTAGGTCCATTAGGGAAAACTCATAACCAGCCAAGAAACAGAGACGACTCATGGATTCATTAAGCTGGAGCTCCAGCCTGGGCATCTCCTCAGATTCAACCTTCTTTATGTAGGCCTATAATGAAGGGAAAATGGTCAAATGGTCAGAACTAGACTTTAAATAGAACTGAGAATTAATATATTTGGATGTGCTGTGTCACCTTAAGAGCCATGAGCTCTTGTGTGTTTGAAGGAGTACTGTGGGCTTTTTTTGCAATCTTCTCAAATTCATCACATAATCTGAAGATATTGGACACACACACACACACACACGGGTGAGAAACTTTGAAGCACAACATTTCCCTGTTTTGAAATTTAGAAGAAGCTTATATTCAGAAATTTTATGTCCAGAATAGGGTGGTTAAGGTTGCATAGTTTGTCATGGTGTGAGCAGATCCTTACTTCACCAGTGATGGTTACAGTATGCAGATTAAACTGCATTTCTGTGTATTCCATGTCCCGTCTACCCATTCATTTTTTTTAACCTGATCAAATTCCGTACTCCAGTGATTCTCATCCCTTTTGTGTCCGGCTGCAAGTCCCTCTCTAAATCATACAGCAACCTCTGTTTCTGAGTGCAGGAGATGAAAATGCACTGAAAACCCTTTGGCTATGTGATCTATTAATGCTGTAAATATATTTCACTGTTACTTCTACTGACACTAATAACAAGTTTGTGACATTATCCTACAAGATGACTATTGAATACACGGTAGCACATGGCATAGCTAACCAGAACTAAACAAAGCATGAAACATTTTTTTTTTCCTGGTTTGCTTGGTTTTTTCACATTCTTTTTTTACATGCAGCTAATAACAACAATGGGATGCGACCTCTTAGTAATATATTGTGTAAATTATAAGCCAAACCAAACAAAAAATTTCCACTGAATTTAGTAAATAAATTACCACTCGTGTGCCTGGCAGCTCATGTAGTGATGCCCACAAAACTCCAAATTCAAGACATACAAGCAGTTGTGAGCATGAAACTATATATGACTGGTTTTCACAAAATGTTGTCAATGGTACCCTCAGTCCCTATCCTAGTGAACTAGCATGAGGATGTGTTTCTGATAGATACTCCACAACACTTCAGACAATAAGTCGCTCTGGATAAGGGTATCTGTCAATGATATAAATGTAATAATATCCTACGATTAAACATGCAGTTGTCCATGCACATTATATGATTTGAAGTTGATCTAGTTAAGATTTACACGAGTTATAATACCAGTAATGGTAAATGGTCCGCCCTTAGCGTTTCCACAGCGCTTTACACTGGTTCTCATTCACCCATTTACACAGACACTCAGTCACCAATGGTAGCAGCGCTTCCATGCAAGGCACTAGCTTTCCATCAGGAGCAACCTGGGGTTCAGTGCTTGCCCAAGGACAATTCGGCATGTGGAGTCATGTGAGTCGGCAATCAAATCGCCAACCCTACGATTAGTGGATGATTAGTGGACAACTCTCTCTACAACCAGAGCCACAGTCGTCCAGTAGGATATGAATGTTTTTATGAATGTATGGGATTTTTTAAAAAAATAAAAAATTTCTTGTGTAAACTCACTGACATAAATCTGTTCATATCCAGCTTGATAAACAAGGCCCAATTTAGATCAATTTTATGGAAAGGACTTTAGTACAAAGATTTCAGACTAGTTTGTCTTCTAATTATTACCACTGACTTGTGTGGTATTAAATGGTGGTATTAAACTGTGAAATTTTTAGACTATGTTGTCTTACCATTACAATTTCAAACCATAATTTATATCTGACCCAAGGTTTATTTTCTGTTCTTTTTATAACAAATAAGCATTTAATTTTCATTTGTTACTTGTTTCCCTCCTGTCTTCCATAGTTAATTGGTACTAACACATCTATTTGCATTTATTTGCTTTGAATTGTGCATTGGTATCCAGTACTGAGATAAATGTTAGCACTCACGTTTTATTGCAGTTTTGGTGGTCCTCCAGCAGACGGGTGACCAGTTTCTCCCTGAGTCCCTCCGCACGCTTCACTAGTGCATGGATAAGCTCATGGCAGTGCACTTCAAACATACCGAGTCGTACCACCTGTCACATATAATAACAGTGACAGAACCCTGAATGAATCTCTGGTCATATTAATTGTGTCTTATTAAACCCAGTATCCCTTCTGAGTGTTTTCAATTGCTTCATTAGAGCCATTAAAACTTGTTATAGGCTCACTGTTTTTTTCTATAACATAAGTCATTCGAGACCAACAACTCATAATATCACTGTATTCTCATTTACTAAAATCATATATTTATATATTTATATATTTATTTATTTGCAGCACATTGGAACACAGATCCAAAAGTCAATTGTGGCATTATTGTTACTAGTGTTTACATTAATAACTTATATTTTTGAAAGATAAATAAATCGTATAAAAGAATGTATGACTATTTGAAACAATTAATGTTATTGGTGGAGGATTTGGATTTCAGACTTTTGGAAAGCTACTATACATAACCAAAAATCTTAATATCTGGTCTGTCTAAATAAATAAATAACCACATAAACCGGACAATCGAGACAATTAACATTATTTCATTGTGTGATGTTGGTAAGAATTTACATGATATCAAAAAACTGATGCAATCAGTGAATTTAAACCTAGCAATGTTGTGGACCTTCAGGCACAGATATGAATGTCCCCTTTATATTGTATCTGATTTACCAAACCTAATAGAAGAAAATGCAAATATGGTGACAAATTAAAACCCCTATTGATGAACAGCCATTAAAATGAGATCTGAGCCTGGATTCATAAAGAACTTTCATGAAATGTCTGAAAGTGACTCAAATGTAGCAGAAATGATAGAAAGTCATTGAGATCCTGTACCATACTGACCTTGCAGGAGTCATACTGGATCTCATCAGCCAGTTGCTGGTAGCGTGTCGCCTCCATCATCATCTCCTCGAAGGAGTGCTGCTCCACCAGGAAGTGCTCTATGTCCTGCTCGGCCTGTTGGGATACCAGTGGCGCAAATTTGTCATAGAGGCGCACATGCTCAGTTGGCCCAGTGCTCTCCTCACGTATCACCTGCCGAATTTCATCCTTTTGTGCCTTCAAGATCTCAGGCAGGATGATGGGTTTCAGGGTTCTGGCATCCTCAGTGCCTGGCTACAATGGAAAGTCAAAATAAAGGACGGTGTAGAAACTGTGTAGGCGTCAATGATCAAATATAGCATCGCTGTTGTCAATAAAAGTAATTTTAATTTGTTTTGTTTAATAAGTCATGTAAAATTCCAATTCATATCAATACAGTAAAACATACAAAATATGGTTATCATACCATACAATATGGTATTGTGCAGAATGTAAGGGAAAATGCTCATGTCCTTCAGAGAAAATATTCTAGATTTATATAAAGGATAAGAAAAAAAATATACAAACTTACCCATTCTGAGTATAGTTTTGTCTCGACTCGAGGAACGAGGCTGATGCATTTCAACATTTCCTCATAGACATTCAACAAAATGAACTCAAAGTCCTTGAAATTTGGCTCAAATATGATCTTGTTTTGCTTCAGGATCAGCTGCAGAACAAATCCTGGATGCTCATACGTTCTTATTGAACGCTTCAGGGAGAAGACGAAGGGAATTATTTAACACTGGCAGTTACAGTAAAGACATGTAAAGGCTATTAAATGTGGCATGCTCTAAAAATAAAAATGCACAAATACACTGGACCAAAAACAGAGTGTTAGTGAAGTGTTACCCAGAAGGCACATTCAAGAACACCTAGTATAAAAAGTATGACAAGTGGACCAAACGGGGGAATCGTGCAGGGTACACGGGGCAAGACAAAATGCTTTCTTAGTAAAACGCTATCACAGATAGAGGTGCATACAGTAGTAGATCTGTTATTATATATGAATAACACAACGAACACTGATGTTTTTCACTGCAATAAGATGACCTTTTGCACTTTTGGCAGACCTGATTTGCATTTAGCAAGTGCCATTCATATGTCAGAAAAAATATCACAAAATTCAACACTTCAGATTATTCTTACTACATGCATCTAAGCTGAGAGGTGAGCTTGCAACTGCAAGTAAGGAAATGTTATGTACAGTATACAGTCTGACACTAAAGTGTGTTCTGAATGAAATGCTTGCTGAGGTAGCTATCTGACTGGAAATGCTGCTGTGACTGGTACAAGTAAACAGTAGACGTTGAAACTAAAAAAAATCAAGCTATGAAAATGTAACCTCTTAAACTTCCTTATTCTTCAATCATGTTAGTTTACTTTTACCTTTCCTATTAGCATCACTGCTGTTGCTGAATAATCACAGCACTGAATAGTGTGATTTAAGAGTAACAACCAAATATTAGGCTGGAAGTTTAATTAAAGAGTTAGTATGAGCACATGGCATGGACTGTATCTCTTACTGGGTCCTGAGCTATCAGGCGTGTGTAGTCATGAATAGATTCCAGGGCCAGACTCTGGAGCTGAGAGGACATTAGGGCAGCGACGCAGTTGAAGAACGACTGCAGCCGTGGTAGATTGTTATTTCTGGGGACCAATTTGTGCTTGCTTCCCTGGTAGTAGATTTGTTGCACATCAGGAAGCCACCTATTTTATCCAAAACAGATTATTTTTTCAGTATTTTTGCTATCTCATCGTCCCATCAACCCAGGCCATTTTTATTTCATACTTTTGCAACAAAATGACCTAATGCACACTCTTCATGTGCATTATAGAAATCGAGTTGTTTTTGTTTTGTTTTTTTACATTTATCCAATTTTAGGTATAAATTTGGGCAGAAGAATAAATCTCTAGATGACAAGGATATAAAATTTGGTATACGAACTTGGTACTACATGCTGGGATGTAAAAGTAATCTAATAGCTGTGTGCTTACTTCTTCAGCAGGATGTCTTCAGCACTATCAATGTGTCGGCTGACAATCTGCTGGAAGACAGAGAGCTCCATAGCCTCCTCTCTGGTGTGGAACTCTGTCACGTCGAGAAGACGTAAATTCCTGTGCAAGATCATCATTTATAGTTAAAAATAAAATAACTGAAGAAAAAGAAAATGGCAAAACAGAGTTGAAAGAAAGAATAACTGAAACACTGGACACAATGTTTTATGCATAAGAAAGATTTTCATCTAAATTAAATCTTGGATTGTATTACTAATAATACATTATTTTAAGAAAACCAAACAAGCCATATGAGCATCTGGCATGCATTTCCTTAGGTAGGAGTGCTCAGCACTTAAATGATATATTATATCATTTGATAAACAGTAGACACAAGCTCCCTTTTTTGCCAGAATGATTTACACTTCTGCATTTACACTAGCTCTGTCTTGTTCTACTGCTAAACCCCAAACAAATACAGAGGATATTTCTATATATACTGAAGATCGTTTTCACTCACTTGAAAGACACATGCCACAGGTTCAGCACAGACAGCATGGTGGGGTTGATAGCATGGAGATGCTGGCTCATTCTTTTTTGTGCTTGATGGAAGGATGCTTTCCAAGGCTTTGGCACAACTCCCATCCTGAAAGACATTGTAAACAAAGAGTTCATTAAAACAAAAATGTTAAAAACGAGTAGAACGCAGTTGGTTTTGACATGGACGCCTCCACTACCAACAAGTCTAGTCTTTCCTTTAACGAATTTGTAAATTTGCATGCCTAAAATATACTTAAAAACATACTTCAAATATGAAGGAAGCTATTGAAAAATCACACTGTTTGGATCAATTCCAAAATCTAATCATTTCATCTGCTGGTTATAATGATAATTTTATATAAATCCTACAAACATTCAACTGCTTGTTCATCCATTATGCACTTCTTCAGCTCAAGACTGCAGGTCAGGACTGCAGGCAGGCCATGCTAGCAAATGCACACTCTACTTACACAACCATACGCTTGTAAACCGGGCAGAATTTGGTTTGGCATTGTTCTGCTCTGGATGGCAGCATATGTTGCTTCAAAATGTGTACATATCTTTCTGCATTAATGCTGCCTCACAGATGTGCAAGTTACCCACTGACACACCCCCATACCATAATAGACGCTGGCTTTTGGACCTCACACTGAAAAAAGCTTGAATGGTCCTTTTCCTCTTTGGCCTGGAGTACACAACAGCTGTTTTGTCAAAAAACTATTTGAAAAGTTGACTCGTTGGACCACAAAACACGATTCCACTGTGCTACTGACCATCTCAGATGAGGCCGAGCCCAAAGAAGTCAGCAGTGCTTCTAGACAGTGTTGATGTATGGCTTCTGCTTTGCATAGTAAAGCCTTAACTTGCATCTCTGGATGTAGTGGCGTATGGTGTTGGCTGACAAAGGTTTACCAAAGAGATCACACGCATTCAGAAGTGGTTTTCGGCCTTGGCCTTTATGCAACAAGATTTTACCAGATTCCTTGAATCTTTTAATTATATGGTGCACTGTAAAAGGTGAAATGCCCCAAATCTACCGACTTGTCTTTGAAGATTTTTGTTCTCAAAGTGTTGGAAAATTCGCTGATCCATCTGTTGGCAGATTGGCAAGCCTCGATCCAGCCTTGTTCTTGAAGGATTAGTCCTTTTTTGGAGACTGCTTATATGCTATGATTAGACGGTTGCCTCACTTGTTTCACAACACCTTCTTATTTCAACTTCTCACATCGCAATTACTCCTAAATTTACCATGCATGCATGAATGTAATATAAACGTTTATCTTCAGAAAACTATGCAGCTGACCAGGTAAAACATCAAATACCTTGTCTTTATATGCTTTTTGTTTAAATACAAGTCAAAGTACAAGTCACTCCTCTTTGTTTTTATTAGCATTTTCCATACTGTCCCAACTTTTTCAGAATTGGGGTTGTATAATAGCATGCAACATCCTGTTTTATTCCAAGGGATATCCCAAGCATGGGGCGGAGCCCAATGTGAGTTAGAGGATGTGGTGCCCTACTTAGCACTTATTTCCGTCATTTTAACATCAAATCTTCTATATGATATTTACTACTACTACTGTAAATCATTGATCAAATACACATAAATAAAATTTCAATGAGCAAAACCAATTCAAAAACCAAAATAATGTAGGCAACATTACTGTGTATGGGCATGTCTTAGACATGTACATTCTAAATCTGCCCGTTCTCTGCTTGTCATCATTTTTAAACAATTAGTCAGGTGATGGTTAGGAAGCAAAGAAAAACACAAAACAAAACACAGTATGCCTTATATAGCTCAGATAATGTTTTAGAATTAAGTCTTACTTCATAAAATCAACTAAAACATTTAAAGAAATCAGGATGTTTAACGTTTTATTGAATTTTTTATCATTGTAAATATTTCCCCCGGCCACGGGGCCCCCTAGAGGCCGGGGTAAGGTGTGGTCACACCAGTTGCACCAGCCAAACAACAGCCCTGATTATTTCTTACATGGTCCACCCAGTACTGATGTAAATAGATGTACAGTATCATCAATGTAAAGCTGGCATTCTTCACTTTAACCTCATTGTTTTGTTTTCTTTCTAATGTGCTTTAGCATGTTAAATGTACAGTATGTGAATATTAGAATTCAATTAGACTCACTCTTCTCTGTGAGGCAGAAGACTCTTCACCTGCTTTTCTTCATTCTCTCTCGGGTCACGCAGAGCAAAATCCACTGTAAAAGCCGGCAGGGAGTGATCGACGTTATTAGCATAAACTTTTCATGTTTGGGCAGTACACTCAAATTAGTTTCTAATTAATTCCAAATAACAAGACTACCAAGTTTAGCAAACGCCATCACCATGCAACTTTGATTACTTAATTAAATGTGTGTTTGAATGTGACTCAGAGTAATGTTTCAAAATAGTGGCATACAAATTGTTCATAGTTAGAGCAATATCCATAATGTTTATATAATAATAAATTAGTATTTTTTTAAAGGAGATTGTGAGTTTCTCTCATAGCATATATGTAAATTGAGTTACTCCACATGGGGTCTAGTTTGGGAAATAAAGCTAGAAGGAGTTAACAGGTGTTATGCGCTGTGTGGGTGAAATCCCTCTCCTTCAAGCAATAAAGCAATATGCAGTAATGTTATACCTATAGCTTTCTTAGCACTCAGCAAATAATCTTCTCTTATTTCATCAGAGAGAATCTCAACCGATCTTGTTAATGTGTTCAGGGGACTTGGTACCCGGCTCAGAATACTCTCCAGCCAGGAATCTTCCACAGGGGCCACATTCTGCGTGTCAATCCCGTATCGAATGTAGTTATAATATTTCTGAAGAAAGAAAAAAAAACAGCACAATAGAAAATCATCTTCTGGGCCAAATCTAAAAATCTAATAAAAACAAAAAGTTATATTTTCACTGCTGAATAAATAATTAATCATATTATAATAATACCAGTGTTTGCCAAGTTTTATAACCGTGAGATATAAATACATTATCTTGTAGTAATTTATTGTAAGGCGTTCCTTTCTTGGATCCCACAGCATTACAGAAATTGTTGAAAAAGTGTTTTTTCAAACAGAATTACATGCAGTAGTATTCATACTGTAACAGCGGCTTACCAACATTCTTTTCTCAGTTAAAGTTAGAAAGCCACGTGGAGCTTGTAAATTTTCACCCGTATCCGATTCCCCCTCCCTATGACAATCAAAGTGGAGAAACAAAATAATAATGAATAAGAATCACTTAAAGATATTGTCCTCATTAATAAAGACGTGATACAAATTCCTAATGTAAACGTACGCTTGTTTTCTAAAAGTTAACCCTTTCATGTATTGTGTCCCTGCTTATGGGCAGTCCATTTAAAGCTCTTTTAAATATTAAATATTTCAGCAAAATACTGTTGCATATCACCTCCCAATCACTTGAGACTATTACTGTAACTTAACATACACTTCTGTAGCTCTCTAAACTATTTGTTGTTGTCAATCTTTAAAAACATTTCTACATAATAAAAAATAATAACAGAAAAAATGTATTTAAAACAATATTTTTGTGCCAGACTCCATTGAGCACCTTAGCTTTATAAAAAAGTAAGTTGTTGTTTGCTTTTTAACAAACTTGCATCATATAATAGTCCTAAATTGTTATTAAATTTTGTATTTATGAAAAATTTACTGGTCTTCAACAGTAAATATTCTAGAACTGAACAATATTTGGACATTAAAAAGTTTTTTTTTTATTGTTATTATTTCAAGTATAATATTCAATCCCTTTTTTTTTATCATGATTGTCCTACAAGTGGCTAATCCATTTACTTTTAAGTTATATTTAGCCAAAATTAAAGATTATACATTATGCTTATAAACAATTTATGTATGAAATATGAATTAGTAATAAAATGTTGATATGCATGGAAAAACACAACTGAAGCTTTGTGAGCTGAAAACCATCAGATCCAAAATCCCTGTAGTGGGATAATACTGGGAAGGAACAAATGTAATCTTATTGGAGAGGGAGAGAAGTAGAAAATGACTGAAATAGAGTTGACTGTGGCATTATCAGCACTTGGACATTCTTCCTACTCTTGAATAAAAACACACATTCTACCATACCGAAATCAAATGTACTCGTTTAACTTTGTGTTTTTATGAATGAGTATATTTTGATATTATGTTATCCACCCTGAGACTGCTGAGGATGGCACCACACAGCACCCTAAAGATGGCTGTGGAGGTTCTCACTTGGATAGCCTTAAGCCAGTAATTGCTAAGAAAAGTTAACACTCAAGTCTCCGTCATTGAACAGTTGATAATTTCAGAAACTTATGATGAAAAAGTATGATGCTCATTCTCAAGTTTCCTTTAACACACTTAGCACTGACTTACACTATTCAGTTATAGAAGTTTAATGATTTATAATCACACTATCCGGTGTTCACGCAGATGATGTTGGGTTCCATTTTGAGTCTGGTTCCTCATGTCATCTCAGGGGGTTTTTCCTTGCCACCATCACCTCTGGCTAGCTCATTAGGGATGAATTGTAGTAAAAATTTCATATCTGGATTTCCGTAAAGCTGCTTTGTGACGATGACCATTGTTAAAAGCTTTACAGAAATGAAGTGAACTGAATTGAGAGTCTTTTGTTTGACACCTTATGAATATTCAACAGTGCTCAAATAGACCAGACCCATTTTTGACTATACATTCTACCATGAAGTGAGAAGTCCTATGATATTCCTGTCTACTCTCTGTAGTGCTACATCCTTCGATAAACAAATATCTGCTTGAGTAAAGATTGGAACTGACTGTTTACTCATGTGTCAATATTTAATTCCCAGTTACTAAACAAAAGATGACTAAATGTATGAAATGAATGACAGGGGCAGGCAAGTCATGTCTGAACACACCATCTCACTTAAAATCTGCCCATGACCAATTACATATACAGCATGGACAAGCCAAATAAACATCAAACTCAATATGTTTTGTCCATAACATGCAGCTTAGCCAGAAAAACAGAAATTAATTGTTTAACCAACCATTAATAATTGAACTTTGTGAGGAATTACTGTGGTCTTGGCACCCTGATATGATTGAACATTTATAACATTTAAAATATGTATACAGTGGGGGAAATAAGTATTGGACATTTTTTCAGTAAATATGTTTGTAATGAGGTTATTCTCATGAAATTTTAACTAGATTTTGGTATTAACTCAAGAAATCCACTCATACAAAAAAAATCCAAACATTAAAGTCCATAAATTATGTGTAATAAAGAGGAATGACACAAGAAAATCATATTAAACAAGCTAACTGAAATTTATTTAATACTTTGTTTGCCTTTGATTGTAATTACAGCTTCAAGACACTTCTGGCATGAAGAAATTAACCCATTTTTCTAAACATATTGGCTTTAAATCAATTGGATTCAGGTCAGGTGATTGACTGGGCCTAAAACCAAAAGCACTAAAACCAATTGAGAGTTTCCTTTGCTGTATGCTTTGGATCGTTGTCCTGCTGTAAGGTCCACCCACATTCTCATTTTCATCATCCTGGTGGATGGCAGCAGATTCTTCTCAATAATCTTCTAGTAAAGAGCTCCATTCATCGTTCCTTCAATTATATGAAGTCTGCCATGCGATGAAAAACAGACCCACACCATGGTGCTTCCACCTCCAAACTTCACTGTTGGTATAGTGTTTTTAGGGTGATTTGCAGTGTCATTTCTTCTCCAAACATGATATATAGTATGACAGCCAAAATGTTCAATTTTGCTCTCGCCTGACCAGAATACACTCTCCCAGTATTTCACAGGTTTGTCCAAATGAGTTGTAGCAAATAATAAATGAGCTTAGACATGCCTTTTCTTTAGTAATAGAGTCTTGCAGGGTGAGCATGAGCAGTGAAGTTCAGTGCCTATTGTTTTCTCTGTGACGATGGGTTTCTGGAGTTCCTATTGTTTTCTCCAAGGGTTTCTGGAGCTTTTGCCGAGTGGTCTTTGACTCTTGGGCTACGCTTCTGACTATTCTTCTGACTCCCTGGTCAGAAATCTTGCAAGGAGCTTCTGAGCATGGCTGGTTGATTATGGTAAATGGTAAATGTGCACATGCACTTATCCAAAGCACTTTACACTGTGTCTCATTCACCCATTCACACACCAACGGTAGCAGAGCTGCCATGCAAGGTGCTAGCTTGCCATCAGGAGCAACTTGGGGTTCAGTGTCTTGCCCAAGGACACTTCGGCATGTGGGGTCACCCAGGCCGGGAATCGAACCGCCAACCCTACAATTAGTGGACAACCTACTCTACCAACTGCGCCACATCCGCCCGCCCATCCGCCCGATTATGAAGTGATCTTGCTTCCACTTGCAGATAATGGCCGTAATGGTACTTACTGGAAGTTTTATTATTTTATTCAGAAGTTTTGAAATACATCTGTATCCGATTCTATCAATATGTTTTGCAACAATAAGGTTGTGAAGGTCTTGTGAGAGCTCTTTGCTTTAAACCCACCATGAGATGTTTCTTGTGTGACACCTTGGTAACATAAAGCCTTTTTATAGACCATCAATTCATCAACTAACCCAGCTGATATTAATTTGCACAGATAAGAGGTATAATTACTTACAGATTTCAGCTTGTTCCTTGACTTACCTTACATTGGAGAACTGCTTTTCTTAGCATGTTCAATACTTATTTTTCCTGTGTCATTCCACTTTATTATACATAACTTTATTTATGGATTTTAATGTTGTGAATTCTTTATATTTCCGGATTTCTCGAGTTAATACTTATGTCTGGTGAAAATTTCATGTCAACAGCCTCATTGGAAATATATTTACTGACAAAAATGGTGACTTGTACAATACTTATTTCTCCCACTGAACTAGATAGCACTTATTATTATTGCTCAGGATTAAGCTTAATTCAAATAAATCAGACTAGTAATTCACAAACATCCACTTGGAAAATGAAATGACTATGCTATGCTACTGGAAAGTAAGAATTTAATACATATTTCAAATCTGATATTCAAATGACTAAACAAAAGATAAAAAAAAAATTGTGATTTCTATTTTATCAAGAATCATACAGCACTGCTGTATATATACACACAGCACTATATATATATATATACACACACACACACACACACACATATGTGTGTGTGTGTGTGTGTGTGTATATATATGCCAACATGTACTGTGACATACTGAAGCAGAGCATGATCAGTATGCAGTATTCCAGCATGATAACGACCCCAAACACACCTCCAAGGTGACCACTGCCTTGTTAAAGAAGCTGAGGGTGAAGGTGATGGACTGGCCAAGCATGTCTCAAAGACCTAAACCCTATTGAGCATCACTGGGGCATCCTCAAACGGAAGGTGGAGGAGCACAAGGTCTCTAACATTCACCAGCTCCGTGATTTCATCATGGAGGAGTGGAAGAGGACTCCAGTGGCAACCTGTGAAGCTCTGGTGAACTCCATGCCCAAGAGGGTTAAGGCAGTGCTGGAAAATAATGGTGGCCACAAAAAACATTGACACTTTGGGCCCAATGTGGACATTTTCACTTAGGGGTGTACTCACTTTTGTTGCCAGCGGTTTAGACATTAATGACTGAGTTATTTTGAGGGGACAGCACATTTACACTGTTACACAAGCTGTACACTCACTACTTTACATTGTAGCAAAGTGTCATTTCTTCAGTGAAAAGATATAATTGAATATTTACAAAAATGTGAGGGGTGTACTCACTTTTGTGAGATACTGTATATAATACGTATATATTATATGATTTATATTCTGTAAATCGACATTGCTAAAATACATGGAACCCTTCGTTCATGTTAGCCAAAGGGTGCTAGTGTCTTTTACATCCTTAGGACCCAAAACGTTATTCACATGACAAACAACATTTTAATTAAACTTTTTTTAATAAGATATCATGTTTGCATTTTAATGGTGTAATGTTTTTTTCTTTCTTTTTTTGTTGCATTCATAAAAGACAAAAGCTCATACAGGTTTATTTTTACATATTTTCTTTCTTTCTTTTTTTTTTATAATTAGTCATAGACACCTTCATTGCAGGGGACCATAAATAACATAACAAAAACTCCTGCTACCTGTAATGATGATAAAAAAAAGAGTTCAAAGCAATAAATAACCATCAAGAACTTGGTGACACAATAGGTGCTGACACTTGAATTTGGAAAAACTGTACCTACGTGAATATGCTGATGAGAGTCCTGCGAAGCTCCTCACGATCTTTTTTCGACTTTACACATCGTTTGAAGGATTCGGACACTCTGGCTGTGCTGCGTGCTCTCTGGCTGTGCTGCATGCTCCCTCTGAGTGTTTCTCCTGGGAAGAAAAGGAGCAATCAATTGTAATATTGATTTTAACCTGACCCAAGATGTCATTATCTCTGTCAGTAGCAATATAAAGTTGTAATTGGCAATTTTTAAGGTTTTCATCTCAACTGTTTTTTCTACTTTTGATGAATATGAAGTAATGAGGTCTCCAGTTCAATCCTGTGCTCAGGTTACTGTCTGTGTGGAGTTTCATATGTTCTCCGCATGAGCTTATGGCTTTCTTTTGGGTTCTCCAGTTTCTTAATGGAGACCCTAAATTGCCTTTAGGGGTGTGTGTGTGTGTGTGTGTGTGGGTGGGTGGGTGTGTCTGTCTGTCTGTCTGCATGGTGTGCTGCGATGACTTGGCATCCCATCCAGGCTGTATTACTCCCAGTATTCCTGGGATAGACCCTAGATTAATTGTGACACTATGCAGGATGCAGCAGTTGCTGACGATGAATACATGAGCATTTGATTTTTCAATGTGTTGAGTAACAGCCATCACACCTGGTCTATCTATCCCTGACCTACAATATTATATTATAACTTATATTCTTTTGAAGCTTTTCATTTTTGAAAAACACTCTGACCTGCAAGGCAGCAATATTGGTGTATTCCCCTGTCTATGATTCTGTGACAGCCCATGTCCACTTGATAGCCAGAAAATTAGTAGCACATTGGGGAGGAAAAACACACTCCCTGTACAGTTTTTGGCATATTTCATATTAACAAGATGCACTTCAGCTTACATAATGCAATGTAGAGGGTGTTCAGATAGATCAGGTGGAATGTATTTTCCTGGCAACACCAATGCCTACTATAAAACCTTCTCCAAATCTTTGCAACAGGTTATTTAGGAGAACCAGACCCAATCAGTGATCTAGACATTAACATCCTTCCCTGCTCCCTTCAAAAAACTGAGCCACCCATTAGTGCCGTTCTCTTGTAAGCAGGCAGTACAAGCATGGAGGCTTACTTTACTGAAACCTGCGTTCTTCCAGATGATTCTCCCAGAGTACTTGAAAACAGACTGGCTGTTGCAGGTGCATGAAAACCATGGTTTCAGAGCGACAAGAAAAAATGTTGAGGGAGGTATGGGCAGGACAGCAACAGTGCTGTCCACAGTATGAAAGCTGAACCACAGCTAAGCGTTAAACCTTTAAATCTCTTCACTTTTTAATGGTCAAGGATCATAGTGCGCTGTACTTACTTTTAGAAAAAGTGTAAAAGACAAGTGATGAGTGCTCAGACTGGGTTGGAGAACAACAGAGATGACTTCCTGTGGCTTTTGAAGATGTGAGAAGAAAAATGTAGGTAGCAGCCAGGCCAGCTCAAAACCCTGTCCCGCTGTGATATTGCTGCTGTTCCTTAAGAATTATAGGTTGCATTTCTTTTTACTGGTCGTAGCTCATACATAATGTGAGGCCTACTACTGTTAGTTGTCAGATGTATTTTTATTCAGGTGGATGCTGATACTCAAGGGAGTATCAATGTTGGCTAGTACAAACAGTTGGTCTGTTTATGGAGGTATTTTGCTCATTTTAATTACAGTGGTTAATCTAACCATGCCTTACAATTTGGTCAAACATGCAGAATAATGCTGACAGACCCTATAATTGCTGCAGATACAGACTTTTTTTCCCCAGCACATTACATGGGTTACTGCATTTCATAACAAAAGGTGCATTCGGTTCAATTTTTAGATGGGGTGCCTGATGAATGATGCTGAAAAATATACCCGGTCGATCAGATCCTGACCTCCACTGGGAACTGCATTTAAATGCTGTATTAATTAAGACTTTCAATTTGGATGTTCTTATAATGTAATAGTGTTTGTACAACTTTTAAATACAATTTACCAACATCACCTAAATCACTTGTACATCATTCTTACAAAGTTACCTGAGTTTGGGAAAAGCCCTTTTGAGTGTTTCTTTTTTCTTGGTTAAAACTATTCCTTATGGCCAGAATCCCAAGGTGGCATAGCTGAGCACCTACAGTTATAATTACTCCTAGTCACACAATGTTTATTAAAAATCTCTTGTCTGGGCATATTGGTGCACAATTGGAATTGTAAATAAGACATGAAGGAAAGTGAGATCAACTTTCATATTTTTTCATATTTAGTTTTTCTTTCATATTTACGAATACCTATCTTTGTGTGTGTGTGTGTGTGTGTGTGTGTGTGTGTGTGTGTGTGTGTGTGTGTGTGTGTAGCATAACAGCAGAGCATTTGCCATATTTCTCCAGTTTCATCAGAAGGTTTTGGAAATTCTAACATGTGTATGTTGGATCACAGCATAAACTGCAAAACGCTTTCTAATGTTTTCTGACATTTCTAATTTTGGTGGTTATGATTCAAAACAGCTTAGAGTAACATGATTGCTGCTGTTACTTAGCAACCTTTGATCAGAGGAATGGTAAAGATTAGCTGAATAAACCATGTTCAACAAATCTGTATCATCATAACTAGAACACTTTGCACCCGATTGGATGTTTTATATTTGAAACTAAACAACTGTAGCTAATCACTGCTCTTTATATAGCTCAGGTGTCTAAAAAATTGTAGCTGGTGGCTCTTCTGAGCATGACCAGCTGTTGTGATAGTGCATTAGGAGCTGTGTGTGACTTCAAGATGCAATAGGAGAGAAATACTTTCCAGGTAGGAATTGCCAATGAATAAAAAATCAGAGATTCTGAGCAATGCTCCAAACATTCATGTTGGAGAAAATAATTTTAAGTGCATCAACTTACAGTAAAAATACCAGCTGGGTTATTTTGAGCCAGACAGAACTTGGGACGGAAAGTTTTTTATACTATATATTGAATAACTTTGATTAATCTAATCACATGATGTGTGAGGAGGATGTAAATGATCAGTTTAAAAAGGAATGCACTGTCTCTTACTGGAAATCCTAGTGGGCACTCCATGAACTGTGTTTCCTGCTTGGCCCAAGAGGACGAAGCTTGGCTTTACATCCTGCCACTTAGGCTTCCCACGAACCTGAGGGACACAAGCCGTTCAAATGAGAAAATATCAGTCATCACAAACACCGAAAGTATTCCGCCATTCTGAACTTTGCTCCTGTTTATCACTCACCTTTGGAAGTTGTGGCAAGAGATGCAAGGAGCTGTCTGGGGACAAGGGAAGCTTTTTACACCCTGATGCACCCTGCACAGATGGAATGCACTTCGTCAGAATAATGCGCCTGACAATTTATTTCTCTCTAAAAAGTTCCCAATGTAGAGTATGAAATAATGATTCATCTCCATGAAAAGTCATACAAAAAGGAATTCCTTCTTTCCTTATACTGATAATATTAATAGAAAGTTAAGCTGCAATAAGGAATGGTTTATATAATAAACTGCAAAAAATGTTTAACTCTATATATCCTTTGGCATGGTGGTGCGGCGTGTAGCACTGCTGCCATACAGCTCCAGGGTCCCCAGTTTGAACCTGAATGTAGCATTTCTGTGCATGTTCTCCCATGACTGCATGGGTTCTCTGGTTTCCTCTCATGTCCCAAAACATGACGGTGGGTGAACTGGTTATGCTAAATTGTCCTTAGGAGTAAATGACTGTGTGAATAAACTGGTTTTCCATCCAGAGTATAGTCCTGCCTCGTGCCCGGTGTTCTGGAATCGGCTCTGGATTCACTGCAACTCTAACCAGATAAAGAACTAACTGAAGATGGATGAATGAACGAATGAAATCACTCTTAGCCAGTGCAAGTAACATTTCAAGAAAACCAAGAGTACGGCAATGAGCATAATCCAGAGGTTCCCAAACTAGGGGTTGCGATCATGTCTCATCACATGATTTACAAAGGGGTTGCGAGAGCAACTCATCTTCTCTTTCATAATGTTACTCATTCGAACAAGCCACATTTAAATGAAGTGTACATGTTATTTTAGCATTTTTAGCCAAAATTAGCAAAAATGTTCAAAAAAAATTCTCCATCCATCTTCCTCCTCAAAATAAACTAGCGCTATCTCAAATCGCATACTTAACTAGACCATTATTGAGCACTAACACTCACCAGTTTTCCTTACAGTGCTTACATTAAAAAAAAAATTAAATTTTAAATAAAAACTCTCATGTAACCTTCAAAGCTACCAAAGTGTAGGCTTTTGCATTTGGTCTTCTGGATTTTCTAGATTAGTAAATACTTTTGAATGTAAGGTCAGAGTTTTGGATTTGAGATGCAGCTCATGACAACAATCACAACAATGGCAGAAAGTTTTTAAGAGAACCAGAGCACGTCAGTGTTTTTAACGTAGGTGAGCATTAAGTCACTGAACATTTTACAGTTCAACTTGGAAACCTGATGGACGGGCATGTTTTGTCTCTGACGTGCCATTCACTACATCGTACACAATTTCATACACAAAGTACAAACCAGGCATATCTGCCTCAACATAAGACAATGCAAGGTATATTCCTTTGGTGTTTAGTCACTTATGTTACACATACATACATACATACATACATAGACACACATTATATGTTACAATGTTCACATGTTACAGTAGTCCTGTATGAATCTGGACTTCTTTTTTTTTAGGATGATCAAGGCTTGGGGTAACAAAAAATTACAAATGTCTATCTGGAGGTCATATGCCCCAAAGGTTTGAGAATAATCTTTGTTTTTTCTTTTCTTTTTCTTTTTTTTTTTTTTTTAGTAATTAATTTGATATAAAACAGGTGACTTGTAACACCCAGGCCTAATCACAGACGTCTACCTTCAGTCCAACACTGCCCTCTAGTGGCACCGAGAGGACTTTTTAATGATTAACTGGCTAAAATATTGTCACGTTCTTATGGGTGTGAATGAATATAAAATGAATCAGAAGATACATATATATATATATATATATATATATATATATATATATATATATATATATATATATATATATATATATATATATATATATATAATAAAAATACAACGGAACGTGTGAAAGTTCATAAAAATCGCTTGCATTGCATGAATTGATTCAGGTCTTACCTTACTTTCCATTTTAGACCATTGGAAAAGCACCCTTTCGCAGAATCAGCTGTATTTCTATTTAACAGGTCAGTCAAAATATAAAATAAACTAACTGGCTGGTTATCAGCCTTGTCTAAACTCACTAAGCTGTTAAACATTAAGTTCGAGTGTCTGTAACTGTGATTGAGCAACGCCGAGTCTTCCTGAACTGAAGCAGTGCCGCATTAAAAGTAATCAAACATGTTACATTCGCTGTAACAGAGTGTGTAACATACTTTTAACTACCTAGACCATGATCTAACTTGAATCGGCATACAAAGTTGTCGTTGCCACGCCAGTAACCAAGGAAGTAGTCGTTTTCAAGTGAGTCGGCTCCTTGAGGTGACTGTTGACAAGCGACTCCTATACAAGAGCCGGGTTTTTGTTTGTTTGTTTGTTTGTTTATTTCCACTCCTGCTTGGTGAAGATGTACAGTATGTAGCCAAGTGTATAGGTGTAGTGATTATTTATTCATCATTTATTTATTTATTAGGATAAATGGAAATGGTTTTGTTTAGAGAGAACAAAAAATAGCAATCAGCCGTTTGGAAGGAGAAAGAGTCGACTCTTGTTGGTGAGCTGAGTCAAATGATATCACTCATTGTTCGGTACAAACCATGAACACAGTGAACACAGGTTTATAATAATAATAATTATTAGTATTATTATTAGTAGTAGTATTGTTGTTATTATTATTATTATGATGATGATGATGATGATGATGACGACGAATCTAACCAAATTCTAACGGATCCGCATGGTGTATATTATCTATTATAATACTGTTTCAATCTTTTCTCTTTTTTTTTTTTTTTTTGGGTTATGATTCAAAACAGTTTGGAGTAAAGGGGTCGTTTCTGTTACTCAGCAACCGGATTTGGTGAACAAACCCGTATTATATGTCATAACAGCATGTGTAGATACTATAATCTTCATGTCAGTGAAAATCATTGCTTCGTTGAAAATAAATAGAAGTTAGACTAGTGATCTCATCACATGATCACACTAAAACCGGGGGGACAACTGACGTTGGTTAAACATTCAAATTCCCATTTACATTTACAAGGAAGCGCGAGCGCCTTGCGGAACGAGCTCTGATTGGAGGATGCTGTCACCAAGGAAACCACTGCTCCTCGGGGGGTACGCGCTTTCTCTGGACAATAACAAAGATTCGCACGCGACACAATATGAACAGCCTACATACACACTGTACACACAATAATGCTTTAATGTACACTGAATAAGGTGCAAGAGTTATAGTTAATGTCTTCGTTTTTATATTCATGCTCATAGGTTTCATAGCTTTATTTTTATTTTTTTTAAATGATGCTTATGTTCATAACTTTCTCTCTTGTTTATCTTATTAGTAGGCTATTGTTTTATTTCTTGTGTTTTACTGTTATTGTTAAGCACTAGTACACATGTACGTGTAAGCCCAAAGCACTTAGCAGTAAAGGTGATTCTGATTCTGAAGAGTGGCCTTTAAATTCAGATTATGTCCCTCCAATACAAACTAAATACAAACGAATCAACATACGAGTTATTAGCGAATATTTGTATATTACATTCAGAGAAGGAAATGCAAACTTGTATCTGAACACCTTCATTGGTTCATCTTCAGGAACCCATTTAACAATATCCGGGCCAGGGTTGCAGTGGATCCAGCCTATTCCAGGGACACAGACCTGCTGATAAACACCATAGAAACTATCACAGAAATTCAAATGGTTTCACTACAAATACCATTACAAGCCATCAGAAAACCGTTAGAACCATTACCATTATTGGTCTTTAATGGTATCCACTAGATATAACATGCCACACACACACACACACACACAATTTAGAGTCCATCACAAATCTTCACATACAGTACACTATCTAAGAAAATGACTCATACTTTCATCATTTTGAGGGAACAATTGCGAGACTACAATGTCAATGCTGGGTTGAAAAGCAGCAGTCCGGTGCTGAGGAACTGCCAGTGAAAGGCTGAAGGATGATTAACACACATTGTGCATGGAAAATATAATCTCTGGTCTTTAACTATAACTATATAGTTAACTATGTTAACTGTATACCTGTACAGGCTGTACAAACAAGGTATGTGAGAATCTTAAACACAGTACAGTGTTTAAAACCCCCAGAAACACTTACTGTACGTGCATGATACAGTCCTACCAGCGTCACACACACTACCATGTCAACCACATGATATCTACACAGGTAGCAAAGTGACAGTAGCCCAATGTTATCCTGCCCGATAAATTGTTGGATTGTTAAGTGTGCCTTTGACAATGTTGTCCAAGGTGGATTTAAAAGTGGATGAAAATCCATCAGCCTCGATGGCCTAATGTTGGCCCAATAAAAATCCCCTGTATATTTATCCATGTAAGTTAGGACATTTTATTGCCAATTCCTCTAGCATGCCCTTAAAAATAAGTGTGCAATAAGGCCTGGCTTTTCACAAGTCTTTTTATTAAGCTGGGTCTTTTCTATTAGCCTATGTTAAAAATGTAATATACAGTGCTGTGAAAAATTATTTGCCCCCATCCTGATTTCTTCTCTTTTTGTGTATATCTCATTCTAAATTGTTTCAGAGAATAAAACAAAATCTAAGATAAAACAAAGGCAACCTGAATAAACACAAAATACAGTTTTTAAATGATAATGTTATTTATTGAAGCAAAAAAGGTTATCCAATTCCAACAGGGTCTGTGTGAAAATGTATTTGCCCCCATAGTTACTAATTGCCCAAATCTATGAAACTGCATTCATAATGGGGTTCAGCTGGACTAGACACAACCAGGTCTGATTACTGCAAACCCTGTTTAATTAATCAAAACTTAAATAGATTTTTTTCAGCAGCATGAAGTTGGTTAAAAGGTCTTACACATGTGTGACATTACAGCACATTACACATTACCGCAGTTAAACTCTATTCCAGAATTGAAAGAAATTCCAAAAATTATGAGTTACAAGGTGATTGAAATACATTAGCCTGGGAAGGGATGCAAAGCTATTTCATAAGCTCTGGAACTCTAAGGAACCACAGTGAGAGCCATTATCTACAAATGGAAAATATGCAACACAGTTGTGAACCTCTCCAGAAGTGTCAGACCTTCCAAAATTCCTCTAAGAGCACAGCAATTACTCATCCAGGAAGTCACAAAAGAGCCAAGGACAACATCAAAGAACCTACATGTCTCTCTTGCATCAATAAAGGTCACTGTTCATGACTCCACTATCAGAAAGACTCTGGGCAAAAATGGCATACAAGGAAGTGTGGCGAGATGAAAACCACTGCTAACCCAGAAGAACATTAAGGCTCGTCTAAATTTTGCCAAAACACACCTTGATGATCCTCAAACTTTTTGGGAGAATGTTCTGTGAATTGATGAGTCAAAAGTGGAACTGTTTTGAAGACAGGGTTTCCATTACATCTGGTGTAC
Organism: Ameiurus melas; assembly: GCA_012411365.1. Classification (NCBI taxonomy): domain Eukaryota; kingdom Metazoa; phylum Chordata; class Actinopteri; order Siluriformes; family Ictaluridae; genus Ameiurus; species Ameiurus melas. The sequence goes on from CM022758.1 coordinate 9,648,150, forward strand.
ATCAAACACAGAATTTCACAAAAAGAACATTATACCTAGTGATGGTGCGGGGATGCTTTGCTGCTTCGGGCCCTGGGCAACTTGAAATAATTGATGGAAACATGAATTCTGCTCTCTACCAGAAAATCCTAAAGAGAATGTCCAGTCTTCAGTCTGTAAGTTGAAACTCAAGTGCAACTGGATTATGCAGCAAGACAAAAGGACAGGAGTAAGTTCTAGTCCTAGAAGTAAGGTTTGGGTCTCTTAGTTCCATCCATCCATCCATCTTCTACCGCTTACTCCTTTTCAGGGTCACGGGAACCTGGAGCCTATCCCAGGGAGCATCGAGCACGAGGCGGGGTACACCCTGGACAGGGTACCAGTCCATCGCAGGGCACAATCACATACACACTCACCCACCCATTCATACATTACTGACACTTTAGACACGCCAATCAGTCTACAATGCATGTCTTTGGACTGGGGGAGGAAACCGGAGTACCCGGAGGAAACCCCTGCAGCACGGGGAGAACATGCAAACTCCACACACACATGGCCTTGGCAGGACTCGAACCCTGGAGGTGTGAGGCAAACGTGCTAACCACTAAGCCACCGTGCAGCCCATCTAAGTTTCACTGAAGGGAAATTGTAATGCTACAACATACAAAGACATTTTTGACAATTGTGTGCTTCAAAAATTTGTGGCAACATTTTCGAGAAGGAACACATACGACTGTGATGGCCAGGTGCCCACAAACCTTCGGTTATTTTGTGATATTTTTGAGCCGTTTTTATTTTGGGCTGATCATGGCAGCCATAATATCACCCCAAAAAAAATGCTTTTAAGGAACCACAAGATGGCAGCAGTGACCACGTTTCTAAATTTCAGCGTTTTAGTGCAATTACAGTAATGTAAAAGTTTATATTAATTAGTTTTATCTTTGTGATACATACTTCAGCCTATAGGTTTATCAATGCAACAAAGCTAAATTGAGATGCCACCAGCCTAATGAAGTATGTAAACAACGGATCATAAAATATATATATATATATATATATATATATATATATATATATATATATATATATATATATATATATATATATATATATATAAAACCTAAAATCAAATTCGCAACTGGATTACTGAGACCATCATACAACCCCAATCAACATTATTTTATTTACATATCTCCAACGCAAACATATACGACATTTAAACATGCACAGTGCGTGGGCATATATTCTCTGTGCTTTTAATGCATAATCTGGTGATTATGTGGTTTTAATGTGTCTGGGGATGGGTGTGCTCTGTAACTGGTACCTGCAGCTTCCATAAATAACCGAGTGGGGCTGGAACACGGGCGTTTCTCCACCTGTTAGTATCAGGTAAAGGAAAAAAAAAAAAAGGAAAAAAAAACTCAGACAAACTGGATGTCTGCAACACGGAAGTCAAGAAGCAGTGAGATCGGACTCGACACAGGAGGGCTTGGAATATTTATATATTTATTTATTTATTTATTACAAACTCCAGGAATTGAGCTCTAATCCGGACACTGCACTCCGGGTGATTGCAGCTGGACGCAGACGCGTCACCGCCTCTACATCCAGGGTCAAAAGGCACCGAGTTTCCAAATATGCTTCTCCTGCTGCACTTTTAAAACCGCAGAAAGGTGTGGAAATGTCGTCGGAAGGTAAGAGGGAAAACGAGCTGAGCAGCGGCGAGGTGAACCGCGCGCTCACGGAGTTCGTGATGTTCGTGGCGCGGTGCGCGCTGCTGCTCTACCCGGTGTACGTGTGCGGCGCGTTCGGCCTGAGCGTCAGCTGGCTGCTGCTCACGGTGCTGCTGTGGGGAATGTGGGAGAAGAACCGGCGGCGCAAGGGCAAGCGCGTGGACGTCGCCATCGACTTCGTGGAGAACGAGTTTCACGTGATCAAGCACGAGATGCTCAAATCCCTCAACTCGCCCACCTGGGTGGGTAAAACGAGGGGGCGTGGTGATGGCTTGTACTATGGGGTGGCCAGGTTAAACCCAGTGACTTTCTTTGGGGTGGCAGTCTAGGGTGGTGCAAAACACATCCATAGAAAAGTCTCTTCCTGTACAGTATATGTGTATGTCATGGGACATAACCGGCACAAATCATGGGTAGCATACTGTAACATCTTACGAAGTATGCTAGAAATCCATATGGGTAGTTAATATCGAACTGAAGAAATCCAGTGCCAAATAATGACCATCATAAACCTAAGAGTTCGACCAGCATTTGCTCAGCTGTTGGTTTGTTGTGGCGAGGTAATAGTTGGGTTCTGTGTTGGTGAGGTAAACTTGCTTGTTCCTTCAAGACACTGACAATCCTTGCCGTTGGTGTCAATGATGAAATTAAGTTTTCCAGAGATGTTGCAGTGGGCGTTCTGTTATTATTCAAACTAACATGATCACTGCTAGGTGTACCAAGTCAATTAGTTTTGCATCATATGACCTCAATAACAACTACTACTACTACTAATACTAATACTACTAATAATAGTAATAATAATAATAATAATAATAGTCTTACTGCCAGCGATTAGCTAGGTAAAACAAGTGGCTTGAAAGCTATGTGATTTCTCATCTGTTGCTCATTATCATGATATCATCCGTTGCAATACCGAGATCAGTGCAATAACTAATGCTTAATGGCTATGAGCGCCTTGAGAAATCTCAGATCCTGTGCAAGAGAGTTAACTCTCTTTTGATTGATCACACCATTCTAAATGTGCTTTCACTCTGTAGCATTTAGTCCATTTGAATCTAATCTTGGTGTGACTAATTCCTCAGTGCAGTTCATTAAGGCAGGTGTAAACACGGCAATCACATAATCGCATGTGGGAGACTAGAGCAACCAGTTCAAGGCCTCCTAAACTGCAGTAGGCTGCCGTTTCGGTCACAAATCGTTTCGACCTTATCGTCCCTGGTGTGTATTTGGGTTGTGGGCAGCAATCATTTTTCTTCTAATCTGGCCCACAAATGCCAACAGGAATGCAGGATAGGATTCTCAAAGTGCCTTGAACAAATTGCCTAGTTCCTTGTTTAATCATTTAATTAGTACCAGATCGATGCTACCTCCATACCTTTTCTCCATTCTTTTTCTCTGGTTTCTACACACACTCACCAAAGGTTTGTTTACCTATAAACACTATTGTTGAACAGTGATACAAAGAGTTATACGAGTACATTTTCAGCCACATCACCTCATACACACCCTTCAGCAAATGTATTATGCTTTTAAGTTTGTTTGTGTTTTAATCCCATAAATATATGTGAGAGACAATTGTGCAATGTTAAAACCAAATCAAACAGCAAACAAATCAAATTTCACCTTTCTGTTATATCATAATTGCAATATGCCTGGACACGTTCGAACCCAGTTGACTGCTTTAAGTAGGCTCAGTTCCTGAGCGTTGTTTTGAAGAACATTTGATTTGTTTTGTGGCTGTCCTTATATCCCTTATAACTGGAGTTCTCTTCCACTCCTCCATGATGACATTACGGAGCTGGTCGATGTTAGAGACCTTGTGCTCCTCCACCTTCCATTTGAGTATGTCCCACAGATGTTCAATAGGGTTTAGGTCTGGAGACATGCTTGGCCAGTCCATCACCTTCACCCTCAGATTCTTTAGCAAGGCAGTGGTCACCTTGGAGGTGTGTTTGGGGTCGTTATCATGCTGGAATACTGCATACTGATCATGCTCTGCTTGAGTATGTCACAGTACATGTTGGCATTCATGGTTCCCTCAATGAACTGTAGCTCTCCGGTGCCGGCAGCACTCATGCAGCCCCAGACTAGGACACTCCCACCACCATGCTTGACTGTAGGCAAGATACACTTGTCTTTGTACTCCTCACCTGGTTGCCATCACAAACGCTTGACACCATCTGAACCAAATAAGTTTATCTTGGTCTCATCAGACCACATTACATGGTTCCAGTAATCCATGTCCTTAGTCTGCTTGTCTTCAGAGAACTGTTTGCGGGCTTTCTTGTGCATCATCTTTAGAAGAGGCTTCCTTCTGGGATGACAGCCATGCAGACCAATTTGATGCAGTATGCGGCGTATGGTCTGAGTACTGACAGGCTGACCCTCCACCCCTTCAACCTCTGCAGCAATGCTGGCAGCACTCATACGTCTATTTCCCAAAGACAACCTCTGGATATGACGCTGTGCATGTGCACTCAACTTGTTTAGTCGACCATGGCGAGGCCTGTTCTGAGTGGAACCTGGCCTGTTAAACCCGCTGTATGGTCTTGGCCACCGTGCTGCAGCTCAGTGTCAGGGTCTTGGCAATCTTCTTATAGTCTAGGCCATCTTCATGTAGAGCAACCATTCTTTTTTTTTTTTTTTTTTTTTTTTTTTTTTTTTCCCAGATCCTCAGAGAGTTCTTTGCCATGAGGTGTCATGTTGAACTTCCAGTGACCAGTATGAGGGAGTGTGAGAGTGATGACTGACAACAAATTTAACACACCTGCTCTCCATTCACACATGAGACCTTGTAACACTAACAAGTCACATGACACCGGGGAGTGAAAATGGCTAATTGGGCCAATTTTGGACATTTTCACTTAGGGGTGTACTCACTTCTGTTGCCAGCGGTTTAGACATTAATGGCTGTGTGTTGAGTTATTTTGAGGGGACAAAAAAATGTACACTATTACACAAGCTGTACACTCACTACTTTACATTGTAGCAAAGTGTCATTTCTTCAGTGTTGTCAACATGAAAAGATATCATCAAATATTTACAAAAATGTGAGGGGTGTACTCACTTTTGTGAGATACTCTGTATATATAAAATGTCTGAACCAAACTGAATAATCAGGCCATTTTTTGAAATAACTCGTTCTTTAAAAGGTTTCCTGATTTTGTGATTGCCATCTTCCCAGAATATCTCATGGTGTTGGTGTGTACAATCCAATCTTAAACCCTCTGATCTACTCACAGTCTGGATATGCATGCTCCATTATAAAATAGAACGTATTAGACTTTGTCAGTATTTAAGACTTATTATGCTGTAGTGTAGCTGCTGATAACTTTGATATCATGCTAGAATCCACACCATGACCAATGACGGCTGAGGCAAACTGGTGTCCGTCTTCTGAAATGACATTTGTTCATGTTCGTTCTGAGACATCTTGAAAGCGTGTGGTGTTTTGTTTTGGGTAAATCTTATATTGTGAGAGTTTTGATGACTGAACAATGATCCAGGACATCTCACATTTTCAACATTGGTTAGAATCATATAAATCGACCCATTTTAGCACACATGTTATTTCAGAATATTGTGACGTTATTTCATAACCCTAACTAGTCGAATAAATTCATGAACATTCTGGCAATGTTTTCTGTTAGCTGGATATATGACTTATCTGTATCGTGCATGGAGCTCTGAAGTGGATTTCCTGCTTCAGTTCATGATACGATTTAAAAGGCATGATGAAGTGGTGGAGTGTGTAATACTTTTTTCCTTACCAACTTGCTTTAGTGTGGTGTGGTTTTGGAATTAGGGCATTGTGTCATTCCAGTATTGTGTGTTTGCAGGGGTGTGGTCTTTGTTGCGTTGCCTGGGAACCTCACAGGCAAAGCAGGTTTCATTTCTAAGCTCCACCTCTGCCTTTTGGTGTTTTTGATGCCAGGTACACGGTGCAGCTGCATGTGTGTATGTGTGTGTCGAAAAAATAAAAACGGGTCCTTGTCTGAGGACAAAATGTGAAATATGTTCTCTACAGTGATATTCCACCTCTAGAGCTGTTCAGAACATTGTGCTTTAAATGCCTTGAAATGTGTATTTTATGAGGAGCACTGCTTGATTTTGGAAGTCTTTAGCAGTGAGTCATACATGGCAACTATCATAATGGTACCGTTGGAACATAATTGTGTTAATACAAACCAGAAAGAAGGTGTGATTGACAAGAACATAGAAGCCCAGTGTTATTGTGAAAACACTTGAGCAATAGCCTTCAGTAATTTTCCATGGATAGTAACTATATTTGAGATGCCCCACCTGAATGCTGTGTGGTTCTGCTTTTGTGAGAACACCTGCATACATTAATAGTGTTAAAGAAGTTAATGGAGTTTGTTCCTTTTGCGTTGTTCTGCTTTATGTATTCCTTTACTGAATAGTTTAAAATCATTAAGGTGATTTTCTTACATTTTTCTTCAAATTGAAATTTTTCTATAATGGCTAAAATTATTAAGGGTTTTTTTTTTCTTTCTTTCTTCTTCTTGGAATGCGGTCAGTTTGTGCCCATCGTTGTGATAATACTGAGAAAATGTCACGGTTTAGTTTGACAGTTTTTCATGTATCACTCCAGAATACCTGCTGCCCATTGGCTACAGAAGAAGGTCTTCTGCACAAGTTAAATAAATGAGCATTTTCTTCTTTCTGTATGTTCGTACTGTATTTGTATACGAGTTCTATTTGATGCTTCCAGAAGTATTTTGAACTTTGTTGTCACACTGTTGTGTATTGCACTTAATTTAGTCTTGTGTACTGTTCTGTGTTGCACCATGATCCTGGAGAAACGACATTTCATTCCAGTGTATACAAACTATATAGAGGAATGACAATACAAACCCACTTGATTTAACTTATGGTGAATAACTAGTAGGTTCAGGTCATATCCATATGATAATCATATTCTATATCTTTTCTCATTTAATGCTACTGTATTCAATTGTTAATGTGCATATCTAAATACAATACACCCTGCATACAGTATTATTCTTAAAGGACTAGTTTGCATAAATGGGTGAGATTTTCTGCCCCACTTCTGTAATTGATTGGACAAAACATATTAGTTGCTTAGTTATTGTTCTGCAGGGGGTTTATTGTAATGTACATTGTTGCACTATTGAATGTTGTCACCAGGGATTAAGGTTAAATTGAAAGGTTGGGGTGGAGTGTGCAGTTTCTGTTAGATCTCATAACATGTATAGAAAAAAATTATGAAATGAAATATCAGAAACACTGGGCTGGTGTGATATTTATATCAGATTACACTGTGGATTAACCAGATAAACAAGTCAATATAACAGTTAACTCACCAGCACTGTTAAAATCAACTTGAGATTTTGAGCGTGCTCTGTGTTCACTCACTCCGCTCGCTTCAGATTACACTACGGATAATAAAACTGAATGAAATTAGTTAAAGATGAAACATGTTTGTCTTTTACATTTTTCCTTTGAACTATGATTGGACGTTATAATTTCAGTGACCAGAAATTGGGTTCCTGCTGTCCTTCATGCCTCAGATCATTTCAAAGGAGAGAAATAGAATTTTTACCCTCTCAAAGTTACTCAGGGTGTCAGAACTTAAATTTTTTTTTTTTTTTGGTGTTTTTTTTTTTTTTTTTTTTTTTTTTTTTTTTTTTTTTTTTTGGTGTGGGTTGTAATTCCTTTGTTTTTTTTTTTTTTTTTTTTTTTTTTTTTTAAAAAAAAAAAAAAAAAAATTTTGTTGTTGTGAAAAAAAATTTTTTTTTTTTTTTTATATTTTTTATTTTTTTTTTTTTTTTTTTTTTTTTTTTTTTGTGTTTTTTTAAAAAAAAAAAAAATATTTTTTTTTTATTTTTTTTTTTTTTTTTTTTTTTTTTTTTTTTTAACAAAAAAAAAAAAAAAAATTAAAAAACCTTATTTTTTTTCTCATAAATGTATTGGGCCACCACAAGCCAATAGCTTCAGTGTGCATTAATACAGATGCTACACGCCTCTGGAATGTCTCTGGAAAAGATTTTGGTGTTTAGGTGGTGGTGGAGGTGTTGGAGGGCGGTGTCTACCACATCGTTTTGTATTGCTTTACAATGATGCTCCCCTCTGAGGGAACAAGTAGACCCAAACCATGCCAGCAAAATGTGCCACACAACACTACAGAGTCACTGGGATTTCCTTTAATGTGTCACATCTGTAAAACTGTTATTTGTGAGCGATAAAGCTTTCTCATATTTGCTCAACTGTTTAACTATTTGTCTTTCCTCTCGATAGATACAATTTAATGAAGTTGAGAAGGCTGCCTGGATCAACAAGGTAAGAAAGAATGATTGAATCCTCTCTCAGATATTGTATGTAATACCTGACATTAATAACATTCTCTTTAATGTCTACTGACTGATAAGGACACCATATTAACAGTTTATATAGTATACAATGTGTTATTCTCCAACAAATGTGATGTCAGTAAGAGTAACGCAACGTAGGTCTTTGCATGCTTCATAAAATTCGCTTGACTCAGCCAGTAATCTTGTCAAAAGATCCTTCAAGCAGACACTTAAATAAGCGGAATGAATAACAGGAGTGTTTTATTGTGTCATTGTCAAAGAGTGTCAGGTTTTTTTACTGTACCATGTCATAGGATGTCAAATGGTTCTTGTCCTTGAGCTGTGTAGCAATAAAACTTATTGCTTATTGTGTAATGTCAAGGGCAGGTATATTTTCACAAGCAATGTGGCCTGGAAAAATGTCGGTAGCTACAAATGATCATTGGGTGTAAAGTTCTCAAATAAGGCTGGCCATCTTGTCTGTTATAAGATTCTCCATAATTGGAATGATGTCTCATTTTACTAAACCACAAAAATAAGACAAAAATAGTCATTTGGTAGTAACTATTCAACAAAACAGACCTTTGCTCTAATGATGTTCTATACAGTATTTTAAGAATTGTAAAGATTTCTGCTGTGACACTCACAGGAAAAATATTTGCAATTATAAGATTCTTCAGGCATGACTGTGCTGCCATGATGTCAAGACAGTGCCTTCTGAATTTTTCTCAGATTCTTCAACAAGCCTGGCCATTTTTTGGTGTCTATATGGACAAGCTCCTGAAAGAGAGCATCCAGCCTACGATTAGGCAATCCAGCCCTCACCTCAAGACCTTCACCTTCACCAAGGTCCACTTTGGCCAGAGGGTGAGGAGAACTGCTCTCAGACACAGCATACATTACTGTACACTTAATGATGCATAGAGGTTCTTGATCACCCTTAGACATTGGTGGACTTCTTGCTCCTTTCCCTGGACTTCTTGCTCCCATTAATAAATCTTAAGCAATAGTAAGTTGATAAAGTAATATGTACATCTGGTTGGTGGTGTTTCAGGCTCCAATAATTACAGGCGTACAAGCGTACACACAAGAAGCAGACATGAGGGAAGTCATCCTAGACTTCAACATTACGTAAGTTCTGTATACAATGTGAATACATGTAATTGAAAAAAGGATCATATAAAACCATTTTTAGTTTCTATCTAATATTTCTGTGATTTTAGTTGCAGATACAGTGAGGGGGGAAAAAAGTATTTGATCCCTTGCTGATTTTGTACGTTTGCCCGCTGACAAAAAAATGATCAGTCGATAATTTTAATGGTAGATTTATTTGAAGAGTGAGGGACAGAATAACAACAAAAAAAATCCAGAAAAACACATGTCAAAAATGTTATAAATTGATTTGCATTTTAATGAGGGAAATAAGTATTTGACCCCTCTGCAAAACATGACTTAGTACTTGGTGGCAAAACCCTTGTTGGCAATCACAGAGGTCAGACGTTTCTTGTAGTTGGCCACCAGGTTTGCACACATCTCAGGAGGGATTTTGTCCAACTCCTCTTTGCAGATCTTCTCCAAGTCATTAAGGTTTCAAGGCTGACGTTTGGCAACTCGAGCCTTCAGCTCCCTCCACAGATTTTCTATGGGATTAAGGTCTGGAGACTGGCTAGGCCACTCCAGGACCTTAATGTGCTTCTTCTTGAGCCACTCCTTTGTTGCCTTGGTCGTGTGTTTTGGGTCATTGTCATGCTGGAATACTCATCCACGACCCATTTTCAATGCCCTGGCTGAGGGAAGGAGGTTCTCACCCAAGATTTGACGGTACATGGCCCCGTCCATCGTCCCTTTGATGCGGTGAAGTTGTCCTGTCCCCTTAGCAGAAAAACACCCAAAAAGCATAATGTTTCCACCTCCATGTTTGACGGTGGGGATGGTGTTCTTGGGGTCATAGGCAGCATTCCTCCTCTTCCAAACATGGCGAGTTAAGTTGATGTTAAAGAGCTCCATTTTGGTCTCATCTGACCACAACACTTTCTCCCAGTTGTTCTCTGAATCATTCAGATGTTCATTGGCAAACTTCAGACGGGCATGTATATGTTCTTGAGCAGGGGGACCTTGCGGGCACTGCAGGATTTCAGTCCTTCACGGCGTAGTGTGTTACCAATTGTTTTCTTGGTGACTATGGTCCCAGCTGCTTTGAGATCATTGACAAGATCTTCCCGTGTAGTTCTGGGCTGATTCCTCACTGTTCTCATGATCATTGCAACTCCACGAGGTGAGATCTTGCATGGAGACCGAGGCCGAGGGAGATTGACAGTTCTTTTGTGTTTCTTCCATTTGTGAATAATCACACTAACTGTTGTCACCTTCTCACCAAGCTGCTTGGCAATGGTCTTGTAGCCCATTCCAGACTTGTGTAGGTCTACAATCTTGTCCCTGACATCCTTGGAGAGCTCTTTGGTTTTGGCCATGGTGGAGAGTTTGGAATCTGATTGATTGATTGGTTGTGTGGGCAGGTGTCTTTTATACAGGTAACAAGCTAAGATTAGGAGCACTCCCTTTAAGAGTATAAAACACACCTGGGAGCCAGAAATCTTTCTGATTGAGAGGGGGTCAAATACTTATTTTGCTCATTAAAATGCAAATCAATTTATAACATTTTTGACATGTGTTTTTCTGGATTTTCTTGTTGTTATTCTGTCTCTCACTGTTCAAATAAATCTACTATTAAAATTATAGACTGATCATTTCTTTGTCAGTGGGCAAACATACAAAATCAGCAGGGGATCAAATACTTATTTCCCTCACTGTACAACTGTTCAACAGTAAACCTTTCCTAAGTGGATTTTATATAACATTGCAACCCTGCAGTTCTCCAAGGTAAATCTGTGTTGGTAAATTTGGTTCATCTCGCAATCCCTGATTAAATATTTCATGAATATTTCTTAGTTACGTGGGAGATATTGACATCGCAGCAGATATAAAGCCACGCATCTCAGCAGGAGTTAAAGAACTTCAGGTTGGCCCCGATTGCCTTTGTTTGTCAGTGTACCATAACGATGGTTTTCATTTTGGAATAAGAATTTTGTGGTGCTGTTTTAGTTTGTGTGTTTTACTTGTTTGCGCATTTAATTCAAGTTTGTTTAGGAGCGTTATACAAGTTCTAATCTGAGAGATATTTGTAGGGTTTTACTGAATTGTATCATGTGTAGGACAGGTATATGAAATTTGGTTGTAAAGGGCATTCTTGAAATGTTAAAACGTTAATACATACTTTTAACTTTTGTTTTTGAATATTTTTAAATACACAGAAAATACAAGAAAGAAATCTGAAGATGTTAAGTAGTTATAGATGGTTATATGATAGATATTCTAGGTATTGTAGATTTTCAGGATAATATTTAATGGAAATCATTTATTTAGTCTTTACACAACAGCTTTGCACAAATATGCACTGATACAGTTTGACCACTCCTTTACCTGTAATTGAAACTCTTCTCTCGTTCAGCTTCAGGGGATGCTCCGAGTGATTCTTAGCCCCTTGATTGGCCAATCCCCACTTGTGGGTGGGATCACGATGTTTTTCATCCGTCGGCCTGTGGGTAACATTTTTGTTATACATAATGCAACATATATTATATTTATCCTATTGATGAATTAAACATTACTGCAAAAATTATTTATTGATAATTAATTTCAATTCCTAGACTTTGCACTTGAATTGGACTGGCATGACCAATCTCCTGGATGGTCCAGGACTACGGTATGCACTGTTTGATTTATCTTTATATTAAAACCATGCATGTTCTTCTCATGTCTCTATTCCTCCAACAGTATGTGTTAGTAAGTGGATTGGCTATGCTAAATTACCCCTAGGTGTGAATGAGTGTGTGAATGTCAATGCAAGGTGCCATGCGATAGACTGATGTCCCATCCAGGGTATTCTAACACCTCATGCCAGCATTCCCAGGTTAGGCTCTGGATCTACCATGACCCTGAGCAGGAAAAGGTCTTCTTTCTAGTTTAGTTTTAGTTATTAATAATCTGTGTATTTGTTTTTTTTTTTTTACTTGTTTATTTGTTTTAAACCTAATGAAATTCATACACTTCTCTGCAGACCCTTTTCCGAGACGGCCATCATGGACATCATCGCATCCATGATGGTCCTACCGAATCGTCTATGTTTCCCATTAATAGACCAAGTCAAGGTGGATGAAATGAGATTCCCTCTGCCTCGAGTGAGTGCAATCACTGTGTCAGTTAAACTGCAACTGGTAGTAAGTGGAACATTCTGTAAGATTTGACCTGTTGTGGATCAGACTGGATCATAAGACTTTCATAAGTGACATAAACTGCATTAAGATAACACAATTTTGGTGACTGTTGTAACCCGTTGGGGTTTTTTTGGACGTTCTCTAGGGTGTGGTACGTGTCCATGTGCTGGAGGCTCAGGATCTGAAGGCCATGGACACAGTAATGATGGGACTAGTAAAGGGCAAGTCTGATCCATATGCAGTCCTTACGGTTGGCAACCAGCGTTTCAAAACGAAGACCATTAAAGAGACCTTGAACCCCAAATGGAATGAGGTGTATGAGGTAACAGCTAATGTTTTGCTTTGCACATAACTACAAAATTTGCGTTCAAGCAGATGTCCAATCAGCATTTTGCATAAATGTTTTTATCTTGCAAATAACTCTATATTAAACAAGGTTTTGTTGTTTGATATATTGTAAACGCGCTAAGCATACAAATTAAGATTACTTGATTAACCTGCCAAAATTTCCTGGCACACTGACAGTAAACTGCGCAAGTATCAAGATCAGGAGGTTCCACAGAGCAATATACTAGGTCTTGTTGATTTCTTTTGTCCACAATGATAAATCTGTATTTATTTCTCTTGAATACAGTTCGTGGTTCATGAGGCTCCTGGCCAAGAGCTCGAAGTGGAGCTCTATGATGAGGACACGGACAAGGATGACTTTATGGGCAGGTGGGTATTTCTGTTTTGTTTTAGTTCTGGACTCAATCTGAATGTACAATTAAATTAGAAGTCTGAGTAACAGGCATTGTGTTAACCTGAGGTAATATTTCATGTGCATTCAATTCACACAGGTTTAATCTGGATTTTGGTGAGGTGAAGAAGGAAAGAGAGATAAAAAAGGTATGTGCCATTGCATGGTTATAAACTAGCTAGATTATTTGGAAATAGACTGTGGAATATCCATACTGATATAAACATCTATACCATTTGCGAATAAAATATGAAATATTCTATTGATGTAAACTACATCATTTTGTAATAGAATCTGGATAATTCTCGTTATGTAAATAAGGAGATTATTTGGGAATAGAATCTGGAATATTATATTGATGTAAAAAGCTAGATCATTTTAGGAATAGAGTCTGGAATATTCTCCACTATACTCTTTCTTGTTTGATGATACATGAATTCACATTAATCAGACTTTACACTAATGTAATGCTACCAGGACTATGCTTCTAACTACATTTGAACCCTTTGTAATAAAGCAATGAAAGTGCTTCAGGATATAAAAAGACGTGTAGTGTAAGGGTTGTTGCAAAACCGCAAACAATAGACATTTTTACATTCCCCAAGGTAGTTTAAGGTGTTTTAAAATTTGTTTACTCTTGCTGTTTACTCTTGGAAATAGTTGTGAATTAGAGGGAAATGTGACCATTTTTATATAATGAGATAGTAAGTAAACAAAATACTGGAGCGTTAAGAGCCATTTGTGGTAACTTCTGGGTTGGGACTTAAATCTTAAAAAGCTTAATCGATGAGCTCAAATAATCTCATGCTAATTATAATTTATAAAAGGGATTGTGTGTGGGATGTAGTGTACTGTACACGTCATCTTATTAAACCGGTAACATTTATGTATAAGCACATTACTGTATGTTGTTTACATTTGCACAAAGGTTTTAGGATAAAAGGTTTACACATGAGGCCTTGGTGGTCAGACAGAGCTTCACTGTATATATGTTCTATATATGTTCATAGCAAATTAGCTCAAGCTAAAATGCCCTGAACCTTAAACACATCATTATCGATTACAATTGAACTAAAAATACATTTCAGTGCTGTTCTGTATGATTTGGTGATCATGATGAACCTTTACACAATATCTTCGATTTTACAGTGGTTCCTCCTACAGGAGATTGAAAAAGGAAAAGTCCACATGAAACTGCAGTGGTTGTCTTTGCAGACTGATGTGGAGCTACTGAAAGCGGTAACCTGGCATACTTACTGTAGATATTATGAAGATCACTTGATTTGCCCACACATTAGGTGTGTGAATTACTTTTGTTCTTTTTTTTTTCTTTTTTTTTTCAGATAAACAAAATCTTTTTTGACACAATTATTTCATAAAAGTATTTTTTTTTTAATGATAATAAAGCATTGACTCGTGTCTAATTGCTTCTACACACAAAGTCTAGAAATCAGATATTCTTGAATCTAAATATGAAACAATGTCCACTATGACATGGAAGTAAGCTATTATGGTTAATATTTGTACTCTAGAGCCTTATATACTGTTTTCATAAAAGATATGATAAAAATGGGCCCAACATATACAGGAATACAGTTGAGTTTGTTTAAATTGCAGGACGTGGAAAATGCTGGAAATTTTTTCATGCGCCACATTGTCCTTCTTTACTGCTACCCTATTTTTAAAAAGCACACAGTGACCCATATCAGCAGTACAACAGGTACTTACACCAACCTTTAGTCTAAACTTTTGCTACTATTTACCCAGTGACTGCTGATACACATCTGGATAATTCACAATCCTTCATTCATTTTAGCCCCAAAAGTGAAACCGAAATGGTGGAAATACGAGTGCTTTTTGTAATACTTGTTTTTGTACGTGCAAAACAAATCTCATTTGCATGTAATTTCTTCTTTCACCTCGAAGTGAGTGAATGCAACATACGAGAACCACGTTACCATTCTTAATTCAATTATTGAAATATGAGACATTACTTGTTTTTGATTTTGTTTTTGATTTTGATTTTCTTTAGGCCACTGATGGTTGTGCCTGTGCCATGCTTGCCATATATTTGGACAGTGCCTCTAATCTACCTGTGAGTAAATCAAGGGCTTCTTCTTCTTCTTCTTCGTCATCTTCTGCCTTGTAGATACTACAGTCAACTGTCTCCATGATTTCCTTATTTTATACTGTCAAGGATTTTTTTTCTAACGATAATGAGGCGGCTGCAATTTGATTCTCCTTGCAACTTCGCTAGATAAAAAGTTTGTTTAACATTTATGTTTAACATTGACAAATACTATACATTTATTTACAGTATCTGACAAAAGTGAGTACACCCCTCACATTTTTGTAAATCTTTGATGATATCTTTTCATGTGACAACACTGAAGAAATGACACTTTGTTACAATGTAAAGTAGTGAGTGTAAATTTGTAAAGTGAGGAAACTTCCTGGGCATTGTTTTTAGGAACATTTGATTTGTTTTGTGGCTGTCCTTATAACTCTTGTAGTGTTTCCTGCAACACTGATGCAACCTTTGTAGTTCTAACAGATCTCTGCACAAATTATATATATATATTAATATTACACAGTATCTCACAAAAGTGAGTACACCCCTCAAATTTTTGTAAATATTTACAATCTTTTCATGTGACAACACTGAAAAAATGACAGTGACTTGTTAGTGTTACAAGGTCTCATGTGTGAATGGAGAGCAGGTGTGTTAAATTTGGTATCATCGCTCTCACACTCCCTCATACTGGTCACTGGAAGTTCAACATGGCACCTCATGGCAAAGAACTCTCTGAGGATCTGAAAAAAAGAATTGTTGCTCTACATAAAGATGGCCTAGGCTATAAGAAGATTGCCAAGACCCTGACACTGTGCTGCAGCATGGTGGCCAAGACCATACAGCAGCTTAACAATACAAGTTCCACTCAGAACAGGTCTCGCCATGGTCGACCAAAGAAGTTGAGTGCTGCAGAGGTTGAAGGGGTGGGGAGTCAGCCTGTCAGTGCTCAGACCATACGCCGCACACTGCATCAAATTAGTCTGCATGGCTGTCGTCCCAGAAGGAAGCCTATTCTAAAGATGATGCACAAGAAAGCCCACAAACAGTTCTCTGAAGACAAGCAGACTAAGGACATGGATTACTGGAACCATGTCCTTTGGTCTGATGAGACCAAGATAAACTTATTTGGTTCAGATGGTGTCAAGCGTGTGTGGCGGCAACTAGGTGAGGAGTACAAAGACAAGTGTGTCTTGCCTACAGTCAAGCATGGTGGTAGGAGTGTCATGGTCTGGGGCTGCATGAGTGCTGCCGGCACTGGGGAGCTGGAGTTCATTGAGGGAACCATGAATGCCAACATGTACTGTGACATACTGAAGCAGAGCATGATCAGTATGCAGTATTCCAGCATGATAACGACCCCAAACACACCTCCAATGTGACCACTGCCTTGCTAAAGAAGCCGAGGGTGAAGGTGATGGACTCGCCAAGCATTTCTCCAGACCTAAACCCTATTGAGCATCGCTGGGGCATCCTCAAACGGAAGGTGGAGGAGCACAAGGTCTCTAACATCCACCAGCTCCGTGATGTCGTCATGGAGGAGTGGAAGAGGACTCCAGTGGCAACCTGTGAAGCTCTGGTAAACTCCATGCCCAAGAGGGTTAAGGCAGTGCTGGAAAATAATGGTGTCCACACAAAATATTGACACTTTGGTCCCAATTTGGACATTTTCACTTAGGGATGTACTCACTTTTGTTGCCAGCGGTTTAGACATTAATAGCTGTGTGTTGAGTTATTTTGAGGGGACAGTAAATTTACACTGGTACACAAACTGTACACTCACTACTTTACATTGTAGCAAAGTGTCATTTCTTCAGTGTTGTCACATGAAAAGATATTATCGAATACTTACAAAAATGTGAGGGGTGTACTCACTATTGTGAGATACTGTACATATACAACTCTGTTACAGGATACTAAACACAAAACTGACTGATACAGCTTATTCATATAGCAGCTTGTCTGCTTTACAAGTTTTATGATTTATTAGTACGATTTTTCTGACTGCAAGTTCCTTTAGATTGAGACTTAATCTCACTTCAATGTTTTTGTTAATGTTTCCTTTGTCTGTTTGCATTTAGAAAGACCATAATGAAGTAAGCCAACTTGAGAAACGTGGGAAGCAACCCAAAGAGGCAAGGGTAAGTTGTCCTCGGTTTTGATTATAGCTCCGATTTCACATACAGGAACATACTTGGATGCATTTTGTCATTGTTCTGTCTTTCCTGATACCACACCATCGTTCAATCAGACATGAAAGACGGGAAAGACTAGTGCCTTCATTCTTTTAGTCACATGATCTAACAGAAGTATGTTTGTTTTAATATATCAAAGCCTGCATATACAGTTTGGATTATTTTGTGCTAATGTAAGTGAAAGGACACTTTGTAAAATTTCATACAGGCAGCTGCTTACGGTTTGTTTTAGAGATGTTTGCTGAGCATTTTTTACCCTAAGGGTTAAATGAACCAAATGAACCAGAATTTGTTGTCCATCCAGTTCTCATGTACTCATCTTTCCACTTTATCAAGTGCAGTGCTTCAACTTGCGCTCTGTGTGTCCTGTTGCCTAGATCTTTTGTTGAGACCGAAAAGGAAGAGTTGACAGCCAACACTGCTTAGGGGACTTTAGAACATGTGACCTGTTAAGCAAATCACTAGACAGGAAAGAAAATTCCCTGTTTAATATCTGCTGGTAAAGGGATAGTTGAAGGACAAAAATGCGACTGAGCTTCATTTCTGTAGCTGTCTTTCTTGAGTTCGCTTACAAATAGCAAAACATCTGGCAGCTGGAGTTTCTTGATAAATTACGGTGATCTTTTCTGCGTAGTTATGTTTATTATTTACAATTTACAATATCATTATTTTCAGTATTACATTACTGCACAGAGATTAATATGAGAACAACTATCAAAGTTCCCACTAATGTTCCTAGCCTTTCATTGATTGTTCATTTGAGTTTTATTTATTGCCTTGCATTTCAACAGAAACGTTTTTACAGTTTCGGTTTTGTGATTGCTATGCAGATATTATTTGCATGAGTCAACCAGCACTTCTTTTTGTATTGATTAAGAATGCAGATGCACGGGCTAAAAAGCATTCCAAAGTTGCTTAAAGACATGGCATATTTTGTGAACCTTGATGGACAGGGTTTGGAAATGTTTTGGTTTGTAAATCACACCTGGGACTTGTTGAACCGGTTTCCATTAGGAACATTTGACCTGACATGCCACATTCTTTAGCTCGGTTTTGTTTGCACAACTATTGCGATATGCATCACACAAACTGGACATCATTGCAAAATGACAGCTGTTTGTTGATATTACGTTGTTTTTGTTTCTTCCTTCTCCATCCATTTAACTTGTATGGCCAGCCTTAAACATGAATTAATTCCCCCAATATGTACAAAGGGACCCTCAAGCATTTATGGGTTAAAGTGTTTTGTTGTGCATTGCAGCTCACAAGGAAGCAACACAACCCCAACTCTTATGTGAAGTTCTCCATAGACCAACAAAGCCAGAAAAGCAAGGTACCATTTGCATTAGCACTACTGAGAAACTTTCAGCACCCTCTACTGGAATATATTAGCACACAGAAACAAATTGGAGAATGAATAGTATTTACTTGTTTTTTTTTTTGTTTTTTTGTTTTTTTTTTGGGGCGGGTTGCAAGAAGCTTTCTATAAGCGCAATGTGTTCCCTCCTTTTGGTTAAGTTTTTTTTGTTTTGTTTTTTGGTGTGTTTTTTTTAGACTGTGTATGCAACTAGAGATCCTGTTTTTGAGGAGTACTTCACATTCTTTGTGCACAGTGTGGAAAGCCAGGTGCTTAACATTCAGGTATGATAGAATTTGCCATATACACGTTTCATATTGTTTGGTATTTAGAAGTTACAGTACTAAAATGTTCATGTTTAGCCTGGGTGAGATATTATGGATGAGCATACTTTGCAAAGTAACCGTGTAATCAGAAGGTAAAAGGTGGATGAATGAAAATGTATATTAAGCAACACAGGAGGATTAGTAAAGTATTTTACTAATAAAATCATAGCAGATTTTGCAGTCTGCTATGCCCTCATGTTGCTCAGTGAGGATTTATGCTGATTGATGCTAATACACTGTGGGGTCCAAAATTCTGAGAACAATTGATATTCAGTTCAGTTATTTGGTACGTCCCCTTTTTGCTTTAATGACTGTGTGCACTCGAGCTGGCATGGATTCCACAAGTTTGTACAAAACCTTCTAATACATTTTGGATTGAATCTGTCTGAGTGTCATCTGAACGCGTACTTCACTAGAAGAGATTATACATGAGGAAAATCTGACCTTTTGTACAAAGCATGGCCAATATCACACATTTGCTTACATTTAAATAGGCACCTGGACATGGTGCAGAATGCAGAATAGTGAACATTTACTATCTTTGGACATTTTACTTTCCTAACGGGACAAACCAAGTAAATAGAAAACGGCACTGAAAACAGGTTAGTGTCTGTGCCAAGTTTCACACGTTCCACGTGGGGTTCCTCCCGGAACTCTGGTTTCCTCCCACCTAACAAAAACATACTGGTAGGTGGATTCAATAGACTCTGAATCCACCGGGTAAAATACTCAAGATGGATGAATGAATGACTGAATTGTCAGATTCATTTGTTGATAATTAAAACAGCCAGGGCAGGAATAAAGAAATAAGACCTGGCCTTAAGGCTTGATCACAAGTGCTTTATTATTATTATTATTATATATTTTTTTTATTATTAAGCATGAAAAAGGAGCAACTGAAAACAAACAGAGATAGAAACAGACATATATGCCTCCCAAGAAGTATAAAGTGAACTTGATGATTATTTTATGTGCCTCATGATTTCAGGTGATGATGGCTGAAAAGAAAAATTCACTGGGCATGCTGACTCTGCCTCTCAGCCGGCTTCTCAACACCTCAGACCTGACTCTGGACCAGCATTTCCAGCTGGAACGTTCTGGCTCCAACACTCAGATCAAGATGAAAACCATCCTCAGGGTGATTCTATGTTTGTATGTTGTAATCCTGGTATAGCTTTACAATTTTAGTATGAAGGACATCTTGCACTTGGTTCCTCTTTAGTTTTAGTGCTTGTTTGTGCACTTTCTTGCAAATGTGTATATATTTTTCACTCATTAATCTTTATTTAATGGTTCCTGCAAAGCCTCATTTTCATAATGCAGTCTCGCTGTGTGTTTCCAATATTTCTTCAGCACCAACACACTTTTTTGTTATATATGTGTATGTTTCAGTGTGTACAGTTTCTTTACTAAGCTCTTTATCATCCCAGATCCTGAAACTGGAGAAGCCCAACCCCAAAGTTTCAAAGCCTCCAGCTGCCAAACCTCAAACAGGTAACCAGGTCAAAGATTCTCAGCTCCAGCAACCTCAGCAATCACAGCCAACTCTTAACTCCTTGAATCCTGAAGAGAGAAACCAGGCCACCACGCTGTCTCAGACGCAGGTGCCCATCAGCTCTTCCAGCCAGGTTGATTATATGGCCCGGAGAGGTTCTCTCCTGGTCTCGGAGAACCGTCTGACGGGCTCCACTCGAATGCGGCGTTATGACTCGCACAGCCTCCTCTCAGAAAACTCTATCGCTTCTTCACGCTTCGACCTGGCCGAGGGTGTCCCTTACCCAGAGTGAGTATGGTGTACATTATAACACCATGTGTACAATATGAGTCTGGTGACAGTACCAGAAATATAACGGATGAAGATTGTCACAGGAATGGTTAGGTAACTTTGACTTTCTAGTTAGACATACTTTTTACAGAATTTTAAAAGAGGTATGGAGCTTATGTATGAGTATGTTTTTCTTTGTTTTGAACTTGTAGGGGTATGATTGTCCTTCAGGCTAAAGTTTTGAGATATAAAAAAAGAAGCCAACCCTAAATACAAATCTCAATTGCTTTAACCGAAACAAGAACGTAACCTATATCTAGCTATATGCCAACTACTAGCTTTATAAGCTCATAACCATATGCTGAGTTTTCATAATTATATGAATATATGAAAAATGACTTTGACACAATGCTTCTGGCAAAAATTGTCAAGTCTACAGTAGCTCACAGTGCGTAAGAGCAATATGGACTTTATCTTCTAGGGGCAGTGGTGGCTTGGTGGCTCTGGATTACTGATCAGAAGGTCAGGGGTTCAAGTCCCAGCACTGCCAAGCCTCCGCTGTTGGGCCCTTGAGCAAGGCCCTTAACGCACTCTGCTCCAGGGGTGCCGTATCATGGCTGACCCCAGCTTCCTGACATGTTGGCGTATGCGAAGAAAAGAATTTCATTGTACATATGTATATGTGATCAATAAGGTCTAATCATTATCATTATCTTATGCCAACTAGCCAGAATGAGCTTTCATGTCTTCTTAGCATTGTTTAGTATTTTGTGGTAAAATATTCTCCTAATATGCTAAACATTGGTTAGTTCATTGCTTGGGTAGACTGCTAAACAATGCTTAACATGACTATCATTGTGTGAATGAATTACAGCGCCATCATGAATCACCAGGGCAGCTTTGGCCAGATTCAGATAACTGTTCGTTATGCCACGCTGAGGAACAAGCTCACTGTGACGATCATTAACTGCAGGTGATTTTCTAAACACTGATGAAGATTCTGCTTCATGAAAAAAAAAGTAATTAATGGTGTATTAGAAAACATTGGTCACTTGTATATAAATAAATCATCCTTTAATTTTTAAACCCATAACTACTAATCAGTTAATGCTGAGATCATGCAGAATAACCTCCTTAAGTAGCAGGTTGTTGAATGAATCTCCTGTAACATTGTTTGTTAGGAACCTGTTCCCCTGTAACGCCAACGGCTCGGACACCTATGTTCGCGTTTACTTGCTTCCTGACCAAAAATGGAAAAACCGCATGCGCACAAAAGTGAAGACGAACAACGTGAATCCAAACTTCGATAAGAAGTGAGAATTTGTTCAAATGACCTACACAGGTATTGCAGCACTGCTAATCATGCCTTGTTAACCAAATATACATGTGCATAAAACTCAGGTTTGAGTTTTCGGTGCCATTGGAGGAAGCAAAGACCCGGAAGTTAGACGTTTCTGTGAAGAACAATCGAATGTTCCATACCAGAGAACGAAAAGAGATCGGGATGGTACGAAAGACGCATACATTAAGAAGATACAATAACTTTTGCTTCGGTTAGCTTTGGTCATTAATCAATAAAACTGCCATCTGTCCTCTATCTGCAGGTCTTGATTGATCTGGCCCAGCTAGATATTGTGAAAGGTTCCACAGAATGGTTAGTAAAGACAAAAGCCTCTCTTTTTTTGTTGTTGTTCTGTAAACATTTAGTGAATCTGGTTTACGAACAAACACTGCTGGCTTCAAGCTCATTAGTCTGAATTGTGTATGCATCTTTTTCCAAACCAGGTACGAACTCTGTATCCCAGGGCTGAAGAAAGCTATCTAGAGGAATGAAGATCATTGATCAAATTGAACTGACTCCTTCAGAAGTTTCTGAATTTCTACACCTTTGTTTACATTTTATTACTGAATTTCTCTTACCTCTCAGGTAGTGGAAAATATGAGAATCTTTATTTTTATTTTAATACTGAAGAACTTTGAAATACATTTTTTTTTTTTTTTATTTCTTTTAACCATCAATTGCGAGTGCAGTTTTCACCTGATGATGGGAAGCAGGCTTCTTTTTTTTTTTCTCTCTCTCTCTCTGCACTCCATGCTGAATACCAATTTTTATTTTTTAAATCATACTCGAAGCACTGGTACTACTTTATGTCGCTCAGCTTACATAGACTTGTTCTCTGTAAACGTATTTTGGTGTGAATTTACATGCGTGCAATAATTCTAGATTCATGACATTCTCTCTCTCTCTCTCCCTTTATTTATATATATATATATATATATATATATATATATATATATATATATATATATATATATATATATATATATATATATATATATATATATATATATATATATATATATAAATGCATGCATGTACGTTCTCGTGATCTGTTCTTTTCTTTATAGGAGATGTGTTGCACATTATAATGCATTGTTCATTGGTTATGTGATGTTTACTAGATTGTAAAGAATATGCACCTATTCTACATTCCAGCTCTTGACAAATCAAAGACAAGTAATCAGTAATTCCTCAATAACTTGTCTGGAACATGCTCTATAATGGAGCACTATAATGAAGCAAAATGTGCACTCTCAGCGAGGGTCTTTAAAGATTATGTTTAGGAGAGGTGATATATAGCAAATATATATCGGAGAAATATTTGGACAGCATGGAATATGAATATGTTTTAAAACAAAAACATAACTGGCATGGATGCATGTTCAGTACTTAAGTGTGTGTGTGTGTGTGTGTGTATATATATATATATATATATATATATATATATATATATATATATATATATATATATATATATAAAATATATATTCTCAAAAAGGATATTCTGTTATTTTGTAATCATAGAGTATGAATTGACATAACAAACTAATTAATGGCAAAGTGTTATATTTGTTATTTTGCTCAGTATTTTTCTGTATATTTTTTTAAACTGATTGATTGTGTTGTAGAAAACACTGGGAAATGTAAAGAAAGGGGGGGAAATCTTATGACAACTATTAAATAAACTATTTCTTTTATTAAAGTTAAATTGAGTGTCAGAAGTTTCTAGATGGGAAAATGTGAAACGTTGAGTTACAAGTAAATAGTGCGCCCTATTCAAGCTAACTAAAAAGTGACATTATTCTTGAATGTTTTATTTTTTATTTATTTTTACTAAATTTAAGATAGCAGTTATATACAAGGAATAGCCCACTTTCATGCTCTTTTTTTTGTGCATAAACATTAATTGTCTTGAAAGAACAAGAAATGTTTGAATACTGTAGTCATTAATTTGACAGACAATAGATTAACTTCTCTGTAAACAAAATCACAGTGCATCATGATTCAAAAATCAATGTGAAGACAGCAGCACAAAGCATTAATAAACTGTAAAAGGCACAGCATCACATTAATTCGTTTTTGGATGTAAGCTAAGGATATTGCTATACTGATGTAACTAAAAATACCACTGTCATATCAGTGACTTGAAAAAAAACTACAAGAGAAATATGTGATAAACATGTCTACTGTGTTAATAGTTCTTATAGACTTGAACCAGCTGTGTTGCTGTTTAAGCAAGTCCTGGTGTTAAGGCAGAGATTACTATGTGCTGAAATAATTTCCCATCGTATTTAAGTAAACTATGTATCTAGAACACTTCACAATAACGTCACAACCCTGAGCGTCATTTGCCAAGAGGCCACTAGTTATAGAGATATAGTTATACTTCGGATCACAAATCCCTAGCTCTCAAGAATAAATGCAGTGTAAAGACAATCATATTTTGAACAAACCTAAAAGCAGCATTGCATGCCTTTTTTTTTTTTTTTTTTATAAACACAACTGAAACATGGTCTTACGTTGCACATTTGTTAGATACAGTATTGTATTTTCCATATTTTGTAGTGTTTTTTGTCCATTTTCAAAGTCCATGGACAAAGTTCTGGAAAAGTATGTATCATACCTACATATACCTACATTAAATTCATGATTAAAGCATGAAAATTATATGGCACACCTGTCACTCTGCCTAGAGGAGATCATCCAGCAAATGATCAGGTAAGGAGGGCATTAGTCAGAGAAGCAACCAAGAAGACAAAGGGAAGGTCTGAATGAGCCAAAGAGACCCATAGCTCAGATGGGTTGGCATTGTGAAAAAAATACAAAATCCTGTTTGGCAAAAGGCATATTGGAGACTCAGCAAACATGGAAAAAAGTTTACATTTTCGGCCTTGGTATAAAGCACTTTGTTTGGTGGACCCTGAGAGCACCATTCCCCAATCGGTCATTCTATCTCAAGTGTTCCAATGAAGGTTGCTCGACTGTTTTTTTTTTTTTTTTTTTTAATAATTTGTGATTACCTGTAAGTATTGGCATCACAAAACTACCAGTTCTTTTTTTTTTTTTTTTTTTTTTTACTTGGTTTAACTATGATGTTCATCTTTGTGTCATGGCACACAACAAACTGTGGTTATACAGCTGTTTAAGGAAACCTCAATATCTTGGCTCATGGTGGTCCTACCTCTTTGGAACAAAATCTCTAGAGCACATTATAAGGTGGACATACTGTACATAAAATGGACATATATAAACATTTTGCTTGTTCCTTAGACTTAGAACATAAGTCCAAATGTAATGCTCAAGATTGCTCACAGTTTCACTTTTAGGGCCAATTTAAAAAGGCAAGGATTCGAGTCCATTTACCATTTTCCAGTATAACCAAAATTTGTTATGTGCCATGACACAAAGATGGTCATCACAGTTAAACCAAGTAAAATAAAAAATTATTTTTAAAAATAGTGATTTTGCAATGACAATACATAGAGGTAATTACTCCAAAAAAAATAGGAAAATTAAAAATGGTCGAGCATTCAACTTTGCGATTATTGGACCACTTGAGATGGAATGACCCCTTGAAGTATAAAAGTGGTAGCACTGTGCTTTAGAGTTACCCTTTTACCCTTGGTTGATTCTCTGGGTTTCAGAGGACATCCTCCTCTAGACAGAGTTACAGTTCTCCTACTTTGTTTTCTTGCACCAGAACTAATATTGACTATTTTTGCAATCACAACTTTCATATTTTTTTTTGTAAATAATTTTGTCAAATTATATAGATAGATTCCACCCTTCACTATTATGGATTATTTTGTGCTGATTCATGATTTATAATCCCATTTAAGTCCATTTCGGTTCCGGGTTGCAACACTACAAACTGTGGGGAATAGGAATACAAAGCACTATGTTGGGTGTGTGTTCATGAATCATGCAGCCCTCTTGGTTTACAGTTCAGGTAAAAGTAATTAAATATCCCGGGTATGCGTGGTAATCACGAAACACCACAAAGATGGTGGGATGAGCTGGGTTATCCACCACAGTGTCATAGAGATCTGTGCCATTAGCAGTTTTGGGAGGCGGATCAATCATTGCTGAGTTTCCAAGTGTATAGTCTCCAGTGAGAACTCTGCAGAAATACATGTGTTTCTGTCCTTGTGCATTTGGTACTGAATATGTGTGGTGAGAAGAGTAGCTTGCATTAAGTGCAAAGTAGGTGCCTTTTCCATAGGCTGCAGCTGCAAAGAATCAACATAAAGAGATCAGTTAATTTAGCCACAGAGGTTGATGAAGTACAGCAAAAGCTAAAACACTGATCGTTCATGTTATAATACCATTTTTCCCTGCATAGCTTCGGTTGAAGCCATTTTGATTTATGTGGCTTATTGACTCTTCTCTCGTTCCATGAAACAGCATCTTCTCATTGTTCTGATGGCCATTCATTAGTTCCATATGTTGCTTGTTATTTTGGTAGTTCTTCCACATGCGAGGATTCTGTATCCGTTCAATCTACAAGCAGCAAAAAAAGAAGACACATCGTACAAAAGGCACATCGGATATTTTAGAAATGGATATAATGTATGTAATTTATGCCTCTTTGAAGCTACATACCTTCAGAACATTGTTATTACATGTTTTTCTAAAGTGGCCCAGGACATCATTGTACTCTTTGCTGCTAGTTTGCAGTGGACAAATTTTGTGTGGCTCATTAGATGCCATGACGACCCATTCCTTTGGGAACTTCTCAGTGTCTGCAATTGAAAAATTGGTTAATTTTACTTCATCAGAAATGCTTAAAAGTTTTAAGGACATTCAGTAATAGCTCTGATTGGCAGAAACAAGTTATTTCCCAAGATTATACCATAAGTGCATTAACCTTGATTTTCCATCAGTGAAACATCAGTAGTTAAGCAACTAGCGGATTTTATGTTGCATTTTATCCAATTACATGCAGCTATGTACTTAATTTATCTAAAGGAAACTCACGGGACCAGAAACTAGCTACAGGGCTACAGGCATTAGCTCAGAAAGGGGAGAGTTTCCACAATTCTTTTCATTTTATTTACCAGCTTTGCTCTGATGAGTGAATGGACTTGTTAAACATGACTTGATTAAAGAAAAGTCAATGATGTAAATACAGTGTTTAAAGATGAATACATTCACTCTCCCTGTAATTCAGAACAAATAGCTCATCTGTTCAGCGTTCATGGCGCTAGTCAAAAGTGGTAATGTGAAGCATCACTATGAAACAAAACATAACCACTTTGAATGGTTCTAGCCACAAACTAATCAGTAATTATTAAGCATAAAAAGGTATCTGTCGTGGCCTATTCAGACCTTTGTAAGCAAGAAGTTTTATGCAACAGGAACTTTACAAATTTTCCTCCCATAACCCTGTACGAGATAACTTAAATCTTTGTAGAAATAATAAAAAAGTACCTCTGGTTTTGTCAACACGCCTGATTTCCATCTGGTTACCACTACTAGCACTCACAGCAGGACCCTCTGGCATAGTGACTTTGTACACTTCTTTTTGAAAAGTGATGTCCACTTGTTGACTTGACTTCAGAGAAAATGCTTTTTCTAGTTGGAAGTTTGTAGCTAGGTCGAAACTGTGGAACTGGCCACTCTGTTGGTATTGCCACTCTATCAGCTCAGCTGTTAATTCCATGTTATTTTTCAAGGTCACTTCTTCCCTTGTTGTTTTCAGCATGTTGTTGATCTCACCTACGACAACCAGGACATCCCTGCTGAGGCCCTCTACTGTAAGTGTGACCTCCTCCGAATCTGCTGCTGTCGCCGCCTGAGCCTTGTGCTCAACTTTCACTCTAACATCCATGGTTCGTTGCAGCTCCTGGATTCGTTGTATGTTTTTCTCAGACAATCTGTGGATCATTGCATCACTGATGTGCTGAAATGCCTGTTCTTCTGAGATTAGCTGTTCAAGAAACTGCTTGGTTTCATCTACTTGGGTTTTGGAAGGCCCACAGATGGAGAAGCAAACCAGAGTCACCACCTTGTCCTCGATTTCAAAGTCCTTCTCTTGTGGTGGCTTGGCATCTTTGGTCTTGGAGCCCAGAAACAATGATTTGGTAAATGCTGTTCAAATGAAAGATATGTGGTGTGTTGTCATTTGGGATGAAAGGATTTCTCACATTAGTTAAAAACATCTTTAAAAGTTCTTGTTCATAGTTCAATACGAATAATTGAAAATGCTTTTGCGTACTTGCATTCATATGAACCAGAGAAAAAAATCAGAAAGACGTACATGTAAATTTTGACCAGGGACTCTCATTCTTCTGCTTTTCAGTGGCTACTCTTTTCAGCATACTCTGATGAAATTCTACCAACATGGGGGCCTGGAAGATCACTATGCGCACCATTTTGAGTGAAGACTGTGGAGTCTGTGTCAAAAAGTCAACTACAGCATCGATCATGGAGTCTGCAACATGGCCTGGATTAGCTCCACCCTGACCTGTAAGAAAGATGGATTTATTTTCTTACACGTGTTCTTTGGAGCACTCTTTGTTCATGGTCCTTCAATGGTTTACCATGAAGGTGGTCAACCATTGAAGGATCATGGACACGAATGCAAACTGATTACCAAAAATGGCTCATAATAGTTTTGGAATGAATCAGTAATTATTTCCGCACATATGTTAGTGCAGAGATCAGATGACTGAAGAAATAATGAAGCTCTTGTTTAAACACTGGATTACACTGATAATCAAAGTGATAATCAACACTGCCTATTGTAATCTTGAAATTCTGTAAAAATCTATCAGTAATTGTGTTTTTCTATAAGTAGTTGGGATAATAAATGTAGTGGTAGACAGGGTGTTTTCCAATGGACTATATGAAATAGAAAAACGTATTTAAAAAATCCATAATTTCACCATTTGATGGGTTTTTCCCAGCCACAATACCTTTAAATTCTCCACCCCATGTCTACTCAGTAACCATGGTATTTAGCTGCAGGTTTCAGTGTGTTGCTTATATAGTGATACTGCAGTCTAGTAAAATATCTCACTTTGTTCAGCACCAGATCTCTGAACACAATGTTTAACCCAAGTCACGCCCATTCATACACGAATGCTCCAGTATTGCATATGAATGTGTTATAAAAGCCCATTATATATTACACAATGTGTTAACAAAACATTATAGATAACACATGGAAACAGGTTATTACAATATAATGGCATAATAATTCACATATTAAATTAAGCATCCTATAAGTCTTTACATATTTTGTCGTATGCAAAGTATTTATAAAAGTGTTTGAGTTCACCTGTTCCAAAGGCAGGGAAGGCAATGGAGGTGAACTTCTGCCGCGCAGACATTTTTAATGCTTGCTTAACTCGTTTTTGGATTGTTGTAAGATTACTCGTTGCTGAAACATGGATGATCTTTTTGCACTGAAGGTTCCCTTGTTGGGTCATTATCAGTCCATTATTTTGCTGTGCTCCTGTTAATATGTAAATTACGCATCAAGTCACAAGCAGAGGACATTCAGATACACTTTTCTGTGATTTTAGAAGTTGATTTCATAAACATTAACAGCTCTCACCTAGTTGCTGGCACTCAGCTTCAACATTTGGACCTGCTCCATCCAAAATAGCCTTTGAGACACCTTACAAATTAAGAGATACATTGTGTATTAATTATCTTGGAGCAGCTGGATGAATAATAGCTGACACATCACAAAATTTTTATTATAGGGAAATTCTAAGTTGCGCTTCAAAAGTGCAATATAATGTGTAATGCAGTAGACTTTAAACTTTGATTGTCAATAACTAAAGGTCAGCTATTAACTGAGCATCAGGCGGATTGATTTTAATAACACAAATACATTGCGGTTAACAGCTGTAACTATAATTTCATTATTTCAGGTTAACAGTCTGCATTTTGCTACAATAGAATTCCAAGCATTACCAGAGTTACCTGATTTTAGTGTGAAATTGTCATTGCTTGAGTTTACAATGGCATCAGTTGTCTCCTTAGTGATGTCACCACTGAGAACCTGAAGCACAACTCCTCCCATCGTAGTCTCATAAATCCCTGCCTTTGGTGAGGTGACCACTGAAAACGGGCCTATAAATTAATCATAAACATGAAATAAACACCTCTGAAAGCTTTCGGGATGTTACTTTTCACACATTTTGTTATATTTCTGGTTTTTAATATTTGGTATGACAATTAACCTTTGCTGGAGCCACTTGCTAAGGATGACTGGATGTTAAACTTTTTGTTGAATTCATCTGTAAAAGCCTGGGAATAATAAAAAAACAAAAAAAAAACAAACTCACACTAATAATTATGATATATGCTCAGCATACAATAGACAATATGCCACATTTCACCTGCATTCTCAGGTCTTACACACAACCCATCCTCCAAACACATTTATTATTTTTAAGGCGTAAAGCTACTCTGCTTATGGACCACGAAGAACCTCCACCACTCATCTTCAGCTGTTCACCTCCTTAATAATATGGGTTTCTTTTTCTATTTTCATTCACGCATATTTATGTTTTTGTGTTGTTGGTTTTGTGTATGTTTCTTTTCCCCTCTGTGCAGCATGAAAGGTACTACATTACACAGAGCACTTAGTGCTATCCTCTGGTATTCAATTAATGGATCTTGTATAGTAGCACTACTTGTATTGTTCCCTGCTTGATATATCGCTTTGCTTATTTGTAAGTCGCTTTGGATAAAAGCGTCTGCTAAATGAATAAATGTAAATGTAAATGTATTATTTTTTTGAATTATTATTATAATAACGATTATTATTAATATTATAAATCACACTCTGGCACTCCTTACTTACCTGGATGGTTTGATGGTCACTGGGATGGAGAGCAAACATCACGGCTTGGACATGACGTGAAGTCCTGTTTTTGCTAAACTTAAGAACTGAGTCCAGCATAATGGAAGCCACCAACGGCTTTGGAAAACCCAAGTTCCCTGTTCCAATAGCAGGGAACACAATAGACCCCTGCTTCTGTTGTTCTGCCTGATCTAAACATTCATCAATGATGCCTTCCAACTGCAGACAGCAGAATACATTACATTTATGTTACAACCAAACAAAATCTACTATAGAAAGAAAATGCAGGTATGGTCAAACGGATAAAACTGTACCGTCTGTGCTGAACCTTTTCCCTGGTTCCAGTGCGGGGCTACAGCATGAAACACCAATTTGTTTTTTAGATTGCAGCCACTAGTGATGAAGACTGCTCCGCTGTTTGCAGGTCCTGTAGCCTGCTGGTTAAGAAGTATCTGAATCTGGGGCCCTGCTGCAGTAAGAATGGCATGTGCAATAGCTCCATGGTTAAGGGCCAGGTCAGATGATATAGAGCTCACAACCACATCGAACTACAGACAAAACAACAGGCAAATATATTACTACAACTTTGGTCCAGGAGAATGATAAAAGTTAAGAAAGAGCATGTTAGGTTGGAGAATTGAACTCACCGAAGTGTCCTGAATGTTGCACGCCGCAAGAGTAATAGTCAACCCTTCATTCGTCTTAACACTCTGGGATGATCCTTGGTTTGACGAGGTTGACGGTTTGGGGTTTTGCTGTTGGACGCTCGAATTAGCCCTGAATGTTGGGCCCGGTCTTGTGGAACTGCCCCCATACACATTCTGCACTGCAGCTTCTAAAGCCGCAATGGTTTTATCATTTTTGTCAATCAGATGGATCTCCTTTAAACACGTGTCTCCATTTAGGAGCTCAAAGAATTCTTTCAGTGCTGAAACAATGGTGTCTGCACAAAGGTTTAGTGGGAATCCAAGGTTGCCTGAACTAATGGCTGGTATTGCTAATGACTGGCAATACTCTCTGTCAGCAAGATTCAGACTCCTTCTCACAGCATTTTTCAAAAGGGTAACTGCATTCTGAGGGTTAGAACTATCGAAGTGTGGCCCTACTGCATGAATTACATGCTTGCAAGGCAATTGTCCAGCATTAGTAAGGACAGCCTCACCTGGCTTCAACTGTTTCCGGATTTTAATCATCTGATTACATTCTTCCTGCAGTTGTGGCCCTGCAGCATCAGAAAGTGCTTTTGATAGACCTCCATTGAGGTCAAGCTTTTCATTGGCTGCATTCACTATAGCATCTACAGGATAGACGCACATGTCACCTTTGTTGACTACAATCTCCACTCCATGAGGTGTACGAGCTCTTATTTTTTCTGTGATGTTAGAAGAAATCTGGTTCAGCTCATGTTCATCTACCAACTTGACAACACACCCCATTCTGGTCTTAGCTGTTTCAACAATCATCAATTCCTTATTCCTAAAAAACTTCTTGGCACCAGGCTTATCTACTTCAAAGATATCGCAGTAAACAGATGAAAGTAGATTCTCAAAGATAAGTTTACAATCAGAGACATGAAACCTTGGGCCACTTAGAGAGACTGTATCATCCTTAAAGCTAATGTTTACATTGTTTTTCACAATTTCACTCCAATCTTCCTTTTTGTGCTCCTTTATAAAATTTACAATAATCCTATCGGCGTGCAGGGTTGTGGTAATGTGAGAATTGTTAAGCACATAATCAGACAGCTGTTCCTGAACTAACAGCACTGATTCAGCAAATCCAGAAATCACAACCTTGCTATCTGATGCGTCTATTAGCATCTTCATAACTGATGAATTTACTGTGTTACTTAATTTGTCAACAAGATATTTCCATTCTGCCATCTTGAGCACACTGCTATCTGCTATATCAATGCATGCATGATATAATTGTTGTTTCAACAGATCTTCACTATCTTTCAAGGACTTCTCTGTTTTAGCAACAAGAAATGTCTGGTTGTTCTTAATCTCCAATGATGTACGGATTCCCTTGGATAAGAAAAGTTCATTGGTCAGTTCCTCTATGTCTCCCATAAGCAAAAACTGCAGAATAGATGGGTCGAGTTCTATTATTCTCCGATTTATGCCAAGAACCTCTTGCAAAATCTTATTTTTTGACTCCAAAACGTCTTGTTTGATCCCAAAAAGAGTTAACTTTTGACTGGGAGCATTGTAACCCAGCTTCAGTTCTGGAAAGACGTTGCAGATCTCATACTCCAAACCATCTTTCATGATGAGCTCATAAACAGATGGAGTCATGGAAATCTCATCTTCAATGCTGTTCTTCACTCTTTGGATTTTTTGTGTAATCCTGTTAACAGTACTTTGTGTCACATCAGCAGTTCTGCATACATCTTCCACAAGGCCTGCGATGATCATCATTCCTTGACCTTCGTGAAGCATCAAGGTTACAGGTTCAGATGACAACAGCTTGTGGACTTCTGCTTCTAGTTCAGCCCATGCTTCTCTCTCAATCTTGATTTCTAGTGACTTATATTTGGACATTGCAGTACTGAATTCAGCACACGACTTCTCCCTCCACGTCTGGACAAGTTTCTTCGTCTGTACACCTTGTTGAAGGATGGAAGGTAGAGGACTGATTCTTACAGCTGGGTCTTGAAACTCCAGGTGGCAGAAATGCTTCTGCATATCTTGCATGATTAGTTCCAGTGTTTTCTTGTGCTCTTGAAGATATTTCCAGACAGATTTATCAATATTTTCTATCATAGATTCTGGAAGTTTCAAAGTGGGTCTCTCTTTTCCATAGAGGGCAACTCCCAGTGATTCATAGTATGGAAATACTCTGATGGGGCTCTTTCTAATCTGATGTTGTTTTCCAAGAACCTTGTTTACATCTGGAAAAACAAAAGATCTTTGTAACACAACATCATCATTTGAAAGATCTTTACACAAGATTACTCTGTGTGCTAAGCAAAGATTCTGCTATAGCTTGCAAAGTTTAATATTGCTTATAATGAAAGATTATTTTCATAATATTTTGTTTTCAAATATTTGAAATTGTCTTCAACAATTACAGTACAGTATTTTGTGAAAAGTACCATACCTGCGTGAACTTTAAATGTGATTATAGCCGATTTGTCATCTTCAAGCATTTCCACATCACCCTCTATTTCACCATACTTTTCAAAATAAAGCATGATATAGTCAGAGTTCATGTCTGAAGATAAATCTTCTACTTTCACCTTTGTAGTCATCTCAAGAGGACTGATTTCCAGATTCCTCTTCTTGAAAAGTGAGTTTTCTGGGCAAGAGGTAAGGAAGCGTACTGCATCTAAAGCGCAGAATATATCATAACATTCACTTTAGTTGAAATGATCATACTGGCTTAGGGGGCATATATTATTGCAAGTTAGTACTAATATTGGGTTATAGCTTTACTATTAAGGGATAATGTATTAATTTTATGTGGCAACAAACTAAACTATGTAAAGAAGGATTAATTTACTTTAATCAATTTTTTTTAAATAAATTTTTATTTTTTCATTGTGTATAATTTGCCAATAAAAGTATGTTTTATGTGGTGGGTAATGGCTCACCTTTGTTGTTAGTAAAAGTAACCACAGCACAATCACACTCAGGAATGACTTCTATGCTGAAATCTTTTGACTCAGGGCTTTCCCTGAGGATATTCTCTACCAGCATATCCAGGAACTCATGTTTCAGGTTCTGGATGTTTTTGATTACAGCTGATTTGAGAGTTGACTCCTCACTGTCTTCACCCGGCCCAATGTCCTCTTCTTCTTTAGTTTCCTCTTTGGTAGACAATTCTGTAAAGAAAATGCACTTATCAGGGCTCTACGGTAACGATATTTTAGGAGCACAGTAAAAATTTAGGAGCACGGTTGAATTGTTTTTTGGGTTTTTTTTTTGTTTCGAGATGGTAATGTAAATGTGCTACAATATAATGCACAAGTAGGCATGAGAAAACTTGAGCTTGAACATATACTATGAACATAGTATGAGCCATGACAATTAAGAGTTTAACGTAGTCTCCTGCGACACCGTTATATGTAATGCGAAGCAGAGCTGGGTGAAGTATTCCATAGCGAGCGCCTTCAGTATCACGAAGTTGACGCCGAATCTCGTTAAACGCGGCCCGGGCCCGGGATATCTTGACTGTGTAGTCAGGGAAAACGGAGATGGTCAGATCTCTCACTTTAATCTGATGGCGCTCTCTCACATGGCGTAAAATGTCAACACAGTCAACGTGATAATGGATTCTGCACACGATAGCTCGTGGTCGTTCACCAGACTTGGGCTTCGGCTGAAGGGTCCGGTGGGACCGGTCCAGAACCGGCTCCTTCTCCAGACCAAACGCCTCCTTTATCAAGGCAGATACCGCAGCGGTTGTACAGGTGTCAGGGCCCTCTGGAACCCCGACTATCCCCACGCCACCGCGCCATGACCTCGACTCCAGATCCTCACATTTATTCTCTAATTGAGTCACGGTCGCAGTGAGAGACTCGATAGTAGTCTTCATGTGAACTATATCATCGGTGCAACCGGAGAGCGCGTGCCCCATTTCCCCAAAAGTACCTTTCAGTGTTGATATGGTGGCATCGGTAGCAACTTTATCATGAACCTGCTGTGCCTTCCTGACCTGCAGGCCATGCTGGACAGCAGACAGCGCCTCCCTGAGAGTCTTCTGAAGATTCTCCCGGCGACCCTCCCGGTGCCCGTGACGCCCCCGGATCCCCCTCCTAAAATCGGCGATGTCCTTCCCCAGTAAAGCCAGCAACTCAAGCCCGAGTGCGGCGAGGTCAGGGTCACCGCTCGGGGATGCGGCTGCGCGTTCACGGGGAGAAGGAGGCGCGGCTGCGCGTTCACGAGGAGGAGACGCGCTCACGGCGCGCTCTCTAGGCCTCAGTTTTGTCTGAATGCTACCAGTTTTAAAGTTCTTCTCAGACATTTTATCGAACCACCGAGTTAAAAATACAAATAAGGAAACGATGTAGAATAAGTCACATATATTATATGACCAAAAATAAGTAAATAAAAGTGCTAATTAATACCAATTTTAATCGAAATCGGCAGGAGACTCAAACTTCGCGTCTTACTCTATCGAACGCCGAATTCGAACCCCTAGAATCCGACCCCGGATCTGGATTTTTACAGCTGATAATGTCAAATTAAATGCAAGCCATACTAATTAGAAATTATTTCATTTGTCATTTTATTTATATTGTATGAAGTTATTATGATATCTAATTTTTATATTAAATTGTTTATTTCTAAACAGCATACTTTCTGTCTTTACATTTTATTAGTTATTTTGTTTATCAGTTGTTCCTTTTAGATCGGTTCCCCCAGTACAGTGTTGCCATGTCTGCAGATAATATTGCGTTTTTGTGGGGTTTTACATCAGAACATGGGCATTGGGTTGACTTTTCTAGTGATATCTGGCAACCGTGAGCTTAAATGAAGTGAATGTACTGTGTGAAGAGTTGGTGAAGAGAGTGAAGGGAGAGCAGCAGTGTACTTTATGTTTACAGACTGAACAGTTGTTACTCTTGATTATGGTTGGGGAGGAATTATTTAATAAAGACGTTTGAATAAAACCCCACCTTGTAGCGTAGGCATTATTATTAATTTACTCGCACCCAACGCCACTGTGGGTACATGAGCAGGTCGCAGGTTCAGGTCATTCTGCATGATCAATAAAAGATGATGGTTTGTGAGATCATCGAGTTGAAGCAGATGATGTACAGAGAGGTACTCTTCATCATAATGGCTTCTTTTCAGTATTTGCACACTTGTTCGGTTGACTGAGGTGATGAAAAGCACTGCGAAAGTAACTGTTGTGCGGTGTGGGTGCATTTTGTAGTTTTTATTATCTCTGAACAGGTCACTCGCACTGGTGCACCTAAATATGTTTTTCACAGTTGCACAAAGTACTTTTGGAAATGTGACTGAAGTGGTCGCACTGTAGAGCCCTGCTTATTAAATGTGAACTAACTAAAGATAATATTTCAGTGGAATATGTTAGACTATAAGATTGGTGCTTTCTTGTCAGTTTCACCTCTAGAGGGAAGCATAAACAAACAAACAAATAAAGTTTGAATCATGACAGAATGACTCACCTGTTTGACCTGTGTTAAGCGACGACTTTGTTTCCTGAAAAACAAATGTTATGAGCAGTCATATTTCCATAAGTGAGTTAATTTCTCATAAATTTCATTGAATATTTGGGGAGGGGAGAAATAATCCAATAAAATATTCACCTGACTTGGTTTGGCCTCAGTCGGAGGAAGATAAACACTGAGGCTCACAGGGCTTTTACCCAGCCTTATTTCATGGCTTTGCTTCTCAAGAACATTCTGTCTCACTAAAACACAAGAACACATTGTGCATTAGGTAAGATTTTGTGAAAAACTGAGTTTAAATGTATTTGGCTAAGGTATATGTAAACTTCTGACTTCAACTGTAGGTCTCCAAAGGGTTAATGGGTGGAGTTGAATGAAATTTGAATGAGTATTTTATTTATTGAGCCTTCCTCTATTTTCACCCATGTACCAGAAGTTCTACCTCCTATCGGTATTTATGGTAGTTCAACTGGAGTTAGCATTCTAACTAGAGTTACCATTAGCAAGGACTTTCATGACATCACATTCAAGCGCACTTTGACATTCAACTGCTTGAAAATACTTATAAAATACAACAGGTAACAGTTTTTTAAATAAGAAATGAATATCGACTAACCGATCTTTCGGACACAATATGGCCAAATATTCTGTTTATTTTTGCTCCGTGTACGGAAATAGATCCCGAGCCCACTCGCTATATCACGAGGATTTGTATATTCCCATTAAAGGTGCTTCCTGTGAAACTGACTTAAATTTTTAGATTTCATCTTCATCTGACGAGCTTTCATATTTTAAGTCAGAAGCAATATTCGTGAAAAAGTTTATCGTTTGCCATGTCGGCTGATGATCTCACTAGCTTTACTGTAGTAACAGTTTTGTTGACTGCTACTAAAATTTTATGTGACCAACACAGACCATGGAGTGAAACAACCTAGTGCAGTTATAGTAAATATAAACACTCTTGGAACATCGCTTATCCAATTAAATTAGTGGACTGGGACTAATGGTGCATTCAAGTCATGTCGAAAAGCTAGTGTTTATGAGTTGAGCGCACGTGAACACCGCCACAAAGTCATATTTACGAGTGGGATACTCTGGATTTTCTTTGAGCCCAGAGTTTCCGAGTTGGCCGCGTGTCAGTAAGAGAACACGATGGAATCAATAGATGCGACGTCTGTAGTTGACGGCAAATTTGTTGACATTGAATGTTTCCTCGCCGATTTCAGTCACGATGTGTCTGGAATATGTAGCAAGTTATTGAAATACAAGCCAACTCCTAAATACAAACTTCCCAGGTGGACTCGAACGCACAATTCCTGTTATATAAAACTCTATAAACCTGCAAAATTCAACTCATGATGATTTAACAGGATGTAAAGTATATGTTTTGGTGGGCGTGCCTACAAAAAAAAGTGACTGACAAAACATTCCATGAAAGGTCATCCAAATGATTTGTTGTTGTTGTTGTTACCGTTGTTATTTTTCAGCTACAGAATACACTCGCTTAAACCTTCAGTACATGACTTGTACTAGTAAGATATGAAAACAATGCAAACTATTGTACCTTTAAGGTGCCAAGCGGTACTTTTTCGTGTTGCTGAGATGGTACTTTCACTGTTTTATCTTTTACCTGGGAGGATGTATGTGACATGTTGTGTACCTAATTTGCTTTTACAGTCAAGCTTTGTATGTCCTTGTCGTTTAATCAAGCAACTTATTTTTATTCTATTATAAAAGTACGAACCATGTCCCCTTAATGTCCCCACAAGCTACAAGGGAAGTTTGGTCTATTTGTTAAGGCTGTGTGTGTGTGTGTGTGTGTGTGTGTGTGTGTGTGTGTGTGTGTGTGTGTGTGAACTTATTGTTATTGTTCTTTTTTTCCAAATCAAGCTACCAGAGAGGGATTGAGAATAAATAATGGTACCTTCTTCTGTTTTGAAGCACACGGTCGCTGTGTGGCCGTCAGAAACCTCGTACTGAACCACACAGTCTCCTCCGTTTGACTTTCTGCTCTGGAAATAAATGGTGAGCTTGTTTTTCAGCTTTGGGGTCCTGGGGTCCCATTCCCCCTCCACGATCAGGGCGAAGGGGAAATCTTCGTCCATAGCTGAGTGTGTAATGGCGAGTCACACTGGTGCGAAGAGCTTGAAGTGTTCAAGTTTCGCTTTTGTTTTACTCGATATGGAGATTTCGAGTAGCACGAAGAGGGCGGATTTGATCAAAACATGAAGCACCTCAGCACATGTCCATGGCTTACACCACAGCAAGATGCAATATATTCAACATAGGAAGTGTGGAAAGGTGACAAACTTTTTTTTTTTTTTT
Source organism: Ameiurus melas (assembly GCA_012411365.1). Lineage (NCBI taxonomy): Eukaryota > Metazoa > Chordata > Actinopteri > Siluriformes > Ictaluridae > Ameiurus > Ameiurus melas. Next base: position 9,687,554 of record CM022758.1, read on the forward strand.
TTTAATAATTTTTTTTTTAATTTAGATTTTAAAAATCAGTAAAAGTCGAGCGTTTATTGAGACTATTCCAGGTCGTGTTATTTACATAGGAGGCGGGGTTTAAGCGGAACTGCTCTTCGCTTCCCGTAAATGTAACACCCGCTGTCACACGGAAACGCTTTTACTTTCGATTTTTTTTTCTTTTCTTTTCTTCTCTCTCTCTCGCAAGTCGTTCAGCACGAGTATTTCGCTCAAATTCACTCAAAACCAGGTAAGAAAGAACAACTTTAAAGTATATGCATAACACTTTCCTGTGTGGAGCACAAACACAGTACGAGTACTGAGTGTTTAGGAAGGCGGTTTATGGGGACCTAAAGTTTCCTGCTGGCACCCTGGTAGTAAACATTCTCGGCCTCATTGGTTTACCGCTATTATCAATTTTGCCAGGAATATTCTCCCTAAAATTCCGCAGGAGAAGTCGAATGAGACATGGTGTGGTTCGAAACAAAGAGAACGGACGTGCTTAGCCTCAGCTAGGTCGTGATATTTTCAGGGGGAAGTATGCATACTCAATTCGTCGATAGAAGGCACTAGATTGGACGTTCGATATTTGCAGAAATTAAGGGACCGTCTCTAAAGTTACATACGACACACGTTTCTAACTTAAGCAGCATTTGAAGGGAATGACTTGCAGTCACATAACCAACTGTAAAGTGTTCATCTAGGTGTCAGCTATAATGCACAACTCTTTTTTTTTAATTTAACGAAATAAACTATTAAATCATATGTAAATTTTGCCACGTATTTCACTACAGAATGTGCTGATACTCAATCGAAATAGCCATAATTTATGGAATGATGTACAGTCACACAACTACCTGTGAAGTGTTCATCGAGGTGTCAGGTGGGATGCACACCTTTTTCGATTTTTGATATTTAACCCTACAATGCATGGACTAAAAAAACCTTCACGAATGCATAAAGGGGGTCAAACCTCTTAGATTTTAGATTCTAAGATTAGATCTTAGATTCATTCATATGGTGGCAGGCCAAAACGATTTATTAAAAGCATGAACATTTGAATAATTATTAGTGACATTAGGTTACATTTAGCTGGCAGGACACGGGCTGAATGGCGATGCATGGTGGCCCATTCGGTGGTAGTTTATAACCTCGCAGTGCGTTAACGTTGTTAACAAATTACTGGCTATCGCAAACGTTAGCTGGTTTCACGGGAACGCCAGCTGCCTCAAACAAATATAATATAGGACCGACTTTCAGGTGCTTCGACAAATTCCAGGTGTTTCCTCGCTTTGTTTGAAATGAACGATGGGAATCGGTTGCACACTGGAAACCGATACTAACTTTCCTCTCTTTTCCTCTAAACGAGTCGGGGCGGAGCTAAACTTGTTAAGCTAAGGTAATCTTCTGTAATTTTTCCAGTTTGCTTATACTGTAGGCGTTCCTCTTCTTTCTTCTTCACCACTTGTGGATCGACTAAAACACTTGTGCATATTTGCTGCCCCATAAGGTCCGGAAGAATTGCAACCTCGGAACCTTCATTTGAGTCGAGTAAATCTATATCTACGTCTGAACTTCTGTAAAACTGCTTTGTGACACTTGGTTGTTAAAAGCACTATAGAAATATAACATTTCTTATTGAAGTCATGGGTCATTGCACCACAAACTAACAATTGATGTATTTACAAAATACTACAATTTCTAACAAGAATTAGTGAGTTTGTCAGCCTTGTCTTGCTAAGTCCATATCTGGCGAGCCTTCAGAACACTCACAATAAAGATGGATAGTGACAAAAAGTGTGCAGTGGCACCAGTACGCAGGGCTCAGATAAGGCAGAGGACTTCTCTCCTCTTGAATTCCCAGGGCTAAATGGAGACACAATAGATAGCGGTGCAGGTCTATCTGTTTGAACCATTAGCCCTTGGTGTGACTATGGAGTAAAACATTAAAATAATACAGGAGGCAGTGCGGATGCGAGAAGTGTCGGAATGCTAGCTAGCTAATAGGCTCGAGCTTTTCACAAATAAAAAGGCGAAGGCTCGTCCCTTCAACTCTCATTGCATAGTTTTACACAAGCCGGCTTGTGGAGCTTTAATATATATATATATATATATATATATATATATATATATATATATATATTATATGTATATGTATAATTATTATTATTATTACAATTCTCTTTCCCGAGACAACACACTAGAACTTTTAGACCACTGAAACAAACACTTGCGATCCATGTGAACGCCTCTCTCATCTGTTACATCTGTAGGAAATCACCACGTGCTGTCATGAATAATTAATCTTCTCATAGTATAAGAACACGCAGGCTCATGAATAATTATGAGACACCGACGTATCATCGACGTACTATGGTGCATTATAGTGACACGACGAGATTTTAAACCCTGAAAATGAAAATAGCGAGAGAGAAAAAGCTAAAAATTGACAATACAGAAATGGAACAAAATGGAAATTCAAAACCTGTCGCAATATATTTGAATTCATCCTACTTTTACTAAATTAAAGGGGGTAAAAATTGCCACATAATATACGACACAGTATATAATTCAATTCAATTCAATTTTATTTGTATAGCGCTTTTTACAATAGTCATTGTCTCAAAGCAGCTTTACAGAAATAAAAAACAGGTATGAACAGTCAGAAACACCTAAGGAGAGACAAACAGGAACAGATAAACAGAGACAAACAGGTAGAAAACAAATGGAATTTATCCCAACTGAGCAAGCCACTGAGTGGCGACGGTGGCAAGGAAAAACTCCCTAAGATGTTTTTTGAGGAAGAAACCTTGAGAGGAACCCGACTCAGAAGGGAAACCCATCCTCATCTGGGTAACACAGAAATTCAGCAGTTTCTCCTGCTGCTCAGTGATTAAAACTTCTACTGCTATTTACTGGTATTCCTGAAATCTCTACATGTTTAAATAATTTTTAAAAAATGTAATGCAGGGAATGCACATTCTTCGACATCACTGTATATGTTTTGTAAAACGTACATCTAATTAATAGAGACAAATAATTATCATACTTGACAGTGTTCATATTTTTACAGTATATACCACTCAGATATACCGTACATAAGGGCCTGTATAAATATGCCATAAATAATGAAATAATTCAGAATCATTAAGATCATCTTCAGCCATAAACTCCTTTCACATAAACTTTCAAATTAAAGTCCCAATGAACTATTCTCATGCTTTCTTCTTTTTTAATTTGTTTTTTTTTCCTTTTAGTCATGGAAGATGGCAATGCATTGGTTCTGTTGCAGCCACAGGGGATTGAGGTTCTGAAATACAGTCGCGCTGCATTTTGCCATGCGGTACAAGGAAAATTTGGTTGTACCACTCAGATCCACAATGTGGAGGATCATGCGGCTTCATCGTTTTCCCACAGCAAAGCACCCATTGTGCCTGAGATTAAGTACAGCAAACAGCTGTCTAAGAGCCTGACGTTGTCCGTGTGGAAAGATGATCTTACTACGCATAAGGCCAATGCTGTGGTAAATGCAGCAAATGAGTATTTGAGTCATGGAGCAGGACTTGCTCTAGCTCTGAGTCATGCTGGAGGTCCTACTATCAAAAAATGCAGTGAGGACATCATAAAACAAATGGGTAAAGTTCCCACAGGTCAAGCTGTTCAAACACCAGCTGGAAATCTCCCTTGTAAAATGATCATACATGCTGTTGGACCCTGTTTATCAACAAATGCAACAAATGCAGAACTCATGGAAGCATCAGACCTTTTAGGAGAAACTATTTGGAACATCTTACGAATAGTTGACTATGAAAACCTGCAGTCTGTTGCAATCCCTGCAATAAGCTCAGGCCTTTTCAATTTTCCACTGCAAAAATGTGCCGAAATCATTGTACATACTGTGAAGAAATTCAGTAAAAAACGCAATCCACGAGCCAGTTACCTCGAGGTTCGTCTGGTGAATAATGATGATCCCTCAGTTCAACAGATGCAGAGAGCTTGCGGGGAAATTCTGGGCTCATCTGACCAAATAATGCCAAACCAAGGCAATGCACCAACCCAGTCTCCAGTCTCCAGTCTGAATCTGGGGAATGTGACTCTCCACCTCAAAAAGGGTGCCATTGAGGATGAGACAGTAAGTAAAAAAAAAAATAATAATAATAATTACCCTCTATAAACTAAATTATAATGGAGCACTTAGACTATATGGCCAAATGTTTTTGGGCACCTGACCAATCACACTCATATATGTTTGTTGAACATCCCGTGGTCTGGGGTGGAGTCTACATTCCAGTTCAGTGGGGTTGAGGTCAGGGCTCTGTGCAGGATATTCAAGTTCCTCCACTCCAATCTTGGCAAACCATGTCTTCATGAAGCTCGCTTTGTGCACTGGGGCGTCATCATGCTGTAACAGGTTTGGGTGTCTTAGTTCCAGTGAAGGGAAATTGTACTACTACAGCATATAAAGACATTCTATACAATTGTGTGCTTCCAACTTTGTGGCAGAAACATATACTGTATATGTGTGAAGGTCAGGTGTCCATACTATTGCCCATATAGTGTATGTAGAAATAAACAATGAATTAACGTTTAACCATCTGGTTACATTTGTGGCATATCTGACACATTTTTTTATGTACAGTATAATTGCTAGTAGGTTAATATTATTGTTAGCCTCTAATGTTGTTTAACCATTTCATTATGTTTGTGTTTCTGTTTGTAGACAGATGTGATTGTGAACACGATTGGCGCAGACTTAGATTTATCAAAAGGGCAGGTTTCAGCTGCTCTACTGAGAAAAGCTGGCTGGAAGATTCAAGAGGAATTAAGACGTACTAACCATGGATATGTTTTTGAGGGTGCTGTTATTCCAACTGGTGGCCATAACCTGAACTGTAAGGCAGTGTACCACACTGTCTGTGTACCAAAAAGCTTCGCTGGAAATAAGGCCAATAAGGTTGGATTTCTAATGTATAATCAGTTAGGCATACTAGACATTTATAGAAAGTAATTCATTAGCACTCTGATTTAGTAGCTAAAATGTATTCAGCCCTTCATCGTGGGTGATTTTTAGTAGAGCTATAGCTCCAAATTATTATTTTTTTCTTTGATTGCAAAATTCGGCCTGTCCTCCTTTGCTATTTTTTTTTGTGTTTGTTTTTTGTCTTGAAAGTTGACCTCTCATCAAAGCGTTCTCTTTTCTAGATTCTTCAAGCTGTGGTCACACACTGCCTTACTATGGTAACTAGTAAAAGTGGTTCATCCATATCTTTTCCTGCTCTCGGGACAGGCAACCTTGGCCTTCAAAAAGATGAAGTTGCTCAAATTATGACCACTGCAGTTGTGGAGTTTTCTAAAAACTATACAGGCTCGAAAATAAAAATATTTTTCGTGATTTTTCCAAAGGACACTTTGACACTGAAGGTACATTTAAGCTTCCATTTATTCTAATATACAACTTCTCATCCACTGTGGCATTAGTCACAGTATTGTATATCATGAAATGTCAGAACGCAGTTAATTGGTATACACTGTTGATGTACAGTATGTATTTTAGGCTTTTGAAAAGGCAATGGCTTCCACTAACACAAGACTGCAAACCTTTCAAAGCTCCAGCAGCACCAATGGCAAAAGTGAGATTTTTTTTTATATAAAAAAGTATCTTTTTATGTCTGTGATTGTGTGTCAAACCTCGTTGTCCTGTAAGTGATTATGGTTTCCTTATATAACATAGTTGCTTGAAGATTGTTCAGTCTGAGTTGTCCGTCTGTCCTATGTTCTCGCTAGCACAACATCTAAAGAACAAGTGGTTAAATGCTTGTAGGATTTATATGGAATTATCACTGTAACCAGCAGATCAAGTAATTATATTTTAGAATTAATAAAAGCAGGGTCAAGGTCATGGCAAGATCAAAAGTTCTTTACAATAGTAAAGTTTCTTTACAATTAAAATATATTTTATTGCCAGGGTATTTCTGGCATACAAATTAGTAATATGAATCCCCGTTGACAATGTTTGCCAATAGTCAATACCGGCAAAAAAACGCAGACTGAAGCACTATACAGTATGTGGCAAATAAGAAACTATCATGCGCATAAAAATGTATTTCTACCATAATTACAAATAATAAGTAATGGTTCCCACTCCTTCTTTTATTTTTATGACAGGTTCAAGTGTTCACGACATTCCTTGCATTGAGCTCCTTGCCCTATCTCCAGAGGCAATAAGAGAGGCAAAACGGTGGTGTTGTTACATGCTGCATTTGTCCTCTGACAAATGCCCTGTGAAAATATATAATAATCACATTGTGCACCTGAGTCAGGAGGATCATGTAAAGCTGATGTCCCTTCAGTTTACATTTAATGTTATCATCACAGAATTCTTTAAGGAAGGCAAAGGAGGCATTATCATCAATGGTGACCCTGTAGGGGTCAGTTGTGCAGCATTTGAGGTGGAAGCCATGTTATGTCAGGTGCAGGAGGACTTTGCTTGGCGTGAAGAGGAAGACATGCAGGGCGATTTGGAGTATATGTATGTCGCAGACAATTCTGGGCAACGACAAGAGACCGAGAGGATGTGTATGTTCACGGTTCTGCATTTGTATTACCTGACAATACACAAAAAAAATCTATATATATACATATGTTGTGATTTTTTTTTTTTTATATATGTGTATGCATCATTTGTATCCATTGCCTATACTAGCAAACGGGTCATATCAGAAGACATCCATAAACCTGGATGACAAGACTGTAAAAGAAAGGATGAGAAACTTTGGAAAATGTGGCCTGAGGATTGTGAAGGTAAGCTGATTTTTCATTTGTGTCTTAGGTTAAAATGATAAATGATCATAACATTTCAAGTGATCATAATACCATTTATTAATTTTTTTTATTAATGCAGGTTGAATAATAAGCTCACAGTGTGTCTTTAAGGGTGTATTAAAAATCCAACAAATCCGTCGAGGGGCCATGTTTTTATGGCGGTATTTAAATTAGAAACTGCTGCTAACGTGATTGAACTTGATGTGCTTTTCTTGGAATTGGTTGCTGTAGATGGAAGAAATCGAGAACTATGCTCTGAAGCAGATCTTCCAGTTGAAGAGCAAACGTATACAAAGTAAACCTCGGCATCTGTACCAATGTGTGAAAGCACAGTTCTGTGATCTGATTTGCAGAGTGGGCTTCCAGAGGGAATACGCACCACCTGAAGGTACAAAACCACCACAGATGTACTGAATGGGATACTTGACTTGAAACTGATAGTTAATATTACTTTCTGTTGATAATTAATAGTCACCCATCACCAATAATACTCTCTCTACCTCCAGAACAAAAGTATGGAGCTGGAATATACTTCACATCTGAATTGGACAAAGCAAGATCTCTGTGGGCAGACAATGGAGAAGAATATATCTACTTCATTGAAGCTGACGTACTCACTGGGAAAGAAAAACTCGGTTCAGCAGAACTGATTGTGCCTCCTCCAATTGGAGAAGATCCTCTGGTTCGTTATGACAGTGTGACCAGTGGGAGCGGCATTCACATCATCTTCAATGGCCAACAGGCCTACCCTAAGTACCTTATTACATGCAGCAAATAAGCTTGGTTTAGCTAAACACTGCATCTTCCACTAAAGCATTCTGTCATTACATTAAAATAAGGTTTTACATTCCATTCACCGAGCACCAATCCCTCATTCAAGAGTTAATTAAAGATGTCAAAAATTAAACTTAAAGCTCGCTAACCCTAACCAACAAAAGTGTTAGCATACGGGCAGTAAATAGATAAACCCAGTATTTAATTTAGTGAACTTAAATTAGTTTTATTGTACTGAAAATGATTTGGATTATACTTGCGTATTTTGGAAACACTAATGTAAGTTGTTTTGTTTAGCTAAATTACAAACTATGACCTACAAAAAAGTTTAATTAAACAACAACAGATAGAGGACATCCTGGTGTACATTTTGATATATAATGTCAGACAGTTCCTTTCTGATGTCAAATCGTCTTTGCAGAACTCTGATCTTTCAGCTTCTCTTCTCTTCTGGTTTGTTCTGGGCCTGTTCCTTTAATTGTTTTACTTTAGAGGCTTCTGTTTCAGGAAATATTTGTTAAGGACTGACTTGTAAATTCAGATATTACAGTAATATGAGTAGTTTAAACACCTTCTAATTATATTTCTTATGTCTGAAGTTAAAAATGAAGATATAGCAGGTTACTCTGTGGCATTTTTAATGCTGTGGATTTTATACTGTGTGCTTTCTCTGTTTCTCTTTTTTTTTTTTTTTTTTTGGGGGCATTATGGACTTTCCCCGAGTATCAGCACCACATGGTTGATATGGCATATTTAAGAATGATAGTAAATGGGATGGGCTGTATAAATGTAGGCACTACATTAATTAATTTATAGAATAATCTGCAGATTTACATATATATTATTTTTGATTGCGTTCTTTTGTGAACCTATGGTACATTTTATTTTCATTTTGAAAATAGGTTTGATAGAGGTTTGAATGTGTGTGGTGTTTTTTGCTCTGTCTTTGATTGCAGTAATAAAAATTTCATATTCACTATCTGTTCAGTTGATTTCTTTCGGATGTGTGTAAAAGGAATGAGCCGGCAGATGAAATTAAATCTGATATAGACAGGTTTAATTTGTAACACAAACACAGTATCGGCGTTGTTGAATCACAACGTTACTGTACATACTTTTAAATATAAGAACACAATGGCTCAGGGCTAAGCTGATTAAGAAATCAGGAGATGTTTTTGAAGTTTTGCATTCTTCCTGATTTGAAAAGATCCTTTTTTAATATCCCTAATACCCCTTTATACGTTTATCAGTTTAGTGGAGATAGGTAGGCACTTTACAATTTTGCAGTCTGCTATATGAACTTATAACGCCCCCTAAACTTTTCATAAAGGACCGTTTAAAGCAGGTTTTAACACGAAGAACTGCCAAACACTGATCTGGAATGTACAAAGTCTGAAAATACTCTGGCCGTTCTATCTACAATGATGCTGACTTTCAACTGCACTTCCACAGGAACGTTACTGCCATCCTGGGGGATGGGAACGTTCATCAATTAAGGTTCTAACATGTGTAAACACCTGAATTTCATATTTGGCTCCTAAACATGTTCAAAGATGCAAGCAATAATGCCACCGCACATGAAGGTAAGTCCATTCAGAAGTGCAGCAGCTCCATTTTATTGTCCTGAACTCTCCAGTATAAAAACTGAAAGTCAAACGAGTCTAGTTCATCTTATTTCTAATCCATGCTTCACTGCTGGTTAACTTAATACAGTGTTTTTAGAAATCATTCCAAAGCTCATCAAAATCTCGGTCTATGAAATACCGTTTTGCTCTGGTTTAATACAATCTGTTAATTAACAGCAGGTCTATTAGGTCTGATATGCTAAGTTGGTTCCATGATTGACATCTCAAGCCACAATGACACTAACCTACACTATACAGCCAAATGTTTGTGGACACCCGACCATCACGCTTCAGATTCAGTCCCCGTTTACTGTAATAATAAGCTCCACGCTTCTGTGAAGGCTTTCCACTAGATTTTGAAACATGGCTGTGGGAATTTGTCCTTATTCAACTGCAAGAGCATTAGTAAGGTCAGACAATGAGTCGGGCGAGTAGACCTGGGATGCAGTTACTCCAGTTCCTCTCAAAAGGTGTTCAATGTGGTTGAGTTCTTCCACTCGGCAACCTTGGCAAACCATGTCTTCACGGAGCTCACTTTGTGCACAGGGGCACGGTCATACTGGAACAGGTTTGGACTTCTTAGCTCCAGTGAAGGGAAGTCATAATGCTACAACATACAAAAGGCATTTTACACAATTTTCTGCTTACGACTTTGTGGCAATAGTTTGGTGAAGGAACACATGGGTGTGATGGTCAGGTTTCCACATACTTTTGACCCTATTTTATGCTGAACTAGGAAATGTAATGTTAAACCAGTACAAGGGCCAGACCAGCTCAACCTGTTTGTTCTCCTTGGGTTCAATTTTTACCCGTTTTCATGTTCTAAATACTTAAACTAATGTTGCAAGTATGAATTTGGCTTAGTTTTGTGACGAAAAAAAATTCTTGGATGAATTACATTCAGGTCACTTTACAAAGTGTTAAATCTGTAGTACAAATCAGATTTTAGTGTCTCACTCCCTACCCCTCCATACAGCTGTGCTCTCAGCCAACAGGAAGTGCTTTCGTGCATCTATCTATTGATATCATTTGTAAATGTTAGTGCTGTGATTACTGGGAATGTACTGCGAATTTAAATGAAATGTTACACCTGTATTGCTTTAAATTCTGGCCTGAGTCAGTAGGACAACCACTGTAGTGAAGAACATGAGGGATAAAAACGCAACTTCCTACATCACAGGATTCACAGATGATAATTCGTTGGCCTCGGCCATTTCGTTTCCGTCCACCAGGAGTGCGTGGATGATGCCGTCTCTCCTCCTGCCGCTGCTCACGGCCTTGATGCAGCAGTCATGGTCGCCCAGAGTGAAGTGCGTCTCTGTGCCGTCGTCCACAAACTCCCCCTGCATTTCGATCAGCAAAATAGAACAATTTAAATGTTATGGCGCGACTAAATCTGCTATTGAATGGCTGCTTTGGTCCCGCTATAAAAACGCCTATTATGTGTCTATGAAGATTTGTGAACTTCACTAGGCCCTGTCCATACCTGTTAAACATGAACTGATGCTGATTGCAAGCTTTTGATATTACTTAAGATATTGCCTATATGGCTTTATAAATAATAAACTCATTATAGATATATACATTACAGGAGTACAGGTCAGTGAGTGAAGCTACTGTAACTGTCAACATTATGAAATGAGTGCAACATTTATCTGTTTATTCACACTGGAGCGAATTCTGTATGTGTATTTATGAATTTTCATGCCCCGCAGCATTCTCTCTCTCTTTCTATAAAACATGAGCATATGTTGCTACTTACAGCTGTCTCCATTTTCTGCCCATTGCACCAAATGTCCATGGTGTCTTTTTCTGTTCAGGAAGAGAGAGGAGAGAACACATCCAATCATTTACTGATGTGCTGTAAAGTTCTGACAATAACAAGTGCAATCAAATCTCGCTCATGACTGTGTCCACAGCAAAGGTCACTGCAGTCTCCTCTTCTTATTCACCCACAACTACTGTACATGGAAAAGTTCTATCAAAAGCCCCACACAGGCTTCGTTCAGTTAGTACCGCATACAGTTTCGGAAAGTCCCATTGGCTTCAATGTCATCTGCCCCACCCGGGCCTTGCAGAACATCTATTTTTAGGAGATAATTGAAGCCTCGTGGCATGTAAAAGTTGTTCTGCTTCTTTACAACAATTGTTGCAAAGAAAGCGAAACAGCCACATGTCATGTGAAGGTGTTAAATATTTCCGTTTATGAACGCTTGACCACACCGTGACTATAGCGATTTGGTTAATGAGAGCAGCAAATTGTTGGTGTAACACAGGAGACTGGCGTATTTGTTAGTGACGCAGTGACCTTGTACGTCAGTAAAAACACTCGCCAACTTGATAATAACACCATAATACATAGCACCAGGTATCAAACATATAAAGTAGGTTAACTAATCATTGAAGTACAGTGCTTTGCATAAGTATTCACCTCCTTGAACTTTTCCACATTTTGCAGAATTACAACCTTGAATTGAAATGAACCTAACTGGGATTTTTACAGTTTGATTTATGTGTCATTTGTAAGCGCAGTTTGTGTCATTTTATTGTGACACGAAGTTTAATCAAACAAAAGAAATCAGACATTTGTTGGTTCACTCCCTTACTGGTGTTTTCTGGCATGTCTCGATCAGCTTTGCACACCGTGATCCTGATATTTTTGACCATTTTTCTTGGCAAAATTGCTCAGCCAGACTGGAAAGAAACCAGCTGCAATTTCAATTTCAGTTTTGAAACAAATAATTAATCGGATTGAGGTCTGAGATTTGCTTTGAGTGGGCCATTCTAACATATTCGGTTTCTTGGTTATAAACCACTCCAGTGTAGCTTTACTTTGCCAGTATTTTTAGGTTTGTCCTGCTGGATGTTTCCCAATCTCAGTCCCTGCGGATGAAAAGAAACCCCGCAATCCAATGATGCTACCACCACCATGCTTCACCGTGGGGTTAGTGTTCTCAGGGTGATGAGCAGTGCTGCATTTCCACCAAATGTTGCACTTCAACTTTGGTCTCAAAAGACCAGAGAATCTCTTGTACATCAAACTCCCAGCGTTATTTCATGTGGCTTTTTTCAATAGTCTCTTTCTTCCAGATATTCTTCCCTAATGTTTGGGGGGTTTTTTTTTATAACCAACCCCTTATTGATACTTTAGCAGAACTTTGTCCCAGATAGCTCCTTGCTTTTAAACAACATGAAAATTAATGGCCATTTTATTATATACACCAACCTTGTACGTGCACAGTGAGAGACAAACTATTTTCTCTAAAGTGTGTCATTCCTTCATTCAGTGTCAGTTTATGACCACTGGTAGAAGTATCTGATTAAACAGTTAAAAAGTAAAACTTAAACATATAAGAAATACAAAAAAAATAATAATAAACATTTAAACTGCCAACTTAGGTCTTCTCAAATCAGAGCAAGAATTTGCATGATGTTGCTTGAAGGTTCTTCAGCAGCATGGTTTTGTCCAGAAACGTATTACCCTTGTTAAACTCTCGGTTTGGCATTTAGGACTTATCACAGCATCACATGTTCATTTAATCAATACGGTTCATAATAATGCTTCACAGATCAGAAGCTTCTTACCCAGGACCACTCTGCAGTCTACGCCATCCAGGTTGAGCAGCCAAGTGCTTGTAACCTTAGAACGGTTCTCCATGTATTTCTTCAGGCTCTTGCCATTGATTTCCAGTGTGTATTCATAGGCGAACCCACTCACCGCGTCAATGTTAATGGTGGCCTTTGTATCTGAGCTTCCTACATAAAACGTTTCCTTGCCTACCAGCTTGAACATCCAGTCTCTCCTCAGGACCTCCTGACAAGCAAATCAAAAGATGTATATGCTCAGGCATATTCTTACACTCACAGATGGATTAAAAAGAAAATATTATTACTATTATTATTATTATTATTATTATTATTATTATAATATTTATTTATAAGCGACTTACATGACACTCAAGGACACCTTGCAAACACACACACACACACACACATATACACATATATATATATATATATATATATATATATATACACACACACACACACACACACACATTATATATGTATGTACTGTATATACACACACACACAGTATCACCCCTCAAGTTTTTGTAAATATTTGATGATATCTTTTCATGTGACAACATTGAAGAAATTACACTTTGCTACAATGTAAAGTAGTGAGTGTACAGCTTGTGTACCAGTGTAAATTTACTGTCCCCTCAAAATAACTCAACACACAGACATTAATGTCTAAACCGCTGGCAACAAAAGTGAGTAAACCCCTAAGTGAAAATGTCCAACTTGGGCCCAATTAGTCATTTTCCCTCCCCGGTGTCATGTGACTTGTTAGTGTTACAAGGTCTCAGGTGTGAATGTGGAGCAGGTGTGTTAAATTTGGTGTCATCGCTCTCACACTCCCTCATACTAGTCACTGGAAGTTCAACATGGCACCTCATGGCAAAGAACTCTCTGAGGATCTGAATAAAAGAATTGTTGCTCTACATAAAGATGGCCTAGGCTATAAGAAGATTGCCAAAACCCTGACACTGAGCTGCAGCATGGTGGCCAAGACCATACAGCGTTTTAACAGGACAGGTTCTACTCAGAACAGGCCTCGCCATGATCGACCAAAGAAGCTGAGTCACATGCTCAGTGTCATATCCAGAGGTTGTCTTTGGGAAATAGACGTATGAGTGCTGCCAGCATTGCTGCAGAGGTTGAAGGGGTGGGGGGTCAGGCTGTCAGTGCTCAGACCATACGCCGCACGCTGCATCAAATTGGTCTGCATGGCTGTCGTCCCAGAAGGAAGCCTCTTCTAAAGATGATGCACAAGAAAGCCCGCAAACAGTTCTCTGAAGACAAGCAGACTAAGGACATGGATTACTGGAACCATGTCCTGTGGTCTGATGAGACCAAGATAAACTTATTTGGTTCAGATGGTGTCAAGCGTTTGTGGCAGCAACCAGGTGAGGAGTACAAAGACAAGTGTGTCTTGCCTACAGTCAAGCATGGTGGTAGGAGTGTCATGGTCTGGGGCTGCATGAGTGCTGCCGGCACTGGGGAGCTACAGTTCATTGAGGGAAACATGAATGGCAACATGTACTTTGGAATGCCTTCGGAGATTGGGCTTGATAACGACCCCAAAAACACCTCCAAGGTGACCACTGCCTTGCTAAAGAAGCTGAGTGTGAAGGTGATGGACTGGCCAAGCATCTCTCCAGACCTAATCCCTATTGAGCATCTGTGGGGCATCCTCAAATGGAAGGTGGAGGAGCACAAGGTCTCTAACATCCACCAACACCGTGATGTTGTCATGGAGGAGTGGAAGAGGACTCCAGTGGCAACCTGTGAAGCTCTGGTGAACTCCCTGCCCAAGAGGGTTCAGTGTTGTCACATGAAAAGATATAATAATATATTTACAAAAACTTGAGGGGTGTACTCACTTTTGTGAGATACTGTGTATGGGAGCGTGTGTGTGTGTATAATATATAGAATCTGATAATTAATCACATAAACTTAAGATACAAAAGTATATGGCCAAACATTTGTGGACACTGGACCATCACATTCATGTTTGCTTGTTGAACATCCCATTCCAAGTTCATTATCTAGGCTTTCCACTATCTTTCCACCCAAAGGTGTTCAATGGGGTTGAGGTCAGACCTCTGTGCATAGACACTCGAGTTCTTCCACCTTCTTCTAACCTTAACACACCATGTCTTCATGGAGCTCGCTTTGTGCACAAGGACGATTGTCATGCTGGAACAGGTCTGGGCCTCTTAGTTCCAAGCGACGGGAAATTGTAAAGCTACAGCATACAAACAAATGCTATACAGTCATGTGCTTCAAACTTTGCAGCAACACTTTGGAGAAGAACTACATATGGGTGTGATGGTCAGGTGTCCAGACACTTTTGGTCATCCAGTGTATCCGTCACTCTGAAGAACGGCGTGAAACGGTTACGACGTTCCACACCTTGCCATCAACACTGATGACCCGTTTCCCCGTGGTTGTGCCATGTTCAAATTCAATCCTGTGGACCCCATCACTCAGGGCCACGTCCCAAACCCCGACCAGGTCTCCGGACATGATCCCTCTGCCCAGAGCTCACCACTGGAGCTCCAAGATACCTTCAGAAAGTAAGCAAGAAGATTAATCCATCTTGAGCAGTGAGATTGATATATTCATCAGAACTGGACTCTTCAGGAACTTTTAAGGAACTTCACACCATTACCACACTAACATAAGCCAAGCCTACTGGAGAGAAGAAGAAGAAGAAGAAGAAGAGAAAATAAAATTACTCTTCAAGGCTAAAATGTAGCTATAATTTGGGTGACCGTTTAATCTTAACCTTTAATGTTTTCAGGTTCATCAGCTTTAAGTGCAGTGTAACCAAAGCTAGCTAGCAAGCAGCTTCGCTTAAGCTAATGGCCGTATCCTAAATTGCTATACGGCACATATATAGTGCCCCACACAGCACTATTACTTCATACACTACGTAGTGCACCTACATACCGAGTCATAAACTATTCGGTATACGGCCAGTGTGCTTTTAAGCGGCTAACGCTCGAGCTTCTCCTGGTGCGACCAGCGGGCGAACTACTACACCGAATGAAAACAGTACATTACCTGGATTACAAGACGATTCAGACACCAGTGTTGAATAAATCTGTTCTGTTACGTTGCCTAACGTTTGTCCAGAATTCGCCTAGTTAGCATCAGTAGCTCCGGAAAAGCTAGCTAGCTAGCTAACAACAAATCAGTCATCTGTCTAACAATACATGTAACCATGGTAACTGCCATTGCCACCGATTAAAAAGGTCCCGTTGTCGCCTCCTACCGGCCCTAATAATAGCGTCGTGTAAAGGAATTTAATGTGGTTCTATCCATCCATCCATCCATCTTCTACTGCTTAGTCCTTTTCAGGGTCACGGGAACCTGGAGCCTATACCAGAGCATCGGGGACAAGGCGGGGTACACCCTGGACAAGGTGCCAGTTCATCGCAGGGCACTATCACATACACACTCACACACCCATTCATACACTACGGACACTTTAGACATGCCAGTCAGCCTACCATACATGTCTTTGTACTGGGGGAGGAAACCGGAGTACCCGGAGGAAACCCCAGCAGCATGGGGAGAACATGCAAACTCCACAGACACATGGCCCCGGCGGGACTCGAACCCCGAACAATGGGATTCTACCACTGGAATAAATTTCTTCTGGTATGTGTCTCATTCACCTTGTTATTACCTGTGGATATGACATAACACCAAACATTGCTTCTTTTCCTACCTACAATAGGCGTTCATACAGTGTACAGTGCGTTGTATGATTACCCCCCCACATGAACTTTTCTATATTTTGAACTGAAATGGATTTACGCAAAAGTTGTGACTGTGTAGGAATATATCCATCTCCCTTCCTTGCTGGAAGGTTAAAAAGTTTGTTAGAGAACATATCTAAAGGTACTTCCATTTTCTGTACCGCTTTCCCTACACAGGGTTGCAGGGAGCCTGGTGCCTATCTCAGGGAACTCGGGGCATGAGGTGGGGGACACCCTGGATGAGGGGCCAGCCCATCACAGGGAACAATCACACACATACACACACACACACACACTCATCCATTCATACACTATGGACAATTTGGAAATGCCAGTCAGCCAATGTCTTTGGACTGGGGGAGGAAACCCCCAAAGCACAGGGAGAACATGCAAAGGCGGGATTCGAACCCCCAACCCTTGAAGTGCGAGGCAAACGTGAGGAGCACTCAGTGCTTAGTGAACATCCTATTCCAAAACCATGCATCCATCCATCTTTTCTTTTAACAGCCTCCAGTCTCCTAGAAAGACAGTCTACTAGATTTTGGAGAATGGCTGTAGGGATTTGTACCTGTTCAGGTGTAAGAGTATTAGTGAGGTCAGGTACTGATGTCAGGCAAGACGGAGTGGTGTGAAGTCAGTCTTCCAATTCACTCCAAAGGGGTGGGGTTGAGGTCAGGGCTCTGTGCAGGACACACAAGTTCTATCACACCAACCTTGGCAAACCACGTCTTCATGGACCCCACTTTAAACAGAATCACTGTCCTGGTGAAATAGTTCCAGTTATGGTAAATCGTTATGTTAAATAAAAAATATAAAGACATTCTAGACAATTGTATGCTTCTAACTTTGAGGCAGCCATGTGGGGAAGACTCGCATATGTATGTCATGATCAGTGTGTGTGTAGTGTATGTGCTCTGCTGTGCCACATTGAGCTGTTTATCTAGGGGCACAGGTCTAGCCTTATGGGTAGTGGGCATGGATGACCCTTCAGTAACGTCAATAAAAGACAACACCATGGCATGTTCAGTCAGAATGGGGCAATTAGCAACACTGGATGCAGTCTGTTGCAGACTTTTGAATGCATTGAATTTGCATGTCATCCATAACCTACAACCACAGATCGTATGCCATGACCCACACTGGGTAGTGAGTTACCTCTACTCACATATAGATCAACGTACACTTTTCTGTAGGTATTCCAAATGAACAGAAACACCTTCTTGGGGATTTTCCATTACCCGGGTGTAGGCATGCTGTGAGACAGCACGTCTGCTGTCTGATTATGGGCTTGGTAGGTATGCAGCGCTCAGAGATAGGGGGTTTGCATTTGCCCTCTTCCAGAGATTGTTCACCCAACACAATATCTCTGGTGACATTACTGCTAAAATTACTGAAAAAGACTTTTGAAAAAAAGGAAAAAAAAAACTTGTAAGGGGCGCACGGTGGCTTAGTAGTTAGCACGTTCGCCTCACACCTCCAGGGTCCGGGGTTCGATTTCCGCCGGGGCCATGTGTGTGCGTAGTTTGCATGTTCTCCCCGTGTTGCGGGGGTTTCCTCCGGGTACTCCGGTTTCCTCCCCCAGTCCAAAGACATGCATGGTAGGTTGATTGGCAGCTTGGTAAATTGTCCGTAGTGTATGAATGGGTGTGTGAGTATGTATGTGATTGTGCCCTGCGATGGACTGGCACCCTGTCCAGGGTGTACCCCGCCTTGTGCCCGATGCTTCCTGGGATAGGCTCCAGGTTCCCCGCGACCCTGAAGCAGGAATAAGCGGTTGAAGATGGATGGAATGGATGGAAAGACTGGATGGAAAACTTGTAAGCAGATTGTATCCGGTTTTTACAGAAAGAACTTGGCAATGGTAAGGTTAGTAGAGAGAGAGAGAGAGAGAGAGAGAACAGTGATGAATAGGTCATCTGATTTAGTTTTGGACTGTTTGCTGGTACTGATATTTACCTCTGTGTCCATATTCCATGCGAGACTAGAGCACTGGAAAACTTTTCTTAGGAGGTCCGTCACTAGAGGGCACTGCAACATTCCCATTTATCCAAACCCAAGCACTGCAGACGGGTTCAAGGCATTACAATAGTTCTATCACACAACCAATTAATAATAACAAATATATCAAATATAATAGAGAAGAGGAGGGGATTGTTGAAATCAAATTATTGGTACTAATGACTATGTGATCATGCTTAATTTGTTCATTCACTCATCTTCTGTAACCTTTATCCTGGTTATAGGGAATGTAGAGTTTAACCAGGGAACTCTGGGGTGAAGAGAGGAATACACTCTTTTTGGGACACCAGTCCATTGCAGGTCACCAAACAAACTTGCATACATCCACACTTAAGGGTCAATCCATCTAGTGGCATTTTTGGGGTATGAAACTGAAGAGTCCAGATACACCCCACATTAACCTAGTGAGAGAATGGGAAACTCTGCACAGACAGTAAGCGAAACTAAGGATCGAATCGGGGGCCCTTGAGCAATGCTACCTGCTGTGATACTGTTGATATATGACTGCCAGGAAGTACCGTAGTTATAGATTTGATCATCAGTTGGGACTTTCTCAGGTTTCTTTTGACATGGGGGAAACGTGTTTAGACGTGTTTAAAAACAAGCCTTCTATGTCGTTTGGATTGAAAGTGCACTGAAAGTATGCCCTTTCTTTAATTCTTCATCATCCTTGTCTTGGCATCTTGTAAGTTTTTAAATGTTTTCACTGGAGCATACTATATCTTTAGGTCAGAAAACAGAGAAGAATATGGCTTTGGTTTGAGGGTGACAGAACCAAGTACACAGTCGTGTTATCAGGAGGAGTTTCCACAGATTACTCCCAAGTGAGAGGTGTGTAAGGATTTCTTCAGTACATCAGTGCCGTGCTTTCAGATAATGCTTTTTTAGGTTCTGGAGTGATAAGACTCTTGAATAATGGGTGGCATAATTTACTTGGCATACTGCATCCATTATAGTGTACACAAATGTCATCTTGATGATGGGAAGAGGGGAAAAGGTTCTTGGAGATGCCTAATGTTTATATGTTGTTAGAAATGAGTTATTAAATGCAGTAATATGTTTGTGGAAGTATCTTCATCAACCTCCTCAGGTTTGTACAGTAAGCTGGAGATTAATGACAGGTATTTTGTACTACAAAACACTTTTTTTTACTTTACAAACACAATATTTTACTATATTACTATAGTAGGTCTGTTTAATGACATTTACCGTGCTATTAAAAAAAATGTGTAGGAATTATTAAATGAATTTTAAAATTCCCAAAGTGTTCTTGTCAGATTTTATCTAAGGAGTCAGGTATAGCAAGAAATGCACTGATTGAAAAGGGGGGAAAATATTAATAGTTAAACAGGCTTAACATCCATCTTTGTCAGAGGCCTTCTTTCTCAGAATAAATAAACAACCCCTCAAATATAATCTAGTGACCTTCAGGCTTGCAAGGCATTGTCCTCCTTTCTGTCTTTTCTCACTCCCCACCTTTTTTTTCACGTTCCCTTATGATCAAAATTGACCTTATTTATAACCTAACCATATCTTACCACCCAATGACCCACTATGCTCTGGGCCATATTCACTGGAACTTTTTTTCTGTTTGAAGTTAATGTCCCAGGAAATATACTGTAAAATATTAAAAATAGGTTTATGATACCAAACGGCCATGATATATTAAACATCCAAGAAAGGCTGAATACAAATAAACAGACAGGAACATGATAAAACAGTGCTCAAACACCAACTGAACCTGCTAAGCAGATAATCTCAGAACCAGACCAACAATAACCTCATTAGAATGCAATTATGGATTTAGGCTCCAAGAATATGGCAAGGAATAAAACATAATAGTGTGCACTGTTTTTCTTACATCTCTGACTGTTATAAAGTGATGGAAAAAAAGGCAGAATAAACGTTTCCTCGCAGATAACTTCACCATATCAACAATGACACATTTTGAAAAATGGGTTTATCTGAATCATCTGCCATCTGTCCCTGTGTATGTTACTATAGAAATGCTAATGTATTAGAGTGAGCACATTCATATAAACCTGTGATTTTTCTTGTAGCTGAAGTGTCAGAGCCATGCTTAAAATGAATCAACACCTCCTGGTCAACCAGATTTGAGACTTCAACAGTCTAATTTGGCTATGCTAAACTACGAGGTGTAAGTGAGCGTGTGGCATGTGCATAGTGCTTTGTGATAGACTGGTGTCCAATCCAGGGTGTCTTCCCGCCTCATGCCTAGTGTTTCTAGTGTTACTGAAGATGTATGAAAAGATGTATGGAAGAATAAAGGAATGTCGTGGATGTGCTTTTCTACTGCTGATTTATTTTAGAAGTACATAGGTGTAATCATTGTGCAAAATAAACATTATATTGTCACGATTTAGAGGTTTAATTATAATCAAAACAAATACAAAAGAAGCTATAAACATGTGGCAAAAACACTAAGGCAAGGAATAAACATGACACAAGGACCAGAACAGAAGTGAGACAATTAAAGCAAGACAACAGTGCAGTGAAAACAGTGGAGATATATATATATATATATATATATATATATATATACACACACACACACATGGTGCTCGTTGACTGGAATGTGATTCAGGTGCAGGTGGTCATGTGACGTGATGTAGCGCAGTGGCTGCTGGGAGCTGTAGTCCAGAGTAGCCTCTGGGATATCCATGACAGAACAATATCCCCAGTCTGGCTTTGGCGTGGAGCTATAGCCACAACACAGCCAGCGGGGGAACGACGCTCAAGGCAGACCCCGAGGGGGGAGCGACATTAACCATGGAGCTAGAGGGGGAAGCAACACTCTCCACGAGGCCAGAGAGGGGAGCGAGGTTCTCCGCGAGGCCAGAGGGAGGAGGGAGGTTTGCCACAAAGATAGAGGGAGGAGTGATGCTCTCCCTGAAGCATGAGGGGGGATCAATGTTCTCTGTGGAGCAGGAAGGAGGAGCGGCATACAGCGTGAAATAAAGAAAAGGAGCAATATTTTCAGCAGATCATGGAGGCAGAGCAACGTCCTCAGACGAGCAGAAAGGCAGAGCAACATCCTCAGTGGAGTAGAAAGGCAGAGCAACATCCTAGTGACGTCCAAGGCGGAGCAGGGAAGAAAAGCGGAGCTATTGGCTGCAGTAGGAGGCAGAGCAACGTCTTCAGCTGAGCAGGGATGCTGAGTGGTGTCCTCAGACAAGCAGGGAGGCTGTACAATGTTCTCCGTTGGCACATATATACAGTGCTGTATAAAAGTATTTGTCCCCATCCTGATTTCTTCTGTTTTTGTTTATATCTCATACTAAATTGTTTCAGAAATTTAAACAAAATCTAAGCTAAAACAAAGAAACACAAAATACAGTTTGTAAATGATAGTTATATATTGAAACAAAAATGTTATCCAATACCAACTGAGCCTTTGTGAAAATGTGTTTGCCCCTGTAGTTACTAATTCTCCAAATCTATGAAACTGCATTCACAATGGGATTCAGCTGGACTAGACACAACCAGGCCTGATTACTGCAAACCCTGTTCAATCAAATCAACACATAAAAATAACTTTTTCAAGAGCATAAAGTTGGTTAAAGTTGCTTACCCAGCAACACACTAAAACACAAGTTGAAAGAAATTCCAGAAACAATGAGGAGAAGGTGATTGAAATACATCAGTCTGGGAAGGGGTGCAAAGCTATTTCAAAGGCTCTGGGACTCCAAAGGACCACAGTGAGAGGCATTATCTCCAAATGGAAAAACTCTGCACAGTAGTGAACCTTCCCAGAAGTGGCCGACCTTCCAAAATTCCTCCAAGAGCACAGCAACTACTCATCCAGGAAGTCACAAAAGATCCACAGACACTATCAGAAAGACTCTGGGCAAAAATGGCATCCATGGAAGTGTGGTGAGGTGAAAACCACTACTAACCCAGAAACACATTAAGGCTCATCTGAATTTTGTCAAAACACACCTTGATGATCCACAAACATTTTGGAAGAATGTTCTGTGGAGTGATGAGTCAAAAATGAAACGGTCTGGGAGAAAGGGGTCCCGTTACATCTGGCACAAACCAAACACATAATTCCACAAAAAAACATCACACCTACGGTGAGGAATGGTGCTGGAAGTGTGATGGTGTGGGAATGCCTTGCTGCTTCAGGGCCTGGGCAACTTGAAATAATTGAAGGAAACACGAATTCGCTCTCTACCAGAAAATCCTAAAGGAGAATATCCTGTCTTCACTCTGTAAGTTGAAACTCAAGTGCAACTGGATTATGCAGCAAGACAATGATCCAAAGCATAGTAGTAATTCCTAGTTCCTTTTTATCGGAAGCATTTGGTTGCAGTTGTTGCTGCTAAAGTTGGCACAACCAGATTTTAAGGGGCAAGTAGTTTTTCAAATGGGTGATAGATGTTGGAAGACTTTTTTGCTTCAACAAAAAAATTTGAATAAAAAATAAATAAAAACTGTACTGTGTGTTTACTCAGGTTGCCTTTGTTTTATGTTGTATTTTGGTCTTTAAACGATGTCATATGAGATATATGCAAAAACAAAAGAAATACTTTTTTACAGCACAGTACCCAGCTATAGTATTACAGGTTTAAACGTCAGCATTGTTGAAAGAGCATCCTGCCACAGCTAGGTTTAAGCCAACTCTTTCATGGGTGAAGCTTGGATCCTGGCAGGGAAAACTATGCCTATGACTACAGCACTGAGGTGGTGTTCCCAATAGCATCAGCTGGTTCCACACATCCGGTATACAAGAACTTTGAATTCTACTATGTCTGGTGATTTTTGGTGTTTTGGGGCCAATTAAAAGGTTGTCTTAGTGTGGAAAAATAATGATAAATTAAGATTCTGTGTGGATTCTCATGGGCATTGTGAATTTCATTTCAACTGCCTTCAGGAAGCTAATTATTTTACAGGGAAGGAAGTCATCAGCCAAAGCAGCAAAACCAATTGCTCCTGTTTTGTGCAATTTGTTGATGTGTCATGGGGCTTTGGGTAAGCTTGAGCCGTACATGTCCTTATGTTACCCAGAGCAGTTGAAACCTGGTTGTTTACTGTAAATGTTTTTCATGTACTCGCTAGATGAGCGAGAAAATATGAACGAGGCTTCCTTCCCAAAGATCAATGAGCCATAACATAATTCACAAGCTATGATATCAACACTAGTGGCGGGTGGTGGAGGACCTGGGAACCTGTGAGATTTCTCAGGCACAGAACTGTTGTTTATTTCTGAAATGTTCTTGTGCAACTTCAACTAAACACATCATTTACTAGGGAATTTTGAAATAGAATTGAAGACAAAGTCATTACTTGACAATGTCTTACTATTTCACAAAGTGAAATACTTTTTTTGCACAAGGGCCCAACAGTGGCAGATTGGCAGTTACGACTGCCACGTTAATGTATTCACCATTAAATCACCAAAAGCTCTGTGTTACTATATATATATATATATATATATATATATATATATATATTGGACTGTTCAAGATAACTGGACTTCTTTACATCTAAATCAGCCTCGTCCCAATAAGGCACTCAACTGATCACAAGTAGAAAAGAAGTATTCAGGAACTGCAGCCTGTTCTCATCATCTCATTTCAGTTAAAAACACTCAAATGTGCTTGGTTTGTCCTCAAAAAGTATGACCTGCTGCAATCCCAAGCTGTATTACTTCAACACCACCTTGTTTGGAACAGCGATCCACTCCAACAGCTACCCACTTATAATATAATAAAGCTCTATCTTGTCCACTGCACTGTAGGATGCATTTCTTCAATGAACACTTACCACCTCTGAGTCAACCTTTCAAAGACAAGAACGTTTTGCTGTTTCTCACTCTTATACAGATTTCCTCCTTATGACATTAGGAAGATGATGCAATGTTCATGACTCTTTCCCAAGGCACTTGTACATGACTTACATCACTTTCATTCATCATCAGTAACATCATTATCCATTATCCTGGTTAGGGTTGTGGTGGATCCAGAGCCTATCCCAGAAATATTGTTGTGTACTTTGAAAACACCCTGGATAGGATGCCAGTCCATCACAGGGCACCATGCACAAACACTATCCTAGTCGACCCATCTACTGGAATGTATTAAATCCTAGAAGATGATCCAAATCATAACACCCTCATACATCTCACTAAAGCCTAAAACCAGTCTCTTTGTGCTCGTAGATCCACAATTGTGGAAAGAACTTCATTTGTTATGAAGATGCTTTCTTGGCTTCTTCATGTACTGCCTGAAGACACAGCTATTCTGAAAGCACATATATATTGATGTAAAAACACTTTTGGCCCTTGCTGTCTGTGTATACTATCGAATTAAATTCACAATTCTGCTTCTCACATTTAAGGCCCTACTTAATCATGTTCCCACTTACCTCACTAACTACTTGGACAACTACACCTCTCCCTGCTTACTTTGATCCAGCTCATCAGGTCTACTAGCAATATGAACTTGAGCACCATGGGTGGAAGAGCCTTTAGTCACATTGCCCCTAAGCTCTGGAATTCCCTTCCCCATCACATCCGCAACTGTGAATCCATTTCAAGATTCAAAAGTTCTTTAAAAACTCACCTCTTCAGGCTTGCATTTTCTCTGTGACATGGTTACATAATACTTAATTGTAATATGTGTTTTAGTGTTTTAAATATAATATTGTATTATTGTGTTTTAGTGTTTTGTGAATTGTATTTGCATGTTTTGTTTGTGAAGTGACCTTGGGTAGTATAATAATAATAATAATAATAATAATAATAATAATAATAATAATAATAGGGCTCACGGTGGCTTAGTGGCACGTTCGCCTCACACCTCCAGGTCCGGGGTTCGATTCCCGTGTGCGGAGTTTGCATGTTCTCCCCGTGCTTTCCTCCCCCAGTCCAAAGACATGCATGGTAGGTTGGTAAATTGTCCATAGTGTGTGAGTGTGTATGTGATTGTGCCCTGCGATGGATTGGCACCATGTCCAGGGTTTACACCGCCTTGTGCCAGATGCTTCCCGGGATAGGCTCCAGGTTCCCCGTGACCCTGAAGAAGGAATAAGCGGTAGAAGATGGATGGATAATAATAATAATAATAATAATAATAATAATAATTGCTATTATCATTGTTATCCATCCATCTTCTACCGCTTATTCCTTCTTCAGGGTCACGGGGAACCTGGAGCCTATCCCGGGAAGCATCTGGCACAAGGCAGGGTATTATTATTATTATTATTATTATTATTATTATTATCATTATTATTATTATTATTATTATACTGTATGTGTATATGTGTCAAAGCATGGTCTATTTTGTCCTGTGATTACCCTCTTGATGTTATTCTTAGCATTTATGACAAGATACATGCTTTAACAGGTTACATGTAAACCTTTGTCAGTTTCCCTACATTTTTACTGTTGTAACCAGATGAGGGAAATAAAGGAACTACAGTAGGCAGTAGATACGACTTTGCACTGAGATTCCACATCGCTGTGATTACGTAATTAGCTGGAATAAAATGAGCAACTAATGCTAGAGGAACTATATGCTCCAGTTTACAAAGGTTTAAAAAACAGCTTTGTAATGATATATGATGATGTACCACAAAAATTCTGGAAGTAATTTTAAACTGCAGCGTTCCTTCCACTTTGTAGTGGTGCAATAGTTCATATTTAGATTTTTGCATTATTACAAATAAGACAGATTTATGAATAACATTCAATTAAAGCAAGTGTAGAAATGCCTGCAAAGAACTAAGAAATTGAAAGTCTCCAACATACTCCTTGGATGTGTTTACATGTCTCTTCTGTCTCTCTCATTATCGAAGCTCTCCCAAGGACTCTTCACTTCATTAAGGCCGTCATTAAGGTTCAGAAAGGCAAACCTGTCAGAATTTGAGTTTTAAAAATTCAGTGTCACTAGATTCTCTTGCTGTTAGGAAAAAACCCACAATCTTCTGCAAAAATGATTGACACCAGAAGACATACATTTAAAGATTAAATCTTTAACAATTAATAACAAAAATGCTGTTATTATTCAATTCAATTCAATTAAATTTTATTTGTATAGCGCTTTTTACACTAGACATTGTCTCAAAGCAGCTTTACAGAAATATCAACACGGTATACAGATATTAAAGGTGTGAATTTATCCCAACTGAGCAAGCCACTGAGTGGCGACGGTGGCAGGGAAAAACTCCCTAAGATGTTTTAAGAGGAAGAAACCTTGAGAGAAACCCGACTCAGAAGGGAATCCATCCTCATCTTGGTAACAACAGATAGTGTGAAAAAGTTCATTATGGATTTATATGAACTCTGTATGGCCTTAGGAGCAGCTGCAGTCCCAGCAATCAGGAATTGGAGTAGATGAGAGCTCCATCCAGATGCAGGACATCCGAAACAGATCAGGCAGGTCCGGAGAGCAGAAAGGATCAGGATCTCTAGTATCTACATAAACTTGTGCGTGGCTCGGCAGAAGGAGAGAGGGGGAGAAAAGACTATTATGACTGTGCTTAGCAGAATAGAAAGTCTAGTCAGGGTAGGCTTGAGTAAACAAATAGGTTTTAAGCCTAGACTTAAACACTGAGACTGGGTCTGAGTCCCGAACACTAATTGGAAGACTGTTCCATAACTGTGGGGCTCTATAAGAGAAAGATCTTCACCCTGCTGTAGCCGCCACTATTCGAGGTACCATCAGATAGCCTGCATCTTTTGATCTAAGTAGGCGTGGAGGATCATAGAAAACCAAAAGGTCGCTTAGATACTGTGGCGCGAGACCGTTTAATGCTTTATAGGTTAATAAAAGTATTTTATAATCAATGCGAGATTTCACTGGTTGCACCGTTGTAGTGTTGATAAGATCAGGGTGATATGGTCGTATCTTCTAGTTCTAGTTAGGACTCTAGCAGCTGCATTCTGGACTATCGGGAGTTTGTTTATGCTCCTACTGGAACATCCAGACAGTAAGGCGTTACAGTAATCTAATCTAGAGGTGACGAATGCATGAACCAGTATTTCTGCATCATGTAGTGACAGTATGTTTCTTATCTTAGAAATATTTCTGAGATGAAAGAAAGCTATCCTAGTAATATTATCTACATGAGCATCAAATGATAGACTGTAGTCAATAATCACTCCAATTGCTGTACATGATGAAACAGAAAGACCATCAAGAGTAACCATGTGATCAGAAAGATTACTTCTAGCTACATGTGGTCCTATTAAAAGTATTTCTGTCTTATCAGAATTAAGTAAAAGGAAGTTAGTTAACATCCAATGTCTAATGTTGTTTACACATTCTTCAACTTTACTAAGCTTCTGTCTGTCCTCCGGCTTGGCTGAAACATACAACTGTGTATCATCAGCACATAACCGTGGGAGCTAATTCCATGTTTACGAATAATTTGTCCTAGAGGTAGCATATATATATATATGCTAGCTCTAGGACAAATTATTCGTAAAGTAAAAAGCAGTGGGCCTAAAACAGAAACTTGAAAAAAAATTATGATAGTAAATGTTTCAAATCTACATTTTAACACCATGTTTCAGGTACCAGGCTAGGGGGTTTATGTATGGAAGCAGCAGCCAATAAAAGGTTTAATACTTTCATTAAATCTAGCACGTTTGCCTCACACCTCCAGGGTTGAGGGTTCGATTCCCGCCACTGCCCTGTGTGTGCAGAATTTGCATGTTCTCCTCGTGTTTCAGTGGTTTACTCCGGGTACTCCGTTTTCCTCCCCCAGTCCAAAGACTTGCATTCTAGGCTGATTGGCATGTGCAAAGTGTCCATAGTGTGTGAACGGGTGTGTGATTGTGCCCTGTGATGGATTCACACACAGTCCAGACTTTACCCCGCCTTGTACCCCATGCTCCCTGGGAAAGGTACCATGTTACCCGTGACCCTGTGTAGGATAAGCAGTACAGAAAATGGATGGATGGATGGACATCTGAGCTGAGATAATAAAGGTGTCCATAGATTTCCTTTTAAAGGTGAAGGGCAACCTGACTGCAAAAAAGGTTTAGAATACCAGACTATACTGCAAGCAAACATGTTGAATCTTGACTCTTAATACATTCTTATTTATTTATTTACTCATTGCCAGGGGTGGCCAGTGGCACAGTGGTATCTTTAGTTTGTTACTAATGATGATACTGAATTCGTAACATTACTGTTTTAGACAGGGGTTCCCAAACCAGTTATTGTGACCCCATGTGGGGTCGTTCGATTTACAAACGGGGTTTTAAAAGAAACTCACAATCTCCTCTTTTGTTTTATTAATTTATTTACAAATGACAAATAATAACTATTTTGTATGCTAATATTTGAAATTGTTACTGAGAGTCACATTCAACTAAGCCACATTTAACTTCAAGGTGTACATACTGTACTACACTAGTCTTTTTCAAGATCCTGAATTGAGCAAATAAATGTACAGATTTCCCTCTCGGTCTAAACAAACTAGTTAAACAAACTAGTCTTGTGTTTCAAATTGCATATTAATGTTCTATTCTAGACCATTATTTCACTAACTGTTTTTCTTATTTAGCTGTCAAACCTAGCGAAAGGTCCTTTTTTGTTAGTTTGCTGTTGTTGTTGTTGTTTTTGTGTACCAGTCTTCTTGATTTTCTAGATCAGTAAATACTTTTGAATATAATGTCAAAGCTTTTGATTTGAGACACAGGCCAATGATAACATGACAACTGCAGAAAGGTTTAAGAGAGACAGACCTTGTCAGCCTGTTTGTCAACGCTGCTGTGCATGAAATCACTAAACATTTTGTCGTTTGACTTGGAAACCAGATGGACAGGGATGTTTTGGCTCTGACATGCCATGCAGTGAATGTCTCTATTATTCCTCCAGATGTACCCAAGATACACAGGTGAGTGTGTGAACAACATGGCTTGCTCTACCACTGTTTCTAAGTGTACATGTAAAGTCATTTGTCAAGAATAGACCCGACTCCTCTGCTTCATGCCAGGTCATACTGTATCACACCACCCCTGGCAAGGAGTATTTTCATATAAAAACACAACACTTCACATTAGACTGGAATTCAGTGCAAGGAATATTCAGGTGTTTTTACTCACTTACATTATACATACCGTATGTATGTTACAGATGTACTGTACTTAATAAAATATTCAAATATTACACTAGTCCTTAATTATAAATAATTTTGTAGTTTACAGAGGACGTTTGGGAAGCTCTGGCATAAGATAATAAGATTAATGTTATGTCAGTTATTACTTTTGTACCTTGCAAGACGACAAACAAATATTTCTTAGGTGTGTGTGTGTGTGTGTGTGTGTGTGTGTGTGTGTGTGTGTGCCTTTTATGTCCAATGGGGATCCTACTCAGGCCATACACAGCTAAGGGAAGCAATATTATGCCATTTTCTCTGGATGTTGATTTGTATTTTGCTATATAGATTACCACCCTGGTAAAAGCATTAGGTCTTTCAGCAACTCCATAGCTACACCTCTGTCAGTCCTCTTAAGGAAATGAAAACTTCTGCTATGGACTGAATACAAAAGAGAAACCATTAAGATATGTATATATATACATACATATATATATATATATATATATATATATATATATATATATATATATATATATATATATATATATATATATATATATATATATATATATATAAAACCCAACAGAAACCAGAAATTCTAAAGGTTTCCACTACGACTACTATTAAGATCATTTTGTGTTTCATCATCAGTGTAGTGTGTTTTTTGGCCATATTCTATTAGGATTTAATGGTTTGTATTGGTTTCCACTAGACATAAACATGCCTGCAATGGAACCCAACAAATTACCAGTAGAGACCCACCATGACCATTATAGTTTCCATTAAAACCAATACAATTCACATTATAACCATTAAAACCATTAGATTTTCTGCAGGGTATGGCAGTCAGTTTATTTATTTATTTATTTTTATTTTATTCACACACACACACACACACACACGGATGTTATGAATGCGTTTTTCAAGTGTGCGGCTCTTTACAGTCCACCTTAAAAAAAGGAAAAAAAAAAAAAAAAAAAAAAAAAAAGTAGTATAGTTTCCTGAAACGCCCCGTGCCTAAAGCCGCACACACACACACACACGCGCGCGCGCGCTCACACTACCTGCCAGCCAAGTGTGTGTGAGACTGTGTCTAAATTGAAGTTAAACACACTGACAGGATCTGGGTTGAGTCGCTTTCTTTATTATTATTATTATTATTATTATTATTATTATTATTATTATTATTATTATATTATAATATAATAGTATTATTATATGTCCAAAGGATTTCAATGTGTGTGTGTTGTTGCTGCTGCTGGTTTTAAATGTCAGTTCTGATTGAAGACTAAAGGCGGAACATCATATACAGCGTGTGGAACATGTAAAGACGTCTTTTCAGCTCTCCAACACCTTAAACTTCCTTTAAAACAAACAACAACAACAACAACAACAACAAAGACACTAATGACGTTGGACCTCGGACACATCAGGAGTTTTATTCACATCTGGACTTCCACTTCACCTTGACGGATTTCTCTCCCAGGTAGCTGCTGGAGTGTTTCTAAACGGTGACAATGTTGGATAACGACAGGTATGCAGGCAAGAAGAGGAAGAAGCCTGTCCAAAAACAGTAAGTTGTGTTAGTTAGATTAATACCCGATGCTTTGCTGATAGAAAATGTGCTCTTTTTTTTAATTATTATTATTTTTTAAAGTGAGTAAGCTGTAAACATGTATCAACAGGTAGCTGTAGTAGACTGTAAAGCTATAAAGTGGACAGCCACATTGTTGTTTGCTTATTTGTTTTGATTGGGAAACCTGTTTTTTTTATTAATAATATTATTTTTATTATTGAAGTTGTTGTTTTGTTGTTGTTATTATTATTATTATTGCCATTCATAATATAATTGAGCATAATTGTTAATCGTCAAAGACTGACTAGAAATCCTAAATCGCACCCCACTAGATATTTAGTGCGCTCCGCATTGCGTAGCTCCCATTATATATGTGTGGTGTTTAGGGCGCCTATGTAGTGAACAAGAAGGGATTTGGGCACGAGCGCAGTTCGAGCGCAGGAGCTTTGCTCGCACGCGATGCTCGTGAGAGGGAGGGGGGAAGAGCCGGGCTCCTCTGGCCTCAAGTATGTTAGTGTAATCTGATATACACTACACCCCCCCTTCCCCCACCGCCCTTTTCTCTCTCTCTCTCTCTTTTTTAATGTGGGAAAGCTCTTTTCCCTCTCCACTACCCCTCTGTTGACATATTTTAGGACCCGCTCTGTTTTTTTTCCCCTCTCTTCTTTTTCTTAAAAGGAAAAAAAAAAAAAAGTTGTTCACACGAAACGGACTGAGCAACCCCAGAAATGAGTGAAACGCACGCGAGTCGAGAAGCTGCCTCTGCGCATGCGCACAAGGCTCTGCCTCATTAGCGCCATTATTATTGTCTACTGTATGTCAAGGAAACATGAGCTTGGCTGAAGATACATTCTGCTACCATGACTAGAGAATATGCTCATTTTGATGTGCTCGGCGTTTTATACACAATCAAAAGGTTTTCAGTTACAGTCCAACTTGATCCTTATCACGTTTAGCAATCCATGGATTGCAAACAAATAAACAAACAAACAAAACAATGACATTTTTGAATATGTTACAACTCTGAGGGTGATGGATTAACTTTCCTATTTAGATAGGTGTGTGTGTGTGTGTGTGTGTGTGTGTGTGTGTGTGTTTACCCAAATGTTACCGTATTATCAACATACTGTTACAGAAATAGACCAGGATAAGGTTCTTATACAGATGCAAGTATGTATATATGGTATGATTGCATAATAATAATAATAATAATAATAATAATAATAATAATAATCACCTCAGACATTAACTGGACATTTTTTAAATCAAGTGTTATATTCATAAATGTAAGGAGTAAACATTAAATGTGGGTTGTGGAGTTTTGTGAATTTTGCTGTTTTATACATACATAATCTTGCATTTTTGTTATACTATGTGCTTCTGGTTTTGTTTATGTATTTTGTTTATTTATTATATATATATTTTTTTGCATAACCTAGCTGGCATCAATTTGTTTTCAGTGCTGTGAAAATGTTGTAGGTTTGAACGCCCTATAGTTTTGGTTGTTGATTTTAGGCTCGTGTATGCTATATACTTAAAGAATCTTAAATATTATCATACTATTTCATATCTGTAAGTAGACTGAAACCGATACTGCACATGGACCACCTCATTCCTTCCTTTCGGTCTATCACATAAAACCTCATCTCGCGAATCTATCTCGGTGACGATTGCGACATGTGTTTTAGATGTGTAACATGGTTGATGTGTGATGAGTTCACATTTCATCCGAGTGATTCATATTTAGCAGGCCAGTACTGGGCGCCAGCCAGGCTAAGATCATTTGCAAATGGCGAAGACTGTTGGACTTCACAACCTCGACGCAAGCACGCATGTTTAATTTTAAACCAGAAGAGCGTAGCCATAGCACATCTTGACTACACCTGTGCTCGCTTGCGTTTCGAGCGTGTGTAATTATGTTTCGCCTACTTGTTTGCATTACATTTTATTAATGAACCGTCGAACAGAACCTTGCATGTTCAAAGACAAACACAGTCTTGCCAGTCTAAACATAGTCCCATTATTAGCAGGGAGGAAGTCGGGGAGTGGTTTTTGATGTGGCTTTGAAGAGAGGAGGTTTAATGTTTCCCAAATAGACGTTGCTTTGGCTGGACACCGTCAGGATGGTGGAGGCTAGAGAGTAGCAGTTCACAACAACACACACACAGAGGTGGCTTTCTCAAAAATACACATTTACACCATGTAGATTATTATAAACAAGATCTATTGCTTCTTTGTCCCTGAGTGCACTTTCACCCAACACACAATATCCTAAGAAAACTACAATTAGACTACAATTATAAAACTATACCATTAAACTGTAACAAAATACCACATTGTACACATATATAAAAGCTAACGTTTTATATGGATGATGGTTGGATGTAAAAACAAACAAACAAACAAAAAAACCCAGACAGTCCATTTTTAAAAACACTACAATGACTATAATTATAATCGAGAGACTATAGTCTACGATAGATGTGCGCTGTGTGTCACATGATTTCATAGTAGCCCAAATGGGACACATCAAAATGAAGCCTGTGTTGACATCTTTACTTATGTTGCATTCGACTAAATCTCTAAACTAAACTTCTGACTAGGATAAGCCGAAGAAAACTCTTCGGTGGTCTTCTCAAAACCGAGATCAGCAAGTGACGTCAAATCAGCATGGCCGCTCACAGCATCAATAACAAACAAAGTAGCACTTCTTTCTTTTAAATGAGTTATACTGTATATATACACAAGTATTTACTTCAGATCAATCAATACAAAGACATATTCACTTGTTAAATCTCTAACGCTGACTATACAGTTTTGAGGAGGTAAATATACATCACTCATCAGAGTTCGCTGGATAGGTTGTTTCTAACAAAAGACAGACATGGAGGTGTGCGTGGTTTTTTCTTACTTTGTAGTTTGATTTGGACGGTCATTATGAGGAAATTATGTCATTATGAGTTCAAACTTCCACACTTCCAAAGTAAGACGAACTCAGATTACTCTACTTCATGGTAGCTGATAATCCTGATGTTTCTGTTGTTTGTTCAGCGTACAAAACATCGGCCCATTTTACGTTTGATTTTTTTTTTTGACTGATATAAGGTTTATACACAGATTTTTTAAGACCCTTAAATTTTAAACAAGTCAATGTGTCTATAATTACTTTGGTAGGTAATAAAATATAAATAAACAGCTATAAAATAAAATCCTAGAAACGTTGCAATTGTAGGTCACACAATTCTAATCTCTTATTTATTCTAGTCATTGTTTATGATGGCTTGGCCTTAATTTGTGTTTTCTCCCCCCACAGATGTTGTTAGATATGCACTTGTCAAGCTTCTCTAGTTTAAAACAAGTCCTGCTTTCCTTTTCCTTCAATAGGAAACCCGCTACTGATGCCACCAAGTCCAATCCATCGAAGAGGCACAGGGATCGCTTGAATGGCGAACTGGACAGGCTGACCAACATCCTGCCGTTCTCTGAGAATGTGTGTACTCGCTTGGACAAACTCTCAGTCCTGCGTCTGAGCGTGGGATACCTGAAAGTGAAGAGCTTCTTCAATGGTTAGTTTGAAACCAGTTTGTTTTATTTGAATACAAGTCAACGTGGTTTTTGTTCAATCCGAAATCTATAATGTTTATTGGTCACTATAAGGAATGAAGTGTTTGCTTTAGGGTCATGACCTAACTCAAGTCAGTAACCTAATCTAAGGAAACAAGGAAATTATTTTTGAAACATTCTCCAGCTCAGGTAATCATTGTAATCGAGTCCAGATGTGTTTCCATTGTGATTTAAGTCACGAAACATTTCATGGTACTAGGCTCCATAGAGCAGCCTACAGGGTTCTTCAGTTTGCTCTTTGGATGTTAACCCGCTCGATTGCACTTTCATACATACTGTTTCTTTTACAGAAACGGTTCAAAATAGAACCTCTAACTGTCCAAAGAACCCTGAAGAAAGACGTTTTCTCCCCTTAGACTGTTATCCCAAGCTGAATCTACAGATTGTCATGATGTCACGACACTCTACAGGGTTTATAGTGACTATGGCGGCCATCAAGATGAATATCCTGTGCACAGGAATGATTAGCATGTGGAGAATCTGATTTAATAAACCTGGAGTACATCCTCACGACTTATACTGGTGGCTCATAAACTGTTAAAGATCAGACAAGTTCATATCAGAAATGAACATCTGCTATGAGACAAATGCCATGCATGACCTGAAATAATGACCAAATGTCTAGACAGTTTGACCTTTAATTCTTTTACTGGATTTCTATCCATTGGCCCTCGCAGCAAATCTATCCATATTCCGGGACGCAGCGATACACTGCCATTAGATATATTATGATAAAAATCTGTTTGGCTGGGATTAGAATAAATTGATGCCAAACATGCACTGAACAAAGGAGAAACACGTGCTTATTGAAATAACTATGCCAGTGAAATGAACATACATGAGCGTCTTTTATCTTGCATCAAAGCGATTAGTCATACAAAATGCCATTGAGTCAATCGTTTGGCTTCATCAGTCATGAAACACTCATAAAAACGCTGGGCTGTCTCTCTATTCTTGTGCTTAACTACACATCTTAACCACACCTTATTGGGCCTAGTCTATTGTTAGAGAAAAAATTACTTCAAAACCGATCTCTTTCATAGATGGACATTTTCCTGAAATGAAGCACATTAAGAATAACTAACAATTTTGAATTATACTGATTGGCCATGCCGTAAAAAACAAAAACAAAAAAAACAACAACGTTATTTATGTAACACATGCAAATGATTTACACAAGATCTGGAGTGTTTTTGTTTCTTCTTCCAATGCCTGGAAGTTTTCACTTAAGATGTTGTTAATCCTTATGCCTCGACTCCTCCCTGCATTTATGACACCCCTAGTGTCTTACCCTATTCCTCATTTCGCACTTTTTGTACGAGCATGCCACACGAAGCGTCCTGTGTTCAGCAAATTAACCGCCACTGAATGTCTGGTAACATGCAGAAGCATCATAGACAAAGCTTCAAGCTGGTTTCATGCTAATCAGTAAAGTGTTCTGTTTTGTGCAGCACTCTATAAGTAGCTCTTGGCCAGTCAGTAGGAGAGCAGAAGGTTTATCTGAGTCTGGAGTCCGCTCCAAACTATATGAGAGCAAATTCCTTCCACTCATACTTAGCATTCGCTTAATCTGGCGCACCAACATTCATTTTTCCAGAATTGTGTCAACCGGAGCGGAATCACACATGCTGTAAATATTGCTAGAAGACGTCTTGCTGATATCAGAAGTTCTTAATCATTACGAGGCCCATAAAAACTTTGCCCGCTTTATCCGTTATCCTTAACCTGTTTTTGTTTGGCTTAACAAGCATCAAGAGATGATTATGTGTTATGGGAAATCCACACTATCTAATCAGAGTTCTCATGTTGAGAATGTTCACATGATCACAGTGTGTTACAGTGTTACTTGTTGACTGATGCAGAAGCAGACTTCTGTTCCAATTCTTTGCCCATAAT
Organism: Ameiurus melas; assembly: GCA_012411365.1. Lineage (NCBI taxonomy): Eukaryota > Metazoa > Chordata > Actinopteri > Siluriformes > Ictaluridae > Ameiurus > Ameiurus melas. The sequence continues at coordinate 9,724,303 of CM022758.1, forward strand.
TCATAATTTACTCTAAAAGTGCTATTAGTGTCAGCAACTTCAAACTGTTTTACGGGTAGGCATGCTATTAAAAAAAATAAAAAAATGTAAGTGCTAGGAGGCACTTTTTATTTCAATATACTGTATAGTACATCAAAGATAACCATCAGTGGAAACATGATAGCTTGACTCACTGAACATTTTCAGGCCCATACTCATCCCAAGGAAACTTCCAGAAGAACCACACATAGTTTTTCATTTTTCATAAACTGTCATGAGAGGTTCTGTATCCGGACTCCTACACTTTGTCATGCGATATTAAGTAGACTTCACCTGCAAATGATTAAGTGAGTGGTTTCAAAGATGTCTGATTGTGTTGGCTAGGTGCAAACATTTAAATGAACAATACTTAAAATGGCTGACATTTTGTAAACTGTCCGGTATCAGATTGCTGTATTGTGATTCCAGGCCCGATTCCTTACAAGCCTTTGTACACAGTTGAATGTGATTCATTGTGGTTCTGCACATTGTCTTTGTATTCCTCTGACTGAGTTTAAATGTGCATGATTATGTGTTTTTGAAAATGTACAAAGAAAACGGGTTTGGCTGTGATCCATCTAGAGCTTCACATAGACAACGCTCAAAGACGTCGTCTTGCAACTTTCCATTCGGTTTCACAATGACACAATGACATTCCAACACAAATATTTTCCTCCTTGAGCGTTTGAGGAAACGCTTAGCACGCAAAGTGGATCTGTGTAGAAAAAAATACACCTCTTGTTAAGAAGAGGAGAGTTTACACCTCAAGATCTGACTAGGAACAGATGTTTGAACCATTAGTTAAGAGCTAAATCTTTGCTTTGGAAATTGGAAACTGAACCAGCTAAAACATCCATTTATAATGTCTTTTGATAATCCTAACTTTATGATATGGGGCTTTTGTACTTTCTTTGAGGGTCATACACTTTATTCAGATTTCACTGCGACACAGTGTTCAATCAAGGCACCAAAAAGCCATTTAATTTTTAGCAAATGTGCACCTATCAAAACAACCTTACACCCCCATGCAAACTGCCGGATTATCAGATCCTGGCGTCTAAATTTAGACATATATTGGGCTAGTCCATCTTTGTTTTAAATCGTAATGACGCCAGCACATCGGTTCCTTTTCTCAAGCCTTTGATTATCATCTTGGAAAATGATAAAGATCAGACGAGCAAAATCCTCAGTGGAGAAAGATGGGCCTCTACGGATTCCAGATAAGCAAGCACACAACCTGGCTTGTGTGGATCTGAGCTGGGTGAAAATAAATGAAGGGTTCTAGCTTGTTCTGTCAAACCGTACTTCCAAAATGTGCAAATATACTGTACCACCTGATGGAGAGGTTGGAGCTTATTTACGCTCGTGCTAGAATTGTTTAGAAAGTGTTTGGTAGAAAAACAGTGAGCGCCACCAGGTCTTTCTGCTGAAATTACCTTTGGAATGTGGTCTGGTTTGTTCCTGTTTATGTGCATAAACAGAATTGAATAGCTGAAGAACTGATGAATAGATCTTTCATCATAGTAATGACAGATTCATAGAAAGTGAACACAAGTCTCCGAATTTTGCGATAGGTTTCAGAACTGATTGCAGGAGTTATCTATTCTCTACCTATTCAAAGGACCCGCTGTGCTTTGGATTGTGAGTAAGACCATAGTAAGTGCATGCTTGTGTGTGTAATCCATGTGATAAGCAATTTGAAGCAATAAGATTAGTAAAGGCGTAGTCATAAATTATGTTTTATTATTGCTCAACCCTCTACAGACACCCTTCAAGAAAGAACCTGGTGAATCGGCTTTAACTTGGACCACAAACAAACGGTCAAAATATTATAAAATCTGGACTGTTTTTTTTTCTTCCATTTCATTCACACACATATAAGATATATTTTAATAGCATACCCTTTGAATTAAACCAGAAACCTCTTTATTTACTGTCAAATGAGACGATCAGTTAAAGTCTTCATCTCATGTTCAACTTGTGGCAAGTTGCAAGAAAAAGTATGTGAACCTTTTGGAATTTCATGGTTTTCTGAATAAATGTGTCATAAAATGTGATCTGATCTTCATCTAAGTCAGGGGTATTGACGAATATGATGTGTCTAAAAAAATAACACAAAATAAATCTGATCTTTTATGTCTTTATTGAGAACAACCAAAAAAATCTCATAGTGCTTGTGGAAAAAGTATGTGAACCCTTGAGTTAATGACCTCAAAAAAAGCTTTTTTTTCACACCTGGAGTCTCGTTAAGAAAATGAGTTTGGAGATGTCGACAACAGCTACTTTGGTAAAAACCCCTCAAACTTTTGGAGTTTGCTCTGCACAAGAAGCACATGATGTTTGATGTACGATCAAGAATAGTTGATTTACATAAAGCTGGCCTGGCAAGGGTCACAAAGTGATTTCAAAGACCTAGAAATCCACCAGTCTACAGTTAGGCAAACATTCTACAAATGGAGACACTTTGGGACTGTTGCTACTCTACCAAGAATTGGGCGCCCAGTCAAAATAACACCAAGAGCACATCGAAGACGCATTTATGAGGTAAAGAAACAGCCCAGAATGACAGCCAAAGATTTGAAGGCATCTTTGGAACTGTCTAACATCTCTGTTCATGAGTCTACAATACGTAAAACATTGAACAAGCAGGGTATCTACGGCAGAACACCATGAAGGAAGCCACTGCTTACTAAAAAGAACATTGCTGCACACCTGAAGTTTGCAAAAGAGCACACTGACACTCCACAGCGGTACGGCAAAATGTTTTGTGATGAAACTAAGATTGAACAAATTGGAAAAAGCACACAGCACTACATCTGGTGTAGAAAGGGCACGGCATATCATCATGAAACCATCATCCCAACTAAAGTATGGTGGAGGAAACTCATGATTTGGGCCTGCTTTGCTGCATCAGGGCCTGGCCAGCTTGCAGTCATTGAGGGGAAGATGAATTCCCAAATATATCAGACAATTCTTCAGGATAATGTGAGAATGTCTGTACGTCAGCTGAAACTGTGTGGAAGTTGGGTGATGCAACAGGACAACGACCCAAAACACCAGAGCAAGTCCACAACAGAACGGCTTTAGAAAAACAAAATCCACCTTTTAGAGTGTCCAAGTCAGAGCCCAGACCTCAACCCAATAGAGATGCTATGGAATGACTTGAAGAGAGACATACACATGAGACATCCAAAGAATACGACCGAGCTAAAGTAGTTCTGCCAGGAAGAATGGGCTAAAATCCCTCCTGAACGATGTGCAGGTCTGATCCACAGCTACAGGAAGTGCCTGGTTGAGGGTATTGCAGCCAAGGGGGGTCAACCAGTTATTAATTCTAAGGGTTCACTTACTTTTTCCACTGCCATTTTGAATGTTGAATGAGTGTGTTCAATAAAGACATGAAAGGTCAGAATTTTTTTTATGTTATTCTTTTAGGCACATCATATTTGTCAATACCCCTGACTTAAAAGATCAAATCACATTTTATGACAAATTTATTCAGAAAACCATGAAATTCCAAAGGGTACAAATACTTTTTCTTGCCACTGTAGCTTGCATAGACTTCCTCTCTCGTAATTGGAAAGCAGAAGTCGAGTGTGGTCTTGTCTCATATCCATCTATAGAAGAAAGATCCGGATTTCCTTTGAAGGTGCTGAGGGCAGGATTTCCACGTTTGAATAGTGTTAACAGATCATAATAAATGAATTTCCTATCATTCATTTGGAGATACTGTATTCACTTCCTGTTATATTTCTTATTTACAAACAGGCGTGATGAGACCTGATATTTATTATAAGATTGCATTTTGCAGTACTAATATTGTAGACTCCTGCAACATGCAAATTAGCAATTTAACAGTAGAGAAGCAGTGATAACGGTAAATAAGGACAGAAAAGAACCTGAAAGACCCGGTAAAGCTTCTCCAACCCTACTCATTATTCGCTGTTCCTGAATTTTTCAGTGCACAGAATAAACATCCTAGATCTCACACAAACACCCCCCAAACCAGGACCATCCATTTCCATCATCACTTACATCATACTGTAGTCTTGCAAGCTAGACGTCTAGCTAGTGAGCCCGGTATGTTTTGTCAAATAAACATGGCCAAGAAGATGACCACATGACCACAGGTTGACCTTTTCTCATAACTTGTATGTACAGTAGACTGAGCTTTTGCGCATGAGACTGCAACTCAACCTTCTCCTAACTACTCTACACCTGGTCTTTCCACAGGTTGTGAGGAACAGATACTGGAACATCAAAATCTTGCTTACCTCAGTTTGGCTTTATGATCATTTTAAGCATGCATTAAATATAAATATGGCATTTGTGAAGAAAAAAATACAAAAATAAATAAATTATATGCATTGTAACACTGCATAAGTGACTTAGTTAAGTGGTTAACCAGTTATGCCATTTTATTCAAAATAGTCTAATTTACCAAAAGATTTAGCTGCCCATTTTCTCTGTAAGCATTCAACACAATTTACAATACACACATCCCAGACAACACAACACACAACATATTGACCATCCATATATCCCAATATTGAACCTTAAGATGCGTTTGTAGTCATATTCCAGCCACAAATGGTAGTCCTTTGATTAGTCTCAATGTTAGTATCCTTGAATTCCGGCTCTTGGCAGGTTTTGCAGTTTTACCCTGTGTTTTATAACTGCACTTCAACAGTTTCATACTCTCTGTCTGTTGAATGTTGAATGAATGTTGTTGGGAGTACATACAAAGTTTGTAATGTTCTGCCTGAAGCAACATTTCTTTTTCCAGTCTCTCTGTAAGCAAACTTACCCAGAACATTGTATGAAAAAAATTGCACTAGACCAGATTTGGGAAAACCTTCATTCTGCAGATCAGCTTTTGGACTGAGCACCAATGAGTGTGAGGTTAATGTTTGGGGACCCAATGTTTACTGCAATCAACACACTCCTGTCTCTCCTGCAAGGGTCCCTCGGGCCTCTGTAAGCACCGCTGACAAGAATGCTTCCTTATCTGAACAGCTGCCGCAGGAAAAAGCCAGGATGTGGCCTCTCCCTGCTCCGGCCGTCTACTCTAGTCACGCAACTGTTTGGCTGCTACCCATTAGCTCTCTATTGTCTCATTTATTGTCCACACGCACACACACACACACACACACACACACACACACACACACACACACACACACACACACACACACAAGTCATATTTTTTTTACTCCAAAAGCTGAATCCTACACATCTTTTTTTTTTTTTTTCCACTGCTTCCACTAGAGCTTTGTTTGTTTCAGGCTCTTTTTTTTTTTACTTGGTCTTTGTTCCCTGCAGAGATCTGCCTGCTGTTTTCCCTCACCCTTACTTAACTACTGAATATAGACGCATCGTATTATTGACTCACTACTCTTGCTCTTGGAATAAGCTTGTTTGCACGTTATTTAAAGCAGGGCCTTTTAGATTGCTGGTTTCAACAACAGCGAGTTAGTTTGGTAAATCCTACGCAAGGTTTTTTTTTTTTTTCTTCTCCTGTCTTTGTCTTTATTCAGTCTCCCAGAGCAACTCGTGCAAGTCTGAACGTGCCTTTCTGTCTCAGATGGTGCATGGTTCCTTTGACATGAAACAAAAGCTTAGTTTAAGATTAAAATTGTGGTGGATGATGGGGCCAAGATGTGAATGTGGTTTGTGTGTTTTCTGGAGAAACTATTGCATGGTTTTGCTGATCATGTAGCAATACAAGTTCTTGATTCGATTAGTTCGATGAAACAGGCTTTTACAGTGATAGGGCATGATTTAAGCAGTTATCCATTCTTGGTGTCTTAAATGTTTTTACTCAGGATGGTGAAGACATAGTGACAATAGTCAAAACCAGCACAAAACATTCAAAGGCAGTTTCATGTTCACTGACTATGTGCTATGTGTGCCTTTAGGATAAGGGCCTGCCTTGGTTTCAGTTTAGTCAGATTGTTGTTTCATAGTTTGTGAAGAATGACTCGACAAAAAGACAAAAGTGTAATAGTAAACCATTTAAAACCATCCAGATTAACTGTGTGCATCGCTGTGCACCGCTACTGCCCCGAAAATATCCACAGTTGAAATAACAATCACAGAACCGGGAACTAAGAGTAAATTTGACTTTGGTGTGGTTTTCCTTTAAATTCACACCACTTTGTAGTGTCATTGGAAAGAACTAACATTGTTCATTGTCTATCTACATTGCTATTTATGCAGGATTTAGGTCTGCCCCAAAGCCATAGTGTGTATTGGAAATCTAAGAGATAGCGGCTTGGAGATACATTTTAAGATATAGGTATTGGTATACCAATAAGAATAAGGAAACCCAGAGTACCAAGTGGTTATTTCTATAGACCTGCACTTCCTGCTGTAATCATAAATATACATAACATGCTCCTGCTGAACATTCTGTATTTTAACACATTTAATGCTGTTTGCTCTTTCCTTGTGTTTTCTATCTCAGAGAGTTTTTTGTGACAATGTCTTGGTATTATACTGGATTAAATTCAATATAGCTATGACACAACAACCTTGTCTGACACAGAATCCAGATACAAGCATAATCTACCTTCTTTATTTGTTTTATTTTATTTATTTTTTAATTTCTGTAGGAAATATTGCCAAAACAAGATTAATAGTACTCAGTAGTACTTAAAATGTCTATTTGGGTAGCAATGGCTTGATTTTTTATAAGAGTTATTACTATACAACTAGCACACTGTAGTAATTCGGAATCTAAAATTATGAAATCTGAAATAAGTGTGAAATGTGTGGCTAATTATTTGAGGACTATTAATCAACCATTAATGAAAAAAAAACCTCTTAAAACTGGTTATTCAAATTGTTGTCTGATTAAGTCTGTTTTGCCCCTGAGAAATTAGAGCTACAACTAAAGAGTCTTTTAGTAGTTCGCACATCTGTCAGTTACTACTACTTTAATTACTCGAGGTAAAAAAGATTTTAACCGGTATTTACATTTGCATCCAACTTGCTTAAAGAACTTTATGTTAGAAATGTCCACAGGTGTAACATCTGCTGTCGTTCCTCATGACATTTTTATAGCTGTATCAATGATTCAGTAAAGAAATTTGTTGTCAGCAACTTTTTTTTTTACTATCAGTGTTCTCAGTGCTGGTGATGACATGTTCAAACCGTCTAAGAAATGGTCGAGATACAATGGAGCAATTAAGAAAAAAAAGTTATATAAGCACAGTCTGTTCAAATGAAAGCAAAAAAGCTATGTTCACATCGTTCACGTTCTGTTTTACCTTGAGAAACAGGACAACTTTAAACTCTTATCGGGAGCTGCAACCACTGATTGTATATCATGAAGTTATATAGTTATATAGAGGCATTACATAAACCAAACCAATGCAAAAACACAACAACACAACGAAAAACATGTCAGGATTCACTGAAAACAGAAAAGGAAACATCTTGATTAGCACAAGGGGAAGAAATGCACTTTTTCAGTTTGTTATACAATAGCTTAGCGGGGGGAAAAAAGATTTCAATCGAAGTTGCTTGTGCTATTTTTTTTCTATTCAATAACTCGGCTTCCTTTAGGCAGGTTTTCAGCATTTGCATTCTCATTAATTCCATGCAAAGTTGACATCATCTAAAATAACATCATGTAAACATTAAAAAAATTATTATTTTTTTTAAAGGACAAAAAGAACCCAGTAGATTCATTTTGGCTCATAATGTCTCTGTAAACATCCTGTAGCTGTCCGTTTTCCACAGAGTCTCAGAACGACATGTTTTGTAACCAATCAGCAGCGAGCATGCAATGTTCAATAAGGACTCACCCGTTCCTTTGAATTAAGGTTGCTGTCTTTCTGAAGGTGTTGTTGCGTTTTTGGTTTGTTAATGTTTTTGGATTTTTTTTGCGCCACTTACAGGCCACCATATACCATAACCATAACCTTGCATGATATACGTCAGTTTGCGTAAATGAGCTAAATCAAACATAAAATGTGTTTGGTGTATTTGGTTCACTTGAAATTTGCAGCAATGACCCAGGATGATGCAAGCTGTCTTTTTTCTCCTTTACAGCCACCATGAAGAAAAACAGTTCGGAGTTTCTCACAGTGGATGGTTTAGACACCAGCAAAATGGATACCATGGGCTTCTCAGAGGGGGACCTTCTCCTTCAGGTGATTGATTGCATATTAGCACTAGGACTAAATTTTGATTATTTAATGACGTATAATGTGTTTATGTAATCCCCTTTATTACTCACAGTCAGCAGATGTGGGCATAGTGCATCTTGCATAACCCAGTAGAAATACAGAGCTATTAAGGTGGATGAAAAAAATAAATTTTTTTTGTTATGACAAGATAGTGTGTTCAGGCTCAGTTTATGAAAGAACGGTCATGCTTAGCAACAGCAAACAATGCAGTCTGGTCATTTCTCCTTTCTCTTGGTTTCTGCTGTACTCACGATCGCATTTGGTGTACAACCAATTGATTTGCAAGCAGGAGTCTGTAGTTATATTATAATGTCAAATGGTTTTATATAACATTAAATGATCTTATAGTGTATGCAGCGGAAAATATCTTTTTACTACAACACCTAGATAGTGAAACAAGCTTCTGCATCTCCGAGAGGGGCCAGTTCCTAGTACCATCACATTTATTACAAGACCATTGTCTTTTCTTTGTACTGTACGATAATTTCATGGATATCTGTGCATTTATTTTTCCTAGGCTCTTAATGGTTTTGTACTGGTGGTCACTGCAGAGGGTTATGTCTTCTACACGTCCCCAACCATTCAGGACTACCTGGGCTTCCATCAGGTGAGAGGCACTAGATACAGTGTAACAGTTACATTACTGAATGGTGACTCAGCTATTATACTTTGGGGAACAGTGTTACAGTTTCATTAAAAGGAAGCTCTGATATTGAGTGCTGATATTTGTATGAAAATTACTATTGGATCGCACATGAATTGAATTTGCATTGACTTATTTTTGACTAGATGCATCGTAAGTGCTTTATGCTGGGAAAATAAGCCATTAGTGTCATCACGCTTTGCATACACAAGCTTGCTCGGCTCAATTATAACAGAATGTCAGTATTGGAGAACCGTGTCTGGTGCTTGCGATATTTGGAGCTATGTATGTATTGTCTATGTATTGTAAGAAAATAAAAAGATAAATAAATAAATAAATAAAACACGCATGAAAGGGTGGGGTTTACTATTTGACAATGTAGACCAATAATGTGTTCTGCAAAAGCTATCCATGTTGTAAACAGTACCACACACAACGTAGAAACTGTTTTCCATCCATGTCGGCATGCATGAACAGATTCTGTAGCCAAATTCATTATTCATGCACTTTAAAATTATTGTTCTTTTTTTTTTCCACTTTATTTTGCAGTCTGATATGATCCACCAGAGTGTGTTTGAGTTCATCCACATAGACGACAGAGCCATGTTTCGAAGGCAACTACATTTTGCCCTGAATCCAACGCTATTAAACGTGGAAACTGATGGTTAGTCAGTCTTAATTTTCTTTGTTATAGATTAGTTTTTCATAATTTTTTCTCTATTTGACAATGTACACTAAATATCGTTGTGTTGTAGAGCATTTAAAACATTGTGACTCTCGTATTATTAGGATTTTTCAGGGCGGAGAGACGCTTTGAGTCATTCCAGTAAAACTCTGAAGAAGTGTAATGCACATTTACACCTTAACCTGCACTTTAGGTTTTCTTCAGATTGACATTATCAGAATTCCGAAGGGTTTTTAAGAAGCTTATTATTTTGAAAACTCAAGTACTGTTTCGTTTTATAAGGATCTATTAAGGCTCTATCTGACTCTCTCTCTTTTTTTTAAGCAGTAGAGACCATGTTATGATTATACTGCATATGCTATTCAGTAAGTTTTATTATTTCTGAAATATGTTACAATCTACAATGCAAGATATTTCACTTTCAAATCTGGGTCATTTCTAAACAAGATATTTTATTTTAACATAGTATTTGAAAACATTTCACCAATCAAAATTTTAAATACTATTTTTTTGCTATAAATCATTGATTAAATTGTGCGATAAAGGATATGCATTAGATGCATTAGAACACAAAATACCGAAAGTTAGCGTCACCCTGGTTCCCTCGACAAAAAGCCAATAGGATCTTTTCACTGGCTTTTGGATTATTGCAGAAAATAAGCTCTGAGACCCACAAAAGTTTATGATTCTTATATGTTTTGTTCATCACGAAGATCTTCACAAATGAACACAGCTTTTTACGAATTTTGAAGCCTAAATACAATCGGCAGAAGTAAAAAAGCTAACGTTATAGACGAACTACATCACCACCACTCAGCTATATAGCACTACAATTAGAAAAAATACTACAATGGGAAAATACTATAAATTGATCAATCTACAAGTTGGAATAGTTTGCAAGAGCGTGAGTATAAACCCAACAAGGCCATAGTAGATGAGTTTTCCAGTTCGGCATGATGACGTTTAATGTCCCCAACAGCCTCTGTAGTCCAGTTTAGCCACTTGCTATCAACCGCCTTTTTCAAGACATCGACGTAGACGTTTAACAAAACCACGAGTGGTGTATTTATTGATGTATTTTATGTCGTAGAATAAAACGTGAAAATATTTTGAGCGTGTGTTTACCACAGACCTTATTACAGGCATTTAACCAAAAACCCGTTCAAAAAACACTTTCGGACAATGGAACTGGTAATGCTAAAATGCTAACTCATTTCTGGGTTTCAGGACTCGTTTTTACAGGACTCTGTTAAACACATTGCATGTAGCTAGCTAATATCTGGTACGTGCCATGTTAATGGTATTTGAAATTTGCTGAAATATGACTATTTTTAATTGTGACAGAACATTTACACATTGTGAGACTAGCGAGTTAGACATTAGACCAAGACTAAGCCTGTTTTATGCACCTACTTTTTCTAAACTAATTGAGTAAAACATTTACTAAAAGAAAACTAAAAGTTTCTTCTCTGCCATGCCATACTGAGGCTTCTGGTCTCCTCTGACAGGATATTAATTGGCCATTGCTGTCTATGTTGTGCTTTCATTTTGGATGATGATAGAATTAAGGTTTTGGAGATATATCTGTCACTACTACACAAGAAACTTTGTGGAAAAAATAAGTATAGAAGAATGGTGAAGCTTAAGTATTTTTTTTGGCTAAAGTGCCAGACCATATAAGGTGTGTATAAAGTAACAAACCAAAGTGACATTTGCTGTAGCAAGAGGAATTTCCCTGTTTAGCAGTTTGTCACTGTTTATTTTATTTCACCTACCAGGTACACAGAACAGCAGTGACATCACAAGGAATATTGTAACCTATGACCCACAGCACATCCCACCCGAAAACTCATCTTTCCTAGAGAGGAGCTTTGTATGTCGCTTCCGATGCCTCCTGGACAACTCATCTGGGTTTCTGGTACAATCTAGGATTTTTCCCATTTAAATAGACAAATATTATAGGTGTTCACTGAAAACAGGTTATATTCAATATTCAATATGTTTCACTTTTTAGAAACTGAACTTTCAAGGAAGGTTGAAGTTCCTGCTTGGGCAGAATAGGAAGGCTGAGGACGGTTCTCCAGTCCAGCCTCAGCTTTCTCTTTTTGCCATTGCCACTCCTGTTCAGCCGTCAGCTATCCTGGAGATCCGTACTAAGACACTAATATTTCAGACCAAGCATAAACTGGACTTTACTCCTATGGGTATTGACTCCAGGTAAATTCTAGAGTTTTCCATAAGGCATATTCTTCAGCTCCTTCTTCTTCTTCTTAATCTTCTTCTTCTTCTTCTTCTTCTTCTTCTTCCTCTTCTTTTTCTTCTTCTTCATTTTTGTTAAACAAGTCATTAATTCAAGCCGAAACACTGAGCTACCCTATTTCTTTTTTTCAGGGGCAAAGTTGTGTTGGGTTACACAGAAATGGAGCTGTGCATGAGGGGGTCTGGATATCAGTTCATTCATGCAGCGGATATGATGCACTGTGCCGACAATCACGTTAGAAGTATGTATATATCCAGATCTAGATAGAGAAATCTTATAATACAGTATACAGTATGGGAAAAACAATGTTACATTGTGTGTTGAAGTCTGTACCCTGTTTGTGAATCAGTTATTCATAATGTTTTACATTAAGTGTACATATTCATGATTAAGCAAAGTGAATGTGCCAGAGTAATTTGTTTAGTTGTTATTTAAAAAAATATATCCCTTTATCCCATACTAGTGATAAAGACAGGTGAGAGTGGAATGACAGTTTTCCGACTTTTAACCAAGAATGGAGGATGGGTTTGGGTGCAGGCAAATGCCAGGCTTGTGTACAAAGGAGGACGTCCTGACTTCATTATTGCTCGTCAGCGTGCCCTAGTGTATGTATGAATTAATTAAATCCAAATTCCAAAAAGAGCCTACAAAGTACAAATGTAAAAGGCTTGAAAATAGAAATGAATATGTGAGCTGAATTATTTTCTGTTTCCGTTAGGAATGCGGAAGGAGAGGAGCACTTGCGCCAGAGGAGAATGCAGCTTCCCTTCAGCTTCACTACAGGAGAAGCGGTGCTCTATGATACCTGTCCGATGCTTGACGTGACAAATCCCAAAGACACGAATGGAGTTACCCAGAAGACCTTGGTTCCAAGCTCAATCCTTGATTCTATGCAAAAACAGGACAAGTCCATCTATCATCAGGACACCAAACCTCAATTTACAGAAGATGATGCCTTCACGGATAGCTGGGCTCTCTTCAACGTGCCCAATCATACAGTGCAAGATGAAACTGCGAATGAGGAGAACACTGTTGGGTCCATGATTGACACCTTGGAACAGTTGGCTCACAATGGCGATCTGTGCACAGCTCTTCAGCAAATGGAAGTGGACACGGCCGATCTGAAAGAGTGGGAAAATGCCCTTTTGAGGATGACCAAAGATAGTAATGGTAATGACAGACCACTTGGTCTTGATGAAATTCTCACCAATGACATATTCGCCTATGTGGAGGATGCCTTATACAAGGACAACAATACGTGTTGTCTGTCACAACCAAACACTATGAAAACTGATCCATTTGGAGGACATACGGCAACTACAGTGCATTCAGGTTGTGATTTCATACATTACAACTTTGACAGCGAAAGAGCAGACAAAAATTATTTAAAGGCTGATAGAAAACCGAACTCTATTGCTGTGACTGGGCAACAAATGGACAGAATGGGAGGTACGGATGATACCATGGGAAACAATGTCTCATTATATGCAGATAAATTGTCCCAGGATCAGCTGAATAACTCATCCCACTCAGAACAGACTGGCCTGTTCACACGTGATAGCAAAGTCTCACAGCTGATCACCCAGACTGAGATGCATCTGGGATTAAAAGTGGCACAAAATATGTTCAACATTGTCCCTTTCAATGGTTGGGGGCCACCGAAACCCACTGAGAATGGCAGAACATCCAAGCTGGAAAGTAGAGAATCCTACTGCCAGTTTGCGTCCTACCCTACTAATAACACTAAAAATCCACAAAATAACCATGCACCAAATCATATTCACAAACTAAGCCAAACAACTACAAATCTTTGGAACAATATGAGTACAGGGGACCATAATCTCTCCTTGATCCCATCCAAAAACTGTGTCTCCTCTATAATAAACTGCTCAAATCTCTCAAAATTCCCCCAACAAAGCCAGATCCAAGCTTGGCAAAATGCAACACCAGGGCAGCCCTGTGCCAGCCTCGTCAAGAACAGACTTGCGTCTGAGGGCTGTTATCATACTTTGGAGACCCCTGGATTCCCTCCAGCTGATCTTCTGCCTGAGATCTCTCAGAGCTGCAATGATAAACACATCAACTTCATCAGTAATGTGTACCAGTCACCACAGAATGGACTGTCATCTACAGAGTGTTCACCGCTCAGCAGCTGCATGTTCGAGAACCACTCTCCACTAAGTACAAACACAGATCAGCAGCATCCACAAGCACAGGCTGTGACCATCTTATCATGTGGCAAGAGTACATTACCCATCAACCAGAGTCCACCGCAAGCATCTTGTTACTTTCAATGGGCGTGCAGTGAGCCTCTGGTGGGCACGTCATCGATTCCACAAGAGGATACTTGCATCAGTCCTCCGTCGTGCCAGATAGGACCAGGCATTACTACTCTCGACAGTCACAGTGTCTTACAGAGATACCTTGACTGCAATGGACACGTATAGGTAATAAAAACACAGATAATTATAATATGTCATAATTAACTTGTAGAAGCTTGTATAGTCCATAGGATATTGGTAGGCGCTGTAACCTTGTACTTGGAGGCTCTAGTTAAGTTTCTTTCTATATTGGAAGGCCTGCTGTTTAGCATGTTCTAATATAAGAAGTCAAATTGTTTGAACTTGGTGGAAATAGTTTTGCAATGGAGCATGAGTTAATAGATTTATAAGAATGAGAAAAATTTGAGTTTGAGAAATGCTTTACACAGTCCCCCAGGATTTAGCGATTTTGCCATAGCAAAAATTAACGCAAAATCAAGGATAATCTGCAGTTATTTTGCAGGAGCTTGTGGTTTTTCAAAATTGCCACAGATTTGGGCCAAGACATGTCATGTGTCATCATCACATTCAGCCAAAGCCCTCTTCGATTCATGTGCGTCAAACATGAGTACGGCTAAAGGGTTTCATTTACTAACAAACATCACTGCGAAAGACCGTGCAAAACAATTGCATGCAATTGGAATTTTGCCAATTCAAGTAGTTTTCCTCAAAAAAAGCACACATAATTCCACAAATTGCATCACAGAATTTGAAAAAGGCCACAGCAAAATCAAGCATTTTTGACCCCAACAATCATAAAAAACCCTCAGTGAAATCCTGTATCAACTGATTACATGATTAAATATTCTGATTTTTTTTACTGTGCAAAAGTATTATTTTCTTTTTTTTAGTAAAACATTTTAGATTTCCAAACCTTAGTTTTCCAGCTCAGGTCAATTAAAATCCATCCATCCATCCATCTTCTACCGCTTATTCCTTCTTCCCCAGGGCACAAGGCGGGGTACACCCTGGACAAGGTTCAAAAATTAAAATGTTACAGAAAAATGTTTGTAATATCAGTAACGAAAGCAGCATATTATGTAAGATCACTTTTCAGACAAAATAACATAATGAAAGCTGCTGGGTTTTGCTGCAAAAATAAGAAGCAAGTGCGACAGTTAAAGTCTAGAGGAGAACTGTGTCTGGCTCTGTAAAATGCTCAGTAAAACTTACAGCTCATTTCTATAAAACTGCACCAATTGTACCTGAGACTACTACTATTTTTTTTTTTAAGCAAAGGGTCATTACACTAAATATTGATTTTGTTTATTTATTACTCTTTAAGTATGAATACTTTTAGTTGAGTGTAAAGTTTGCCTTCCCCATGTCTTATTATATAATCTTATTATCATCATTATTATCTTATTATATCTCTAAAAAATGAAGTTATAAGTAATGGTTTTGTCATGACTATAGTGTCAGGACACTATAGACCACTATAGAAGTGTAGAGGTTTCATGTGCCTCTATGATCATTTGCTCACAGACTGTCACATTGTCCTCTTTTACAGGCCAATGACCATCACTTTGAAGACATCACTATTTCCTGTCCTCGCCTTGTCAGTGGACTTTCTGAGAACAGCAAAGGCAGCTGACATTAGTGGACATGAGGGTCTCGACAAAAAACTTTCTGAGCTCCTTTGTTTGAACATTGAAATAGACCCCACAATGCAATGTACTTGTGTTCTCTATGTTCTGCGCAAATGTTATTCGAATACAACAGCGAAGTAAAGCTGATGACATTGTTTAATATTAAGCATTGTCTATAGTAGGAATAAGTTCGGTCCAAATTGGAGCCATTGTAATGAAATGAATCTTCAAGTTGTATTTTGAAATGTATTAGACTGATGTTTGATGGCTTGTGACTTGACAGGTTGGTGTTTTGTTGTTGTTATCTAGCTCGCTTTCTTTATTTTTTTTTAAAAGGATATTCCTTTTGCACAGTGTATTTTCCACTTTCACAGGGTATCTGATGATATTCACTCTGTATAATGTCAGAGTGAAGTTCACAGAGGAAAAAACGTCCATAGTATTCCACCGATTCTATTGCATGCTTTTTTTTTTATAACATACTACAGAATTATCTACACTTTATCTCCACCAGTCTTTTAAATAACATCGATAACGTAATTTTTTTTTTTTTTTTTTTAATGCACAGATGATTTTATCAGCAGGACGCAGTGACATTTACAAAAAAAAAATAGTTTCGCACTTCTATGCTGTATGTAAATTCTATATAATGTATATTCACCTTAAAACTTATATATCATTCACTTTTTTTTATTCATTTTAACTTTGTGATATTACTTTTGACCAATGTTTATACAAACGAATGAAATAGATTTTCCAAATACAGTCATGGAAATCATTTTATACACAGTATATATAAAGAAAAGTTTCACTTGAAGTATTTTTTCATTCTGTCTGAAAATTTTTCTAAAACCCTAAATGTACGATATTATGTTATTTTACAGTTGAGGCCAAAAGTTTACATACACTTTAAACTGAAAACTTACAAAACCATACAACTCCTGTGTCAAGTCAGTTAGGGCATCTACTTTATTTCAGTACAAGGTCATTTCAATTATAAGTTTGCTAAGAGACAGACATTTTTCAGCTTTAATTTCCTGTATCAGATTTTCAGTGGGTCAAGTTCACATACTCTTTGTTAGTATTTGTTGTCATTGCCTTTTAACTGCTTGAACTTGTATCAAAGTCTTGGAGCAGCCTTCCACAAGACAATTCCACTTGACATAACGGGTGTACCTCAGTCAGGTTTCTGGGCCTCCTTGCTCAGACACTATTTCAGTTCCCATCAAATTTTTGATGGGATGCAGGTCAGGTCTTTGTGATGGCCACTCCAGTACTTTGCTGTCTTTAATCCAGTGGTCACCAACCCTGTTCCTGGAGATCTACCTTCCTGAAGACTTCAGCTCCAACCATAACCGTGCCCACCTGACTTTCCAATCATTGCCTTAAGAAGTTGTTGATCAACTGAAACAGTTGTGTTAGATTTTGGTTGGAGACGAAACCTGCAGGAAAGTAGATCTCAAGGAAGAGGATTGGTGACCACTGCTTGAAGCCATTTTGTTCCAACTTTGGAGATTTCCTTAGGGTCTTTGTACTCCTGGAAGACCCAGATGCAACCATGCTTTAACATTCTGGCTGATGTCTTGAGGTATCGCTTCAGTATTTCTAGATAATCCTTCTTCCTATTTTATGAAGTGCTTCTTCTTTGTATGAAAGGCTTTTAGACCATGGTGACTAACTCTCTTAATGTCGGATGTACATACTTTTGCACCTGATGCCTCCAGCTCCTTCACAAGTTCCTTTATTGTTGTCTTGGGGTTCAGTTAAACTTTTTGGACCAACGTTGACTCAGATTTGGGAGTCCATTTGTGCCTCTTTCCTTATTGATGCCATGTCTGTGTGGTCCCAAGATTTTTATAACCACACAAAAAAATTTGACAGATGCTTGTACCTTCAGATGATTGTAAATTGCTCCTAAGACAGAACCAGATTTGTTGAGGTCCATGATAGTTATTTTTTTCCTCTGAGGTCTTGGCTGAGTTGTTTGGATTTTCCCAAACAACTGGTTCTAAATACAGCCACATGTGCACTCGCAGTTCAGTCCTAATTTTTTACAATTGGCCAGTCAGAAGCTTCTAAAAGTCATTACATCAATTTCTGGAATCTTTCAGACTGTTTAAAGAGACAGTCAACTTGTTGTATGTATACTTTCAACTCACTGGAATTCCGATATAGTGAATTAAAGCTGAAATAAATCTGTTTCTAATCAGTTGTTTTAAAAATATAAAGTAGATGCTCTAAAGAAATACCTAAATAAATATAAGGTAACATGAAATGTATGGCGCTTGAATATCTTTAGTATTGGTTTATGTAAACTTTTGGCCTCAACTGTAATTAATTCAAAGTACTATAGAGTCATAAAATATAATAAGTGTCATATGAATGTTCTTTTTTTGAAACCTTTTTGATACAGGTACTTGCTCCACAGCTATCGCTCTCATCCCTGATGATAAGTGTTAAACAAACATACACAAAAATAATACTGCATGGTTCTGTATAGGAATACAGTTTGTCAGCACATCCAACCATCAGAGCAAAGCAAACCATTAGTGATGTTATACTCATACCACCCCGCCCCCTCCCAACACACACACACACACACACACACACACACACACACACACACACACACACACACACACACACACTACCATGTTGATCTAAAAGCAGTGCTAAGAATACATATAGCTGTTCAGAGGTGGTTCCTTTGCACTCACAGACAGAGTAAACACACACAAACTGTGTGTAGAAACAGGCTAAAGTTCTCAGTTTCTTTTGTATTTCTTACCAGAAGTCCAGTTTGGCTTGTTATTCAAAATACCAAATACATATGAATTATATTTACTTTTGTGTGTGATAGTTAATACATCACAAGCTACAAAATAGTTTATTTTATTTGAATATTCACTGAGTGTTTAATAGTTTAATAACATATTCATTTAATTGAGTTTTTTTTTCAAAAGTATAAATTAGATACATTTTTATAAATTGTTTAGTAAAACACTTGTGAATACATGTAAACAAAATAGCAGTAAGGTAAGTCAAAATAACATGATTAAAAATATACACTGAAATTGCTTGTACAGTTGCAGTCAAAAGTATTCAACCCCCATTGCAAGTCAGGGTTATTGTCAAAATTTACAGACTTTCAGCTGTTGACTTTCAAAATTTACAGACTTTCAGCAATGAACAAATCAAACAAAGGCTATTGAAACTGTTCAACACAACAAATGCTTCAAGTGATTTCCTTAAATTCAACTGAAAATGCAACTTATAATGATTTCTCCAGTTTCAAAATTATTCAACCCCTTCATGGCAAGCATCTTTAGTACTTAGTAGAGCACCCTTTTGCTGTTATGACCTGCTGCAAACAAGATGCATAGCTTCTGGCAGCATTCCTGAGGAATCTTAGCCCATTTCTCATGAGCAGTGGCCTCCAGTTCAGTAATATTTTTGGGTTTGTTTGCTGCAACCGCCTTCTTCAAATCCCACCAGACATTTTCTATGGGGTTCAAGTCAGGTGACTGTGACTCTTGTGCCCTGTAGACTCTTGTAGGACTTCTTCTACAAACAAGCCTTGGTGGAATTTGAGGTATGCTTGGGATCATTGTCCTGTTGGAAGGTCCAATGACGCTTCAGCTTCCTCACAGATGGCATTTCTCTGAGAATTTCCTGATACTTCAATGAATCCATCTTGCCTTCCCCATGCTGCAGGTTTCCAGTGCCAGAGGATGCAAAGCAGCCCCAGAGCATCACCAAGCCACCACCATGCTTGACTGTGGACAGAGTGTTCTTTCTTCATTCTTCTTCCTCCAGACATACCGCTGATCTATCGTGTTAAAGTTCCAGTTTTTTTTTTCATTGCTCCACAGAACAGAATCCCAAAACTTCTGTGGCTTTATTATATGATTTTTTTGCTGACTTTTCTTGTGCTTTTGGGTCACTAGTGGTGTACATCTTGGAGTTCTGGCATGGAAACCATCTGCATTTAATACACACCTTAATGTGCTCACTGAAACCTCAGTGCATGCTTTTCTAATTTAATATGTAAAGACAATTTTCATTCCAAATTATATTATTGACAAAAACTTGAGGAAAAAGTAGAATATTTACATGAATTTTAGAGTTTCATAGTGTTTGGTATGTCCCATTTTTGCTTTGATGACAGCGTGCACTCGAGCTGGCATGGACTCCACAAGTTTGTGCAAAACCTTGTGATCCATTTTATTTCAAATCCATCAGAATGTTGTCTGATCAGGTGCTTCAATAGAAGAGCTTAGACATGAGGAAAATCTGACCTTTTGTACAAAGCAGTTAACACGACCGATATCACACATTGGCTTACATTTAAATAGGGACCTGGAAATAATGCTGTAACTTGAATATTAAACATTGATCATTTACTTTTTTTGTTTTTAAATATTTCTAAATCAGAAAACCTTCTGTTTATTTCCAAATTATAATAAATTATTTTCCAAAAATTGTAAATGGTAAAATACACATTTTAAACAAATATAAAAATACAATACAACCTCAGAAGTTAATATCAAGACTAACACAAATGCACCCATTACATGCTATTCCAAAGGGCCGTCACAAAAAGACTTTTAACTTGTAGTTCATCTGTAGTTCATAGTTTCTGACCGTAAATAACAGTATTAGGAATATCATCTGTTTATAAACCATGAAAAAAAAAAAATAATAATAAAAAAATATATATATATATATATATATATATATATATATATATATATATATATATATATATATATATATATATATAAACATTTACTGAATTTACATGTATGAATATAAAATTTTGCTTTAAAATATTCACATTAGGTGGAGGGCCATAACTCTGTCATTTTAATTCTTACAAACATTATTACAACATATGCGAGGTAGAAATAATAATAAAAAGAATCAATATTATTAATTGCAAATCTGATCAAGTCGGTCCAAAACAATAACAAAGAACGAAGGAAAGAAAGAAAAATAAAAGAGGAACTTTTTTTATGAAAGCCAGAACTGATGACGTAAAATTTGCGCGACGATAAAGCTACCTCGGTCAGACGGTCGCTTTCGGTGTCGGAGGGACACCCGGATTTTCATATTTGATCGTGTCTGTATAAACTTGTGCGATGGCTTTACGGATCGTCCGGCTGTTTGTACCCTCGAGCGCAGCGGCGTTTAAAACCGTCTCACTCTCACAAACGGTAAGATTTCAAAATAAACCGTTATTTGGAAGACGAGGCCCCGACAATCCCATAAAGCCAAGGACACTCACACAGCAGCCTGCAGATAACAACAACACACCTTTAACAGTCAGGGTCTCCACTGCGCTTGCGCAGTAACACCAGTATAAAGGCAATAAAACGATCAACTTCATTTGAATCAGAGTTTGTAGAAGTGCTTGCTCGTGTGTAGCTACGAGCGCTGCACGAGATCTCGCGAGATTTCAGCGAGATGGAGCTGAGAAACAGCAGCACAATAAATAAGCCATAAAAACACAATACCACATTAAAACAAACGACAGGTGGCACCTTAACAGGAAGCCAGTGTCATCAAACATTTGATAGATCTAAACAAAAATTCTAACACCACACCAACTGTTTCTAATGAAATTTATTTTAATAAAATTAAAAATAATAATAAAAATAGAATCAATGTTGGGTGTACTTGGTTACAGTTAATAATACTTAGTCAGTTACATTAATACGGTGATAGTTTATTATTATATCAATAGTGCCAGAGCCATATCTTCATGCAGTTCTTGCCTGGGTTCCCATTGATGCTAAGGAGGGTTGAGCCTGGTCAGTACCATGGATGGGAGACCTGTGGGAAAAGCTAAGGTTGCTGCTGGAAGTGGTATTAGGGAGGTCAGCAGGGGGCGCTCACTCTTTTGGGCCTAATGCCACAGTATAGTGACAGGGACATCATACTGTCAAAACTGCACTGTCTTCTGAAAGAGATGTTAAACCGTGGTCCTGATTCTCTGAGGCAGTTAAAAATCCCAGTCTCATAAAAGAGTAGGTGTATAAATGGTAAATGGCACACTTATATAGAGCTTTTATCCAAAGCGCTTTACGCTGTGTGTAACACTCATTCACACACACACACACACACACACCCCTACGGTAGCAGAGCCATGCAAGGTGCTAACTTGACATCGGGAGCAACTTGGGGTTCAGTGTCTTGCCCAAGGACACTTCAGCATGTTGAGTCATCTGGGCCGGGAATTGAACCGCCAACCCTACGATTAGTGGACAACCCACTCTACCACCTGCGCCACAGCCGCCCCATAAATACTGGTGTCGTGCCGAAATTCCCCCGTTGGTCCCAGCTCTGAATTGGCTACATCGCTCTCCTTTCTTCTCCACCAATAGCTGGTCTGTGGTGGGCGTTTTGGCGCACTACGGCTGCCTTCACATCATCCAGGTGGATGTTACACACTAGTAGTGGTTGAGATTTCCCCCCCAATACTATGGAAAGTGCTCTGAGTGTCTGAAAAAGCACTATATAAGTGTAACTGTGAAAATGTATTATTATAGCAATATTCTAATCATCGTATCAACCAGCCCATGGCTAGACGCTAAATCTACACTAAATTTACACACCTGAACATGGACATGCTCTGATTCTGGATGAGGCTGTTGATGATTGTACATTTTCAGATCAAAAAGAAAACGACAGTTTAGCTGAAATTAGTGTATTTTTTGATGTGAAACTGTAATGATGTAGGTGAGTGTGAGCAGAATCACAGGTCAAGCAATGAGAGTTTCACTGGTGGGGGAAAGTAATATTTTATTTAACCCATTGGAAGATTATTGAATTTTATTGTTCTTATGATTAAAGGCCGGGTTCCACACGTGTCCGGTGCGAAGCCTACGATACGGATGGTGGGCGTACGTTCTGGGCGAGAGGACCACGCCCAGGCTGAAGGAGAACAGCAAGATTTTCTGTATAGATGGCAACATCGCGTGTGGAAAAGGGGCGCTCGCACAGAAACTGGCCGACCGGCTGGGTAGGTGGAGCTGTAGGACAGTCGTGTTGAGTTGCCTCTGTGGGTCCCGTGCTTATCCTCCAAATTCGAGTTGTAACCCAACAGCAGCGCAACCAGTGTTGCCAACTTTGTATTTTCAGAGGAGATTAGTTAAAGCGCAATCAAAAAGCTGCTAGATGACATCATAGACCAATTTGCCTCCAAATTATTCATCATGATTATTAGCATATCAAATTTCAAATTTGGAAAAGTTCACTTAAAATAGTGTTTTATCAGAATAGAAAATATTCAGATTTGTTTCTTAAAAACAATAAAAAAAAAGTCATCTTTGGCCATGGCCAAACTTTTATGCATTTACGAAATACTATACTTTTAGGAAATGAAAGACAAAGTATAGTACAAAAATAAGCAGTGACTGTGAGTAGTCGTGAATGGTCATGAAGGAAATGGTCACTCGCTTTATTAGTAAATATCTGCAAGATGAGAATTTAAAACGAAGAATTGTGAGGGTGGGACAAACTGTGGTGATTAGTGGTTGGTCAGGGGGAACAGTGGTGATTAGTGGTTGGTCAGGGGGAACTGTGGTGATTAGTGGTTGGTCAGGGGGAACTGTGCTGACTAGTGGTCGGTCAGGGGGAACAGTGGTGACTAGTGGTCGGTCAGGGGGAACAGTGGTGACTAGGGGTTGGTCAGGGGGAACAGTGGTGACTAGGGCTGGTCAGGGGGACAGTGGTGACCAGGGGTTTCAGGGGAAACAGTGGTGACTAGGGGTCGGTCAGGGGGAAAGGTGGTGACCAGGGGTGGTGTCGGGGGGAACAGTGGTGACTAGGAGTCGGTCAGGGGAACAGTGCTGACTAGTGGTCGGTCAGGGGAACAGTGGTGACTAGGGGTCGGTCAGGGGGAACAGTGGTGACTAGGGGTCGGTCAGGGGGAACAGTGGTGACTAGGGGTCGGTCAGGGGGAACAGTGGTGACTAGGGGTCGGTCAGGGGGAACAGTGGTGACTAGTGGTCGGTCAGGGGGAACAGTGGTGACTAGTGGTCGGTCAGGGGGAACAGTGGTGACTAGTGGTCGGTCAGGGGGAACAGTGGTGACTAGGGGTCGGTCAGGGGGAACAGTGGTGACTAGGGGTCGGTCAGGGGGAACAGTGGTGACTAGTGGTCGGTCAGGGGGAACAGTGGTGACTAGTGGTCGGTCAGGGGGAACAGTGGTGACTAGTGGTCGGTCAGGGGGAACAGTGGTGACTAGTGGTCGGTCAGGGGGAACAGTGGTGACTAGTGGTCGGCAGGGGAACAGTGCTGACTAGTGGTCGGTCAGGGGGAACAGTGGTGACTAGGGGTCGGTCAGGGGGAACAGTGGTGACTAGGGGTCGGCGCGGGGGAACAGTGGTGACTAGGGGTCGGTCAGGGGGAACAGTGGTGACTAGGGGTCGGTCAGGGGGAACAGTGGTGACTAGGGGTCGGTCAGGGGGAACAGTGGTGACTAGGGGTCGGTCAGGGGGAACAGTGGTGACTAGGGCGTCGGCCGGGGAACAGTGGTGACTAGTGGTCGGTCAGGGGGAACAGTGGTGATTAGTGGTCGGTCAGGGGGAACAGTGGTGACTAGTGGTCGGTCAGGGGAACAGTGGTGACTAGTGGTCGGTCAGGGGGAACAGTGGTGACTAGTGGTCGGTCAGGGGGAACAGTGGTGACTAGTGGTCGGTCAGGGGGAACAGTGGTGACTAGTGGTCGGTCAGGGGGAACAGTGGTGACTAGTGGTCGGTCAGGGGGAACAGTGGTGATTAGTGGTCGGTCAGGGGGAACAGTGGTGACTAGGGGTTGGTCAGGGGGAACTGTGGTGATCATTGAATGGTCACAAGCCCAACACAGGCTGAATCCCGGTTCACCTACTTATACTATGTATTAAAAGTATGTAGGCCTTTTTTTTTTTTTTGTGAAGAAAGCGACACTTTTGAGTGTGTAGCAAGAGTATGCGAGTACTGGGACATACTAACACATCATGTAACAGAAGAGAAAGTTGTTGCCCGGTTATGCTCACTGTAAACAAACTCCTCGTTGCATTTCAGCTTTTCTTCATTCATTATTACTTCTATCATGTATACTATATAGTTTAATTTACCATTTCCTCGATTTATTTTTCCACAGTTCATTTACACCGCTGTAGAATACGCCCTTGTATTTGGCAACGCAAACAGTCACAAAACTCCTCCTCTGTTACGCAAGGAGCTGTGGGCAATATTCACTGAAAAAAAGAGTACATGGATCCGCACTTCGAAAATCTACCAGAAACAATAAACCATCCGGGTACCTTTTGAGATCCTCATTTCAACACTAATTCTTATCTCTGGTACTATTTAGGACTGATAGTATACCAATTGGGGCGCAGCAGCAGTCAGGTGTTACACACAAATGGTGAAAAAAGTAGGTCGATTTGTCACTAGGTGCTTTCTTTTTTTTTAATTCAAGTTGCTAAAGAGTTCTAAAAAGGTCAACAAAACTAGTCTCCAAGGCTACAAGGAGCTTAACCTTCCAACCTTCTAATTTATTTTACGAAAGCAGCAGTGTAGTAATACTTTCGTGCGTAACCCGAAAACAGGAAACGTGTACAAAAAAAGCATTTGAAGTTGACGTGACATCCTGTTCATAAACCAAAAACACTGCCTTTCTAATCAGTAATAAAGACAGCTGTAATATGGTGGTGTTCTCGTTGCTGTAGTATCTCGAACCTTGCATGATCCAATAATAACAAGCACAACGTTAAGATTATCCGATGATGATGGTGTGTCTTTATCGCCACGGAAATCACCAGTTCATCAGTGTGAAGTCCCGCCTTTTATTTTCAAACTTGTAGTGCAACAGAAACCTTAACATACAAGTCAGCTGGAAACTGCACCTGGAAGAGTAAATAATCTGCACCAAGTTTATTTATTATTTATTTATTATTATTTATTTACTTCGGTCATTTAAAAAACGGATCTATATTTATTTATTAGACGAACTACTCGTATCTTTACTTAATATCCGCGATGTTCAAGTTTGAGCAGGCTACTGTGCATTTTAAAGGGCAGTTGTTTACCATACAGTGCTTTGCACTAATTTTGGCACCCTTGGCAAAGAAGGCTGTGAAAAATTATTTTATTGTTTAACCTTTTGATTTTATACGTATATTAATATATTATATAATTCAGTGGTTCCAAAACGTTTGCACCTCGCCACACACACCACTGACTACCAGTCCTCCCGAACAGGTTGGAACAGACTGACCTGCCCTTCTAGTTCTTGGAGAAAATGGACTTACACAGGCAACAGCACAGCTTGATAAATACCTCAGGTTGATTTAGAAAATGAGCTGCCCAATCTGCTCTTCACAGATATTAACACTTAACATGGTCTGGCTGACTTGTAATTTTTAACCTCCTAAATACATTTAGGGGTTTGAAACAAAACAATCGGTATCACTAACATCATCGTTTCACAAATCGCCTTCAGTTGCTCTGTTATCGTGTTTTCTACAGTTTGTAGACTTTATCCTGCTTATCTCGTCTGTATCTAGGGATGCTCTACATGCCTGAGCCTGACGTGCGCTACATGGACAAAATGACTAAAGAGAAGGTCCCTCTGGATTCAGCTTACAATGGCAACTGCAGCCTAGAGAAGTTCTATCTGGATCCCAAAGCCAGTGACGGAAACTCTTACCGTCTGCAGTCCTGGATGTACCTGATGAGGCTGCTGCAGTACTCAGACGCTGTCGAGCATCTTCTCACCACAGGTTCCAAACAACCGTTTCTTTCAAGGCTTTCCTCTGACACCGAAAAAACGACTCGTGATTAATCAGATTACGTAAATTTAAAATGTTCTGTGCTGTTCCTTCAGGCCAGGGAGTCATCCTCGAACGGTCTCCTTTCAGTGACGTGGTGTTTTTGGAGGCCATGTTCAATCAAGGCTACATCAGGAAGCAGTGTAAGTCCTGGTGGAGATTTATTTTGGCTTTTTAGGTGACCCTATTTGGGTCAAATGTGTGTGTGTGTGGGGGGGGAAACTGTCTAGCACAGAGCTGCAGGTGTGAAGGAGTCTGGGGGGAAAAGTGTGAAAGAAATCTAAAATGAGTTCTGTTAGTATGAGGTGGAAAGGTGTGTTGGTCAAAAGAACTAATAAACAAGAATGAATCACATCGGTGTAAATGTAGAGCAGAGTTACTGTTATCACCCGAAAGTGGATTATTTTCCTAAAACAGCATGCTCAGAAGTTTATTCCTCTTTTAACTCAGCAATTTCACCACAATTCCAACTGTTAATGATGCATCATAATACTTTTAATTGTTTATACAGTTGAGATCATAAGTCTACATACGCCTTGCAGAATCTGCAAAATATTACTAATAAAAAAATTAAAAAGAGGCTTAATAAAAATAGTATTTTGTTTTTTTCTTAGTCCTGCCCTGAATAAGTTATTTCACATAACAGATCTTTTCATATAATAGACAAGACACAACAATAATTGAGTTTACACAAATGAACCAGTTCAAACGTTTACAAGCGATTTTGCCAATTCAAGTAGTTTTTCACACAAAAAAACCTCCACATGTCGCATCGCAAATTTTGAAAAGAAGCCACAGCAAAATCAAGCATTTTTGGCCACAACGATCACAAAAAAAGCTGTGAAATCCTGTACAGACGGAACAGCGGCTATATGATGTTGACACCCATCTTTTCACACTGAGGACAACTGAGGGACTCGAACACAACTATTACAGAAGGTGCAAACATTCACCGATGCTCAAGAAGGCAACATGGTACATTTAAGAGAGAGGGGTGTATAAACTTTTGAGCAGGATGATCGGTGTAAACTGTTATGTTTAAATATCTTAGTACTGCTCTTCAGAAGCTACATACGATATTTACATGTTTCCCAGGAAACGAAATAATCATTTACACTTAGCATTGTGGGACGTCCACGAAATAAATTAGTTCTTACCATTACTTATGTTATAGCAGCTCTAAACAGGAAGTCCCTCTCTCCTGAAGTTAATCTCTCCTTTCATGTTACTTAGGAACTGTTAAAAAAAACAAAACCATAAACTCCTCTGTCCTGAAGACTCTCCCATGGTGGAAAACGTACTGACTGTTATTCAAAACACTGACACTGGAGACTCCTTCCATAAATGTTAAATAAATATCTCCATAAATGGTTTCACCGTATAAAAATTTCTACATCTTATAAGTTAATTAGCATCATTTTTTTTTTCATGTACTTTACTATTATGCTTGGATTATGTGGCGTGTCCGCTACACTACTTCACAAACAAGCACTCACTCAGTGTTTGGCTGTAAACTGGAATGTTTTTAAAGCCTAAAGCAGGATTTGTATTGGGAAATGTGGGGAAACAAAGTAGTATCTTCCTAGTAGTATCCGTTTTTCTCGTGCCATTGTCTAGCTATTTATCCGTTTCTGAAAGTGGAACTTTAAGTGTGTGAAGTGTTTCTTTCTCTCACCTGCAGGTGTGGATCATTACAATGAGATTAAGGACATCAGCATCTGTGAGTTTTTGGCCCCTCACCTCGTCATCTATGTGGACACTCCTGCTGAAGAGGTGCAGAAGAAGCTCAAGGCAACTGGAAAGGTGTGTATGATGAACACCTCTTACTCCCAAAAAGAGCTGAACAAAAACATCAGTAGTTTCCAAACCATTTAGAGTTCGGCTTTAACGCCTCATCGAGCCTTTAATGGCTGGATTCCGGTGTGGGTTGAGTAAGGATAACGCTAATCCTGCACGCTCATGGTGCGTTGTAAGCGCTAATTTGCAAGTTGTTCTTAAATTGTTGTAATTTTCCATCTCAAGATGTTTAGCATGTGAAGTGGGAGGAAAAAACATATACCCCTTCATGAAAGCAGGTCATTTGTTTGAGATCACGTAAAGCCAATAAGCTACTTTAATCACACTTTTACAGTTACAGGCCCGAGTGTATATTGGTATTGGTTCTACTACAGTGCTAGTAGAGCTTTAAAGCTGCTATGTCTATTGTTAAAAGGGCAAAGGTAGCAACCTCAAACTTTGCAACGTTTTCTAATCATTCAGAAGTTTGCTGTGTTACAAGCATCAAGTTTAAAATTTAGCTTTGACAAATCCTGTGAACTCGCAGACGTTTGGTTGTTACGTCATTACAGGGATTAAAAACGGATATGAGGACGTTCAGGTAGTGGTCATACAGACAGGTTCTGTCTTGAACGTTCTTTCTGAATGCCCCTCGTTGAAACGGAAGAGAAACGGAGCAAACCTTCAAATCCACCTCGGAAGTTCATGAGTGCGCTAGTCATAGTCAATAATTACTTTATCGACATAGTTTTATCAGACATTTCACAACATAAACACTGGACCACACAAGTGAACTTTGTGTATGTTGTGACACGTCACGTTGTGACTACGCTTTTTCTGTAACGGCACATTAAAATACGGATAATGAAGAACTAAAGCATAAAGAATTCACAATATTGCATTACAGTATTGTCTCATTGTAATTATTATTTCAGTCAACTGTGTGAAATATTTGGTTTAATCTTTATCTAAAAGGCTTTTGACTAATATTCAATCCCACTTTAGTCATTAGCTGCGTTTACATTGACAACAATAATCCACTTTTAACCCGATTAAGACCATACTCTGATTAAGAAACTACCATGTAAACAGCAATTTTTACTTGCCTTAATCTAATGAAGGTCATACTCGAATTAAGCTCTAATCGAATTAAGACAGGTGGAGTACTCCTGTTTTAGTCGCATTATCGACGTGTATTACAGACATGTAAACACCATAATCACATTATGAACGTCGTGTGAGAGTTTTCACCGCATTTTGCGACAGGACACGATCACACACGGCAGTTCTCAACATTTTACGGCAAACGAGAGTTCGGCCGCGTCCCAAACCGCATACTTCCCTATTATAGGCCGGTAGTGGGGAAAAATACATGCATCTCGGCTACTATATAGACGGTAAGTACGTGGGATGAGACGCAGCCCACGGCTTCAAGCAGTCGTCTATTAGCACATACAGCATGACAAATAATTAACTGCACTTAAAGCGTTCGTAAATTTTTTTTTTTTTAAAAACACCCAAAACTGTATACAGTACCATAACGAAGACGAACTGTATGTTGATACGTGACATTCTGGAGGGGTGCGGTGACGTAAAGACGCCGCGGGCTGTTAATCTAATTATGTTCTATGACACGTAAAACCGGAACATGACAGGAGTATTCTAAAAGCCACTCATGTAAACACATTGTTATCTTACTGCGAGTAAGGTCAATAATTAGATTACTGCTGTCCATGTAAACGTAGTCACTGATTAAAATGAATAAAGATGACATGAAATATTGACTAAATTTAAGGGAATTTTTTGTCAGAAGACAAAAATTGAGTAAAAAAAAAAACAAAAAAAAAACCCTCTGTAACTGGCCTGAGAGCCTAGGTTAAATCTTTTGATTTTATAATTGCATGCACTTTAGTTTCAAAATAAATGCACTTTAACAGCCAGGCTTGTACTTTGCAATGAACAATATGCCATGGTGCGGTTTGGTTTGTATTTATTCGTTGCGCCCTCTTGTGGACTGTTGGTTGATTAAAAAAAATCCGGTAACTGAAATAATGTCTTTTAGAATTCAAATATAATTCGAATTTTGGAAATATTTTCGTGGAAAAGTCAAATTATATTAGTGACCTAAAATGGTCTTAAAATGACTATCATTTATCATAATAAATTCTGGGAACAAAAGTAGTTATCGTAACGGGCCTACATTATGACATGGTGTGTTCAGGTGGTTTTGTTTGGGATTAAATGAATGGTGTAGGGGATCTTCTTTTGTGTTTTTATAAAAAAAAAAATTGCATGATGTAGTTTATCCACACTGAAAGAAAATGAAGTGAACAGTTCACGTGCAAAGTGAACACTTCCGTCAAATTAAATCTTACCGTCTGCCGTAAAGACGCGTTCACGTTCATGTTGGCGACCGGCATGACTTATTGGAACATTGCGAATTGTATTTACGACACTGGTGACGTTCATGTGCGCTCACCTCGTATTTACACTATATCCAACAGGACCTGAAGGCAGCAAAAGATAACAGAACTGCAAACAGCTCGTCACTTTGTTCGCCGTCGTAGCTGTTGGTGCTTCCTGAAAGACAGGGTAGAGTTAGGTTTACATGGTGAAATATCACACATTAAAAAAAAACAAAAAACAACACAAACAAACCAAAATAAACATATAAAAACCATTCACTTTCAGGTCACCTTCTAATCCAGTGTGCAAATGCGGAGCCTGTAGATACACTCTGACCAAAATGATGTGGAAACCTGAGTATTGAACATCCCATTCCAAAACCTTGGGTATTAATATTGAGCTGTTGCTCTTAGCATTCCAGTTCATCCCAAAGATGTTCAGTGGGGTTGAGAGGTCAGGACCCTTGAGTTCTTGGCAACCTATTTCAGGAGCAACCTATTTATGGAGCTCGCTTTGTACACAGGGGCATTGTCATGCTGGAACAGGTTTGTAGTTTCAGTGAAGGGTTAATTGTAATGTTACAGCATACGAAGACATTCTATACAGTTATGTGCTTCCAACTTTGTGGGTGTTTTGAGGAAAGAACGCATATGGGAGTGACGGTCAGGTGTCCAGATACTTTTGGTCATAGCGTATGTTCTCTTTAAAGCCGCATTTTGATTTATTGATTTATTTTTTGAGTTGCACGCCATTGCCTGCTGCAAGTCCATGATTTAAATACATCATATATATATATATGTAATATGGTCCAGATCGACGGTAGAGCTACTGCTTATCTCAGAGCTGTTTTTTTCATTTTGGCACGTTTCAGCAGGAAGAATGCAAAATGAAACCCCTGAGTCTGATCTAGACACTAGACTGCATTCAATAACAGAGGACTCCTCACATCTTGCACAGGAACCGTGAGACTGTCGGGTGAAACCTGAAATTATGATTGATTTTTTTTTTTCCCCCTCCCTATTACGTTTCTGAATGCTCAAATCTGATTAGTGAGAAGGCATCAGTCGATTTTATTTAACAGCAGCCCTGAGAGTAATTCAAATGGTAAATGGTAAATCACACACTTATATAGCGCTTTTATCCAAAGCGCTCATTCACCCATTCACACACACACTCACACACCAATGGTAGCAGAGCTGCCATGCAAGGCGCTAACTTGCCATCGGGAGCAACTTGGGGTTCAGTGTCTTGCCCAAGGACACTTCGGCATGTGGAGTCACCCGGGCCGGGAATCGAACCGCCAACCCTACGATTAGTGGACAACCCGCTCTATCAACTGTGCCACAGCCGCCCCAAATCACAGGTTTATATGAATTCGTTCAGCTAACGTACGTGTTTTAAAAGGAAAAGTAGTTGATGTAAATTTTCGAGTAAGATGTTTATCATTTATGCAAAGATTCTCCAGTTCAGCGCGTTGTAACGGTCAGTAAACATTTCAGGAGAGACGGCTTTACGCGTTCTGGTTTCTCTGTAACATGACATTCTGCTTGATGAGAATTCCATGACCTTCCATGATCATAAAGGCATATTTTCCTTGTTGGATCATTTGTGATTGAAGGCCAGGCATGTGCCGATAATCATGCACACTTTAATTATTCTGTGGTTTGTTTGTTTTATGGCAGATTATTTCTGAAGCTAATAGTTTCACTTATATGGTCAGCGAGTGTGCCTTCCCTCCTCCCTTCAGATCCAATCAGCTGCTAGCAAAACACTTTAACCCAAAGAACCCCCCGCTGATGTCAATCGGGCGAATTTTGAAAAATCATGTGTTGAGAGCACGGTTTGCATTCTAGACTGTTTCAGATGGATTTAACACTGATCTTGTGCATCTCTTCTCCAGCCCTATCTCCAAAACGTACCCCTGTCCTACCTTCAGAGCATCGAGACTGCATATAAAAAGACCTTCCTGCCCAAGATCAGGTAACATGCATCCACTCTTAAATCTGCATAGATATATAGCAAGCAACCTCGGTTGCAACCTTGACAACGCAGTAGATATGGTGCAGCTATTTATATGATGAATTGTTATGTAACAGTTATATAATATCTACTCTAGAATTTGAATGCATGTACACGTTCATTACTGTAAAAAAAATGGATGGTTCACTGGATCAGGAGTCGCATTTATGAAAGCGTGCGGAAAACAAGTATCAAATTTGTGCGCAAGACCCACACATACGCAGTATTTATCACACGTGCATATGCACAGCTTCACGCAGTTGATAAATCCCACACATTCTAAATTGAGGTGCTTGTTCACAGTCACGCTCATTTGCATAAAGAAACGCCTTCAAATCACCATAAACAGTGCCCTCAACTAATACAATTATTGGCACCCTTTTAGTCAATACTTAGAGCTGTTATCTCGGCAAAGGGAAGTAACACAGAGTCTTTGTTGGAGAATACATGGCAAGGGATCGGAGACCATTCCTCCATACAGAATGCAGAATGATATGTACACATTTTGGAGCAACATATGCTGCCATTCAGAGCAGGACAATGCCAAACCACATTCTGCCATTCCTCCATACAGTATCTCTCCAGATCCTTCACATTTCGAGGTCCATGCTGGTGGACTCTCCTCTTCAGTTCACAGGGTATGGGTTTTTCAAGTCAGGGGACTGGGATGGCCATGTCAGGACTTTGATTTTGTGGTCAGTAAACCATTTTTGTGTTGATTTAAAAAAAAAAAAAAAATTTTGGATCATTGTCCTGCTGGAAGATCCAACCATGGCCCATTTTAAGCTTTCTGACCGAGGCAGTCTGGTTTTCATTTAATATCTGTTGATATTTATTTGAGTCCATGAGTCCAGGTCTTCTGGCAGAAAAACAGCCTCAAAACATTAAAGAGCCACCACCATATTTAAACGTGGGGATACTTTTTCCATATGGCAACCTCGCTGTGTGCACTAAAACCACCTCTGGTGTTTATTGGCAAAAAGCTCGATTTTGGTTTTATTTGCCCATAGAACCTGATCCCATTTGAAGTCCAGTAGTGTCTGACAAACTGAAGAAGCTTGAGTTTGTTTTTGGATGAGATTGGAGGCTTTTTTCTTCAAACCCTTCTAAGCAACTTGTGGTGATGTAGGAGAATTCGGATTACAGTTAACAATTTTACAGCTGTGACTTTTGTGACTTTTCAGTGTGTTGAGACAATATAGACACACATGTTCTTCCAGGTTGCTTAATTACATTTCTAGTTGAATGGAACTTCTTAATTATTGCCCTGCTGGTGGAAATGGGCATTTTCAATGACTGTGATAGTTTCTTATAGCCACTTCCCATTTTGTGAAGCTCACCAACCTTTTGCTGCACATCACAGCTATATTGCTTGGAATTACCCATTGTTATGAATGACTATGGAAATTTGCCCTAATGGTTGAACAATTTCCTGTTCCTAGTCACCCAGGTGTTTGTTATTGTCACCAATAATTGTTGCACATCTATATTTAACAAATATTTTGTTTTTGGATAAACCTGTGGTGTTTGCAGATGTTTGATATGCACAAGAGTTTTTTTGGGAATTGAATTTAGTTTGAAAAGATCGAAAAGTTAAACAATAAAGACCATTTTTCACAGCTTTCTTTGCTCATATTTACCGAGGGTGCCAATATTAGTGTAGGGCACTGTAGGGTAAACAACCTACCTTTTAAAACACAGTAGCCTGCTTGAACTTCACCGATAATTAGTAAAGATACAAGAAGTTAGTCTAATAAATACAACCCCAATTCGGAAAGTTGGGACAGTATGGAAAATGCAAATAAAGTCAAAGGAGGGATTTTTAAATGTACTTTGACTTTTATTTACAAAAAAAATGCATAAAGACAAGATAGTTGATGTGTTACCTAATCAACTGCATAGTTTTTTGAAGATAAACATTTATTTTGAAATTGATGCATGTAACAAGTTCCAAAAAAGTTGCAATTTAAGACTAATAGCGATGTGACAAGTTGAAATAAGAAGGTGATGTGAAACAGGTGAGGCAACCGTCTAATCATAGTATATAAGGAGCCTCCAAAAAGGCCTAGTCCTTCAAGAGTGAAGATGGGTTGAGGCTCGCCAATCTGCCAACAGATGCATCAGCGAATAATCCAACACTTTGAGAACAACATTACCCAAAGACATAGCGGTAGTATTTTGGGCATTTCACCTTCTACAGAGCGCAATATAATTAAATGTCTCGAGGAATTCTTGGAAAAACCGTTGTCAGTCAACACCATTTGCCGCTGCGTCCACCTTAACCACAGGTTAAGGTTTTACTATGCAAAGCAGAAGCCATACATCAACACTGTCTAGAAGCGCTGCCGACTTCTCTGGGCTCAGTCTCATCTGAGATGGACAGTAGCACTGTGGAATCATGTTTTGTGGTCCAACGAGTCAACGTTTCAAATAGCTTTTGGACAAAACAGCTGTCGTGTTCTCCGAGCCAAATAGGAAAAGGACAATTCAAGCTGTTATCAGAGTGAGGTCCAGAATCCAGCGTCTGTCATGGTATGGGGTGTGTCAGTGCCTGTGGCATGGGTAACTTGCACATCTGTGAGGACATCATTAATGCAGAATGATATGTACACATTTTGGAGCAACATATGCTGCCATTCAGAGCAGCACAATGCCAAACCACATTCTGCCCGGATTACAAGCACATGGTGGTGTAAGTAGAGTGTGCGGGTGCTAGCATGGCCTGCCTGCAGTCCTGACCCATCTCCGATTGAGAACGTATGGTGCGTTATGAAGAGCAAAATAAGGCAACGAAGGCCCCGTACAGTTGTGCAGCTGAAGAAATGCATAATGGATAAACGGGGGACAATTCCGCTTGCTAAACTAAACCAACTGGTGTCTTCACGCAGTGCCCAAACGCTTACGTATTATTAAAGGAAAAGGTGATGTTACACAGTGGTAAACGGTCGACTGTCCCAACTTTATTTGGAGTGTGTTGCAGTCCTCAGATTTGAAATGAGGCTTATATTTTCAAAGATAAATTAAATTCACAAAGTAAACCATCAAATAATGTGTTAATAAATGAAAGCAACTGATATTTCCTGTGTTGCTGAAAACAAATTCCCTCTTCAAGGCTGCATGAGCAAATATTTTATATATATATATATAATAAAAAATATATATATATATATATATATATATATATATATATATATATATATATATATATATGCGTGTGTGTATGTTAAATAACTAACTGCAATATCAGTTTACCTGCTGTTACACTTTTCTACCACTAGGGGTTCTTGTGTACGCACAATAAGCTGTGTGTGGAACTATACTGAATGCTTTATGCACAAAGTATGCATATGCACACTGGATAACTGAAGTCCCGGGTCTTTTATTTATTCATTTATTTATTTATTGTGTCCATATTGTGATTTGTTTTAGATTCTAAATGTTACACAACATTTTCCTTTTAATATGTGTGGCAGCCTGGGAAAACCCATCACATGAAGTTTTGACATTTTTGTCTTTGGTTTAGTTTATGGTCTCTCACATTCGGTTTCGAATCAGCTGAAAAACTTTTTAGTTTGTTGTCGCCTTTGGCAGAGTTCATTTCAGTTCGATTTGAGTTGTATTGCACTTTTTTCGTAATAGACTTAAGCAGCGTTGCAAAATTCTGGATGTAGATTTTATATTTAGAATTTATTCACACTAGCATCTGATGGGATTTCCCCAATCAGTCGCATGTGTATTAAGGCGATACGCAGTCTCTGAGGTAATTACCTCTAATTGTCTTTGTCTACTTGTAACCAGTGACACCTTGAAACTTTTGCTAGCTTAATTGTAACACAAATCTCTGCTCATATTTCAGTGAAGAGGCCGAAGTGCTTGCTTACGATGCCACACAAGTACAGGATATTGAGAAGGTAATGCCGAAAAAAGAAAAAAAAAATCAAGACAAAGGTTTTCTTCAGATTTTCAATCGGAGATCATCCTCATTTACTAAAACTCTTACAAAAGTCTTTTGTTTTATGTGTTTGTTTTTCTTGTTTTTGTCACCCCCAAATACACAATTGTGTATGTATAATGTATACTGATGCATATATGTGTCTATATCTCAGATTGCAGAGGATATTGAGTATCTGAAGTTTGATAAGGGCCCATGGTTGGAGCAGGATGATGTCACGTTCCATCACATGAGAATTCTGTGAGTGTGTGGTTTTAACACCGTAAAACTCTAGATCAAGCGTAGGGAAGATGAAGCATTCTTGAACTTCAAGTTCTTGCCCTTTGACCTTTGTTCATGTATCGTGCCCTTTTTTGACTGAGCTTAACGATGGATTTTTATTGTATGCGTTTTAAAACTGTAATAACAAGCAGATTTGTCTACCATTCATAAATTTCCTCCTACATCTGTTTATTTCTGTAGTGTGGAAGATAAACAGCAGGTGGCAAACATGACCTGCATCCCCAGATACATCCCCGAGGTCACCATCGGTGCTCACGAGTTTGACAAAACCTACTACTCGTTCAAATCGGTACGTGAATATACGCAGCGTGCGCTGTTAGTGTGTGTGTCAGGATGGGATGGATGGTCACCTCGATTAACTCCCGGACTGTACTGTAGCAGCTCCAGTTAATGCGTTCAGGGATCGTGGAACAACTAGAGCAGAAAAGCAGCAGTCCTTCAATGTCCTTGAAAGCTAATTCAGTGGAAGAAAACAATAAGGAGTGAAGATTTGCCAAATGGATTTTTTTTTTTTTGAGCACTTCATCAAAAATGTATTACATCGGTAGGTAAAATGATTAGGCGTCAAACTGCAGGTTGTTTTTGTTGCATATTAAATGACATTCTCACGTCATAGGACCCAGATTACTGTGGTATCTTATTTTCAACGTACAAGCCCAAGAATCCGCAGGAGATTCTTTAAGTAAGTGTTGGAAATCTGTTAACGTTAAAGATGGGGGAATTTTAAATTTTATTTCAAATGTACTTCCTAAAATATACAGCAAGTTTTGAAGATTTTTTTCAGCTTCATACAGTAGATATATACCGGAAGATGAATTGAAATAAGCCGTAATTTCTACGTTTTGTTAAACAGTTGAAGTCTACGAGCGAATCTCTCTGTATTCTAGCACTTTCCCCCAAACGGATACCTGCAGTGTTATAGCTATGTCTTTATATTTGTCATAATATTATTTTAAATGCAACACTGAGTAAATCCATTGACACAATTTCAGGCTTTATTTCAGGCTTAATGAACTGAAATGTTCAGCACAACTTTGCCTTCTGCCCTAGCCTTTTATTTTGAATTGATGAACACCAAAAAGTCATTCAACAATCCCCCTGCATTAATTAATGCACTATGCATGCTGTACAAAAGTACAGTTGAAGTCCCATGTACTTTGGCTTGGCCCTATATAGTCTGATCCGCTATAATGATTGATTTTCTACACGATATTTCACTGCTACGATATCTAGTAGTGTTGATTGCATTATATTACCAGACCTGCCAACCTTTTGCGTGTTGTTGTAACACTGGAATATGCTAGCATGAGTTACCATTTAAAAAATAAATAAACAAACATTTTCTCCCCCGTGAAATAGGAGATATAGGAATTTGGACTATTTGACATTAGTTAACTATATTTGTTAGGCACGTTACTGAAATATTTCAGCCAAAAATTTCTGTTTTTAGCTGAAAAGAGGAAAAAGGGAGATATATCAACAGATCAGCGTTGAAAGTTTTGACCATGTGGACATAAGACAGCTGATCTGTAAAAGGATTATATTGAATATGTACTGCTGCTGTTTTATTATTATTATTATTATTGTTATTTCTGTTTATTTTGCATTACTGTCGATTTCACTTAAAAATCCAACATCCAGTTTTGCCAGAAAGCAGTTACCGACCAAACAGCTGATAATACAATTGCACCCTTGTGTACTCTCCTTAAAACCTAAATTGGTGGAAATGCTTGAATCTAGATGATTAAATAATATAACTTAATGAGAGAGGAAAAAAAAAGGGTAAATCACGAGCGGGGGAAAAAACAGAAAAAATCAGTGTTGATTGATTGTTCTTCCCTGTCCTTCTCCGTTTTTACTTCCGTTCTTCTCCTGGTCAGGTTTTTCATTCATTCACGTCTGACCCTAGCTTAAATCAAACATCCTGATTTCAATTTCTCGCGATATTGATCTACCGATAAGTACAGCCGAGCTGCCAGTTTATTAGGCCCATCCCTCTCCTTCAAGCAGATTTTACACCCAATAAGTCATACAGCACCTGACAGCAGCATGTGTGGTATAAATCAGCGGATTTAATTATTCAGTTATCTGAGT
Organism: Ameiurus melas; assembly: GCA_012411365.1. Lineage (NCBI taxonomy): Eukaryota > Metazoa > Chordata > Actinopteri > Siluriformes > Ictaluridae > Ameiurus > Ameiurus melas. The sequence goes on from CM022758.1 coordinate 9,763,361, forward strand.
GGGCTTAGAGAGAGAGGTGGCACATGTGGGTGAAGACAGGTTGTGGCTCAGAGGGTGGAACAGTGTGCACAAACAGATGGTTCACAGCCAGGCAAACGGCATCAAACTTCAGCTGTTGTAGCCCATTTGACACAATGTCAAGTGCCAGGAGAGCATCAGAATCTGACTTAATGTTATGGAGTGGAAGAAAAGTTTCCTGGTCAGAGTTCCGTTCGCATCAGTCCATGAAGGTAACCGAAATCGACACAGTCAACGTCCAGAGAGACGTCCCGTTTGATATAGAACAGACTCCTGCAGTTATTTCTTCATGACGCAGCATTCTTTCACAACGTACACAACATCTCTGAACATCCATAGCCAGCCGAATCCATGCTTTTCTGAAGAACATGCTACTGGATGTGAATTATTCTTATAAACTGCTGCCTGTGTGAATTATTTCGTTATTATCTATGGAAGTGGAATGCACTTTCAGCTCCTAAACAACAAAATGACTTGTCTTTATTTTTCTTACTGGTGGCATTAGCTCATATTTACTGCAAAAAGATGGCCAAGGATTCCTAAATGGCACTTCGATATGCCGCAAGTGATTTGGTACCATCATCTCTGCCAGAAAAAACATTCGCACCTGACCTTTAAGCCCGAGTGCTTGGAGAATGGCTTTTTCATGAGCTGCGTCTCGACTAGGAGGTATAAATTACACTATTGGATGTTTCCGACCGACATTTAATTCCGTGCTGTATTTTATTGCAATATGCGTGAGGGGCAATGCGCATAAGTAATACAAGCGGATGCCTTGACTTTCATGTTCAGACACTCCATGAAGGTGCTCGAGTCTGATTCTGGTTAATTTGACCACATAAAATGGCATGAATTGTTGTTAAAGTAGCACAGAATAATAATAATCAAGGATTCATTTCATTCATTGATCTACACCTAAGCTTATCGTTCATGTGAGTTGGTTACACACTTCTAGTCCTGGTGGTTTCTTTGCTGAACCCATCTACTTGTCATTTTTATCTAACTGCTAATGGGACTCGTAATAAAACATTCAAATACAAGACGGGTGAAGCGACGCTGGGAAGCAACGGTAGTTCACTGATAAACTCTCTCACCGGACAAAAGCAATTTAGAAGCAGTTTTTCTCCAACTCGGATTATGCAGCTCTTTGTCTGGATCAAGCTGTCAGTGAACTTTCCCCATTAAAAACCCTTTACCTCTTACTAGCTTGATCGGTGTTGGCAAAACGAGCCCTGAGAGGCCATTTGTCTCGGCTTTACTGAATATTCAGGAAGAGATGAGAGCCTTTGTGTACTTATGCTTATGCCCATGGGAAGGGGAGTTTACCTGCTTTTGTTATGAAACTGCTGAGTCCACAGTGAAAGTTTAATACTCCAGCTTCCCTTATAATATTTTTTCGGGTGTTTCGGTTTAGTTTTGATTCAGTTGTTGCGCTTTTTTGGTTGGAGCAGTGTGTATTTATCATTAGCCCAGACAAGGTTGCTATTTATTGTTAGTTGCCCAGACAGTAGGCTCAGGAGGCTAGCAATCAGCACTGTTTTCATCTTCTCCATTCAACAAGCAGAGAAAGAAAACCCTGACTCACTGTTGACTTTTACACAACAAAAGTAGCACCACACAGCACGATTATTCATCATGCTCGGCTGACCGGCGACCTTTGCATAAAGCTACACACAGTCCTTTCACAAATGCACCATATGGCCAAACATCTGTGGACACCTGACCATCACATTCATGTGTCGTTGTTGAACATCCCATTCTAGATTTAGCCCTGCCTTTGCTGTTATAATAAGCTCCAGTCTTCTGGGAAGGCTGTCCACTAGGTGGCTGTGGGGATTTGTGTTCGTTCAACTGCAAGAGTGTTAGTGAGGTCAGGCACTGTTTTTGAATGAGAAGGTCTAGGGTGCAGTCGGAGTTCCAGTTCATCCCAAAGGTGTAGAGTGGGCTTGAGGTCAGGGTTCTGTGCAGGACGCTCGAGTTCTTCCAATCCAACTTTGGCAAGCCATGTTTTCATGGAGCTCACTTTGTGCACATGGACCTTGTCATGCTGAAACAGGTTTGGGCCTCTTGGTTCCAGTGAAGGGAAATTGTAATGCTACAGGGTTCAAAGACATCCTTTACAATCATGTGCTTCCAAATTTGTGGCAACAGTTCGGGGAAGAACCACATCGGAATGTAATAGTCAGGTGTCCACATACTTTTGGCAATACAGTGTATGATGGGGGGGGAAAGATAAAGACAAAAGCCAGATGGGAACAGTATCTTTTGCAGCTCAAAGCTACACGCTGTCCATTCATCACTCATTAAACAGAAATTTAGTTGTATGTACTAGCTAACTAGCTTTTCATGTTTCAGCTACTGATTTTAATCTAATGAGTTTTGTTTCTAGCCAAACAACGCATTGAACATTACAGATTTCACTAATGGTTATGATTTGTCCATCCTTATTATACATTAAAACTCCTTTCCACTTAGACATTTACTTAGACTTTATTTACACGTTAGTACAGGACGTCACCTGGCCTTCCAGCTAATAATATGCTTTAAAAGTGCCCATGAAATGGTGTGAGCGCCATGTCTTGATTCCATTTGTTGATTCACTTCCTTTTGAACCAGGAAGTCATGGAGAGAGCATGTCAAAGGGCTTGATTGATTTTACAAAGCACCCAATAATGTTAAAGATGTGCCGCAATGTCCCGCCCAAGCTAAACAAACGAAAGTTTTCAACTGTAGAGAGATACGATATGCAGTTTCTTTACAAGGCGGGACAAATTTGCTCTTGAGAACTTTAACGGTACGAGTACGGGATGAATCTTGTGCGAAATACTTGTACGGAAACCTCTAAAACACTCATTTTGATTTGTGGAAGACTTGTGGAAACTGGTCTCTAACTTTACTGTGTCTCGCTTTAGCTTCCAGGGAAGCAGTACGCAGAGGGTTACAACGAAGACGCAGGAGACAAAGGCATCTGGCTGAAGTGAAACGTTGTCTGAAGGGAAAGCGATGTAGAGGAATCCTCCGACTTGCCACTCTCTTGTTTGTCCACATCACAGAGGAGAGGGAAGTCAAAACAGATGGTGTATTCTGCTGTTCCGCAGCTGTTCTGTAAATTGTCATTAAATAAATGGTATATGTTGACGTTAGTATGTTTCTCAGTAGTTTTATGAGTTCAGGACATTTTGTGAAAAAAATTCATGGGAAAAACTGGGAGGGGGTGGGGGGGAAATGCACTGAGCGGCTGTTTGGTACTTAGCATTGCTCACACACCTCGAAAACGATGGAAATGCAGCCATGAAGAAGCGAAATCTGCTTTCATCTCATTTCAGTGCACCAAGACGGTGACTAATCGGCCCAATTAAAAGTCGCTTTTGAGACGCACGACGAAGAGAGCTCGCCACAACTCATTAGCCACCCGAAACCACTCGTTTCTCGTTAGTCCCAGTCCTCCCCTCCCGAAGATGCTATCTTGGGCCGGTCTGCGGTTTTTCTTTCGTTCATGCTGCCAGGAAGAATGCTGATCCAGAAATAGCAGTGTGCCACTAGTGATTAATTCCTGTCTTTTGTGTGCCGAAGAGGCTTCAGATTACCATAATCAACTCGTGATTGCAAGTGCTGATACTTTCCATCCACAAAAAAAAATGACTGATTATTCATGAAGCTCTCCAATTACACTGAAGTAGTTAGACTTATTTCTTTCTTTCTTTTTTTTTTTTTCTTCATAAAAACGTGCCATGACACCGAGCAATCAAACAGCTTTGATCTGTACATGGCAGAATATCTGTGTCTCTTTGATGGTGCAGAAGTGCAGACAGATCCTGCGATGAGTGATTGGGCAAAGGAGTAGAATAATGAGTAGAGCAGTGATGTGATGTGATGGTGTGCACAAATGGGTTTTTAGAAATCCTGTGTCTGATTCTGAAGCCAGTTGAGTTGAGCCTGCAGTGAATTTTAGGTGCGGTTGGGAAAAAAAAAAAAAAAGACTGATAAATGCGTCTATTAGGAGATAGCGGTTAGACTTTACGATTTGTTCAGGGTGAAACGTGGAGCGAGAACATTAAGTCTATCTCTATGTTCTTATGATCATGTTTTTGGGATGCGAGAATAACAATGAAATAAAAATGTTAAAATAACCAGTATGTCTTTGAAAAAAAATGTGATTTTAGTCACTGTCTTTATATTTTAAAAAAAAAGGAATTTTTTAAAGCCATTAGTTAGATCCCCAAGCAAAGGAAGTGCTTTCAGGTGCTTTCCATTTGTGAATAAAATCTGCATTTCTTGCTGAGTAGTGAATATAGGGTTAATATGGATGATCCTAAAGATGCAGCTCTCCAGCTCATGGCGAAAACCACTGGATGGCAGACTTCATACATGCTTCAAACACCAATCCAAGTTGTTTCTGGTCCTTGTAATTTTACCCACTTGCCAAACGAGGGCACTGTTGAGACTTTTTTCCTCAAAGTAAATCTAAAATATCATTTCATGGTGCAGAAGACCTTTCTTTCCTTCTTCTTCCCTTGCCCCTCAGCTTGTGCCTTAGGTGTAGCTAACATTAAGAGGCTTTGATTTTGACAGCGCTCTTTTAAATGTATAAATATTTCATGGCCTGCGATCCTCTCTTAGTTGTTATTTTAGCTCTGCTGCACTCGTCGTTGGATGCTGCAGCATATCGTATAATGGCTGGAGGAGGAAAAAAAGAAATGGAAAGAAACTTCCATTTTGTTTAATAATAACAATACATCAGGCAGTACAGTTCAGGTCTACAGGAACTGAGCTTTATTAGCGTTTATAGGCAGCTGTACTTGGTATGGAATAAAAAAAAAAAAAAACTTGATTGGTTATGCTGTTACAGGAAAATAATCAACGGTAAAGTGGTGTGATGCGGCCTGATGTGAAGAGGAAGCACAGTTCTCAGCCAGAAGTTGATTCTTTTCTGAAAATGCGTGGCCTGGAGTGTTTTATTCCTCTTGTACGGCAGCCATTCATTTTTAAAAATGTGTTAAAAGACACGGGATACTTTTTATCCATTCATAGTTACATTTACTGATGTGTAATTGTCATAGTGGCTATAAGCAGTTGCTCCCTTACCAACATGGTTTTTTTACCCGTCTATCATGAAGACTTTCCCGTGGTTGAAAACGTAAAGAAACAGTCTCATAAGCGAATGTTGCAAATCGAACTCCTTCCATAAATGTTAAGTCTCCTTACAGTAAGCTTCACAATCTCACCAATTACACACATTTTCGAACCAGTTGATTCTTCGTGAGATTTTGCGTGTGAGCTGTTAGAAATTGAAACAATAGCGTATTCGAATGAGTGCATTAATAGAAACCTTGCAGGTGGCACTATTATCAAGAGCTGCTGTTAGAGAAAATTAATCTCCACCTGACCAATCAGATTGGAGATTTTCCGCACCGCACTGGTATAATGAGTTTTAAAAGGGCAGTTTTCTCTGGTCGGGTTGCAGAAGTTCGGAAAACCGTGAGGCCTCGACCTGCGTCATGCTCCGGCTGATTTAATCCGGTGTGACATTACCATCTGAATCGTGGATCGTTACAGGCAGCTTGTTTAGCAGTGGAGAATAAATGAGCATGCTGGAAAGATAAACAATGCCTGTGTTGCAGTGTTGACGCACAATGGACACAGAGAAGCATGACAGACCGCGTGAACAGCTGTCACAGGCGCTTAGCATAGCGTAGAAGATTGAAAACTGATCTCTGATCCTCTTTTCCTTTAGATGTGATTAGGGAGAAACAGTGTGAATAGGTCACTTTGCTTATAAGCGTATGTACCTAAAATATACGGTAGAGCTATAAAACTCAAAATTTGTTTTAGTCTTTAGTGGGCATTTCTGCTTTGCTGTTTGATTGTGAGTGTGCAATGAATTCAAATGGCTCCTCCAGCAGCCTAATAGATGCTTTGATAATCCGCTTTTAACCGCCAGACATCTAGCTTTTCCTGTTAACGCAATGGAAATGGATTGTGCTTCGCAAATCCATCAGCAGGAAGAGCATGGCATGGCTGGCGTATACTGGAAATTGTGTTTTAATATTGAATATTTAACTCTGGCTCAGCTGGATGGCAAATTCAACATTTTTTTTTCTATTATCCCCCCGTCTGCATGTGAAGATGAGTAATTTCCTGATGTGAAATAAAATAAGTTCTGCACCTAGATCACTACCGTGTGGTTTCATACTACTGTATTATAGGTGGCACACACCCTATTTCAATACTTAACCAGGCTGCTGTCAAAAAAAAAAAAAATATATATATATATATATATATATATATATATATATATATATATATATATATATATATATATATATATATATATATATATATATATATATATAGAGTGTTCCTGATATTTACATCTTGATGTGTTAAACAACTTTGAACATGGCACCTTTTGTTTGAACCCACTCATTTTTCAAGTGATAAGAAATATCGGAACATGTAAGGGATGTTTCTGATGTTTCTTGTTACCCAGAGGTCCATCCATTTATCTTATACCGCTTACTCCTAGTCAGGGTCGCGGGGGAACCTGGAGTCTATCCCAGGGAGCATCGGGCACAAGGCGGGGTACACCCTGGACAGGGTGCCAGTCCATCACAGGGCACAATCACATACACACTCACACACCCATTCATACACTACGGACACTTTAGACACGCCAATCAGCCTACAGTGCATGTGTTTGGACTGAGGGAGGAAACTGGAGTGTTACCCAGCGGTGCCCTGTTAAATTGATTGTTTAAACAATTAATAGCTCTGAATGTCTACTTTTGGTTTGAGCCCTGGGTTTCACCTGTGAAGACTTCATTTGTTGGTAAAAAGGATAAACCAACATGAAGACCAGGGAGCTGTTAATGGGAGAAAAACAAGCCATTTCAAAGCTAAGAAAAGAGGTTAAATCAATCAGCACCATTGTAGAAGCATTGGGCACAGCTAGTACAACAATTTGGAATGTCCTGAAAATAAACAAAACACTGGTGTACTGACAACCAGATGTGGAACAGGTCATCCAAGGAAAACAACAGCAGTTGATGATGAACCTTGTTAGAGCTGTGAACATAACCCCCACAAACAAGTCAGTGACGTCACCAACAACCTCCATATAAGAGGCCATACCACAAGATGCAAACCCCTCATCAGCACTAAGAATCAGAAAGCCAGATTGGAATTCGCGAAGAAATACAGAGATGAGCCACAAAAGTTCTGTGTATACTGTATCCTCTTCCGATATGAATTAATTTCTTTCCCCTGTGGCACTAGATCACTAGAACATCTTTAGTATCTTTACAAAGTGCATTTGTGACCTTGCAAGGGTCATAAATGATGAGGACTCATCTTAATATCCAAAAGTATTTCCTTTCTTTGTAATTTGAGTATATTTTAACTTTCTCTGGGAGCCAAGAAGTGGATCTGTGCACTCTGCTCCACCTGGAAGTCCTTGGCATTCGCTGTGTCCTTCTGAAATCAAACGAAAATGGAAAAAAGATGGGGGAAAAAAATCAAGAGCATGAAGAAAGCCCTTGGCAACAATTTCACAGCCCTGGTGTCAAGAGCGAGTGTCCTTTTTTCTTTTTCTTTTTCTTCTTTTTTTTTGGACAACTTTCCGTTTTTACTGTCACTTTAATCATATTTCATACATGGTTTTAAATGAGTCATTAACATGCAGGTGATCGTGTGATTTGTGGAACTTTTGATTACTCTTGCACCTCCGTCAGTGTGGTCATGAGGTCATTTTCCAAGGTCTGCTAGCTGTTCCTGAATCAGAAATGTTCTGGTGCTTTTCGTTCTGGCTTCATGTGTGCCACACAACTATAATTTTCTATCATATAATTGTGTAATTAGAGTAATTTCCACAAAAAACCATTATATAAACAGCAATTTCCCCTCATAGCAGTGTTAATGGACTACGGTGTTTTACTTCCTCTCCAGAACAGTTTGTTTTCTCTCTGTGAAATGTAATATCAGAAATCCTGCATAAGGATTTGTTCTAATTTAAATCACCGATGATTTACTGCTATACTGGTCAAAATTGGCAAAGAATCCACACCGCTGTCAGGATGGGTTTTTCTTTCTTTCTTTTCTTTTTTTCAGATTACACTTGGAGGCGGCTGTGATAAATTGATGAGGTTATGATAATGGCTGTGGCTTCACAGCTTTATAATCTTCCTGTCAGTTTCACCCTAGAATTTTACAATTTGTAGGAGTGAGCAGGGTTTTTCTCTCATTTTAGGAATACTTTCTACATAGGTTGAAGAGATCTGCTCCTTTATCAGTACCGTTTCAGCGTCGTGTATAAACTATATAGTAAGAATGACCAAATACTATATTGCATTACTAAATCATAAGTTTTGAAACTGATGTTTTTAAAAATAAAATAAAATAAAATCTGCAAGACCACACAACTGGTTGGATAAACTTGACATCAGTGTACATCAGTCGGCCAGAAATACTGCTAAAAAAAGCAAAGTTGATGTTGATTTTCCATCATCCGGGATTTTATCCACGAGAGTAGAGTCAGTTGTGCTGGAAGCTACATCCCATCACATCCTCCCAGAAAATCTAATACATTCGGTGCAAAACCCTGAAGTTGTGAAATGATAACTGATGCTCCGTTCCTGTCTGCCACTTCTTCCAAGCATAGTGTCCCTCCGGCTGTCATTCATATGCTGCCTTGATCAAACCCTCATACGGAGTAAGCACATCTCAGAAATCTGATTAAGTGCACAGGTGATGCACTGGACTGACCCGAATTGAGAAGTTTCAAAAGGTTGGCTTCACGCCAAAGTTAATCATTTTCTCTGAATGTGGAAAGTCCAAAACTAACTTGGCTCCTTGCAAATTCAGCAATTTGAATGACCTGGTTTACCATGGAAAGTTTGAAAGATGTATAATCTATATTAGGGATATAGCCGAATATGAATGCATTATTTGCACTGAACGGATAATGTGTTCTATACGAGGACAGGGACTATTATTACACTATTTCCAGAAAAGTTCACAGGATAGTGCCTAATGCTCTTTTTTGACTAGAGGCCGAAAGTCATAATTCCTGACCTCTGATCAGGATCAAACAAAGAAAACGCCCTTTCAACTCAGAATTGATTAGCCTGCTGGAAGTGGAGGTGTTCATGTTTTTATTCCACATTGTAGTTTGAAGTCAAACATGATGCAATTCCGATATCCGACTCTACATTTCTGAGGGAATTTGAAAGCAGAACAAGGATGTACATAAGGACTGGGATCCCAACCAAAAAGCTTGAGGGACAAGTAAAGCCCTACACAGTGGTGTGTGATCAACAAACAGCACTCTTAGTAATTGCCTAGAGTTCATTTAGGCTACTAATTTGTTTAGATATTGAGAGACAGAACCAACTATATTCGCTAGAAAATATCACAGGTAGGTCGGTAGGCCTAATAACGGTGTAAACAGGATTATAAAAACATAAGTTATAAGAAAAGAGTCAATGACAGGGTGGTTTGATGTGGCCTGACATTATAACCCTGAAATGGATTATTTTCCTTGTTAAGTGTATTTTATGCCTCTTTTACCACAATGATTTGCCAACATTTAAAAAAATATATATTATCTGAAGAGCTAAAACATTTATAGTTATATTTAATGTTGTGGATTGTCCATGAGTTATTTCCTTTGATCAAGTCCTCAATCTTGAAGACGTTCCTATAGTGGAAAACTGCGTGACTGTTACAAAGCACTGACACTTAAAAAGCGGAGACTCCATAAGTGTTAAATAAGCATGTCCTTCCAGAAAACCTCACCATATCAGTGATTAGATGTTTGTCTGTGTTTAATGATGCATATTTTAATGAATTTATTATTAGATTATTTGGATCTTCTGCCATATAAATGAATGAGCTGTTATTATAGAAACCATAATGCATTAATATAAACCTGTTATGTGAATTACAGCTGGCGCTACTGTTAGAGCTGCTGCTATAGAAGATTAATCAACACCTTGTACCCAATCGGATTTGAGAATTCAATTGTGGTATGGGTTTTATTATATGGGTTATATTATATGTATTATATGTATATATATATATATATATATATATATATATATATATATATATATATATATATAGTTCATAAGATCGATATGAGGGGAATGTGATCAAAACAAGTTTTCAATTTGATTCGGTCCTAAGATCTTAAAGTCTGGTCACCAATTGTAGGTTATGTTTTCAGTTCTTCTTGTTTTATCAGTTTTGGCATTTAAATGACCTCAAGATATTTTATGGAAAAGATACTGCTTTGCAATTCAAACAAACCAATCTGAGATCTGATATGCTCTATAGTCGATTGGCTTCTTTATTTCAAGTTGGTCATGTTAAGGTCATGGAACCATGGAGTCAGTGAGAAGGAACAGGGTAAAGCAGTGACATGGCCAGATGTGACAGATGACCTCGATGTGATAACCCCGCATGTCATGTAGCGCTTACCATCATCATCATCGTGGTTCAGTGATAGCAGCTTATGAGGCCCACGCACACTGGATTCAGTTGACTACAGTGATGATCCCTGCTGTCATCAACCCCAAGGCTGTAAACTACAGTAGCATATCATTCTGTGGCAGACTTCCATACGAAGAGCACAATGTTTGCGCTTGAACTGGTTTACATCCTTCAGGAAGACCAGCAAATAATACATTTACATTTACATTGATTCATTTAGCAGACACTTTTATCCAAAGTGACTTACAGATGAAAAAATACAAGCAAAAAAAGTTAATAAATAAAAGAACCACCAACGTCAGCTGTACATTTCTGTGACGATTTCTTTCAATCTTTCCGCATGAAAACTAAAGGATTGTCGGAACACACGTTTACAGTATAGGGAAGTGGTTCAAAAGACTCATCTGACATGACCCAGTTAGACTCAGGCCGATTTGGCTGTCCATGAAAAAGCAGCTGAGCCTTGTTGGAAAGGAACATAGTAGCGGAGCACCTGCTCCCAGTCATTCTTGAATATTGATGAATTTAGGCAAGACAAATTGATTCAATTTGTATTAGCAGAATTCACGCTCCAACCCCGAGTCGAGCCACAGTCCATTTTTGAGTTTGTCATTGCACATTTGGGTGTTGCTCAAGTCAGTTTTTGATCTAGCACTAAAGACAGCATTCTAAACTGCTCTGTAATTACCTTAATTATAAAGCGCTGTGTCTCTTTAGGTTATATTAACACTTTTTTATTCTGAAACTGCCATCAGCATCTAGAATAGCACTGACACAAAACTCACAACATGTGAATCTGTCTCTCAGTAATCAAACCTGAAAAGAAGAAAAATGGGTGTAAGGAAATCACCCAAAGCGCAGCTTGCAGGCTTGCCGCTTGCTTATCAAATGCACTCGCTGATGGATTCACAGAAGCCATCACAGCATTAGCATGGATGCAAAATGCTAAATTGATCAGAGTTTTATCAACTCTACTGAATTATCCATTAGCTCTTGATCACGGTAGCAGCCCAGGTGTATTATATCCTGGCCAACATCGTTTTTCTGTACTGAGAAAACAAGTGTAACGTGCATTCTCTGAATGCACTTGATTTCACAAACACTGGTGATCTAAGCTTTAAATAGAAGTTTTAATCATGTTTCCATATGTTAAACACAGAGGATACGAGAGGGAGAAATGACTTTAGGGAATCCATGAAAATCCAGTTAATTTGATCCCTGGCCAGAATTAAGCCCTGAGCTCTCATAAATTACCATTTCATTAAGATTCGGAAGGCAAGCAGATTTAAATATTCATGATTTCCCTCCCGTCTTTGATTAGATTTTAATTACAGGACTTTGTCTTAAACAAATGGGGGGGAGGCATTGGTATAAAGGAGCTATTTGTTTTGAGGGATAATGAGCAGCGCACCTGAAAGGTAGAGAGGAGATTGATCATTCAGTGGAAGAGACAAAAAAAGGACAACGGGGACCTATACTTTGTCTCATCAGTTTTGTATATACACACACACACACACACACACACACACACACACACACACACACACACACACACACACACACACACACACCTATCTATCTATCTATCTATCTATCTATCTATCTATCTATCTATCTATCTATCTATCTATCTATCTATCTATCTATCTATCTATCTATCTGTCTATCTATCTATCTATCTATCTATATGTAAAATGTATATGTATATACACATGTATATACATAGACATACAGTATCTCACAAAAGTGAGATAACAATAACAAAAGTAACATCTGGCGTGGTAACCAGCTGCTTTACAGTACATCTCATCCTCATGGACTGCACCAGATTAGTCAGTTCTTGCTGTGAGATGTTGCTCCACTCTTCCACCAAGGCATTTACAAGTTCTTGATCACGTCTGGGGGGGACACATGGTTACTGCAAGGATGATCAGCTGTCCTTCCTGTCTCCCTGTAGCACTGTCTTAGGCGTCTTACATTGCAGTCCTCATGTCTCCCTGCAGCAGGTCTATGGCATTTTCACGCAGGTGAGCAGGCAGCCTAGGCATCTTTCTTCTGGTGTATTTCAGAGTCAGTAGAAAGGTCTCTTTAGTGTCCTAAGTTATTGTAACTGTGACCTTAATTGCCTACGGCCTGTAAACCCTTGTCTTAAGGACTGTTCCACAAGTGCGTGTGCGATAATTGTTTATGGTTCATTGAACAAGCATGAAAAAAAAATTAGTTTCAACCCTTTCCAATAAAGATCTGTAAAACTTATTTGGATTGTACGAAATTATCTTTCAAATACAGTCTACTGAAAAGGGGACGTTTCTTTTTTCCTGTGTGTATGTGTATATATACATATATATATATATATATATATATATATATATATATATATATATATATATATATATATATATATATATATAATAAAAGAAAGGCGAATTACAATCACAAGTCCTGTCAATCTTTAGTGCCTCGTTAAGGAGGATCAGTACTTTCCTTTGCTCTCAAGATGCAATTCCTCATCAGTGCAGAATATTTCATGACCTCTAACAATTATTCAGAACAGGACACATAAGTCAATCATACAAACAGGATTACGCATATGAGCTTTAGGGTCTTGTCCCTATACGGAATTGAAATATGCATGAAAATCATTCTGGTATTAATTCAGTATGTCACCTTGCCTCAGACACTGGTCATAACCAAGGACATAAGCCGGCATGACATGCAGAACAAAAGAAAATCAATTTTGAAAGTCCATGCATGTCTATAATCTGGTTCTGTGTCACATTTCTATTTCTGCGAAACACAAACTGTCATCATGTTTTGCTAAATCACTTCCTTGGGAAGCAATTTTAGGCCAAGGATTTTGAATAGATCCTCAGAGACCGTCTTAAATGACACGGCCTTGCATCATCCCTGACATCTTGTACTTACATAATGATTGACTTTTAATGTCGATATATTGAAAATCCCTCAGTGTTCTCTTGTAATATTATGGGCCGAACCCTGACTTGAGCTGCACACATTTAACTGGCCTTTTCGCGAGCTCCGAGCATCTGTCACCTCTAAATGAATCGTGACCTGCCTGATTTAAGTCTCCGCATGGGAGCTGTGTGCCTTAGGCAGGGTTTTTACAGAAACTGGGACGTTGCTCATTAATTCCTATACACTGCAGGAATTCTGACGTGACAACACTCAAATTGGTTTGTTGTCCTCAACCTTGCTTTGTTTCTTAAAAAACAGGAGCAAGGGTAACATGATGGTACATGTAACTGCATGTGTTTTTTGTCATAATTAATTTGAGCCTTGATTAATCAAGCAGGCTGTCGTCAAAAACACATGACCAGTAGAACATTAGAGCATTATACAGCTATTATGTTGTATTTTACAATGTACTTTTTGATGGTTTAATATTGATTAATCAGACCATCCTAATATTGAATAATTCGATATTTCAATAGTTTAATATGAACACTCAGGAGGAATTAGAAACCACTTTTATCACTTTTTTCTTGAATTTCAGACAACACAATCATATCTGCATTTGCTTTTAAGTTCGCTTCCTGAGATGGTTTTGGGGGAATTCAGGAGACGTACATGAAACCAAATAAATTTCTAATATAATAATATACATTATGTATAATATGTTGAAGCTATATTTGTCTCCAAAGATTAGAGATTATCACCATTTTTTTCCTTTTCCTCAGGACTGAGTCTGATTAGATTTATTTAGTGCATTTATTTGTTGCTGCTGTGGAATAGTCTTTAATATGAGACCCATAAGGCAGAGATAGCACAAAATGTCTTTATTGTTAGTTATTGTACTGCATTTCTGCTGTCATTGCAGATTTATTTCTGGTCTCCACACAATACAAAGTTATTTGGAGCGTCAATGTTGTATTTAAGGATGTGGGTTTTTTTGTTGGAGGAAGGCTGCAGGGAGATATGGCCACATGCACTATACTTTTAGTTGAATTTAGTTTGTGGCTTTGGGCTTGGCTTTCCACCAGAGAGCAGAAGCTTAAATCAGAGAGAAATTTGCAACAAACTAATTTTTCTAAACTAAAATTACACTGCACCATCACCAAGTCCCCTCTCTTCTCCTATATTTTAGACTGTTATATAACATCATTGTAATATCACCAGTCAGTCTCGTCACTGTGTAGACATATTTCTTTAATAAGAATTGATTTCTATTTGATGCATATGGATCCTCTGGTCTAACACTTCCCCATAAAGTTTTTCAAGAGCTTAAGCTACAGTCTATTATCTGTTTGTATTATCTAGAAACATGAACACTTTATGTGTGCTAATGTACGTTCATTTACTCAGAGCTGTTTTCTTGCCCGGATGTGGCTGTAATAAGGTCCGATATATCAGCTCTTTCCTCCAGTAATTGAGCCTTTTGGGGATACGCAGGCTCCATGCAATGGCTGTCTTAAATACACTGATTAAGATGACAGTCTGCGCTGACTCATCTGATATGCCTGGACGCTTCCCTGGATCAGCAACCACAAGCTTATGCTTTCTTCATGAGTCTTCTAATGACTCAGTGGGCCTGCAGTAGCTCAATACATGGTTGGAGTCAAAAGAGTTCTATGTGAAATGGAGCCGTTTCTATAGTGTTGCACGCCGCATCTGGGGAAAAAAAATCACACACTGTCAAAGTCTGTGTAACTTCAATGTGTAATAGTAACATGGCTAAATGATGCGGTCATTAAAAAGCAATCCATGTGCAATGATACAGTGGTGTGAAAAAGTGTTTGCCCCCTTCCTCATTTCCTGTTCCTTTGCATGTTTGTCACACTTAAGTGTTTCGGAACATCAAACCAATTTAAACAATAGTCAAGGACAACACAAGTAAACACAAAATGCAATTTGTAAATGAAGGTGTTTATTATTAAAGGTGAAAAAAAATCCAAACCATCATGGCCCTGTGTGAAAAAGTGATTGCCCCCTAAACCTAATAACTGGTTGGCCCACCCTTAGCAGCAACAACTGCAACCAAGCGTTTGCGATAACGTGCAATGAGGCTTTTACAGCGTCCTGGAGGAATTTTGGCCCACTCATCTTTGCAGAATTGTCCTAATTCAGTTACATTAGAGGGTTTTCGAGCATGAACGGCCTTTTTAAGGTCATACCACAACATCTCAATAGGATTCAGGTCAGGACTTTGGCTAGGCCACTCCAAAGTCTTCATTTTGTTTTTCTTCAGCCATTCGGTGGTGGACTTGCTGGTGTGTTTAGGATCATTGTCCTGCTGCAGAACCCAAGTTCGTTTCAGCTTGAGTACACGAACAGATGGTCGGACATTCTCCTTCAGGATCTCTTGGTAGACAGCAGAATTCATAGTTCCTTTTATCACGGCAAGTCTTCCAGGTCCTGAAGCAGCAAAACAGCCCCAGACCATCACACTACCACCACCATATTTTACTGTTGGTATAATGTTCTTTTTATGAAATGCAGTGTTCCTTCTACGCCAGATATACTTGGACACACACCTTCCAAAGAGTTCCACTTTTGTCTCATCGGTCCAGAGAATGTTGTCCCAAAAGTCTTGGGGATCATCAAGATGTGTTGGGGAGAAATTGAGACGAGCTTTGATGTTCTTTTTGCTCAGCAGTGGTTTTCTCCTTGGAACTCTGCCATGCAGGCCATTTTTGCCCAGTCTTTTCCTGATGGTGGAGGCATGAACGCTGACCTTAACTGAGGCAAGTGAGGCCTGCAGTTCTTTGGACGTTGTTGTGGGGTCTTCTGTGACCTCTTGGATGAGTCGTCGCTGCGCTCTTGGGGTAATTTTGGGCGGCCGGCCACTCCTGGGAAGGTTCACCACTGTTCCATGTCTTCGCCATTTGTGTATAATGGCTCTCACTGTGGTTCGCTGGATTCCCAAAGCTTTGGAAATGGCTTTATAACCCTTTCCAGACTGATAGATCTCAATTACTTTCTTTCTCAATTGTTCCTGAATTTTTTTGGGTCTCGGCATGATGTGTAGCTTTTAAGGATCTTCTGGTGGACCTTACTGTGTCAAGCAGCTCCTATTTAAGTGATGCCTTGATTGTGAACAGGTGTGGCAATAATCAGGCCTGGGTGTGGCTAGAGAAATTGAACTCAGGTGTGGACAACCACAGTTATAGTATGTTTTAACAAGGGGGGCAATCACTTTTTCACACAGGGCCATGATGGTTTGGATTTTTTTTCACCTTTAATAATAAACACCTTCATTTACAAATCGCATTTTGTGTTTACTTGTGTTGTCCTTGACTATTGTTTAAATTGGTTTGATTTTCTGAAACACTTAAGTGTGACAAACATGCAAAGGAACAGGAAATGAGGAAGGGGGCAAACACTTTTTCACACCACTGTAGATGGGATGAGGGTAACTGTTGTCAAAGCTTGCTGCCTAGTTCATTACGATATTTAGTTTAATTTGATCGCTCCAATACCAGTCCTAACTCCAAGAAACCAAAAAACCAAAAAAAAACCAAAAGCAAAATCAGCCAGACTAATACACAGAAACTGTGCAAAGTTATAGACTAGATCACACTATCAATAGGGATTACAAGTGAAATTATGTAAACTCATAAACTCTTTCTTACAGTACACTGGTGTGAAATCGACTTTTTCAATCAGTGATAAACAAATCCATCCATCCATCTTCTACCACTTATTCACAGGGGAACCTGGAGCCTATCCCAGGGAGCATCGGGCACAAGGCGGGGTACACCCTGGACTGGGTGCCAGTCCATCGCAGGGCACAATCACATACACACTCACACGCTACGGACAATTTTGGACACACCAATCAGCCTACCATGCCTGTCTTTGGACTGGGGGAGGAAACCGAAGTACCCGGAGGAAACCCCCGCAGCACGGGGAGAACATGCAAACTCCACACACACATAGCCCCGGCGGGACTCGAACCCCGGACTCTGGAGGTGTGAGGCGATTGTGCTAACCACCATGAGCCACCGTGAGCCGTAAGCCACCGTGAGCACTCTGTTGGGTTTCTCTGTATACACTCTGTGTTTAGCTGCTGGTGACAAGGGCATTGGGAAAGGGGAGGGGTATGAGCCGTCTGCTGGGCAAACAATTCACACCTCTCCACAATAACTATGGTACAGAGATAAAAATGTATAGCACAAGTAACGTTTTTTTAAATACTCAAACACTAAATGCAACTGCCACATTAAAATTATAACCTAGTAGGCTAGGTACAAAAAAAGAACTATTTATGAAAAACTGCAAATTGTTAAAGCCCTGAGTGCCTACATTCATAAGAGCCATTAATCACTACTGTAGAGTGTGACAGCACAAATAAATTCAATGCTGAACAAGGGCACCCCCAAACCAGGTGGAAATTCCATTTTTGGGCCTCTGGTATACAGAGTTAAAACCTATGATCATTGAACCAACCAGTTTAGAGTACACTTTGTTTAAAAATGTGTCTAAATCAAAGTCTGTATAACATGAAACATTTTATATGAACACTGGGCTGAAAAAAAGTGGCTTACTAAATTAGCCAGATTGTATTTATGACCCTGGACAAAGTGTTGGCTTTAAACAAGAATAGATTGTTCATTTTATCGTTATATAAATTACAGGTTTTAATTTAGTATCTTATGTAAACCAAATTATGCACAGAAAAAAATATATATATAAAAAAAAAATATATATATATATATATATATATATATATATATATATATATATATATATATATATATATATATATATATATATATATATATTCTGTGCATAATTTGGTTTACATAAAATACAAATTAAAACTCTGTAATGTTTTACAGTCTGTCAGTTGCTATGGTGAGTCCTCGAAATCATTCACATTGGCTGCATTTTGTATTCTTGTCTTTTAAAAAAAAGGATAAACTGAACAAGCAGCTTACAGCTTACTTTAAGTAGGTGGAGCTCAGAGGTCTCAGCTCTGGGTCTACCTGTTCTATGGATAGAGTTTTTAAATTCAAGTGTTAGCATGAGATGTGAGACATGATGCTATTGCCACCCAGCAAATAAGAGCAAATAAGAGCAAAACCAGCACAATTTCATTCATTCAAGAATTTGAGAATATCAAATTGGGTACAAATAAAGTAGGTAAATACAGTGCAGGCATCATCATCATCATCATTATGATTATTATGTAGTTTTTAAATTATTATTATTATTTCCTGATGTCTATTTAGCATCCCTAGGATTATATTAAATAGTGCTACATGGATTATA
This sequence comes from Ameiurus melas, assembly GCA_012411365.1. NCBI lineage: Eukaryota > Metazoa > Chordata > Actinopteri > Siluriformes > Ictaluridae > Ameiurus > Ameiurus melas. Next base: position 9,782,099 of record CM022758.1, read on the forward strand.
TTAAATCTTACTACATTAAGCACAAGAAAATAACAACACTGACTGGCCTGTCCAAGCGTCCCTACTGTTCTCATTCCCAGTTGCTGACTTGTTGATCATGGTTTCAAGTCTAACCTTTACAGGCAACACAGAAACATGCCATTATCTCAAACAGCTCAATCCACAAATGCTAATCCAGTTCTCAGTGTTCACAGAACCAACGTGAGCCAGATCTGAACCAAAGAACCAAATCTGGCATACATCATCTAACAAAGACTGGGGCAAAAGTCTGTTAAATAAAAGAGATACACCCTGGAGTAGGACAAACTGCCCCATGTTCAACAGATTTAAGTGGTAATTTAATGCCTGAAGGACATGGTTTACACTGAAATACACGAGACAGATGAAGAGTGTGGTTAGTGGTCCTAGCTTTTCTTATAACTTCATTCAAGATGCATTCAAGATTGTACACCATTCAAAGACAGTAAATATTTTATATAAATCTGAGGGAAACTGCTTCAGAAGCAAGAGTTATGTTACGATCACTGACTCACCTATAAACCTTGCTAGAACCATTTCCTGTTTAACACAAATATCAGCCACCCTTGGCCTGTTCGAAGTCATTTTGAAAAAAGTGTCAAATATTTAATGGTAAAAGACAAACCCCCCCTGGTTGTTATAATAACCTCCAATCTTCTGGGAAGGCTCTCCACTACATTTTAGAGCGTAGCTGTGGGTATTTACATTTACATTCATGGCATTTTGGCAGATGCCCTATTCCAGAGCGACTTACTGAATTCTTTGAAGTCTCTATCAATAAATACCTTGTCATACTCATTCACTAGGTCAGGGACCAAGAGCACTATCTGTCTAAAAACCCTGTTGGATATGCAACTTCTCTGATTAAAATACCTGTATATACACTTCCTCACCACTTAGGCAAACCATGTCCATGGTCCACTTAGGCAAACCATGGATCTCACATTGTGCACAGGGTCATTGTCATGCTGGAACAGGATTTTGGACTTGACCCCTTAGTTCCAGTGAAGGGAAATTGTAATGCTACAGCACAGCATACAAAGACATCCTATACAATTGTGTGCTTCCAAATATGTGGCAACAGTATGGGGAAGGAACACATAATTTTGACCATATAGTGCACATATTTTCTTTTATAACCATGACATTCAGTTTATTCTCAAATCTAAAACCACATTGGCTTCAGGTTCAATTCCATTTCCATAACACTTGATTGGCTCTGTTTTAAGGTGAAGCTGTTCAGAAAAGGCAGGCCTTTGGTGTTGCTGCAGACATCAGGCTCATCTGGTGTTGTGGTAATTCTTTAGTTATTAGTCTTAACAGTCTAAAAATAACCAGCCGAACTCAAATGGTGTGTCCAACTCCTGTTCCACCCCTAGAGTGTCCAGATGTTCGAGTGAGTGTCACATCAATGACCCTCACAGCTGGAGAAAGGTGGTGTGGCTGGAGTGGATTTGGCCTTCGCTGTGGGTGAAGGCCAGAGCAGTGGGAAGGAAATCAGAAAGTAGGGAGAGAAAAGTAGGTTAATGGAAATAGCACAGTTTCTCTCTCTCCTCTCTAGAGTTAGAGGCATATGCTTTCTTCATCATGAATTTCCCTAACTTGATTTGCCTAGTGAGGGATTTCAGTACTGAGTGTGGCCCCGGCTCGATTGTACTGGCAGCTGCTTAGCTCATTGTTCTACTCTTGGTGCATTTCATTATGTAAATGTGATATAATAATACAATGAAACCACACTATGGGTACAGTGTTTCAAAATGAAATGAAACTCATGACTGGGTGTAATATAATGCCACGATATACGGTTAGCTGCATTCCTATTATTCCAACACAATCCAGCTGATTACGGTGCTGGTATGTATAACCACGATGTACATACAGATTTCCTCTAATTGCCTGTAATTACTTTTTTGGCCTGACAATCAACGTCTAAAGCAAGGCACATGCTACATGATAAGTGTAATTAAGTAGCAAAATAAACTTCAAATGATTTTGTGTAATATTACACATACTCTGGGGCGTCATATTTAGTAGAGACACTAGGGACATGTCCCTAGCAATATCCAACGACTACTGAATTGTCGCTAGCAATAATTCTGATCAAACAATTAAAATAGATTTATATATAACCACTGTTGTCTGTCGTTGTCTTGTGGTTTTTATGATAAAAAACACCCTTTATTTAACCAGGAAAAATCTAATTGATATTAAGGATCTCTTTTAGAAGAGTGTCCTGGCCAAGACAGGCAGCGGCACAATTTGTGGTACAAAAACAGTTTTAATTCTCTACTACGAGTCCTGCTTCTCTAACCCACATCGCTAATAGGATTGGCTTTGCCATTTATTGCTAACGAGTGAGAGGCTGTAAGTAACATCCGGTTGTAAGTACCAAATCTCCGTCAACTAGATGCGCATCATACCGAGGAAGACACCATCATTAAGGTACATGAGGAAGACACCATCCTTACACCAACAGTTCTGTTCTGTGCATGAAAATACAGGGCAAATCAATCACGTCTCATAATGATTCAGGGACAGTGCATGTTTTCAATGAGTAGCAATCCCATATTAACAGTATGAGTGGCAAGTCTAAGCATTAGTTTGTGTGTGTCTATACTTTGATTTGTAATGTAACTCCTAATGCCCACCTTTCTTTTTTTGGCCACCCTCCATATCACCATATTAGCCTATCTGCCAAACACACACACACACACACACACACACACACACACACACACACACACACACACACACACACACAATATTAGTCAAAGTCAAAGTGTAAATCACTTAAAATATTTTCTCAATTTCTTACGTGTAGAATCAACTTTAAAGGTAATAATAATACTTAACTAAGCCATAAATGTTTTCCCTCAATGTGTTATTTTGTCAGGTCAGGTGACAGCAGCAGTCCTGCCAGGAAGTATCTCAGACAGAGCAGGAAATGAGGCAGGTGTATAGGCAGGGTCACAGGTGAGGTCGAACAGTGACATGAAGATATGTTAGTAGTGAGATTCAGCATTGTGATACATGTTAGGTTGATGTACTGTATGATTCATCCATGTGTGTTTGAAATGAAAGCTTTGAATAGGCACATGTCGTTGTCTCTGAGGACTGCTTTTATGTCCCCACCAATGTCAAATTCAAACCTATCCCCATTATGTAATATGTAATATGCAAAGAAGAAACACTATGAAATAACTCATAGAACTATATCGGGACTAAGGAAATTATTTCTAATGAACCTTTACAGTCACTTGATATCTTCTTATCCAGCTTCTTGTGGAGCTTCACCCAGAAGGCTTTTCTTAAGCTTTCAATATAGGCAGAGCTCCTGAGTTCTAAATGAAAAAAAGAAATAAATACTCATTTGGGGAAACAATTTAATTTTAATTAAAATATAAATATACATTACTTAACCTTTAACTTGAGCAATAGGACTTTTCGGCATTAACTTGATTACTTACATTTGTCTTAGAAACAAATTTCGACCATACTTGAACCTTTTTATTTTTTTATTGTAATTTTTTTTTTTTTTTTAAATATACCGTTGTCTCAATCAGAGAAGTTGTATATCCTACTGATTACATTTGTTATGTAAGGTATAATTAATGAACCTGTGTATTTCTCCAGGGGTGCCGTGTCATGACTGACCTTGCACTCTGTCTCCAACTTCCTAACATGCTGGTATATGCAAAGAGATGAATTTCACTGCACTGTACTGTATATGTGAGAAATAAAGACCCCTTCTTCTTCTTCTTCTTCTTCTTCTTCTTCTTGAGAAGCTCAAAGTTTAAAGCTCAAAATTGTCTCTCCTGAAGACTTTTCCTGTGGTGGAAAACTGAAAGGAACAGACATTGACATTGGAGACTTCTTCCAAAAATGTTAAACATCTCCTTGTAGTAAATGTCACCATATAAACAATGACACAGACACTATATGACCAAATGTTTGTGGACACCTGACCATAACAAACCATATGTACTTGTTGAACAACCCATTCCCCCTTTGCTGTTATAATAACTTCCACTCTTCTGGGGCTGCTTTCCACAAGACTTTGGAGCATGGCTGTAGGGATTTGCCTATGGCTGTAGGTTTTCAGTGGGGTTGAGATCAGGGCTCTGTGCAGGACACTCAAGTTCTTCCACTCTAACCTTAACACACCATGTCTTCGCTTTGTGCACAGGGGCATTGTCATGCTGGAACAGGTTTGGGGCTCTTAGTTCCAGTGAAGGGAAATTGTAATGTTACAGCACACAAAGTCATTCTAAACAATTGTGTGCTTCTGATTTTGTGGAATCATTTTGGGGGAAGGAACACATATGGGTGATGCTCAGGTGTCCACATACTTTTTCCAGATTTTGTTAAATAACAGCACAAATGTTATTCAAATCCATTTGTTATTAGGCATAAATTGTATGTTTGCCATAGAAGTCCCTTTAAGTTAGCTTTGAGTATAAAAAACAGAAAACAAAAACACAGAACTACTGGCAAAGCTGCTGTCATAAAAATGAGCATATACAGTATAATCTTTCCATGCTGTCTGTAAGTAGCAGCAATGTCAGAATGTCAAAATGCCCTTGCATGTGGACAGCAGATAAAACAAAATACAAATCATTTGTTACTCCTTTGAAAATGTCTCCCAATGTAGTGTCACCCACACTATATGTAGGATTGCATAGTCACACTTCTACTTTTTATTCCAACAATTAATAAATTATTTCAAACTGTACAAATATCGTAATTTTTCACTTGGGATCAGAAGACAGATTATCCCACGCCCATAAAAAGAATTAAACACAGAGCCGTAATGTCTCTCAGTGTCCTGCCTGCACTTTGCATTTCTCCCGCAACGAGCTCCCTGTGACATCTATTAAGATTGAGTGTTCGCCATCTCTTTGCAAATCCCACAGTGTGCTGAGCCACTTGTGGAAGACAAATTGCTTTCTTGAGTTTTATTTCAATGTTTTCTAACCCCCCATTCCACCCCCTCTCAAAAAAAAAAGAGAAACCTTCCTCTCTTTTGATGTACGATAAGACTGTGAGGAAATAAGAGTTGGCAACATGGTATTTTAGCCTTTGTGTTGAAAGCATTGAAAGCTTATTGAGGCTGTTTGATTCACATGTATGCTTTACAGCAGCACAGCATGCTGGATATTGTTGAATCAAAGACGAGCTTCAATGGCAAGGCCTTTAAGCTTGCTGCCTTTCAAATTTAGCTTTGCAGCAAAGCGCTGCAGATTGGAATAGCATGTTTTCTGTTTTAATAAAGGCAAATAGATGTAATTTGTTGACTTTGGGTATTAAAGGATTTTTCACAGATATAACATACAGTGTGATTAGATATAAAATATATAATGGTGAAAAATAATATGTAAAAAAAAGGCATTTTTGGTATGCTTTCTCTGTTGTGTTTGATTAATCATATCTCAGTTGAGTTTGATACAATGCATAAACTCATGATATTGGGCATTTACATTAATCTGTGGATTAATGTTTAATACATAGTGAGAAGGTACATAAGTTGTATGTATGTATACATGCCTTTATTATATTATGTACCATATGATTTATACTAGGTTCATAGGGGTTCATAGGGTGAGTTGCCTCATTGTACTCTTTGTTAGAATCTGCTGTATTCACAACTGAAAATAAAATTTCATAGCAACAACAGCATGACCGTTTGACATGCTGCAATTATTGAGTAAGTATAAACACATTGCTACAATGCTGCAGGAATTGTTCCCAGTATGCTCCTGAATTATCGACATAAATTATAACTGCACAGTGTGTTAGAGTCTCTACAGAGTTCAAACAACACTTTTCACAAGCCGGCACTCCAGACTTACTCTACAGTGCTCTATCTGTAATAACTCAGTTTCAATGACATCTACAGGTATTTCTGATAGATTACCCATTTTATTCTGACACAATGCTTGCAATGATAATGTTTTAGAAATTTTGAATTATATTGTATATTTGTAACACCATCCCAGGACCTTAACACCTACGGTTCAACAAGTTTCTGTATAACTTTGTGAAGTCTTGCTGCTCCGAGAGATCTGAGCATTGTTTACAGTCAATAGTCTCTGCTGTGTTTGTCGTTGTGCCTGTTCATTTGAAATATTCTTTGGATTATACAACCCCAATTCCAAAAAAAAAGTTGGGACGCTGTGTAAAATGTCAATAAAAACAGAATCTCATAAACCCAAATGTTATTCACAATAGAACATAGAAAACATATCAAATGTTTCAATCGGGGAAATGTACCATTTTAAGGAAAAAATTTGGTCATTTTGAATTTGATGGCCACAACACATCTCAAAATAGTTGGGATGGGGAAACAAAAGACTTGAAAAGTAAGTGTTACTAAAAAGAAACAGCTGGAGGAACATTTAGCAACTAATTAGGTTAATTGGCAACAGGTCAGTTACATGATTGGGTATAAAAGAGTATCTTTAAAATGCAGAGTCTCTCAGAAGTATAGATGGTATGGAATATGGATGGAAGCAAATCCTGTATGCACTTTTTAGCACTGATGGTGCCTTTTCAGATGTGCAAGCTGCCCATTCCATAGGCACTAATTCACCCCAATACCATCAGAGATGCAGGCTTTTGAACTGAGCGCTGAAAAAAAAAACCTGGATGGTCCCTCTCCTCTTTAGTCCTCTTCAGTTTAGAGGATGTGGCATCCATGGTTTAGAAAAAAGAATTAAAAATTTAGATTCGTCTGGCCACAGAACAGTTTTAAACTTTGCCTCAGTCTATTTTAAATGAGCTTTGGCCCAGGGAAGAAGGTGGTGTTTCTGGATCATGTTCACATATGGCTTCTTCTTTGCATGGTAGAACTGTAACCAGCACTTGTGGATGGCACGGTGAACTGTGCTCACAGACAGTGAGTTCTGGTGGTGTTTCTGAGCCCATGCAGTGATTTCCATTACAGAATCATGCCTGTATTTAATGCAGTGCCATCTGAGGGCATGCAATATTGATTTTCACCCTTGCCCCTTCTCAGAATCTTTTGATGATATTATGTACTGTAGATGATGAGATATATATAGACTTTACAATTTTATTTTGAGGAACATTATTCTAAAATTGCTCCAGAAATTGTAGACGCAGTTTTTCGCAGATTGGTGAACCTCTGCCCATCTATACTTCTGAAAGACCACACTAAGATACTCTTTTTATACCCAATCATGTTACTGACCCGTTGCCAATTAACCTCCAGCTGTTTCTTTTTAGTAATATTTACTTTTCCAGCCTTTTGTTGCCCAGTCCCAACTTTTTTGAGACGTGTTGTGGCCATCAAATTAAAAATTACCTTATTTTTTTTGCTTAAAATGGTATATTTACTCAGTTTAGACATTGTATATGTTTTCTATGTTCTATTGTGAATAACATTTGGGTTTATGTGATTTGAAAATCATTGCATTCTGTTTTTATTTACATTGTACACAGCATCCCAACTTTTTGGTATTAGGGTTGTACTTTGGCTTTCATATGTATCTGACCGAGTTTTTACCATTGCTTGTCTCACACCTCAGCTTTGAGTTGTGTTGCTTGGATTTGTAGAAAAATGTGCCTCCTGAGTCTGTTCAGTTACAATATTGTCTTATATAATTCTTATATAAACAAACAAAAATAATTAACATCAATTAAAACTAAAAATAATTTCTCTGTTTAATGGGTTAGGTTTGAAAAGTGTCATGGAAACAGGATTAGTCAAGGGAGAGAAATCTGTCAAAGCTGATTTAAGCACGTTTCCACACTTTTAAAAAGCAGACCTAGAGATATAGTTAAAGTCAATGAAAAAGCATAATTTTAACCCTAATAATGTTCATTAAAATGTAAACTAATCTATTGAATTAAGTATTCACCCCATGAACGTTTCCCAATTATTGTACATGTTACAACCTGAAACGGAAATGTAATGAATTAATGTGACACCAGAACTTATTTAGTGTTTTCACAACCACTTTTACATTTTCTATTTAAAAAATGTAATATTATGGGTTATTTTGTGTCGGTTCCCAATTAAGTCGGTATAATTTCCAAACTGTAACACTACAAACTGCGGAAAAGTTCATAGGGGGTGAATTCTTAAGTAAGGCACTGTAAAAAAGAACTTAAATAAATCTTGATGTTCCAAAGATACCAAAATATAATATCTGATAAAAAAAGGGATGATAAATTAAAAAAACTGACTTTACATGATTCATCCCAACTCTGTAATTTTAGATTATTAATATTCAGTCTTCTTGTCAGCTTTAGATTTAATGGGTGGTCAACAAGACCAAAACTAGCCATTACATTTAGTACTGGATCAGAAGATCCAACACAACATCATCATCAAGTATGCCATTACTAGTATTATGCTAACAACCATTGGTCAGCTTTCCTTTACTGAAACCTTTAGTCATGGAGGACTGATCTTGCTCAATATAATATCAAAAAGATCAGAAGATCTGTTCATCCAGGTGCTTGTCATTTTATGGCTACTGCATCTCTTTAGCGTTCACTGTTAAACCACTCTAGGTGGTCCAAAACCACTTTGACATGCTGTGTTCAATCAACCGTACAGTGTCTGTTACACCCCTCTTCATCTCACTCCACTGGATCCCTAAAGCTGCTCGAATTAAACTTTAGTTATTCTGTCTTATTATTTGACCATGGAGTAATCTAAATGGACTCATCAATGGCTTTGGCTCCATCCTGATAGCTTCTGTCTCAAGGCACTAAAGCAGTAGTAAAGCCTCACACTATACACTATGTATCTCATTTTTATAGGGTTGTCTTAAAGTCTTAAAGAGAACATTAAAGGTTTACTCTTAACCCAAATAACAAATGACTATGCCAAAGCTCATAATACTGAACCAGTCCAAAACGACCACTGATAAATGTTCAGTTTAAACTGTTCGCTATGCAAGTGTAAAAAAAAGTGTCCATCAGATCACACTTAATTTTTATTAGCAGTTTATATTAATACTGCACTACTAATCGCAGCAATAGCATTAATAGTGTACTGTACTCCTAGTATTAACATACTAATGACTAATAACTAAAAGTTATGCAAAATGCACCATTTCAGACACAATCTAAAAGTACACGTTTTTCCATCGTGGGTCTATAATAATAGAAAAAAAAAGATTTCTGATAAAAAAAACTTTGATGTTGGCTTGAGAAAGCAAGACATCAGCTAAACAATGCCTGAATACTTTTGGAGCTAGCCGTGCCCCAATTCTTTTGGAGCTAGGCGGTATCCCAATACGTTTGGAGCTAGACCGCGTTCCAATACTTTTAGGCTTCAGGCTGTGTGCACTCAGCTGTGTGTGAGTTTTGACAGTTGGAGCCAGGCTCTGAACATTCCCTCAGTGTAAGTGAATGGGAGTTTTGGGGAAGTTTCATCGCCTGCAATGGGAATACTGGGAGTCTGACCAGTTTGGAAAAATAGAGATTGAACAGTGTGATCGGCCTGAAGGACTGTTGTGAATTTGTTGGAAATGGCTTGAAAGCGCAAAGAGTCAGAATTTTTTAATGCAAGTCAATGGGAATTTTTTATTATTGTTATTAGTCATTTTGTAAGTATTGAAGACAATGACTGGATCATTTGTTTAGCTGCTTCTCTCAGTTCTACCTTCTCTCTTGCTGGTCATTTGGTAAATTCTTACTTAATCAGCATCAGAAATTCTGTCAAATGAATAAATGTGACTGGCATGATATTAGCGCACATATCATTTATTCAGAATGTTTTTAGCTCTGCTAAAGATGCTTATTTCATCCCAACATTCAAATGCATGTGTGTAAAGGGAATTAATAATGCTACTTCAGTTTTCATTAATTCTCAGCCTACAGATCCACCTTCACGAAATGATTTCTCTAGGAATCAACCACTAAAGTGATTCTCAAGTCCACACTGATCACATATTAAGTTGGTTTGTGCCATCTTTTTGTTATTCCTGTTGGAAGTTGTGGTTGAAATTATGTGCTTGATGTCTGATATCTGATGTCACAGGAGGACATAGTATTGAGGTTACAGTTCTTTACATTTTCCAGTGATGTTCAATGTCAAATTAATGAGAAATTCAAGCTCAAAATAGTGGAGATGCTGGTGCAAACATTGAACTCATAGTTTCAGAATGCAATGAATCTATATAGGACAACACAGTGCAACACGGCACAAACTGGGCTTGAATAATTTGCGGTCTATGAGATGATGAGTGTGATGGCAATAACGGAGGTATTAGCATGAAAGTTGAAGCTTTGTAAGCTGAACTGCTTGAGCTGGACGGAGTAAAGCAATATAAAGGAGTAAAGCAATCTCTTCAGGTAGAGATGAAACAGGAGATGTGTATATATATATATATATATATATTTGTTTATATATATGTATATATATATATATATATATATATATATATATATATATATATATATATATATATATATATATATATATATATATATATATATATATATATATATATATATATATATATATATATATATATATATATATATATATATATATATATATATATATATATATATGAAACCACTGTGTAAGAAAGTTGTGGATATACACCAACATGTCGATGAATAAGTTTGAATCAGTTTAAAAAATCATCCAAGAATTTCATTACAAAATAAATCTTCTGCACCATTAAAAATGAATGTTAATTAAAATGTCGCTCAGGGTGGACTTTCCTTTACTATTTAAATACTAATGTCACACTACACAAGTCCATCTGGGTTTTTTTTTTACTCATTCTATTAGGCAAGTTAATGTTTCTGACACAGCTCAAAGATTTGGAGAGTGTATGCACTTTTTTGTACATTCTCTAATCTAACAACTTATTCAATTCATTAGTTAATGATGAATCCCTTCAAATGCTGGATCTGTCAATATTGCTTATTATAAATCTAGCCATTTTTCACAGACATTCCCGAAAATGTAGCCATGCGTGACATATTTCACCACTCTCCACACGTCCATCCACATGGCTTAAAGTATATTTTGCTTCTGGCAAGAAGCAGAGTCATGGGATATATTCACTCAACACTTGTGAACCAAGATACAGAAAAGCACGCCGACATCCATTTTCACAAATTTATTTCTGTCGTTCCCCAGGTTGGCCATGATGCCCGTCCCAGATGGAATATTTATCATTTGCTTTTAGTTTGAATTACCTTTCTGGAATGAATAAATCATCCAAGCATCAAAATGATGCAGAAGCATTAATATTTTAAAATGATGGAAGTGCGTTCATGATAAAAGGTACTTGGAGGTGCATCATTTAAAGTGAAGTTTTACAGTGCTCGAGAAAACACTTTCTATTAAAAGTCAAGGACTTTGGTTTTAAAGATGGCAGGAATATTTATTTGTTTGTTGGATGGTTCTGACCATTCTGCTGGTGCAGTACAGTAGCTTATATAACAGCATGGACAATAAAACATCCACCCTTTTTATATTCTTTAAAGTAATATGCATTGATCACAAGAGGGCAAAATAAAAGTACTATTGACCTGTGTTGTTGTACAAGAATTTATCCAGACATTGTGGTGGCACTTCCTAATATGTCTCGCTTCCTTACTTCCTTTGGTGTTGATTTGATGCATGATATACTGTTGTAGTCAGATGTGACCTCTCAGGCTGGGATGGCAGAACTTAGACACTGGGCAAACAGAGGTGGTGACATTAATGGGTATTTTATTTAAGTGTACTCTTTAAGTGTAAAGGTGCAGGGGGGTGGGGTGGGGGTTACTGTGTGTGCGTGTGTGTGTGTGTGTGTGTGTGGGTGTGTGTGTGTGTGTGTCTGTGTGTGTTTGTGTAGGCCACAGTCTTCCTGGAGCAAGGCACCTTGAACGGGCTAGAATGGCCATGGGGTGGGACCCATGAAGCCTGCCGGAGGTCACGGGAGCTGGGGGAGGCTCTCCAGGGTGAATGGCATCGTCCTTATCGTCATTTGCGTCTACAATGAGAGAGGGAGAGAGTGAGAGAGAGAGAGAGAGAGAGAGAGAGAGAGAGAGAGAGAGAAAGAGAAATGACTGGATACGCTCGCAGAGAACAAACTCACCACACGGTCTCAGCTTCACCCTTTCATATCTGGTCCTCTTCTCCTAGACAGTGAAGAGAAGCTGTGCCAATCATCCTCTGCTAGCTGTGTGTGTTTCTGCCACCCCGCCTTGCAGCCACGTGCGCTCTTGCTCTTGTGTGTGTGTGGCTGCAGGCCCACAGTCACATCAGGATTATGGTTAATATGCCCAGCAACCAACAGTCCCCTTGGGGATAACATTTATTCAATTCAGTTCAATTCCCTGATACCATTTCGTGTCCAGTTTTTTTGACCATGAAAAATTTAGCAGTTTGCATTTTGCAACTCCCTTGCATCACTGTTAGAAATGAACAATTTGTTTGCTCCTGGCCTTTTATTTTCTGGAGGACTTTTTGACTTTTACGAGGATATTTGCTTTTCTAACTAGTTTGTTTAAAGTTACCCAGCCATTACAATTTAATTAAACTGACAAATTGAAGCAATTACTCACTCTAGTCTGCACCAGCATGGATGCTTTCTGTAAATTCAGCAGCAAAAGTTAACAATGTACAAGCAATCCCTATAAAATAACAACTGACTGCATTTATGTAGCTAACCTATCACTATAATGTGTACAGAATAATCAAATATTCCCCAGTTAAAAATCTGAGATTGTCTAGTATAGGGCTTGAAAACTGATAAAAGTATCTGTATATGAAATTTGTAAATTTGAGTCAGTGTCATAAATATAAATCTGTACATAAAAATAGAGATTTTATGTAAATTAGACCAAAAGTGAAGCATTTAAGATTTCCAGTGAAAAAGAGATGGTCAAATACATTAAATTTTTTTCTAATATATTAACTAGTTTTTTGTTAAACATTCAATGCTTAGTTCATGCCCAGTGTAACTATTTAAGTAATGTTGTAGATAGATAAATAGCAGCCAATGTTTCCTGCTTAATATAGGAAATTAGTCGATTTAGTAATTTAGTTTTAGTAGAACATAACAGCTTATATATATGCATACACACACACACACACACACATACACACACATATATATAGCAAAAAATAAATGTCCTCTCACACGCAACTGCTTTAAATTCCAGCGTATTTCTTAACATGTGTAAATATTTGTATTAACATAAAAACATTCAACAACTGAGACATAAACGGAACAAGTTTCATAGACAGTCGACGAACAGAAATGGAATAACGAGTCAATGAACAAAGGAGGGGTTAATATCAAAAATAACAGTCAGTGTCTGGTGTCCACCAGCTGCTTTAAGTACTACAGTGCATCTCATCCTCATGGACTGCACCAGATTTGTCAGTTCTTGCTGTGAGATGTTACTTGACTCTTCCACCAAGGCATATGCAAATTCTCGATCACATCTGGGGTGATGCAATTTTCTAATACAAGGATGATCAGCTGTCCTTCCTGTCCCCCATGTAGCACTGTCTTAGGCTTCTTACATTACAGACATTGCTCTGTCCACATCTGCAGTCCCCATGCCTCCCTGAAGCAGGCCTCTTTTGGTCTCTTCAGGTCTCTTTTGTGTCTTAAGCTAACTGTTCGTGTCTTAAGGACTGTTCAACGGGTGCAATAATTTTTTATGGTTCATTGAACAAGCATGAAAACATTGTTTTAACCCTTTCCAATAAAGATCTGTAAATCTTATTTGGATTTTACTAAATGATCTTTAAAATACAATCTCCTGAAAATGGCTGTTTCTTTTTTTCCTGAGTATCTATCTATCTATCTATCTATCTATCTATCTATCTATCTATCTATCTATCTATCTATCTATCTATCTATCTATCTATCTATCTATCTATCTATCTATCTATCTATCTATCTATCTATCTATCTATCTATATAACAAGATATCCAGATTACAATCACAAGTCCTGTCATTCTTTAATGTCTCATTCAGGAGGATCAGTACTTTCCTTTTGATCTCGAGATCAGTGCAGTCATTTCATGACCTCTAACAATTATTCAGAGCATGGAACATAAGTCAATCATACAAACAGTAAACCATATTTGTGTTGATTTTGATGTATGTTTAGGATCATTGTCCTGCTGGAAGATCCAACCATGATCCATTTTAAGCCTCCTTCCAGCAGCATCCAGGTTTTCATTTAATATCTGTTGATATTTGACAGAGTTCATGATGCCATGTGTCCTAACAAAATGTCCAGGTCCTCTTGCAGAAAAACAGCCCCAAAACATTAAATAGCCACCACCATATTTAACTGTGGGCATGATGGTACATTTCCATATGGCAACCTCTCTGTGTGCACCAAAACCACCTCTGGTGTTTATTGCCAGAAAGATGTATTTTTGTTTCATCTGACCATAAAACCTGATCCCATGTGAAGGTTCAGTAGTGTCTGACAAACTGAAAACGCTTGAGTTTGTTTTTGGATGAGAGTAGAGACTTTTTTCTTGAAACCCTTCCAAACAACTTGTGGTGATGGAGGTGACTTCAGATTGTAGTTTTGGGAGATTTTCTGGTCCCAAGATGCAACTAACTTCTGCAATTCTCCAGCTGTGGTTCTTGGAGATTATTGGCCACTCAAACCATCCTCTTCACAGCTTATTGAGATAATATAGACACGCATCCAATTCCAGGTTGACTCATAACATTTCCAGTTGACTAGAACTTCTTTTCCCTGATGGAGAAAATGGGAATTTTCAATGTGTGTGCTATTTTCTTATAGTCACTTGCTATTTTGTGAAGCTCATCAACCAAAATATGTTACCTCATATTTATACCCATGTGAATCAGGAAGTCATGGTTGAAGAATTTCCTGTTCTTCAACCATAACTTCCTGTTTTACAGGGGTATATTTTTTTTTTAGTCCCCCAAGTATATTAAAAATATAAAATATCAATGGAGATATATTTCAAATATATTTTTTTCATATTAATTCATAGGTGCCAATAATTGTTGAACACCTATATTTAACAAATATTTGTTTTTAGAAACCTGTGCTGTGTTTGCAATTGTTTGATATCCATGAGAGCAGATTGTTTTTGTGATTTTTTTTTCTCAACAAAATATCAAAAGTTTAAACAATAAAAACTATTTTCACAGCCTTCTTTGCTCATATCTACCGAGGGTGCCAATATTAGTGGAGGGCACTGTACATATACACTGTGTATGTACACAGTGTATATGTACCATATTTAACGCACCATCCAGGGGTTTTGTGGGTGGAAATTCCGTGTTGATACGAGAGGGCAAAGAGGGCAAAGAGGTAAATGGCCAGACTGGTTCGAGTTGCCAGGAACGATATAGGAACTCAAATAATCACTCTTTCTAAATGTGGTGATCAGAAAAGCATCTCAGCATGCACAACACATTGAATCTGCAGGTAGATAAGCTACAACAGAAGAAGACCACATCAGGCTCCACTCCTGTCAGCCAATGACAGGAATATAAGACTATGATGAGCACAGACTCACTCACCTTGGACAGCTGAAAATTAGAAAAAAATCACCTGGTGTTTTTCCAGTCTTCAACTGTCCAGTTTGGGTGACTCATGACAGCCTCAGATTCCTGTTCTTGGCTGATAGAGGTCGAACCTTATGTGGGCTTCTGTTGTTGTAGCTCATCCACCTCAAGGTTTGATGTCTTTGTGCATTCTGAGACGCTTTTCTGCTCACCAAATTTGTAAAGAGTGCTTATTTGAGTTACTATAGACTTCCTGTCAGCTCAGACCAGTCTGGTCATTCTCCTCTGATCTCACTTATCAACAAGATGTTTCAGCATGCAGACCCTCCACCCACAAGATGTTTTCTTTTTTCTTTCTTGCACCATTCTGTGTAAACTCTAGAGTCTGTTGTTTCTGAAATACTCAAACTAGCCCATCTGGTACCAACATTCATGCCACAGTTAACGTCATGAAATCACACTTTTCCCCATTGTGATGTTTACCTGAAGCTCTTGACCTGTATCTGCATGATTTGATGCATTGTGCTGCTGTCATATGATTGGCTGAATAGATAACTGCAAAAATTTGCCTAAAATCTGTATTTTTGAGGCTTAAATTCCTGTTATTTGAATTTTAATGTCATTTTTTTTTTCATTTCAAAATCTTAACCTAGTTGAAAAGACAAAAATGTGTGATGTGTATATAATTCAACCATATGAAATTCATATTCCAATACTTTTATCAGTCTTCACTATCTAGTGGCCATCTATATTGTCCAACATTTGTACCAGAGAGAATAACATGTATGTTATAAATAAGTAAGTTTAATTTCCCCTGGAGTCTCTGGAACTGTTTTGCATTTCTGACTCTTCTATGCACAGCTCAGTTTTACTTTCTAGTCTTAGTAACAGTCAAGGCAGCTCAGATATAAGAAAAATACATTTTATTTTTCAAGCACAGATCTGCTACATCATCTCATTGCTGTTTTTTTTTTTTAAATCTTTATAGTTTTTTTTTTCCTTTTACACGAGTAGCTGTTAAGGTGCCACCTTTTGTTTCTAACAGTATATCCTGACTGCTGCTTAACAGCAGAGCAGGCCATCTTAATGTTTCTAAAAGGTTTTCCTTAAAAAAGAAAGAAACAGAAAACCTTGGGCAAGTTCCTTTTAATTATGGAAGTTCGCGTGAAAAGGGTAGAAGGTTGTGTGTGATTTGGAGCTTTGGGTTTATTTTCCAACTGTATCCTTGAGGCTATTAATTAATCACTGAAAATCTGACTTGCTAGGTTTGCTTTTGAGTACAGTTGTACTGTGGTTATAGGCGTATAACTGTACTGTGTGGAGGGCTGGAGTGGTGGCATAATCAGTCACACTGTGATGCATCAGTAGCGATTATGCATTATGTATGTGCTTTTTTATGTGGGTAAGGTGCAGCAGAGATCACTTCGCATGAAAAACAGCAGGGTCACATGGCATTCATTGTGACTAGGCTAATCATTTTTGACTGCATGCTTCGACTGCATGTGGAGGTCAATTTGAAATTAACTTAACGGTAAGGTTGGAAAAAAAATAAATGTCAATACATTCTCACCTGCACTGCATATTAGAGTCTGCATACTTTAGAGTCACCTTACTGTCAAGACAGAACCAGGACTAGAGCTTATTATTATTATTATTATTATTATTGATTTCCATTAGATTTGTATGTGCTTTGCACTGTACAACGTGAATGTCCTTTTACCACTACTGTAATTTCTGATATATTGATCGGGATATCTCTATCTATCTATCTATCTATCTATCTATCTATCTATCTATCTATCTATCTATCTATCTATCTATCTATCTATCTATCTATCTATCTATCTATCTATCTATCTATCTATCTATCTATCATTGGTGGACTGGTAGTTTTAAGGCCTTTTGAATGAGTTTCAGCAATCTTTTTAATGGTCTCCACTTATATAGTGCTTTTATCCAAAGCTTTTACACGGTGTCTCATTCACCCATTCACAGACACACTCACACACACCAATGGTAACAGAGGCATGTGGAGTCATGTGGGTCGGGAATCAAACCGCCAACCCTACGATTAGTGGACAGCACACTGCCACCTGAGCCACAGCCACCCCACTTCGTTACACATTAATCTCAATCCCGGGTTACCCAGTGACCATGGATCTGGATATTTCTAATGCATAAAGGCACAAATGGTAATCAAAAACTTACAATATTAACTTATATCAAGGTAATAAAACCCTGGTAGTTGGACAGATGCGTATCTTTCTTTATGCCCACAAAAAGATTTATCAATAGCTTGTTTAATAAAAATCTTGGCATTTGTAAATGCAGGCTTATTATTTGGCTCATATTAAAGCACATTATTTAGTAGCTACTATAAGTGATTCAGTAGGTACAGTGAAACTAATGGGACAGGTATGCAGTTATAAGAGTAAGCAGTATGTCGGGAAACACAGAGAGTTTAAGGGGTTAAAGAAACTTCTGTAGATGCTGTATATATATTGCCCCACTATCACTTATGAGCATTTCCAATCACATTGTGAACAAGAGAACTTGTTCATAGTCTAAAATAACTCGTTAATACTGAATACCTGTTATTAAGGCTTTCATATACTGTACATGTAAATATAATTTGCATGTGTGTGTGTGTGTGTGTGTGTGTGTTGTGTGTGTGTGTGTGTGTGTGTGTGTGTGTTTAACTCTCTCTTGTCCAGTGCACTCGATTTCAAATGTAAAAAAATCACTGAAGACAAAAATCATGCGGTCAGCTTTAGTTGTATGGTGGAACTATATGACGGAGACTTATGGACATTTGAGGTGAAGATGAATCTGCAGCAGAGTGATGGAACGAGTAAAGTGTGAAGATAAAGACGCTTTATGATCCAAAGCACACTACCTCATCTGTAAAACATGGAGGTGGCGTCATGGTTCGGCTTGGACATGTTTGGTTGCCAGAGGAACCGCCTCACTTTACTTAATTGATGTGACCGGTGACAACAGCAGCAGGATGAATTCTGAAGTGAACTGAAGCGTTCTAGCTGCCCAGATCCAACCAATATGCTTCAACACCCAGTAGCTGGTATTCATTTAACTTTTTCAGGGCTCACTGAGTGTGCATTTCAAGCGGTAATCAAAAATAGCTACATTTCAGGCCTGGGCAGTGCATATACCCAGAGGACCTGGTCATGTCCAAGTGTTGCAGGTTTCAGGCAGTCAACTGCAAAATTCTTAAAAGGCAAGTACCAAGTAGGTCTAATTTACAGTTATGTTAATTTGCTCAATTAAGTCTACTGAATTGGAAGGACTATAAAAGTTTAAATTAAACGATGCCTTTGTGTGCTTTAACCTCAAAGTTCCTATTCCATTTAAAAATCCACCATGCAGATGAACTAAAAAAGAAGCAATAATGTATACAATCAATTTATCACTGTCTGGTTCTTTACCGAATGCGTGCTATCTTGTTTCTGATCCAATGCATAAACAATGCTGATTGTCAGCAGTAAACCGGAACGCATCTAAAGATTTCATCTTATTTTCATGTGAAAGATATTAAACCTCTTTTGTCCACAGCATTATGATAGTATAGTATTTGAGTCATTTCAGCCATTTCATATTTCATCTTTCCTTCATTTACCTGCTGATTTGTGTCAAATACACTCAATTTCTTTTTGCGATTTTCTCAACCAATAGATGTGCACTTTCAATATTACACTCTTGGATGAATCCAGTACTCTAGGCAAAATACTTAGCCAAAGTCTTCTCAAAATTTCTGTATATCTATAATAATTAATATAAGAGTGTATATGCTTTGGCAGTGAACTCCATGTGACCAACTTTGTTCAGATATTAGGCTCATCAAGAAAAAACATTGTTCAGGTTGTACTGTATTAATCCATGGATTTGAATTCAGTCTCTCCAGCACTCATATGAAATACTCCTTCTTGCTCTCGTCCATGGCATCTTGAAGAGCCGGATCTCCCTGGAGGGCTGCGTCTGCTGTCTCGGCGAATTCGCTTCCCTTGGCCTCATTGGTGTGGTACGTGCCCTTGTGTTGGTACATGTAGCGAAAGAGCACGACGAGCAGGCAGATGAAGACCAGGACTACCACAGCAATGACGGCTGGCGAACAAGAGATTAATATGATGATATTTTCTTATACGTTAACAATCAGCTGTACATTTTTTTTAAAAATCTACAAGTATGGCAGTGAGTAAAATCAGCTTCTCAATAGAGCTAAACATTTAAGACATACAGCTTCAATATATATCGTGTCCTGAAGGCATAAAAACTCTAAGAATTACTCCATTATGCACACTGTAGTGGCCTTGCACCATAATTTGCAGATCCATTTATCTCGAAAAGTGTTAAAGTGAGTTCCCCCGGAAATTTATCAAATCTAATTAGTAACCTGTCTATGTATCTCATTCTTAATTCTTCCTGCGTGAATTAAGTTAAGAGGGTGGCCCTTACATTCTGATTCTTTCACCTTGTATAACCTTTGGGAACTCTTCTGCTGGTAAAGGGGGGCTAATGCAGAATTGATCTTCCTTTTTCAGGGCAAAATGCTGAGCTTTTTACAGGCACAACATCGCCGCAAGTCGCAGAGCAGAAAATTGGAAGCATTAGGTCAGGATGGAGCACACTTGGAATGAAGCACCTTAATGTTTCTGGCACACAGACACGGCCTTTTATGAGTTCCTTCATCAGAAAGTGACAATGTTTTATATCGGCTCTCGGACTTCATAGCACTGTAAGGCCAGGCGTAATAGCTCTGTAATACCTCAGACTGGAGCAATCTGAGTGAGAAGCTTAGCTCGGAGAACAAAGATACGTCCTATGATTAAACAATATATTACTGCTTTCCTCAAAAGCTATTTATAAGTTAAGAGACCTTGGTGTCCTTTATAACACCTCATAAAGAAAAGAGTATTATTCAAATGTATTTTACTTACCACCAATTATCACATTGAAGATGCCGTTGTCTGAGTCGTCTAAGATGAAAAAACAAAAACAAAAACAAAAAACAGAAAAATTATATTTATTAGTATTTCTTGATGACAAACAACTCTACTTCATTCAAATTCAAACATCATCATTTCAGGTCAGATGATACTTGTTTCTCTTCTAGTGATCTGTAAATGATCGCCGGCCCACTTGATTACTGTACGACAACGTTTAAACGGGTGGTCCAACTACGTTTTCCTTCCCGATCAAAACACTGTATCTATCACGTCCTGAACTCCATTAAATATTTACTTTCCACTGACTTTGTTATTATAACATCTGTGAATTTTTCATGAGGCTTTGTTTTTATAGACAGCTGTCCCCTCGCTGTGTGGCACCGCGCCTCATCGTCTCCACCATGGGGACAAAAACCTTGTTAAAGGAAGCGATTGAAGATAATCATGAATTATTGCACAGGGAACATCTGCCGGCCTCGTCTCGACTTTTGCTGAAGGACAGAATAGGCAGATTGAGCCTCAAACGTTGCTTTTAAACATTTAAAAGTAAAAAAAATAACAGAGTCAATCAGTACTAGACCCCACTAAAGAAGGACAATTAACGCCCTAATCACGCGTTACGGTGAGTCGCGTGGCCGTCATCAAACACTCATCACATTGTAGTGTTTAGTGCAGACATATTCTGCTCGATTAAAGAGATTACTGAACAGTTTTGTCCCTATCCAGCTAAAGCAGGAGAGGAAAATCAGAGGATTAAATTCCCCATTAAATCAATAAAAAAAAAAGTTTTGTGGCTTTTAGAATGAATATATTATAAGCTTGTGTGCTCCAAAACAATGACACAATTCGTATTTAGAAGATATATGCATTAAAAATGCACAGTCTTTCTCTACCACAATGCGGATCAACAGTTTTGATGACATTATTCTACACTTCAGCTTCTCATCAGTTTTCTGTCCAATCAAATGCTCTCCAACAGTTGTAGGATTCCTGGCTGAGGTAAGCGAAAAACTTCTTGTTATTTTTAAAGGGGAGGAGCCACACGATATGTCCTACTCGGGCTTCCTGTTTCAGTGGAAATTACATCATTACATCGAATAATGCTAGACGTTTCACAGGGGCTTTGAATACTTATACTGTTAAAATGTCCAAATTACTGCTCATATATAAAAGTAGTGAATGTGTAACTTCATAAAAAATAGCTGAATGGTTAACAATTTGGGGTTGCCAATCACATGTCTTACAACTTCATTTGGCTGAATGTTAGAAGAATATCCTATTAATATCTCTCTTGCTTGATAGAATTACTAGATGTATTGTGTAAGGTTTACTTCAATTATCTTCATTGCTTCAGAGATTAAAGTTATTACATCATTCTTCTTTCTAAAGAAAGAACTAACTAAGAAAAATCATGAGTTATGTTATAATGTGCATGTACACACACACACACACACACGCACACACACGCACACACACACACGCACACACACACACGCACACACGCACACACGCACAAACGCACACACACACGCACACACACCGCCCTCCATTCTGCGAGGGCAACAGCACCAGGTCTGCATTATATAATGTCTTAATTATATAAAATAAATAAATAAATGAAAACTACAATTTTGCCCAACATACAATATTGTGATTAAATAGGCTTATTACACTTGTTAATATCTTCACTTATCCTCTCTATCATGGCATGCCCCACTATTCTGGAAGGTGCCTGAGGGTTAGAGTTATCCTTATGACTTCATATCTAAGAAATCTAACTAAACAGTTCTTGTTCATCAAAATTCCTTTCATTTGTAAGTGAGATCAAGTTTGATGGTCTTCCAAGACCAGAATTTGGTCTTAGCTATTCAATTGGTCAGAAATTTTAGGGAATATATGCCTGTGCTAAACAAAACCATGTCTGTATTAATGAGGAAATTAAAGCTCTTATGAACAGTTTGTATCTGATCTTGATTTGGTCTCCTGACATGAATAAAACAAAACACTGCATAAAAAAAAAAAAAACTTGAGCCTTTTTGGATAAATATCTAAAACAATGCACTTCTATCCCATTTGCTGAAAGAACTAAAACTTGCTAAAGTGAACAATACTCCAGCAAAAAAAAAAAAAAAAAAAGGAAAAGGAAAATCCCTAACGTCTAATAAAAGAACAAAACTCGCCAACAATGGCTCCCTTGGTGGCTTGTATTGCACCTGAGAAGACAGAAGTGCAAACATGGTGTTAAAAACAAGCACTTTCATTTTTCCTGTGAAGCTCCTTGTCTCATGAAGGTGTCCGCTAGGAAATGTTTCAGCCCTGATGATGTGTTATCTTTTAATGGGTGTGTGTGTGTGTGTGTGTGTGTGTGTGGGGGGATGTGTGTGTGTGTGAAACAAAGTCGTGGATGAAAAACACGCTTTATGTTTCGTGCTCTTCTGTACATTTACTAGATAGGTAGAAGGATGTCTTTCTGCTCAGAGGATTTAGCACACTTACATGAAACTGTGTGATGATTAGACCAGATGAAATGTTTATATGATTTTAATAAAGATGCTGTGAAAAGAAAAAGAAAAGAAGAATAGCAATGTCACAACACCGGTATGCGTACAAAATGTGCCCTGCATAAATATTCGCTCAACTTGAACTCTTTCTACATTTTATAGTGTTATTAACCTGAAATGGATTATATGATATGAATCAACACAAACTAGCTCAAAATGTTGTTGAAGATACCTACCAAAGATACATTTTGTGATTGCATAAGTATTCACCCCCTTTGGTGTGAACCCTCTAAATTAGTTCTGGTGCTACAAACTGACATAAAAATGACTTAATTATGTGAATGGAGTTTACCTATGTTGCCACATGATCTCAATATAAATACACTTTGCCTAGAGTAGGTCATCCACCAAAGGTCAGTGAGTATTCAGAGAAGAAACCGAGGGTAATGCTCAACGTGATTGTGCTACCACCGCCATTCTTCACTGTATGGGTGGAGATGGAGTTGTCATGGTCCTTGGAGGTGAATATTTATGTAAGCCACTGTACCTATCTGATAAAAACTGCATATATCAGTACAGGATAAAAAAGGAGTTCTTTTTAAGAATGTTTCCTCTTTAAGAGTGTAATATTTATACTGTGGCACATTTGATTATGTGTCTGGGATTTTATTTAAATGCAATCTGAAATGCTTTTATGTTAATGTAACCCAAAAAGCTAGGCTGCGTTCGAGATGAAGTCCATTTCACATTGCTAATTATGTGATTGAAATTTTAATCAACGCAGTCACGGAGAGAGGTGTTATTTTCCCAACACATACTGTGAATTGAAAGCGCAAGTGGAAAATTATCTTTTGCTGCACATTCAGCTCAGAAAAATCGTGGTAGAACTCACGCTTTCTGTGAATAGACCATTTTGCTGTTCTTGTTCATTTGCTTTCATTCACATCACAGCAGGCGTGAAACCCCAACCTCCCTTTACCCCTTTAAACAAAAAAGATAAAGAGCACATAATCTCAAATAATCACAATATAATACAACCATACAAACATTAAAACAATGGAATACAAAAAATAATAATTGCTCAAATGTATATCAAATTGTTGTTTATTGTATATCTGATGGCATCAAATGTATAGCTATGTATCATATAATGCATTTCTAGACCCTTTACTGAACCAGTTACAAAAATAACAATATTTTCTTCTTTGTGTTATAATACAAAAGCCTAATAATCATAATAATCTTAAACAATCACTGAAATGTACTATATATATATACACAGTATCTCACAAAAGTGAGTACGCCCCACACATTTTTGTAAATATTTGATGATATATTTTTATGTGACAACACTGAAGAAATGACACTTTGCTACAATGTAAAGTAGTGAGTGTACACCTTGTAACTTAGTGTTACAAGGTCTCAGGTGTGAATGCGGAGCAGGTGTGTTAAATTTGGTGTCATCGCTCTCACACTCCCTCATACTAGTCCCTGGAAGTTAAACATGGCACCTCATGGCAAAGAACTCTCTGAGGATCTGAAAAAAATTATTGTTGCTCTACATAAAGATGGCCTAGGGTATAAGAAGATTGCCATCATGTATTTACAAAAATGTGAGGGTTGTACTCACTTTTGTGAGATACTATATATATATATATATATATATATATATATATATATATATATATATATATATATATATATATATATATATATATATATATATATATATATATATATATATATATATATATATATATATATATAAAAAAAAAAAAAAATATATATATATTTTTTTTTTTGTGTGTGTGTGTTTGTTTTTTTTTTTATATATAAATTTTTTTTTTTTTTTTTTTTTTGTTTTTTTTTTTGTTCTTTTTTTTTTTTTTTTTTTTTTTTTTTTTTTTTTTTTTTTTTTTTTTTTTTTTTTTTTTTTTTTTTTTTTTTTTTTTTTTTTTTTTTTTTTTTTTTTTTTTTTTTTTTTTTTTTTTTTTTTTTTTTTTTTTGTTTTTTTTCATGTTTACTCTTCTTGTACCTGTAATAATTTTTTATTCCTCACTGTGACCTGAAAATTTAAATTGCCCTGTCCTTTATTTACCACCTTAAAAGTTAACTAATTTGTTGAGCAAACACCAGGGAGCCTGTCTCACTCGGAGACATCCCTCGTTAGCCTCGTTAGTGAGACCTGCTAGCAGCTTCAACACGGAGGAGGACATCTGTGCAGCACAGCCAGATCTGAAGA
This sequence comes from Ameiurus melas, assembly GCA_012411365.1. Lineage (NCBI taxonomy): Eukaryota > Metazoa > Chordata > Actinopteri > Siluriformes > Ictaluridae > Ameiurus > Ameiurus melas. The sequence continues at coordinate 9,807,322 of CM022758.1, forward strand.
TTTTTTTTTTTTTTTTTCTTTTTTTTTTTTTTTTTCTGCCAAAATTTTTGGGGGGGGGGGAAGGTTTGGGGGGGGGGGGGGGCTTTATGGCTGCTGTGGAACCCAGGGGGGGTTTGGCGCTTTCTATCATGCTTTTCACACATTTTAGTGACTGCACACCCGGGGGTAAAGCTGAGCTTGATTGTATTTTTCCATCCAAAGCCAGTTTTGAGCAACGGAATTGATTGTTGGAAGCCAAAAACTGAACACTGGTCCCCTTCAGTACTTGGGTGGGGTAAACATTTGCTAGGCCAAATTCATGCTAATTTCCCTTTGTTGCCTTGCTGTGTGGGTTTTTACATTTTAAATGAGGTATTTTAAATGGTCTGTCTCTTCAGTAAGCCATTTAACCCAGTCATGCTGTTAATATAATATGAGATCTTCTCAAAAAACAAGCAGGATACATAGTTCCTGAATTTTTTTTTTTTTTTCTTCAAATTTTTTTCCTTGTATTTTTTTTCTTTTTATACTTTTTTTTTTCTTGTAAACTTGTACCAAAATGGGAAGTTTGTCTTGCGTTTAGCTTTTTTTTTTTTAAATTTTAAAGAGTTTTTTTTTTGTATGATACAGCTGAAAATTAAAGATGATCTTGACGTCAACACTAAAGTCAACATACTAGCCAACAAGATAAAAAAGGGGGGGGGCCACCGACGGGCTTTACAGGATTTGTTGTTTATGTTTACTGATTGAAAGTCCCGCACCACCAAGCTGTCACTGTTGGTGTTATCCTTCAGTAAGGCCCTCAACCCTCAACTGCTACAGTTGATATAAATGAGATCAATTTAAATCACTAACAGAAAACCTGGACATCAAATGGGAAAACACACCAAATGGGGGGGGGGGGGGGGAAGGGGTTTTTTTTTTTTTTTTTTTTTTTTTTTTTTTTTTTTATCAGGGGGGCGCGGCAACACCAAACCAAAAAAAAAAAAAAAACACCCTCTGTGAGGGGGGGTTTTTGTGATAATATTTTTTTTAACGCCATTATTATTCCCTTAATCACAAATTTTTATCAAGGAACCTCCACAAAATCATCATGTGTTTTAAAGGAGCTGGCAACCATGTCACCATGTCAAAGACTAACATCGTCTATAGACAGCGCAACATTCAAATGGAAAGTAATTTTGCTATATACCTGCCTAAAATGATTTCACTGATATTATGGTGGCTTTTATTATATAACCGACTAACAAAATGCTTTTCTGAGGAAACCGTGTAACTCAAAATCTGATCTGCTGACAGTAAAAATGCCCCAATTATTACAGCAGATTAGAACGTATCAGAGTTACACATGCACATGATCTACAGCACTGTACTGTCAAGGTGACTCCCAGCTTTGAACTGTGAAAAGGTATTAGCAAGAATTTCCACTACGTTACACTTGCTCATAATGCATTTACTCTCTGTGTAATTGCAACATTGTGATCATTAATCTGCTATCGATTTTACACTTATCACATTCCTGCAGCATCACGCTGTTGAGAACATGGTATATTGCTGCAGAAATTACAGCAACTTTTACCAGCATATGATCTGCCACCGGGGCCGTATAGTATTTCACAAGATAAGGTTTCCTCACATAGGGTTATCGCTAGGTGATTATCTGATATGTGCTGGAGTGTCAAAACACGCTAGCCTGAGGTCCTTGGATGATGTCTGAGGAGAGGAAATGTCAGGACGGACCATTATATCTCACGTAATGATGAATTAACCGCGCTTCCGATGTCTGTCAGCTGAGCACCCAGCTGTGGTACAAAGGCCTGTGTTAAACTGAGGGTGAAAACAGCTACTAAATGCCTTGCTAAACTCCTCTCACACCAACTGTGCTTTCTCTCATAGGTGAGGACCTGGCATTTATAATATTGCATGAAGAGGGTCACAAACAATCCATTTCAAGAGAATATAAGGATAGGCCATGAGTGCATACGAAAACAGAATGGGTTATTGAAGTATAGCAAACTATAAAGGTATTTTTGTTTTTACTCTCTTTTTTTGATTTATATAGCAATTGGACTTTTAGTTTGTTGAGTGAAACTGTTTTAACATCAAACATATACTCTATATATCTTTTCTAGACTTAATTTAGAAGAAACTGTTTATGTCTATAAGTCTGGTGGCACTCATTACAGTTTCAAAGAAAAAAGTGCTGGGGCAGCATGGTGGTGTAGTGGGTAGCATTATCACTTTAAACATACAGTGTTCTTTGTTTGATCCTGAACTCTGGAGTTTCTCATGTTCTCCACATGTAGTTAGTTTTTTCTCATGGTCCATCCAGATGCACATATATAAACATAAAGGACTCATGCTGGAAGTATTTTTATATGGCATTAGACAGGGCTAAGTTACTTCGATTAATAAAATAATTGAGAGACGTATCCTAGACAGGATTGCAGTGGATTCAGGGCCAATCCCGGAAACACTGGGCATAAGGTGGGAGGGACGCCAATCTATCACCTTGCACACACATTCCCACACTCATTCACACTTAGGGGCAATTTACCATAGCTAGTTTACTTACTAGGAGGTTGGGAATAAAATCCCCATGCAAACTTGGGTAAAAACATGAAACTCTGCACAGACCCAAGCTCAGGATTGCAGCAGCCTAAACTCAGGAACAAATCGAGGACCTTGGGGATGTGTGAAGGGAATGCTACCCACTGTGGTGCCCTGCTGCATTAAGACACTCTTGCAATTAAATTAAAATACAGTGTATTGGTGTGAATGGTTGTGTGAGTGAGAGTATGTTCATGTGTATGAGGCCCTGCAGTCCATTTTATACCTCACATCTGATTATGTTTTAAATATGTCTTTAGAACCTGCTTAGGAATCACATTTGGATGATTCCCTCCTCCCCACAACCACCAAAAAATAATTACAGCTGGCTTGGGAAACATTATGAAATAGCAGTCATCTGATAATGTCATTGTGCCATCTGACATGGACACACACGAGTGTTGTGGTGAGCCAAACCTCATTCAGTGGAAGTAGTGTTGAACCTTGCGGCATGGTGAGAGACGGTGGATGGTACTCCTAGTACATGAAGCCATAGCTAATGACCATAATGGAAATAGATGATAGGTTTTAGGGGGAGAAAGAGCAGCCTCATTTTCTAATAAAGCTCTAACCATCCACACAAATATTCAGGCCCAGTTAATCAACACAGTTTAATTAGGTGCATTTTTCATTGCCACGTCACACTCTGCTGCTTTAAAACTCCAGAAAGATGAGAGTTCTCCAACTGCTGTACTTCTATAGAAAAAAATGACACCGATATGCTGAATTTGTAGAAGAAAAGATTGGTTGAAAAGGCGGTTTAATGGATTTCCTTTGTAAAAAAAAAAAAAAAAAAAAGCCTTTAGCCTGTGCTAGAGAGAAAATTGTGATGAACCATTTATTTACTACACTTGCTATAAGAAGAGCCACTTGTGAAATTATGTAATGGCCCTGTGTAAATCTGTCAGTTACTGGCGAGAGGTAGACTGTCTCTGAGGGGATGCCTATATACAATCAAGGTTTTACGAGCCTTTATTCACCCTCTCCTCGGATGTTTTTACTATCACTATTCTCTATCAACCCGGGAAGAAGAAGCCACTGTATTTTTTCACAGCTTGCAGAAGTGATTCTATCAGAAAATTGGTGCTTCAGGGAACTTGTGTCAAGGCCATGGCAAGTTTGTCAGGCTAGGACAGGTGGGGCATGGCAATGTTTTATACCGAATGTGTACTGTTAAGACCATCTCACAAATTGTTCCGTTGTGTTACCTCAGTCATAGCTCTCCTATCTACCAAATCTCCAAGCTTAAGTGATAGTCATCAAGCTATTAGCTAATGTTATGTACTTGTAGCCAGTATTTTTTATATCAGTTTCATAACCCCAGTTTAAAATAAAGGAACTGGCAAATAGCTAGGCTGCATAAATCCTTGTTGCAGAAATAATTCCTTGTTTCTGCCTGTAAATTAGCTCAGATGTTTATGTATAGTGAGTTACTGCACCAATTTTAGTTTGAAGGACCAACCGTGGAAGGAGTTTATTTTTTTTTTTATATGGAGTTAGACAGAGCTGAAGATAAATGAGGGTTTGGAGTTACTAAGATCAATAAAATTGTTAAAGACACATAATTCATTCATCTCCAGCAACTGATTTATTCTGATCAGTGTCTCACCTATTTTTTCCTCCGGCATCAGCTAACAGGCCTTAATTTTCAATTGAGAGATGCTTGGTGAACATAAAGACATTTAAGAGACATTCACGGACAGTGATAGCTTTTGTCTCTTGAAGATGTAGAACAGACATCATACCTAATATGGACCAAAAGAGTCAGATCAAAGTGGACCAGGACCAAATAAATATTGACTAATACACTCTTGATGGACCAATTTAAGTACGGCCCAATATTGGACATCTGTGGATGTCTCAGTCAACTCTCAATGAAATAAACCCATTTTCCAAGCTTCAGCTAAATCTAGAGAAAACATAAAAATTCACAGACAGTGACACCTTTCAATGTGTCTCTTAAAGACCTCTTAAAGTAGTCAACTTAATCTAGACCAAAAGAATTGGTCCAGGTGCACCAGAAACAAACAAATATGGACTGATCACAGTGTCTCTTCATGGATTAATTTATGTCAGGCCCAATAATGGATATCCATGGACATCGTTGGTCTGTCAGGTGTGACCCAGTTTTCTGAGCTTCAACAAAATGTAGAACAAATATCGAAATGAAAGATGAGAGCACCAAATTTATGAAAATCTTGCTATTGCTTTGGTTTTCATCATACGATATACACTAGCAATGACTCAAAAAGATTCCACAGCAAGCCTCCCAGTCTGATGACAACTAGGGCAGATAGTAGGAAGAGCTCAAGAAGGCACAACTGCACAGATGTCAGCGGTGACTATTACTCTAAATTCTCAGCTGGAGCTAGCTGAGAGGTGGAACAGAAGAATAGAGAGGGGGAAGGGAAAAAATAACAACTCTCACAACCTTGCCATTTTTTCTCTTAGTGAAAAAAAAATAGGTAGTTGAGAGACGAGGCAGAGGCAGTATGAAGGCATTAATTAATTGAGGGCCTCCGCTAGGTTCTGGAGGAGTGAGATTGAGAGAGTGGTGCTTAAATAAGGACAAAAAGGGAGAAAAAGGGTGAGATTTCACCAGTTTAGGCCAGAAAGTGGCTACGCCTTGTAAAGCACTCATGGTATTCTGGCTCAATCCTTCATAAACATGTGCAGCCACTCCTCGAACTGCACTCGTTCATTACGAATTGTCTCAGCTATTTGGCAGCACAGCACTTGTTCACTGATTTCACTCCCACTTTATCGTTTTTTCCCTGTCTGCTCCTCTCACTGACCTTATTGGGAGAAAGATTTCTGTTCTTGGGCGCTTAGAGCTCAAGACAGCTGCAGTGTTTTATTATTTATTATTTAAATGTTCAATGAATGCCCTTTTCTAGTTGCTCTTTTGCTGTAAATGTTGTAAGTCAATGTCCTAGCTCTCCTATTTGATATCAAACTAAAATTCTGTAGAATATGTAGGAGATTTGTAGGAGTTATAAAACTACAACTCTGTAATTACATCATACTGTAATTTTTCCATGGGTGTCCAAGATTTAATGGATGATACTTAAACAATAATTTGACTTCATTCAAATACATTAAAAAGATGTCACGACAAATTAGCTGTGATGCCCTTTAATATTCCAGTCTTAACCTTGGTGCTCCACTCGATGCCGCTGACCCGCTGATGAACTGCTGCAGTTTACCCTTGTGTAATTATATGTGTACCATTCTAAATGAAAGTCATTGCTTTTAGCAATAACAAAATTACCTATGCAGACAAGAAGGTTTCAGTCACTGTGATGTGCACCGAAATGCATAATCAGAGCACTGATTATGAGCCTCGTTTCCTATAGATGCTGCTTGTAGCCTCGTCAAGGTCGTCCCGTAATCACAGGGACTTGGACATTTAATATTTCAGAGCGATAGAAGTGCAAGTAATGGATTAGGAAATCGCTAGGAAAAGTGAAAATTGCAAATGACCTGCAGGTCGCTTGGCCGTAGATACAGTTTTCCAGTGACCTAGAAATCAGATTACCATGCAGGGAAGGAGGGAAAATCAAATTGAGGAATAGAGCCTGAGGGAATACCATGTACCTGTGATGATAAAGATTCTTACCTGAAATACACCTAAGGGAATTTAAGGCCAAATACACAAAAAGAAGCTCTCAAATTCATTCTGAAAATTCACCTTTGCAAAGTATGCTGATGAAAGCAAATGGGTTTTTATTTGGTCTTGCACAAGTTTGTTAAATAAATAATCATTAGCCATCTCTGGTCCTACACCATGAATTAAAATAACATCTCAAACTTTCAAGGTGACTTGAGTTTGCCGTCACCTCCTTGCCTTTTTCTTCCCCCCCATCCTGCCACTCTAAAAGCTTTACTTTGATTAAGCACTTGCAGAAAGCTTCTCTACCTTTAATTACCTCTACCTCAATCATTTTGTTCCAAAGTATTATATGTGAAATCACGTCCTGCCTAATTAAATAATCATCCCTCACTCTGACAACAAAAGGAGGGCCATCATTAATCATCTCATACCAAAAGGAGAAATGTGAGAATAACTGGAGGGCAAGTATGACCTTTCAAGAAAGAGGTCCTTGAGTATTTATAGGTCATCTTAGGTTAGCTGTTATTTTCATCCGGTTGTCACTTTAGACATAGAATTAATAGTAACTAAAGATAAGTGTTAGAATGTATTTTCTTACTAGAACTATAATTGTAAATTTAATTGTCATCACCTCTATTTAGATTCTCACACATCTGTTGGGTTTTGTAAAAACACTTTTTAAAGGTACAATACAGCAAACTAAGGGACACAAAAAAACAAACAAACAAACAAAAAAAACCAAAAAAACAGGAAATCTGCAAATAGAAAAGAGACAATGCTATCAAAAGAGACAATGCTGTGTGCCGACATCTGTCTGAGGATGTTTGGGTTCAGGAGCCCATCATGACCATGTTTAGTTCAAGTGCGGTGGGACCATGGGGCTGTTCAGAAGATTTTGGTGTGTTTCATTTGCTCTCTGCAGACAACACGGGCATACACACATCTTTCATCGCAGTCTCACACAATCTCATGAGATTAGCACTCAGTTGGAAAGGCTCTTGCAAACACATCTTTCCCCTTAGCCCCTCTCCTCTCAGTGCCTTTCGCAGTTGATTTCTTCAGACAATGCTCTCTCTCTCTCTCTCTCTCTCTCTCTCTCTCTCTCTCTCTCTCTCTCTGCTGCCTGAGGTCACGTGGTTTGGAATTTGAAGCTGAAGTGAAAAATGTGTTGCTATCTCACCCAGCCATATGTCCTGTGTCTAGCCTCGACAGAGTTCTCGCTACTCTGTTTTTTCCCCTCTCAGTCCCTCAGGTTCAGACTGAAGGCTCTGGAGGAACTACATGAACAGAGCCGTTAAAACTGGTTTCTGTCGGAAGACTGCTTGAGCAGGCAGAAGATCTCATGATGAGGTCAGGTGACTTTAGCTCAGCGCGTCATGTGCTGTCTATGTATGAATGTTATTAATGGTGCAGGACAGAGTGTGAACCTGATCATCTTTATAGACTAGCATATACTAACATATACACAACATATTACATTTCATATATTGTGTGATAGGAATTTCTCCTAGGTTTAATTATAGCTCCAGACTTAACATTTGGTGCTTTTGGGTAAGTCATAGTTCGTTGGTGAGAAGATAGTTGTCCAAAGAAATCGAGTTTATCGACTCTGCCCTCCCCTTCATTAATCATTGTGCATCTTTGATAAATACACTGGCTGCTGTTGCCCAATGACAATCCCTTGATATCTTTCCAGTTTCTTTTTTTTTTTTTGTTCAGATCAAAATAAATGTCTGTCCAAACAACAAACTAATAATTTGCAGTGTTCTCAGATCTATCACAGAGACTCCAGGGTACATCTGACTCTATCTCACCTATGATATACTTAGATCTTATTTAAAATTATGTTTAAAAAAAGTATATTTATATATCTCTTGTGCTCTCAGCTCAAAGTGCGCCATCATTCAAAATCACCTAATTATATCATCTATTTTTAAACAAGGGCTCAATGTTAAAAAAAACAAAACAAAAAAAAGCGATAGTCACTCTGACAGAGCTCCAGCGTGTCTGTGTGGAGAACCTTCCAGAAGAACAACCATCTCTGCTGAACTCCTTCAATCAGGCCTGAATGGTAGAGTGGCCAGATGGAAACCACTCCTCAGTAAAAGGCACATGACAGCCCGCCTGGAGTTTGGCAAAAGGCACCTGAAGGACACTCAGACCAAAGATTGAACAAAGATTCAACTCTTTGGCCTGAATGCTAAGCGTCATGTCTGGAGGAAATCAGGCACCACTCATCACCTGGCCAATACCATCCCTACAGTGAAGCATGGTGGTGGAAGCATCATGCTGTGGGGATGTTTTTCCGCGGCAGGAACTGGGAGACTAGTCAGCATCGAGGGGAAAATTAATGCAGCAATCATTCTTGCTCAGTGCGAAGCTGAGACATTACAGAGACATTCTTGATGAAAACCTGCTCCAGAGCGCTCTGACGTGAAGGTTCATCTTCCAACAGGACAACAATCCTAAGCACACAGCCAAGATAACAAAGGAGTGCCTACAGGACAACTCTGTGAATGTCCTTGAGTGGCCCAGCAAGAGCCCAGACTTGAACCCGATTGAACATCTCTGGAGAGATCTGAAAATGACTGTACACTGACGCTCCCCATCCCACCTGATAGAGCTGAGAGGGGGTTTTGGTGTACACAGAGAGGTAGACATATAGAAAAGGATCTCATGGACATGGTTAAATATGGTGGTGGCTCTTTAATGAGTTGGAGCTGTTTATCTGAGGACCTGGACATTTTGTTAGGATACATGGCATCATGGACTCTATCAATTATCAACAGATATTAAATGAAAACCTGACTGCCTCTGCTAGAAAGCTTAAAAATGGGCTATGGTTGGATCTTCCAGCAGGACAATAATCCAAAACATACATCAAAATCAACACAAAAATCGTTTACTGACCATAAATTCAAGTTCCTGCCATGGCCATCCCAGTCCCCTGACTTGAGATCCATAGAAAACCTTTGGGGTGAACTGAAGAGGAGTGTCCACCAGCATGGACCTTGACATTAGAAGAATCTGGAGAAATTCTGTATGGAGGAATGGTCTCAGATATATTCTCCAACCTCATCAGGCATTAGGAGAAGACAATGTATTGACTAAAAGGGTGCCAGTAATTGCTGAATACCTATATTGCTGCATAATAATATATATATATATATATATATATATATATATATATATATATATATATATATATATGTATATATATATATATAGTGTTTTGTTTGTAACTGTCTGATATCCATGAGAGCAGAGAATTTTTGTGAAATTTTTTTTTTTTATCAAAAGATCAAAAGGTTAAACAACAAAGACAATTTTTCACAGCCTTCTTTGCTCATTTTTACCAAGGGTGCCAATATTAGTGGAGGGCACTGTATATAGCTTTACTAGGACACTACTGCATATAGTATTTATATGATTTTTCCACAGTGATTTTATTTGCCTTGTCCTACAGTTTTATATATATGTATATATATATATATATATATATATATATATATATATATATATAAATAATGAAATACACTGCACAAGGTTACACATTTCTTCTGAAATTTGTGCTAAACCAAGCACAGGTAGCCTATTGTTATCAGTCTCTTGCCTGCAGAGTTTGAGAAGAAATCTGTCATGATAGAGCCACAGGACATCTTTCTAATTGGTTTAAATATACACACGTGGTGAAAAGCGGGGTTGCCCGCTCACTACAACGAACGCAGCATCCTCGCAGAATTAACCAATTAGCTTTTTGGGTGGTCTTTGAGATGAAACGTGATCAATTTGATGTAGAAACACAATTAGCCAACCGTACAACCACAATACAACCACTTCATTATCTACGCCATCGTGCTGACAATGTTAAAATGAATCACCCCCGGACTGTTTGATCTATGAAGCATGCAGCAACAGGCAAACAATATGCCTTATTAGCCATGCTATCGCATAGCCATGGGATGCATTAGAGTGATTATAAATAATCAATCAAAATCATGAATATTTAAAAAAATAAATAACTTAAAAGCTCCAAAGCATGCTTGTAAGCTTTTCCCTCTAAACATACACACACTCACCCACACACAAACACAAAGGTAGTTGGTCTTTTCTTAGAGTGGATATACCTATTTTTCACATACTCTTTGCACAAGCTTATGCATGTGAACACGTCATATTGTTTTCACTCTGATTTTGTGCAAAGACAAGCAAATGACGGCGTCACCCAGCACCTGCATGCACAAACCTGCTGTTACACCTGCTGTGTAGGTACTTACATAAGAGTCGTTTCATGTTATGTATTGATTAGAGTACTTGGATATGAACTTACTAACAAGACAAGATAAATCAGCACAATTTGCCCTGCTGGGCTACGCTTAGGCAAGCAGCATGAAACACACACACACACACACACACACACACACACACACTCCACATCTCCAACCCTTAAGGTTCCGTCTTCGTTTCATCCTTCTCCAAGAAATTTTTTTTTTTTTTTTTTTTTTTTTTTTTTTTTTTTTTCTCCCTTTTTTTTTTTTTTTTTTTTTTTTTTTTTTTTTTTTTTTTTTTTTTTTTTTTTTTTTTTTTTTTTTTTTTTTTTTTTTTTTTTTTTTTTTTTTTTTTTTTTTTTTTTGTTTTAAAAAAAAAAAAAAAAAAAAAAAAAAAAAAAAAAAAAAAAAAAAAAAAAAAAAATTTATTTATTTTATTTTTATTATATTTTGTTCTTTATGATATAAGAAAATAAATTAAAAATAAATCCAGTCTTAAGCAATGCCTCTCTAGTAATTATCCTTACTTTACTTAAAATAAATATTGTATATAAGCTTTTAAATGTTAATATATAGTCAGTTAACACAAACAATAAATTTTTACTATATTATTCATATAGTTGGTGGCATTGTCTATTAAATTACTACACTTCTCTATACATTAACCATAATTTCCTGTCTTTAAATTTAAGCTTAATGGTCCTTTCTCATTTCTTACAATCCATTCATGTACACGTATCAAGTCACTCCACTTGAACACAGGCAATGATACTAACTACATACAACTGACTGGATGATTTTATCCATAAGACCAAACCACTCACTTGTGGCTACTAAATATAAATGATGCATCATTGCACACAGAATATCATTTCATTAACAGAATCAATTAAATGACTAAACAATAATTAAATACCAAGTCATACAGAAGAGAAAATAATGAAAACAAGAAGCCATGAGTGGGCATGCGTCACAGTGTTTTTATCATGGGTAAGATTGTTGTTAGGCATGACGTGAAGCAATATTTTCAAGCGTGTTTGATATTCTGGTTAATAAATCTTGTATTATGACCACCTTTATGTCAAGCAACAAGAACAATAGTAAGAAACTGTGTTAAAGGAAATCCCTGAATCCAGGTTATCATCTATCTATCCATCCATCCATCTAGAAATTATTTGGCATGTCAAACCCAAGTGGTCATTAAGAACAGTAAAAATAAAAACAAGCATGATTCCTGGTGGCACACAATATAAAAATGGCTATGTTTCCTTATCTATGCCTCTAGTTCCCTTTGCAGAACAGACAGTCCTCATTGCCAACATTCTCTCAGTCAATCCTTCCTCCACAATTTACTTGTCTTTCCGAGTTCCCATAAATAAGTGCAGGAAGATGATACATTTATAGACAGCTCTTGCATTTATTTTTTGTGAGAAAGCAGGATTTGGGGATCAGGCATGCTTCACCTAGGATCAGGTGAAAGATTGTGCAGTGTGTGAGCCTCTTCACGAATGCTTGTGTAGTGCACAAACCACTATGTCCACAAAACTTCAGTTCGCAAGTGATAAAAGTCATTTCATATGAGAAGCACAGGATTTCTGAGATTTTTGAATATAAACGCTATCCTAGAGTTTTTACATATATGTATAAATAACAACACAGATGTGTCACAGATTCCCTCTCAATGCAACATGTGCTGTTTTCATGTTGCTTTGGGTTCACCTCGTGTGCTTTTGTTTATATGCTCTGTCTCTGCACCTGTCCCAATACTGATGTGTTACCCGACTGTTTTCACCTGTTCTGTGTTTTGCCTTGATTAGTTTCTCTATTAATCCCCTGCTGTGTCATAGTAGTCTTGCGAAGTATTATTATGCATGCATATCATATTATTAAGTTGAAGCCGTGACTTCTTAACACCTTAGTTTCTATTTCCTGCTTTTTGACCCTCACCTGTTTTCCATGTCTTACAAATGCATGTCATTCTAGTTTGACGTCGTCTATGCTGTGACACATGTCTGTGCTACAGACTTTAACAGTTCATATTCTGATTTTGGCATTAATAAAACACACTGTTTTTTTTTTTTTTAAACATTGTTATGTTATGCATCTTTTTATTTTTCCTTTTTAAAAAAAAATCTTTTTATTTAAAACGTTCCTGCTTTTACTACAGTGCATTTATTACATTTAAATATCCTTCAGTCTAGTTATAAAATGAAGCACCTCACAAATGTAACTTCTGACTTGATTAAAAGAACTGGAGCTCATATCTGCTTTGGTCAAATCGTATATAGAGATCCTCAAGGATCGTCCTTGGCTCTTTTCTTTTTAATTGTACTACAGGGTGTCCCAAAAGGCTCCATACACAGGCAAAATGAACACCTTTTAGCAAAATGAACACCTTTTAGCAAAAAAAAAAATTTATGAAAGTTTTTTCTGCAGAAAAACTTTGACAAAAAAAAGAGCGTATTGAAATCATGTTGCAAGGTTGCAATTCAGTTTAACGGGAAAAATGGCAAGCACATCACACATGACACTGTTATCAAACTTATTAACAAATTTAAAAAGATTGGAAGTCCACTGATGAAGGCATGACTGACGTGGTGCTGGTGTACATAGTCCCGTATTTTTGACGACTTTTGTCACATCCTGCTTTTCAGATCAGTGATGAAAAATTCCGTTGTCAAAACTTCACAAACTAATACCTTTTATTTATAGGGATTGATGAAGGGTTGCATATTTAAAATCCATGTTGATGAGCCAAACTTTTTTTTTTGCATGTCACACAGGGCTCCAGTCTCAAGAGATGACACATTTTACATTCCTGCTCCACTCGTAGGCTTTGCCCTCATTAGGACTTCTAAATTTATTCCACTGTTTGGGGCATATCTTTGCAATATGTTTCTGATCATTATAGCCTTAATAAGCCTTACTCCATTTGATATTTATTCCCCTTTTCATCATACTTTGACCTAGATATTATACTTTTATTTTGATTTTGATTGCACACTGTCTTGTCCCTGCCAGATTTTTGTCTCCTGCTGCTTATACCGATGTTAAATCAAGCACAAATAATGACACTGTGTATGTATTATGCCTCCTGCACGTTAAATTTGCTTTAGTCTAGTAGAAAAGAAATTGTCCAGGAAACCTTCATGTGGCAATTGACTATGGTAATGTAATGTAGTATATGACTAATTGTTTGTCTTTTAAAAAGCCCTGGAGTCTGTCACACTGCACTTAAATTAATTATAGGACACTATTTTCACATTCATCATTTTGAACTGTAAAATGAAATTGGGTTAGGCATGTTTGGCTAAAGAAGGAGGGAGTACTTGTTATTATTTATTTACAAGACCGTACCCTCATATATTACTGTTATTGCTAATATAATTTATGCTACACAATATATTTGCTATAGATTTTCATTGTTTTGCTCATTTTGAAGCAAATGCATGATGCATTTGAAGCTACTGGGCTATGGCACCGCTAAAGAAAATTTATTAAAATTTAGGATTATAAATACAGTTTTTAAGCAATGCAGTCAACCAGCCTCAAACAGTGCCCTACGTGATTACTTTACCAATTGTTTTCATGGTCTGCACCCAGTTTGCCTTCTAAAAACCTCGCTCCTGCAGCGGCATGCCAGTTGGTGGCCATGCAGCGCGTGTGTTTTTCCCACTTCTATCCAATCAACCCTTGAAATGTCACAGCAGGAAGTCATCAATTAGCACTGAGATCAACACTTTCACATCCTCTTCAGGGACCAAGGCAGCCAGAGGTGGTGCAACTTTTACGCTTATTTAAACATCACTATGCAAACAATCAGCAGGTGATCACCTCAAGCTCCTCTGGAAATTGATGTCAGCTACTAGTTTCTCAACACAGGACTGTATCTGCAACCCTGAAACCACCTTCATGCCTTCTCAGGTTTATAGCACAGTGTGAGGTAAGTAATACTGCACACTAACAGTTTTGGGTTTTTTTCCTAACACCTCTTGGAGGAATATTGCAGCTTTGATGACCAGAAAGAGCATTTAAGTCTGGGAAGTGCCTGTGTTCTGGGATTCTCAAACAAGGTGCTTTGGTGGCTGGAGAAGTTGTTTTGTCTACTTCTCTGTAGCAAAAATGGGACTTAAAAATGTATAAGGCCAAAAAAGCAACAGACATGCCCACTGGATTAGACAGATTTATAAATAAAACGCATCTCCCTGGCTTTTTACTATGCAGCTTTCGAATGTCACTCACTTTAGTGTCTCTAGACTCTGACTTGTCACTGTGTATCCATGTGCTGAGTTCCTGTTTGGACTTACCCAGGGCTTGAGGGAATAACATGGGGAGTTTGAAAGGGAAGCAAAGGAAGATAACTGAAACAGAATGTCTAGGCCATGTAAATGGAGCTTCAGTGATGTTAGTTTCGTGAATTCTTTGCTGTGGGCAGTCTTGGGTCAACCTCAGCCAAACGCATCAGCAGATCATTCTGAATGTAAAATATTAATTCATTAAAATATCTCAAGCATATTCCATTTAAAGCCAGCTTCACAGTGTATGATTCTGCAGTCATAAAGAAATGGCAGTAGTATAACACACAATGTGACACGCACACTGTCACAAAAAAGCTTATCAATGTTTAATTATTTTTGAAAATGAAAATCTCAGTGTGTGAGTCCTGTTACAACACTGTAGGAAGAAAAAGCGCATAGAATTTATATGAAACTCAAGTGCACCGAACATGTTAATGGACAGAAAATAAAAACGTTTTACCTTGAGAACATTTCTGCTTATGAGAACTTTTTTTCCACATCACGCTGATTGATAACATAAGCAGAACGTAGCAATTAAATCACTGGTTATCCGACATACAACAGTCTGTCACTGAATTCAACCAAGGTTGTATTTGGATCATCTGATACAATGTGACCAGTAGTAATCTTATTGCAATGGAAAACAGGCTAAAAACAGTGGTTTCTGTCCTAGAGAGAAAATTCTTTGGGGTTTTTCTTTTGTTTTCTTTTGTTATTATTATAATTTTTTTTAAAATCAACCATGTCTGAATTAATTAATCAAGTAATTACCAGGCTCTTGTAAATCTGTTAGTCTGTTCATAGCAGGGAAAGCACACAATTATAGTGTTCTTCAACTAAAACCATCCTACGGAGAAATACCACTCAGATGGCCAGCTTTCTTTTTTCTTTTTCTCCTGATTATTTTTTTTTACTTGTTCTATTAAACCTCTAAAATGCAGAGATGATTACAACACCTGTCCCTTATAATATTCTCTGTGTATTCTCTGTGTGTGTGTGTGTGTGTGTGTGTGTATGTATGTATATATATATATATATATATATATATATATATATATATATATATATATATATATATATATATATATATATATATATATATATATATATATATATATATATATATATATATATATATATATATATATATATATATATATATATATATATATATATATATAACGGATACCATTCATCCTATATTTTACTACACGTTGTTTCATACATACAGCACAAAGTCTTTATAGTGACAGGAATGACATAATAGTGAACAAAATCAAACTAGTTCCATGAGAAATAGCAGAAACACTCTAAGTCAGTGGTATTGGGCAGAAAATGACAGGCACACTCAATGTGAGATTGCACGTCAATGTCATATCTTGCAACGCATAGTTGCCTGTGAAACGCTAGATGCTGTAAAAGTACAGGTCTGAATTTGAGACAGGATACCAGTAGGTCAGTTTACAAATATTATATTGTGTAAACCAGTAAGAAAGGTTGCTAATATTATGGTATGCTATATAACTAATCCTAGCTTGATCTTGCTTATAATATTCCATCCATTCTCAGATTATAGGGAGAAATTACGTTCTATAAATTTGACAAGTTAGAAACTCTTAATACCTAACCCTATGAGTGTATCCTATATATGATAGTTCACAAATATCTCGTATTTCAAGGTTATTCTTTTTAATAAGGTGTACACTGTCAAATCACCATTCTTCTGTGATTAGAGATGTTGTTTAAACAATTCCATTGTAAATATATAAAATTAGGAAAATAGTTTGAAAGCATGTTCCACCCTTTATTAGGGAGGGGGTGTTTAGGGTTTTTCATATCAAGGGAGGAAACCCTAGTCACAGGTATAACTGCATTCTCAGCAGGTATAAGTGCCTCAACAACTCACCAGGCTCGCTTGCTGGCTTTTCATGTTTCCTACAGTTCTCACTCTGAGCCTCACTCTGAGCCACTTCCTTTCCCCCTGCCTAATCAGAAGGAATCTCTCTATACAGGTCTTATGTGGCGGTGAAACCTGTGGTTATGCAGTATCACTCAGTCTTCATGGACAATTTTCTGCATTCAGTGGAATTTTTTTGATTGACACACAGTATTGATGAATATTAATTGTTTCCTTTCCTGGCCGACCTGAAAAAAGTGGAACGCTGGATGGCTGAATTAACCTTATATCGATAATGGGGCTGAAGGCTGTGCAGTTCCTTTATACTTCTTAAAAGTAATTCAGGTTAGGCATTTCAGAAATGTACACTGGTATATTAGCTGACCGTGAAATGCAGTCAGGTCTTTCAAATGTCACACATTCAAAAGAGAGAGAGAGAGAGAGTGAGAGAGAGAGAGAGACACACACACACACACACGTCACACAGCACAGCATTCATAGTCACAGTGTGCAGGCCCTGAATGTATTAAATCCGCAAAACTACATACTCACCCATATTTTCGGCCAATTCAGTTGCATTAGATGTCATTCTCATTGAGTCGGGCCTCAGAAGCATGCGAGGAAACGTCTGTGAGAAAGACTGAAGGGGACAGCTGAGAAAGAGAGAGGGAGTGGGTGATTAGAGATTATATGGTGCCCGTTGAGAGAGAATGTAGCGGGAGGAGGGAGGGATTGCTTCACTTGGATCTCAAATCACAATGGAGACAGAGGGAGGAAATGGCTGAAGACTTGTGTTAGACTTTTTCTGTTCCAAGAGTAACAGGCTTTAATCGTCATTGGTGAACCCTGCAGCTGTTATTTTGCAATGCCATAAAAAGTGTTACTCTTGTATGTATACTCAGAGTTTTGTTTTTCACTCTCTCTCTACAATCTAACTTTGAAATGTATCTAGCTTAGCCAACCATGGATGACCGAATGTTTATATTTAGCTTATCGCATTTTCCAAATTTGCTCTTGCCCACCATCTGCTTAGCTATGAAAAGATTCAGAATTTGAAGCCACTTGCAACTATCAACCCTCTTTATCCCTAATTTTATTAACTCATAACTCAATTTCCACTCAAAGTTAGGAAATTAAAAACACACCTTTCATAAGGCACTGTTTGCAAAATAACTTCCACCCATGGGTATGCCACAAATGCGATAATTAGTTTGTTATTCTGTTTTTATGTCATTTTTTTTGTGTTGTGAATTTCCACATGGAACTCTTAATGTAGAACTAATTACACCAAGAGTGGTATATCACACAAAAAATTCAATAAATGAAATTCTTCATTAGAGTCAAAATGGAGTTAGTCTGCTCACCCTGGCCTTAATTTGGTCAACCTTGCAGACTGCTCTGATGGTTTATAAATACTAGAAGAAGAGAAAATGGAATAGAGAGACTGACACAGTGGCTTATCACACTCCCTCCACCCTTGTTATTTGCTTTCCGTCAAAAGGCTTCAAGGTTGTCTGACCTGTTACTTGTTTGACTTGTACACCATCAGAGCATTCACTGCTGTACAAAACAAATGTCAATATCTAGACATTTTCTAGTGAACTGTGAAATTGCCTGGTGAGTAATTGCACCAAAGAATGCTTCAAGTTATTTCTACCCTCTTATTATTATTATATACTTTTTTGTTGTTGTTTTAATAGAAATAAATTTGTATTTGTTTAGCAGCTAATTACTTAGGACTGAAAACTCTTTAAAGATATAGTCTAAATAAATTAATGATAGAATATCTTTAATGTGTTCACACTTTTTCTATTATGAAGTTATGTAGATAAATGAGAGTGGTTCATGGTTAAAGATGCTTCAAAAGAACTTGGGTGGAAAATTTTACAATTTGGTAATAAGAAGGACAGAATTGAAGGCGTGTTTTACAATCCTAATAAGGACCTTCAATTGAAATAATTAGTCATGCAGCTAATTAATGCTACATCTTTTAGGGTTTTTTTTGGTGTTGTTTTTGTTTAATAAAAGCTTTTTCTTGTAGGAATCAGACGAAAGGCAAAACTGTCAGATATTCCTATCTTAATTAGTTGGGAGATTAGTTGGTCCCCACCAAGATATGAAAACACCCCCCACCAACCCACACACACATACACACACCATCAGTTTCTTCCTACTATGCCACAGGATGTAAGATGTATCCCCTCCATAATTTTTCCTGTTTGTTGTGGCAGAGCTGAAATTGAATCAGTGAATCAGAGATAGAACGAATTTAAAACACTCTCTCCTGCACGCCAGAAATATGCTGTGTGTAGGTGGTAAACTGCTTTCTGGTGACTGTTTGTTTGAATAGTGACTACATGTCTACATATATTTCCCCAATTTAAAGACTTTGAAGCCAATATGTGAAGTAATGTCTGTTCCAAGAGACTGGTTAAGATGACTGATTTCAATGTTAGTATCATACACAACAATGCAACAATGGAAAACCAATCCATTTTGAGATCCTGAAAGTTATAGGTGCTGCCCTACAATGGTATTGTCCATTGAGCAGCAGTAACAGAATCATTTTGAGATGATTAATTTCCCTCAGCTACAAGTGGTAAGTTCTGAGTCATCATCTTACTGCAGTGTAAAGTGCCATCCACTGTTTTTCAACCATATCGGTTGGATCTGAGGAATCTCTTCTGCCATTGAAGACAAGTGAGTCAGTTCACTGGCAGCCGTAAAAGTCATGATACTACCATGCAGTAGGATGCTTTGGATCATGAGGAGCATTATTTCTTCTCCAAATGTTCCTGATTTTGTTACTCTGACAAAGGATGATCTTCAGCTCATCTATATCCATAGACCTATCTGATTTTGTCTCCTTATTGATTTAGTTTTCTCTTGAAGAAATATCATACTTCAGATTTCTGATTTGAATTGTGCCTTCTCATTTCCTTTCCTTGCTTTTTTCCGTCCTTAATTTTTAGTTCCTCCCTCTGAGGAAGTGAGGAAAGATTGCAAGGGAGGAAATTCAGGAGAAGGTGAGGGCAATCAAGGACAAAAATATTTACCAATATGAGACGTCCTTGCTCATTGAAGTGTCAGTTTAAAGCTACTCTGGTGAATTCACTTATTGATGACATGTTTATATTGGATATGACTACTGAGAAAAGCGAATAGGCTTATTAACATTACTGCACATGGTACAGTACATGACACATTTAAATCAAAACTCATTTATCAATCAAAACTTAAAAGGCTGTTAAAGCATGGCATATTTTAATTGACTTTCATTTCATTCAAGGATTTCATTTGTACCCACTGTTTATATAATAAAAATAATACATTTTGTATTTGTGGTATGTTTGTTTGTTTTTTTTGTGACAGATGAAGCATTTATACACCACATTGCATTAAAAAGACTTTGGTGTAGGAGGTTCCTGTGTATCATTGATCTAGAAGCCTCCTATCTCCTCTTTCCTTGATTCCTTCAAGTGCATTTTAGGAATTGGTTCATCTTTAAATATTGCTGACTAGGATCAAGAAGTTAAGGAGGCATCAATTGGCGCACCATTGCCATGTACCATCATAGTCTTCTATTATTTTTTTTTACTCAGAATTGTTTACTTCTTTTAGAAATATATGAATTTTGATATACAAAATGTACAAAAAAGTATGGGAACAACAAGGCCAATTCTAATGTTTTCACTATACATTTGGGTTTGCGATCAAAAGATGAATATTAGATGATAGAACATATTTTCGTCTTTCATCTCCTGATATTTAAAACAGGGCACCTTTTGTGTTAGACTATCCAATGTTTAGATATGAAAAAGCATAGGAAAAGATAGGAAATTCAATGTAAATAACACTTAATAACACAAATTTAATAACACTTGTTATTAACACTTGTTAATAACACAACAATATTCGGTTGCATATCCCATTCTTGCAAACTGGTGACCCACTGACATCACCAAACTATTGCATTTTTCTTTTGTGTTGCTTTTCCAGGCTTTTACTGTAGCTTCTTTCAGTTCTGTTTGCTTTAGGGGGTTTCTCCCTTCAGTCTATTCTTCAGGAGGTAAAATGTTGCTCAAGTGGGTTAAGGTCTGGTGATTGACCTCCCTGATGAAGTCCTTTATTGTGTTGGCATTGCTTTATGGGTCATAACCTTGCTGCATTATGAAGTTCTTCCCAATTAGGTTGGATGCATTCCTCTGTAAATTTTAAGACAGATTTTTTCTGTAAATTTCTGAATTTGTTCTGCTGCTACCATCATGAGTTACATCATCAATAAAGATTAGTGAGTCTGTTCCAGAAGCAGTCATGCAAGACCAAGTCATGACACTACCTACACCATGCTGACTAATGAGCTTCTATGTTTTCGATCATGAGCAGATCCTTTCTTTCTCCCCACTTTGGCCTTTCATCACTTTGGCAGAGGTTAATTTTGTTTCCAGAATGTTGAACCACTTTCTGCTCATGAGTAGTTTGCATCTTGTGGTATGGCCTCTATAGTTTTGCACTTGAGACCATTGAATGGTGGATTGTGATACCTTGTTGGTGATGTAACTAACTGTTGTTTTTGCATTTTTCTTCACAGATCGCACAATGGTTCTGTCATCAACTGCTGTTGTTTTCCTTGTCCAATCTGTTCCATGTCTCGTTGATTACAAGTGGTTTCTTTCTTTTCAGGACATTACAAATTGTTGTATTGGTTATGCCCAATGCTTGTGCAATGGTTCTGATAGACATTCCCTCTTTTTTCAGCTTCAAAATGACTTGCTTTTCTCCCATAGACAGCTCTCTGGTCTTCATGTTTGTTTATACATTTCAACAACAAATACAGTCTTCACAGGTGAAACCCTGGGCTCAAACCAAGAGTAGATATGCAGACCTATTAATTCTTTAAACAATCGACTTAACAGGGCATCCCTAGGCAACATGAAACACCTATCAGTGTCATGTTCCATTATCACTTGAAATAATGGGTGGGTTCATCTCATAGTCATCTTTTGATCTCAAATGTATTTTGTGTATAGTGAGAACAACAAAATTTGCTGTTGCCTTGTTGTTCCAATACTTTCAGGGTGGACTGTATTTTTTTGCTGTTTTCCCAGATACATTACTTGAGAGAAGACTGAAATAGGTGTGAAATATTACATGCAGGAATAGCTCTAGACCTTTTGCTAGCTCTCTCTCTCTCTCTCTTTATAAAAAAAATAAACGCATCAATCCTGAAAGTCCATTAAAAGCATTTGATAGATATGATACCATGTTATGTGTCATAATGCTTCTCTTAATGCTTTTCATCTGCTGAAAAACAAGTCTGTCCTGTTGTGTGTCGTTAGGTCAGTTCAACTCACTGAAAAGACAAACAAACACCTAAGAATTTCAGCAATGACACAGGAAATATTTCTGCAATGTGCAGCTGTGTAGATAATACAATGGGCATTTTTTTATGCCAATTGTCGTGTCAGCCAGGGTGGATAGTCTATTAAAACCTCTTTCCAGCCCTGAACACCCTTCATTCATTTTATTGTTTTAAAAAATATTACTAAAAACAAAACAAAACAAACAAACAACCAAAAAAATAAAAATAAACAATACGATTTTGATATGGGTAGATTAAAGGTGTACATTACTGGCTTTAAATAAAACTCTTACATACTGCTATTAAACCTATTTCTAATCAAACAGCTTTAAGTGCCTGCTCTGCCTGAATGAAGACATTTCAACACACAAACAATGTGGATGTCCAGCCTCTTTATAAAGCAATAAAGCACTACTTGGCTTCCATGGCAGAACACAAGTCTTAGCAGTTATGTGCTAAACTGGCATTTTTTTTGCCTCCAGTTCTCCTAATACACCACTTCACTGGCACACTTTTTGCAAACCCTCAGGCACAAACTGAAAGTTTGTGGACTTTCAGTTCCTCTGCAAATTTTCATTTTATCTTCACGGTTGAAAAACAAAAAAGCTCAAGGCGTATGCGTTTTAAAATGAAATCTCCAGAGAAAACACATTGACAGATGTCAACAGTTCACAGTAAAATTACACAATTGCCTTTTGACATCAATGACTCGAGCTATGAGAAGGACGCATTTTGTACCATTATAGCTTGAAAGCAAGAACTTTTTTGCTAAAACAGCAAATAAAAATGTCCAACTTACCAACTTTCTCTGAATTGCCTTGCAACAAGTTGTCTGACTGTGTGCTCCTCCTCCTGCACAGGAAATACTTCCTTAGACAGCTGAGCACATTGGGAAGGGACTTTTCAAGGCTCTGTGAGGAAAAAGAAACAACTGCTTGCTCAAGCCCTGATACTCTGTGCCCTTCTTCTACCAGTGTGTAGCTAGGTCTAATGAGCTGCGTGTGAACTTTCGTGTTTTTTTTTTTCTCTGTTTCCTCCTCCACCCCTGAATTATTCCCTTATGAACCATCTGTGCTGCTTTCGACCCTCCCCCTGGTAGTGTAAATAACCCACAGCTGTTGTCAATACAGGGTCTGGGAAAGTGATGCAGGGTGGAGAGGAACAGGAAGAGAGAAATATGGAGAGAAACAGACTCTAGCTGCTAGAAGAATAACATATTTTGTTTATATATTGGATTGCAATAGTTGTATTAAGATCTAGTTAGTATGATGACGTGTGCTTTGGGAGCATTCTGCTATTTACAGATACTGATTAAAGGTTTGTACAGTAATGTCTGATAGAACAAGCCTGCTTATTTGAACTTATAATAGTTACAAACCTCTAACAAGATTACAATCAATTTAAAATGTCACATAGTGAATTCCTTCTCAGAACTACAGACTGTTTATTATGATTATACTGAATAATACGATACAATTGCTACAGTTACACACATATGATACACAATATTCAACTTTTTTTTGTATTATTAAAAATTATTTCTTACTGTATATAGCATCCAGTAAGGAAGTTGCAAATCTAGTTTTGTTGTACTTGTGCAATGACTAAAAAAAAATAATTAAATAATAAAACAAATATTCTATTTTCCAACATTAGAATGCTTTATGTAACTATGTTGCAACTCAATGTATTTATTTCTAAGCATTAATCATAAATAACTGCTTTAAAGCTGTGTTTTGAGGGGCTTTAAAAGCATGTGTCTATTACTAACAACTGTCTTAAAACAACGTTATAACAGCTAATAACAACTCCACATAAGTAAATATACATTTGAAAAGTTGACTAAAAGTCAAAAATCTGCATTATTTAATACAGTCCCTTTCAAAAGTATTCAAACAGGAATCCCAATTCTATTTTTTTACCACTATACATTGGAGACATTTTGGTTTGATATCAAATGATGAATATGAGACTGTCAGAATCTCACTTTTCATTTCCTCATATTTACATCTTGATGTGTAACAACTTAGAACATGGCACCTTTTGTTTGAAACAACCCATTTTTTTAACTGTTCAAAACATATTGGAATGCATGACTGATAGGTGTTTCATGTTGCCCAGGTGTGCTCTGTTAAAATGACTGTTTAAAGAATTAATAGGTCTGAATATCTACTTTTGGTTTGAGCCCTGGGTTTCACCTGTGGAAACTGCATTTATTATTAAAAAAGGGTAAACCAATATGAAGACCAGAGAGCTGTCTATGTTAGAGTAGCAAGCCATTATGAAGCTGAGAAAAGAGGGAAACTCAATGCTATGTATGCTGTGTAGTCAATACTATTTGGAAAGTCCTGAAAAAGAAAGAAACCACTTTTCTACTAACAATCAAATATGGAACAGGTTATCCAAGGAAAACAACAGCAGTTGATGACTGACACATTGTGAGAGCAGTGAAGAAAACCCCAAAAACATCAGTCAATGACATACCAACAACCTCCACAGGGCAGGGAGGAAGGTATCACAATCCACCGTACGAAGATTTATAGGCCATACCACAAGATATCAACCCCAGCAGTAAGAATCGGAAAGCCAGATTGGAATTCACAAAGAAATACAGAAATAAGCCACAAATGTTTTGGAACCAAGATTAATCTCTACATAAGAGATGGAAAGGACAAAGTGTGGAGAAAGAATCTGCTCATGATCCAAAACATACTAGCTAAACATACTACATCGGTCAAGCATGGTGGAGGTAGTGTCATGGCTTGGTCTTGCATGGCTGCTTCTGGAACAGACTCACTAATCGTTATTGATGATGTAACTCTGATGGTAGCAGCAGAATGAATTCAGACCTCTACATAACCAATTTGTCTTCTAAGTTACAGACAAATGCATCCAATCTAACTTGGAAGAACTTCATCATGCAGCAAGACAATGACCTAAAACACACTGCCAACTCAACAAAGGACTTCAACGGGGGAAAAGTGGAAGGTTTAAACAACTCTAAAAACAAATAACAACTGAAATAAACTGCAGAAAAAGCCTGGAAAAACATCACTAAAAACAACAGTTTGATGCTGTCAGTGGGTCACTGGCTTGATGCAGTTATTGCACTAAATATTAAATGTTATTTACTTTAATTTACTTTAAAACTATCTGTTCCTATACTTTTGATTGCCTAAAAATTGGATGGTCTGCCACCAAAGGTGTCATGTTCTAAGTTGTTTAACACATATAGAGATGTCAGTTTGAAAGACTGTGTGTGTGTGTGTGTGTGTGTGTGTGTGTGTGTGTGTGTGTGTGTGTGTGAGAGAGAGAGAGAGAGAGAGAGAGAGAGCTGCCTCTAGTAGGAAACAAATGGAACTCAAACCCCTAAGATCCCATTTTTAAAAAATTGTCTGCAAAGTCTACATTATAATTAGATGAACTGAGCCACAATTGGCTCAGGTAAGATTATAAATCTATTCTTTTATTGAAAAACTGAAGTTTAAATGTAAATACATTCTGAACCCAATAATCATTAGTTCATGTTATTGTAATGCAGAATTACTGTGGGTTAATTAAATACACTACACAGTAAAAACAACAACAAAAAAAGCTTTATTATTCATTATAATAAAGTATGACTCTAGGAATGAATTCTGCACAACTGTTTGAGTACTATAGCACATAATGTGCAAACAAAAGCTATATCTGACTCTAAATTCAATGTCAGAACTCAAATGAAAAAGTTAAATGTTCCCAACTGTGAAATTAGAGTTAATATGCAAATAGATGAAATGTCTGCGCGAGAGAATAGTGATCTAACTTCGAAATTCACATTATCCTCCAGTCAACAGTGCTCCGGGATACGGACGCGCATTGATTGACTGTGATGTAAGTAAAGCTCGCCTACGTGGAATGCGAATGGCTTTTTAATTGCTGCCATTTTCCTCTTTAGAAAAGGCGGCATGACTTGTGGCTGCTGGAGACTGCAGATGCTTCACAAACTGTTTCTTCCTCCTTAAGCTGCTTGGCACGGGCCAGATGTCATCCCAACGTCCTCCATCAATTACGCTAAAAACAACAACAACAAAAAAATGTCCTAACTCTTGGGGAAAGAAATGTCGGTTCTGTCGTCTCCTTAATGAACCTATTTATCAGCATTGTAATTCAAACAAAAAGATGATTTACTCAGACATCTGAAGTGGAAGTGAATGATAATGTTGCTATTGGCTTCTCCCCCAATCCAATATCCCATCTAGTTCGACTTGATTTTTCTCAC
Organism: Ameiurus melas; assembly: GCA_012411365.1. NCBI lineage: Eukaryota > Metazoa > Chordata > Actinopteri > Siluriformes > Ictaluridae > Ameiurus > Ameiurus melas. The sequence continues at coordinate 9,833,610 of CM022758.1, forward strand.
CATCCAAAAAACAGATTTATTCCCTTTTTTCACTGGAACACTCATGAGACATCCGGGGTGTCTCCTGGCTTCCAGAGCTGCTCGTTCTCATCCATTAGTAAGACAGTTGTTTACTATAATTACAGAAAACACAAGCCTACACTCGCCCAGGCAAGTAGGTCCGGCCTGGCTTCCTCTGAGAACATTGCACACTCGCTTGGAAATCGATGGCAATGGAAATTGTGCCAACAAATTCCATTAACACCTCTCTCGGCTACAAGATGATAATTATTTTGAATGATGTGAGCTCCATAGGTAATAACTCACATCTGTTTGGTGTTGATTGTATGTGAATGTGGCCTGATAGGTCCTTTAGCCGAATTACATGCATCCTGTTTGTTTCCCAAAATATGAGATTTGAAATATTGAATATTTCTAATAGCATGGTTTTTTTGGGGAGTTTATATGAATGTGTGAAAATGATCGATGAAAATAAAATAAAGCAAGGGAACTGAGAAACATGTAAGATTAAGCTGCAAATGAATTGGACTAAAGGCATACTCACACATTTATGACTATAGCTAATTTAATTATTGCCACTGCTACATGGATAATTTATAAAGAAGCTCAGATGCAATTTTAAAAATAACTTAATTGTACTTGTAGCTCTTTTAATAGGTTTTCCACACAAGTGCCAATCTTTCACAAAGCCTCAATTGTTGGCTGCTTTGAAAGCCCAGTAAGTGGACAAATGCATATTCTCGAAATATACTGAATGTGTGACTTGGCTGAAGCTTGCCTTTTCTCACTAATCCAGTCTGGCTTTAAATTAAGCCGGTCTTCTCTGGGTACTGTTGCACTTCAGTACCAGAATAAATCTAGGCTACCAGAGAGAAACGCTTGCAATGTCAATTGGCCGTGTACTGTCCATGTTACATAAATAACTCCTAAGTAGCACTTGAAGTGGTTATGAAAGAAAGAAAATTGAATGTTGCCTGGAGTTGACATCACTTTTATTTATTTTTTGTTTCACACTTGCAAGTTTCGTTGTAAGGACCTCACGTACACTGAATATAAAGCACTCAATGACTGATATGACAAGATAATATTTCATAATAAACACTGTCGACATGCATGTATACACAAATTAAAAGTCATCTCAGACTAAATTTTTCTAACAAATAAGCTCTTGTCATTGGAAACCCAGGGACTACATTTCTTGCACTTGACAAATGACTTGTCTCTCCTGTAAGTAGTTCACATACTGCAGGGTGCCGAAGTGTGAGTCCACTACCAAAACTGTTATTACAAACTAATCCACTTTTGTCAAGTTCTATTTCTCAAACAAGGTTCCAGATCATGACTTAGGAAGCTGTTCAGATATATCGGTTATGGGTGAGACAGATACAAAAAGGGATTTTTAAATAATGTGCTCTTGAAAAATTTGTTTTTGAAAAATAAAAAAATTTATCATTTTCGGTAGTGGAATCTATCCATGTTTATATCTACTGTGAAATTCATTCAGTGTGTGAGTTTAGGCCAAGAATTTTTGATGTTCAACATAAGTTCAAAAAATATGATGATACAAAATGCCTGTATAAGTAACGACCTGACGTAAAGCAGAGCTACTGAAGTTGATTATTTTCCTATAGCAATTTGCCAATGCCTACAATTAAAAAAATAAGTATTATATTGACACATCACACCTTTTTTTAATCCATTTATAGTTACATTTAATGTTGGACAGCATATGCGAATTCCAGTTATCACAGTGTAACAGTGTAAACAGTGTAAAAAAATATCAACTAAACCTAAAAAAAATGGAGCACAAAAATCTCTTAGTATGTTGTTACAATAGAAATTATAGTATAGTAGAAGAAGTACATTACTATAAATGTCATGATCTCGCCGGCAGATGGCTGTGCAGCAGCGACGTGCACGGAGAGCATGTGCATGCACGTGCTTTAAGTGCGCATGGACAATAGGACTTTGTTTACAATGGACATGTGCACTTGTTTTGGGTTCTGTTTTGTCTCCTCCCTGTTTAGTTATTGGCGGAGGTGCGAGGGTGTGTTTTCAATTGTTACCAGCTGTCGGCATTTAAGGTAAATTTCATTAGTTATTTAAACCCCTCGCGTTGCTGCGCACTTCGCGCAGTATTACAGGTTTCATGTTTGATTTCATGTTTCACGCCTTGGTTCTAGTTCTATGTGTAAATATTTACAGGAGATTAATGTATAATTATGCTACACGGTATTGTTTCAAAGCCATGTTCTAGTTTCACATTTCATTCCTCAATTCTAGTTTATGTTTTGACCTCGTTTCCCGTATCGTGTATATTGATTTTAGTGGATAATAAAGGTTTTGATCCTGTACTTACTTCCTATTCCATGCTTGTATCGTAACAATAAACATGTGACTTTAACTACAGCTGGCACTAATGTCAGAAAATAAATCAAGACCTTCCGACCAATCAGTATCAAGACACCACATTCTTATTTGTGCTGTATGTAGGTATTCATTTTATTAAAGGTATTTAAAATCCTGCCATTTTTAATCTTTAACCATCATTATTTCCCCGTGACACAAATGCAGATGGTTCACAACATGGGAAGTGTCAAGCAAACATGATGAAAACATGACAAATTACACCAATGACATCATTAAAAAAGTAACAGGTGCTGAACGGCATTCATCTTGTATCGGGATATCAGTCAGGTGTCAGTATGACCACGAAAAGTGTTTCACAAACCAGAAATCACTTTTGACCTAAGGATGGGTGTGCTTTCTCAAAACATGGGTATAAACATGGAAAATAATAAAGATAAATTAGAATGGCTATGAAATTATTAAATTCTTATGAAATGTTTTAAATAATATCGGTGGGTGAAAGCACGGAGCAAGGAAAATGTTAAATGCTTGTTTTGACCAGATTTAAAAACTCTTTTCTTTGTCCAGTCAGACATGTTTATGTGACCCCAAACCCACCTTGCTACAAATAAGAAAGTTTGTGTGAGTGCTCCGAGGGCTTCTGGGAGTCATTTGTTATGTTCAAGTGATGGTGTTAAAAATAGCAATAAAAGTGACGCTGCCATCATGGAATGTCACCCATGGCAGAGAGGAAATGAATGGAAAAGAGGAAGTGGACTTGAGAAAAAGAATCTGTTGGGAGTGGATGGGTGCTTTGCTTCGTACATGGACTCCTTCATCGTTTATCCAGGCTTCATGTCTTTGTTTTGTTTACTTCAATCAGAACCTCTTGAGGTCAAACCCATAATCTGCAAATAAATGAACAAACATCACGTGGCATGATGTAATGATGTGAAAGGGCACTAATGCCCCCCAAAGGTGACACTGTAGTGATTCAGTATGCAGCTGGAGTTCACTTGGGGTGACCATGCCCAGCAAGCACTGGAGTCATTCTAGTGATGTGCTATTGCTGGGTATCATAATAGCTTTCTTTATGTTTTATCGACTTTTATGATGCTGTGAACACAGCAAGACTTCAGCCACTGAAAGCAGAAATGATCTTACTGGGCATTACATGAGTTATAAAATGGAAGCAATTGTTTCCACAGTGAAATATGATGCTACTATACAGTGATTTGTTGATATAATTGACACTGCAATAAATGTTGCAAAGTGAAAGTGGTTCCAAAAAGCTCTTTTACTCATGTTACTTTTACTACATTTATGCAATTTCTGACAATGAACAGATGCGCTATGCTTTATGACAAGCTGTTAACAAGCTATTGTAATAAAATAGATTAGTGTGATTATATAATTGATGGGCTAAAACATCGCATGCTCTTTTTTCACTCTTTAACTTCCCAGTTTTGGTGAGCCCATGCCTAATGTAGCCTCAGATTCCTGTTCTTGGTTGATATAAGTTGAATCTGATGTGTTCTTCTGCTGTTGTAGCTCATCTGTGGTTCATCTTGTTGTGTTCTGAAGATTCTTAATTTGGTATTTACATCCAAATCTGGGAAACAATGTTAGATTTTTTATGGTTTTATATGTGGTTTTATACAAAATAATCTAAAAATAATCATGGATTAAATTGTCCTTTTTAATACTTACTTGACGTCTGGAACTGATAGACATCACCAGATGCTGGGTTTCTTCTCTGGTGGTGCACCAGCCAGCCTTTACTGAAGTTCCTGCTTGTTCTTGGGTGTTTTGCATTCAGCAATTGAAATACAGCTTAATAGGATTCAGGATTCAGCTTAGTAGGATATAGCCCTACACACTTCATCCTTTTGTCAGCAGTCACATCACAACATCACAAAGGAACCAGTATCATTGGCAGCCATACATGCAGTCCTTTCTCCATACACTTCTCGTCCTGTCATTCTGGTACAAGTTGACCGTTGTCTCAACTGTCCATAGGATGTTTTTCCAGAACTGTATAGGCTTTTTTTTTTTTAAAAAAAAAGATGTTTTCTCATCTAGGCTTCCTGTTTCATCTTGTGGTGAAAAATCTGTATTTACTCTGGTGAAGACTTCTCTTGATTATTGACTTTGAGACAGATACAATATATCTACATCCTGGAGGGAATTCTTTATTTGGCCATCTGTTGCAAAGGGGTTTTTCTTCACCAGGGAAGGACATCTCCCATCTACCACAGTGGTTAACTCTTATCTTTTGGGCCTTTTGGGGCTCTTAACCTCATCAGTGCATTCTTTATTTTATTAATGTACCAAATAGTTGATTTGCCAACTACTAATGCTTTCGCTATCTCTCTCTTTCCTAGCGTTTGTCCCACACTGCTTATCATGTTGTTCTCCACTTGATCTGGTTCAGGGCATCCTCAGAGGCATCGACTTGTTTCATGTCATCTTTGATCAGATCCATCCACCTCTTCCTTGGTTGTCATCCATCGTGGCTTAAACACAGTGCCCTCCTAGCAACTGATTCCTCACTGCTAAGGACTACAAGGCATGGCATGGTTTTTGCTATCTCTCTGATGTTTTTTTTTTATTATTATTCTTCAGCCTAGTGATGGTTGCTTAATGGCAGTGACAGCTCTTTGGACATCCTTGGATATTGAGAGTTAACATCAACAGATTCCAAAATTCCACTTTTTTTCTGCTTATCTCTAAGTGAAATAATGAGGGAATAACATACACCTCACCACTGTACAGCTGCACAACCAGTTGTCCAATTACATTTATGTTATTCCTACACTATTTTTTCTTTTTTTTCCCATTGCCATATTCATTATTTAATTTCAACCCTAATACGTATGCTGTGGGAGACAGCGCTTACAAAAGATCAGAACTTTTATATGTCGAGTTAAACTGTAGCAGTAGAATTTCCCAGTCTTTTTTTTCCGGAATGTGCAGTGCCATCATCTCTTCATCTCTTTATCCCAGCACCTCCCTCCCTATCCAATCGCTCTCTCTCTCTCTCTCTCTCTCTCTCTCTCTCTCTCTCTCTCTTTTTCTCATTCACTCCCCTGACTTGCTGTACTCTCTGCTCTCCTTCACCCTTGTTTGCCTTCTCTCTTCACGCTTGCTCAACCCTGTGGCCTGGGGAGCAGCAAGAGCGAGAGGTTGTGTGTGTGCGCGTGTGTATCTGTGTGGGTGGATATGTCTAATAGCAATTGACTGAAAATCTATGCCACTCGCTTTGGCATAGAGGGTGGCCCAACACCACCAATGTATGGTGCAGTGAAATTTCATTGTGATTGGGACAGGTGGTTGCTGTGTGTGTGTGTGTGTTTGTGTTCACTCACACAGACAACAGCTGTTGTGGAAACAGCAGGAGTTTGTAGGCGTACGTCTGTGGGGTTTCTTTCATAGCTCAAGCAAGAACAAGATGATGACGTGCAAGCATGTAATACTCATGTTCTCTACTTGTTTGTGGTTTGTCTAACACACCTGAATCACCTTCCACGACCCTGAAGGATACGCGATATAGAAAATGGATGGATGGATGGACCTGAATCACCTCAGGTTATAGTTGCTCAGTTGAATATGGTGTGAGAATCATAAATGGACATAGCGTCCCATCTGGGGTGAATTCTCCCACTTTTCGACCAGTGTTATGAATTGGCTACGGGTCCACAGCAGCCCTAGCCAGAATAAAGTATAAATAGTTACTGAAGATCTATAAATGAATGAATGAATGATAAATCACCCTAACCACTGACTTTTCACCCTCCTCCCATCTAGCAGGTTTTTCAGGAGCCTATGTTCCTGCACTGGTAGTCTCAGGAAGAGCTTCTTCCCCGTAGCTGTGACCCTGCTGCACTCCACACCTCCATTCTAATGGCACTTTACACTCATTCTGCTCTGTACAATTCTGTACAATCCTCCTCCATACATTTTTAATAAATTCACATTCTGTATTATATTGCATATTGTTCTCCACTGTACATATTGTAAGTTATAGCTTCATTTATGCTGTAGTACTTACTTTGCACTTTTCTGTAGATAACACTATAGTCTTGTACCTCCAGTTAGAAAGTATATAAAGCATATAACACTATATTCTGTATATAACATTATATTCTTACTTCCGGTTAGATGCTAAGTGCATTTTATTAGCTCTGTACTTGTACTCTGCATAATGACATTAAAGTTGATTCTAATCTAATCTATCTAATCTAATCTAAAAGGACATAATATTGGGTCCTCGGGCTTGTGACTGGGATGCACCGTGGGAAAAGAATATTTTTTTGTATTACTTATTACTGATAAATCTCAAGTGCCCCTCACTCTGTGTTCATAATTAGTTGCAGAATATGTTGTGACATGAAGAACATTCATTGTCAGTGCACTAAGCTGAGTATTTGATGGTGATGTATAATGTACTTTTACTCAAAGTGTGTACTATTGTGTGGACTTTTAAACAAACAGCTGAATGAATATTATACATCCCGGTTGTTTCTATAAGTTTATCGGGTGCACTATGTGAAGACTAGTTAGTCTAAAACATTTTGGTTGTATTGCAATCTCATATTAAAACAGCCAAAATATTGTATATTTACATACCTTATATTCATATATTATTTAGAAGGGAACTATTTTTGGAAGTTAATTCATTTTCATAGGCAAGATTTTGCAAGATTAGGGCTCTAACAGTTAAATAGGTGGACTTGAATGAGATTTAAATTTTTTTATTTTTTTTTCTCAATCGAACCCAGCCCCATTCCTTCCCATATACACAAAGCTCCACCCCCAGAACCTATGATGATTCAACTAGAGCAGGGGTGTCCAATTGTATCCGGAAAGGTCTGGTGTGGGTGCAGGTTTTCATTCCAACCAAGCAGAAGCTACACCTGAGTCTACTGAAAGCCAGGCTCAACTGATTAAACAAGTGGAATCAGGCGTGGCTCCTGCTAGGTTGGAATGAAAACCTGCACCCAGTCGGCCTTTTCCGGCTAAGATCGGATACTCCTGAACTAGATTAGGCAGGCTAACTTATGCAGCCTCAATGCAGTTCAATATTTATCTATCTCCACTTGGGCATCTGCTGCGAACACTTGGCCTCCATTATCACTTTTATGCTGACGATACCCAAATCTACATTCATTCAAGATCTGATGAAAGCATTGATGTTCGTTATCTTTCTGGCTGTATTTCTGAGGTAAGGAAATGGACGAATAATAACTTTCTGTGCATGAACATTGGGAAAACTGAGGTCATGCTCATAGGTTCCCGTCATAAGATTTGCAAAGCGGCTCCATTGTCTCTATCCGTTGATGGGTCTGTTCTAGAGTTCCAAAGCAAGTTGAGGAACCTTGGTGTCATTTTTGACACTAACCTCACTTTTGATTTTTTTGTTCAGAGCACTGTGAAAGCTTCCTTTTTTCACCTCAGAAATATTGCCAGATTAAGACCAATGCTAAACTTATCTGTCGCTGAAAAGCTGATCAATTCATTCCTTGTCATGCGGTTGGATTATTGCAATGCCGTTTTAGCCGGAGTTTCTAAAACTGCAATTAACAAATTGCAGTATGTTCAGAACTCTGCCGCCCAGATCCTGACGGGAAGCAGGAGATATGACCATATCACTCCTGTTTTGAAGTCCTTACACTGGCTCCCGGTCAGGTTCCGGGTGGATTTTAAGATCTTGATGTTAACATACAAGGCATTGCACGGATTGGCTCCACAATATTTAACTAACTTATTAATCCCGTACACCCCGCATCGCAGACTGCGCTCCTCACAGGGTAATCTACTTACGGTTCCACTTACCCACCTTAAGTCTATGGGTGACAGGGCCTTTTCTGTCTACGCTCCTTCACTTTGGAACTCTCTTCCCCCTGAACTCAGGGAAGCTCAGTCCTTTGGCATTTTTAAAGCTCTTTTAAAGACACACTTTTTTAAACTCCCTTTTGATTCTTAATATCTTTTTGACTGTTTTATATTTGTTTTTATTTCAGTTTTATTCATTTTATTTAACTTTTATTTATTCTGTGATTTGTGTTTTTATGTACAGCGCTTTGAGAAGCTACTTTAAAGGCGCTTTATAAAATAAAGTTTATTATCATTATTATTAACTAGAATTAGCCTTAGCAAGGTCCATCATGACATTGTTTTAAACTGCACTCAGACATTCAACTGCTTGAAAGGCATGTTATAGCATGCATAACATGTTTAAACATGCAACATTTGTCTTATACTGATTAATTCATTCATTGTCCCCGAATGCAGCCACAGTTCTGTTTTGTTTGTAATAAACTTGTACAGTATCGCACAAAAGTGAGTACACCCCTCACATTTTTGTAAATATTTTATTTGATCTTTTCATGTAACAACATTGAAGAAATGACACTTTGCTACAATGTAAAGTAGTGAGTGTACAGCTTGTGTAACAGTGTAAATTTGATGTCCCCTCAAAATAACTCAACACACAGCCATTAATGTCTAAACCACTGGCAACAAAAGTGAGTACACCCCTAAGTGAAAATGTCCAAATTGGGCCCAATTAATGTGACTTCTTAGTGTTACAAGGTCTCAGGTGTGACTGGGGAGCAGGTGTGTTAAATTTGGTGTCATCGCTCTCACACTCCCTCATACTGATCACTGGACGTTCAACATGGCACCTCATGGCAAAGAACTCTCTGAGGATCTGAAAAAAGAATTGTTGCTCTACATAAAGATGGCCTAGACTATAAGAAGATTGTCAAGACCCTGACACTGAGCTGCAGCATGATGGCCAAGCCCACCAAGCGGACAAAAAAAAACAAGACAAAAAAAAAAAAAACCCGGCCACCAAAAAAAAAAAAAAAGGGAACCGCCCCGCCCCCCTTCCCAAAAGGTTTTTTTTTGAAATAGACTTATGAGTGCTGCCAGCATTGCTGCAGAGGTTGAAGGGGTGGAGGTTCAGCCTGTCAGTGCTCAGACCATACGCCGCATACTGCATCAAATTGGTCTGCATGGCTGTCATCCCAGAAGGAAGCCTCTTCTAAAGATGATGCACAAGAAAGCCTGGAAACTGTTTGCTGAAGACAAGCAGACTAAGGACATGGATTACTGGAACGATGTCCTGTGATCTGATGAGACCGAGATAAACTTATTTGGTTCAGATGGTGTCACACGTGTGTGATGGCAACCAGGTGAGGAGTACAAAGACAAGAGTGTCTTGCCTACAGTCAAGCATGGTGGAGGGAGTGTCATGGTCTGGGGCTGCATGAGTGCTGCCGGCACTGGGGAGCTACAGTTCATTGAGGGAACCATGAATGCCAACATGTACTGTGACATACTAAAGCAGAGCTTAGCCACAGGGCAGTATTCCAGCATGCTAATGACCCCAAACACACCTCCAAGATGACCACTGCCTTGCTAAAGAAGCTGAGTGTGAAGGTGAAGGACTGGTCAAGCATGTCTCCAGACCTAAACCCTATTGAACATCTGTGGGACATCCTCAAATGGAAGTTGGAGGAGCACAAGGTCTCTAACATCCATCAGCTCCGTGATGTCATCATGAAGGAGTGGAAGAGGACTCCAGTGGCAACCTGTGAAGCTCTGGTGAACTCCATGCCCAAGAGGGTTAAGGCAGTGCTGGAAAATAATGGTGGCCACACAAAATATTGACACTTTGGGCCCAATTTGGACATTTTCACTTAGGGGTGTACTCACTTTTTGCCAGTGGTTTAGACATTAATAGCTGTGTGTTGAGTTATTTTGAGGGGACAGCACATTTACACTGTTACACAAGCTGTACACTCACTACTTTACATTGTAGCAAAGTGTCACTTCTTCAGTGTTGTCACATGAAAAGATATAATCGAATATTTACAAAAATGTGAGGGGTGTACTTTTGTGAGATACATTTACATTACATTTACATTTATTCACTTGGCAGACGCTTTTATCCAAAGCGACTTAAAAATAAGCAAAGCGATATATCAAGCAGGGGAAAATACAAGTAGTGCTACTATACAAGATCCATTAATTGAATACCAGAGGAAGCAAAGTGCACAGAGTAGAGATGTAAATGTGTTGTGTGTGTTTTTTTTATTTTTTATTTTTCTTTAGGAGTTGATTAGGTGTTCAAGGAAGAGGTGGGTCTTTAGCTGTTTTTTGAAGATAGTGAGAGATTCTGCAGTCCGGATTGAGATCGGAAGTGCATTCCACCACTGGGGAACGGTATGCGTGAAGGTTCTGGAAAGTGGGAACTACTAAACGTCGGTCGCTAGTCGATCGCAGATTGTGAGAGGGAATGTATGCCTTCAGGGAGAGTTGAGGTAGGAGGGTGCTGTTCCTGACAAGGTCTTGTAGGTGAGCATCAAGGCCTTGAACTTGATACGGGCAGCTACAGGAAGCCAGTGGAGGGAGATGAAGAGGGGTGTGACATGGATTGTCTTGGGCTGGTTGAAGACAAGGCGCGCTGCAGCATTCTGAATCATCTGAAGGGGTTTGATGGAGCTGGCTGGGAGGCCTGAAAGCAGTGAGTTGCAGTAGTCCAGTTTAGAGATGACAAGAGCCTGGACTAGTATCTGTGTAGACTGTTTGGTGAGGTATGGTCGGATTTTCTTGATGTTGTACAGGATGAACCTACAGGACCTTGCAGTTGCTGAGATGTGGTCTGTAAAGGTCAAGTCGTCATCAAGAATCACCCCAAGGTTCCTGGCCGTCCTGGCTGGCATGAGTGTAAGTGAACTGAGCTGTATAGTGAAGTTCTGGTTGATGGATAGGATGGGATGACGAGAAGCTCAGATTTTCCCAGGTTAAGCTGAAGATGGTGCACCTTCATCCAGACCGAGATGTCTGACAGGCAAGAAGAGATGCGTGCAGAGACAGATGGATCGTCAGGTTGGAAGGACAAGATACTGTATGTGCTCTAAGCTGTGGTATTTGCATGTTAGCATATTAGCATTAGCATGTTAGCTAAAATATTCAGCTAAAAGATTCAGCCATTCAGCTGCCTGAAGTTACTGTATAACACTATAAATGCGCAAAACTTGATTTATGATTTATGATGATGGTCATGAGTGCTTTTGTTGTCCTTTTTTTCTTTCTAATAAAAAACAGCAAAATAAAACAAAACAACAACAAAAACTGAATCATTTGATTTATTATGTAAAGACACCCATTCAAACAGTTAAAAGTTTTATACAAATTGTGTTCATATACCTGTCCAGGAAAACCATCACAAATTCTGTGTCCAGCTTTTTCCCTTATTAATTCCCACCACTAATTAATAACTCCATCTTGGAAAATCACTGCCAGTGTTTATTTAGCTTTACTGACTTCCTTGTCATTGAGGTTTTTTTTCAAAAAACAGTGTGTGTTTTTGCTCACAGGAGAATTATCTGGCTGTCCTGAGCACTTACTGCTTTCCAACTGAGATTAGGCAGAGTTTTTCTTAGTGCTTATAAAATGAACAACAAGAGGCCCAAGTAAACACAAACAAGCCTTCTAGAATGTAATGTATTTTTCTCAACCACATAATACACTATTGCTGAGACGACTATTTTTATCCCATTCTATATATTTTCCAGGTTATTTGTATTAGTAAGAAATAAAACAATGACATTTGCACCAATAAGCATGTTGGAGAAACCCCAGAGGAGTGTATAATGGGGTCCTTTTTCAGTGTGTTCACCAATTAGGATGTCAAAATGTTCTGGGAGTTATGGGTTCACATCATGATGACACCCATGGATGCTCAGTGAACAATTTATGCTATGTTAGAATGTAATTTTAGTCCTACAGAGAGTTTTTTGATGAATTTGCCAAATTATCTATGAAAAATATTGCTGTTTAATTTTCACTGACATTCTGCTTTTGTGTTTTTCATATAAAAGGCTTCACCGGTATTATACTGCTGAAAAATCTACCATTTTTCAAAATTACCTTTGTATTTTGTTTTTTGCTTTCTAAATTACTGCTACTAATGCAACATCATAGGCCAGCTGCTTTAAAGAAAATAACACAGCAATAAGGCAATTAGGAAATTCACTCAGCACAAACTAGACTTTTCATCATCAGGTAATTAGCTACTTTATGCTTGGTCATTTTCCAGTTGTCTGGCAACAGTGTTTTTCTCATCTGTAACCACGGTGAAGGCAACGTTCATCAATAGCACACATTTCATGAGTTGAATGAAATTACAAATACCCTATCAGTTAATTCATGAATTAACATTTCATTATAGTTCTAGCAATTGATAATTACTAACTGTTTGTAGTAACTAATTGTTTTTAATTAATGTACAATTACAGAAAGTCAGCTGGAGGTAGATATGATTATTTAGTTGAGAATTTTGAGATCATTGTCTGTCTTTTGATATGAAAGTCTTTGTTTGGCCTTTACAGATACAGTTAATGCAATGCAAAAAGACTGGCTACAAACAGATTTATACATTAGTCACAGACTGTTTCTTTCTTCACATTCAGTGCTTTGAATTATAAATTGACACTGACTTTAACTTTTTGTAGGTCAACGTTATTTCCTGTAGTAACCTTCCTAAAATTGCCATTTCCCATCTATGTATACACTAACTAAAATGTATATGCAATCATTTCATACTTATCAAAAGTGAGTTGCTGTTATATATTTGTTTATAATGTCCACATCCTTGCTTATTCACTGTTACATTAACTGTCGCAGTCTGATAAAAGTGTTATATGAGCAGCATGGGAGGCAGATGAACCAATTAAAGGGCACGTTTTTTCTACACGCCATGGTCTAATGGCTTTAACCTTGCACAGACACACTTTATAGTTCAGCAGTGGGGAGCAATAATCAGTGTAAATGGAAAATTTTCTCCCATGTGGCTAGCAGGTCCCAACTGTGAGCAAAAAAACTAGGACAAACTTGCCTGCGGTTCTGACACAGAGACCAACATGTGGCAGAATCTTTGAAATGCAAGCGTTTGGTAACAGATGAGATGGAGAAAGGGCTCAGGGCACTTTATTTGGTAACACTTCATATAGAGGACCCTAGTGATATTCTTAAGACTCTTGCAAATAGGAAATGTCAGTACACATAGACTAGTTGTACACTTCAGCAATTGTACACACTGTATGACTGTATAACCATGATTTTAAATGTTTTATGACGTTATTAAGCTAAGATATGGCTGTTTTTTCCCCCTATTGGCTATTTTGTAAACCGACTGTTTTACTCACTAGATTGTGCCCAATTGCTGTTAATATTCCACCCGCATTCATTCAAGGGGACAAATAATATTGAGTGCATGCGGCCGAGGAAGGCAAGTGTGAAACCTTTCATTAGTGCTGCACGGGGTTCCCGGAGCAGTTTAACTTTCGGCTGACATCCTGACCTCGGCTTTCTGGCACTGACTAACTCATTTCTCTCCAGGGCAAATGCACTGTACTGGAAGAGATTGAATCAACATTAGATGTGAGGCAGACCAGACTCGGTGTGTAGGGGAGGACAATTCACTGGATTTGTGATGTGGGAGATTTAACATAGACATCCTTATTTGGACAGCGATCCAAAACAACTTTGCAGCTTGACTTTCAATAATCTCTACATAATTATTTGTATTCTTTTTTGTGTTCAACATGACAGTCTGACAGTCTGGAATCCAACCAAAATATACAGAAATGGTACTCGATACATGCATGGGATAAATTGAAATGGTGGAGCACTGGGAATGAACTCCTCCACTTTTGGCTTAGTTATGTGTTTGTTTTGGATCTCTGTGTATGCCTCATGTAGCCTCAGATATTTCAGCTGAGAGTTGCTATATCTTTGCCTCAGGTATTTGAGCTTCTCTTACTATGTACCTACTATAGTATAGTATAGATATGAGTGATGAGCTTGAACATTTAATGATTTATTATACATTTATATTTTAATTGTAAATGGTAACGAAAGGCCATATTCAGAGTTACTGGAGCATATTGAGGAGATAATAGTGAAATTGGACACATCTGTATTCAGACCTCAGACACAACTACAACTGCATTATTCAGAGAGAGGCACAGGATTTGCGTATGCATGGTACACAACTAAAACAGAACTGTTTCCATAACAACTGCTTCTGACCTTGTACTTAAGCAGCACAACTGTCTGACAGTTTGACACTAAAATCTATGTTTTGGTCTGTAAAAGCACTACAAATATGCTATAAAGTATAATAAACGTGCAAAAAAAGCCTATCAGTTTAAATAAATGTGAGTAAAATGAAAATGTGCAAAAATGACTGACTTTAGACTGAGCAGCGTTTAGATTTTAGAGAATCCCTCATTGCAAAAAAATGGGAGGAGTTGTACAGTTTAAGAGAAGTGTTGGTCTTTGGTGGTCCGAGTCATTTGCTGAAAGTAGCCCACCCCAGGAACACTGGGTGTGGAATGCACCCTGGATGGAACAGAAGACAATCATGAGGCACCATGCGCACAAACATTTACAGACATTCATTCACAACTAGGGACAATTTAGCATAGCCAGTTCACAGGTATGTTTTTGGGAGGTAGGAGGAAACCAGAGAACCTGGACAAGTGAAGCACATGCACAGCACCTCCAAACAGAGAGTAATCCGAATTCAGAATCAAACCGGAGACCCTGGAGCTGAAAAGTGTCAATGCTACACACTGTGCCACCGGACAACAAAAAACATTAGCACTGTTTTCTTAATCCGATAACTCAAAAATAGAAAATACGATGCACGACAAAATAGTGTATATTTCATGAACACGTTAGAATTTCATGACCTCTTCAATTGAATACCTTTCAGTTGAAGAGCAAGAAATTATTATATGAAAATATGAGGAACTAAAACCTACGTTAATTGCTTTCATGACCTCTCATGATTTATGTGATAGGACTATTCATTCAGCAATATATTGAGCTCCTAATAGACCAAATACGGCACAAAACTACAATTCCCAACAGCCTCTGCACATCACCTGACCATGACACTCACCTGATTCACGTTTATACTTAATGAGCACTGTTTTTAAGCCCTGAGGCCTGTGGCTTAGTGGTTAGCACGTTCACCTCACACCTCCAGGGTCCGGGGTTCAAGTCCTGCCGGGGCCATGTGTGTGCAGGGTTTGCATGTTCTCCTCGTGCTGTGGGGGTTACCTCTGGGTACTCCGGTTTCCTCCCCCAGTCCAAAGACATGCATGGTGGGCTGATTGGCGTGTCTAAAGTGTCCGTAGTGTGTGAATGGGTGTGTGAGTGTGTATGAGATTGTGCCCTGTGATGGACTGGCACCCTGTCCAGGGTGTACCCTACCTTGTGCTAGATGCTCGCTGGGATAAGCTCCAGGTTCCCCATGACCCTGAAAAGGAGTAAGCTTTAGAAGATGGATGGATGGCCTGTTGAACAAACTCAGTTGGAGTTTTGAGTTGACAAAACCAAACAAATCCAACCCGGGTAAACAGGTTTCATGATGCTGGCAATCAACTTTCTCAGTCAACCCAGTTTTTAATGCTGAATCCATGTTTACTCATAGTGCGCATGCACATAAAAGCCAGATGTTTGCAGCAAACAGCCAATAGCGTTCAAAATGGAAAAAAGCAGGTGTGCATACCTTTCAGTTGAAGAGCAAGAAATTATTATATGAAAATATGAGGAACTAAAATGTACATTAATTGCTAAAAGCAACACCATTGCTGCTGCCAAAGCTTGGGAACACTGCTGATTGTGTAAATTTTCGATAGGCTCACATTGAGAATAAATGGATTGAAAACTTAAATCGCCAAAATATTTCATGTAATTTCATTTAATATAACTGCTTAAGATTCTAAGATTTATGTTATTTGTGTTGTTTTTGTTGTATTAAAAATAAACAATGCACTTGCATCCACCTCTATTACTGAAAGGAAATTCTCTTTTATCATCTTATATTTTATATTATGAACTGCTCTCAAATATATGATGAATGTAATCATTTAGTTACCTCTTTGAATAAGCTGATCAACTGCTATCCTTGATTATATTATGTACTTCTGTGCCAACATTTATTTTGTATCATAACTATGTGCTGTGTGTTTCGACTAAATCTGTCTGACACCTGGACCAGTAGAAACCGTCCACGCACTGCTGTTATAAATGTATACAATGTGTATAAATACTTCTGTTTTGAATGAATAAACCGGAAGTCTCTTTTGAACACACACATATCTGTCAGTGTGTGTGTGTTCATTTCGGACTCTCCAGGCGCCTGACTCTGCATCAAACTACACTTTCTAGCTCATAGCAACATAGAACTAAAAGTAACTAAATGTTACTAGACGTTAATTGTATATAGATAGATAGATAGATAGATAGATAGATAGATAGATAGATAGATAGATGATAGATAGATAGATAGATAGATAGATAGATAGATAGATAGATAGATAGATAGATAGATAGATAGATAGATAGATAGATAGATAGATAGATAGATAGATAGATAGATAGATAGATACTTACTTTATTGATCCCCAAGGGGAAATTCAGGAAATTGTAAAACAGGCTGAAAAGGCATGACAGAGATCTCAAAAGGCGTAAACGGTAGATTTCTGTTAGGGTGAAATCTACCCTAACAAATCAATTTCATTTTGAAATTGTCTTTTGCGTTTATATCATATTGCACTTGATAGCAAACAGAAAAAAAAAATCTTTCTTCCGTCCATATTTTCTATCCTGAAGCCTGTTTCACGAAACGAGTTGAACAAACTCCAAGTTGCTTGTTAAGTTTTGAGTTGACAAAACCAAACTAATCCAACCTGGGTTAACAGGTTTTATGATGCTGGTCATCAACATTTTCAGTCAACCCAGGTTTTAACCCTGAATCAATGTTTACTCAGCGTGCATGAGCACATAAAAGCCAGACATTTGCAGCAAACAGCCAATAGTATTCAACATGGAAAAAACAAAACAAAAAAAACAACAGGTGTGCATACTTCTGGTTGAAGAGCAAGAAATTATTATGCAGAAATATGAGGAATTTAAACCTAAACTAAACGCAAAAATCACATCGTTGCTGCTGCCAAAGCTCGGGAAGAGTGCTCATTGTGTAAAAATTTTCTTTTATAGGCTCACAATGAGAAAAAAATGAAAACTTATAATGCCAACATATTTCATTCATTTCATTTAATGTAAATGAAAATTTTTAATTAAATATTACTAAAATAAATATGGATTTGTGAAAATAAATTAGGATAGGAATAATGCCACCACATCCAAATATGTACCATTCACAAAGAACTGCAAAGCAATCTAAGCAGTACATGTATTGCAATACAAAACTACTGTTTGTGGTACAGTAAGAGCGTGGCTTTGGCATGTGACATTTTTAATGTGCTGCTTGAGAAGCTGGTATAGATAAACTATACAATCTGCTGAAAATCTTTCATACATATGGTCATTGGGAAAAGCCAACACAAACACGAAAAGGTTGCCACTGTTGGGCCCTTGAGCAAGGCCCTTAACCCTCAACTGCTTAGTTGTATAATTGAGATAATTGTAAGTTGCTCTGGATAAGGGCATCTTCCAAGTATTGTAATGTAATGGAATTTATATCCGTTTGCTCACAGCCGATTGGTCCAAGTTGGCTTTGAGTTTTCTTACCCAGAATAAACATTGCTCCGGAACAGATTAGTCGTGTAGTTGAAATTGCCATGGAGAAAAAAACTGCTAAGAAACAATCCACCTTGTTGAGGCTGAAAAACCTGGGTTTGCTCAAACTAAACGCAAACTTACCTGGGTAGCCATCAAAACCGGCTTTATGAAGCAGCCCTCTGATTATGTCAGGCTTAAAAGGAAGTGCATGCATTTATTGTTTGAACGCTATAATTCTGACAGATACTATTTAGGGAGTGTTGTTTGTTCCTGTTTATGTTACAAATTTAGATTACTGATGTTTAATTTTTATTTTAGCAGGTTATTCAAACTCTTCCTATAGGCTAGTTTTGTTGTTTGGATGTTGACCACTTCAAAAACTCCAAGAACTCTTGTTGGTGTGTAGAGATTGTGGAAGACATCAGCAATTTTATTTCTCAATTTCCATACACCATTATGTGTGCTTTATTGCAAATGGCTTTTAAGGAATGATGTCAGGGAAAGAAACATCAATGACAACTTTGGGATAAGCACAGAACTATGTTGTCATAGAGATTATCCAGCATACACATCTCTCTCTCTCTCTCTCTCTCTCTCCCAAACGTCTAGAACCTATACACTATAAAAAGGGCCTCATAATGCATAATATTTCCTACAAACTAACAGATGATCTGATGAAGACTTACCTTTAAGGTGTGCTGGGATTAGCATTCATAGATTTTCTCACAACTTACTATACATCCTGGAAAAACTCTCTCTTTAATCAATTGTATTTGGTGCTGTGGATTTTTCATCCAAACGTTTCACTCATCATTTTTATTGAATATCACTTGGTGAACCCTTTCAGAGATTTGGCAGTCAGTGTGTGCATCTTTCAAAAAAATACTTTAGAGACAGTGGGAATTCAGTGGCTAATGTTCTATGCTACTGATTGGAATTAGGCCATATTGGCACTGTTGAACCCTTGAGCTAGAAAGCATGACACATTAATAATTATTGAAGGTGTGTGATAAAGATTGACCAAATGCCAAAGTAAATCATGTTAATGCTTACATGTCTGTCCTACAGTACTTGAGTATGTGGTTCACTGAACAAGTAATTTTTTTTAGTTTAACCCGTTCTTGCAGTACACTGGTGTTCAATTTGGCCGGTGGAGTGGAAATTAAATTCTTTCAATCAGTATAAACATATTAATTATTTTATCACTACAAGTCTGTTATAGTATTAGTCAGAACACTGTTGGATCTCTGTGTGTAAAGTATTGTGACTGTGTTTAGCTGCTGGTAAGCTGGGCGATGGGTAGGGGAGGGGTGTGAGCCTTCTTCTGGGCAAACAATTCACACTTCTCCACAATAACACCGGAACAGAGAGAAAACAAACAGCACAACTAAAGCTTTGATAGTCAAACACTGTGTACAACTGCCACAATAAAATTATTTAACATAGTAGGCGAGGTAAAAAAATACTTATGAAAGTCTACAAATTCTTAAAAGGTCTGAGTGTTTACTTACATATGAGCCATTAACCACTACTCTGGATTGTTACATCAAATCAAGTTAATGTCTGAACATGGACAAATAAAATGTTTTGCCTCTGGTAAAAATGAAACAACTTTTATTTATACTTGAGGGTTTTTATATACTTTGCTAAATGAATTTTTTTTTTATCACCATTACAGAGTAAAAAAAATGCATTTATGTAATAAGCCTAGTAAAAAACAGTATGTGCAAATAATAATAATAATAAAAATTCTTCCATTTTGCAGCCCAATCTAAATAAAGTGGTTTCCTGACAAAAGTCTGCAATGACTGAGACAGCGGAGATTCCATGATTTGCAAATCATGGACTTGTCGTCATTACACAACTCAAAATCCAAAACTGTGGAAACATGTACAGGTAAGCAAATAGATTACCCGACTATTGTAGACTACTGCTAGACTACTGTAGCTAGCCAGATCATTCATGTTTTACAGTATGAAAGCTTTGTATTAAACTTAAGATGTCTGTAGTTATTGCCTGTTGTGTTAAATATATAGTTCTGCTACAGTCTATAGGTAATACTCAGGATAATCTAAAAGAAGTATCTTTGCTAGATATCCAACTATGTCAGAAACATGTATGAACGAACATGAAATAGCTAGCTAGGTAATGAACCCAGCAAGATACTAAAACCCCAACGGCATAGCTCACTTGGTTAGTTAACATAAATGTTAAAAAATTGTTCATTACTCAGAAGGAGAAAATTTTCAGTTTAGTTGTGGCTTTACACAGGCTTTGTGTTTTTATTACTCTTATTTACTCTTACTTGAGTAATGTTCTCGATCACTACTTTTCCTCAAGTGAATTATTACTACAGTAGCGGTACTTTTACTCAAGTCAGTGTGTTTTGGGCTTTTTTCACTACTGTCCCAATCATTATTGTTTAGAATGACAAAAATAGTGGAATTCATAGCTAAATGCCTGGTATCAGCAGAACTCTGTTGATCACAATGGGAATAAAGTTTGACACTGATTTATCTACATTAGCAGGGTTGAGTCATCTTCTCTCCTCAGCCCTGTAAAAACGCCTCACCAAACTTTTATAATCAATGTCATCCTGAGGGGGACGATCAACCCTGCAGCATATATAAATGTATGCCCTTCAGTCTGTACCTCACCCACATTAATTATAAAAGGTATTTATAATTTAATATTAACACACAGCCTTGACAGGTCCATCATAAAATCTGCTATTATAATAATGTATCCGTTTCAGGGCTGAGCAAAATCATCCTACAGTACATCCACTGTCTGGACTAGGCTGCATGAGCTATAGTTGATTCAAAGTGTAGGGATGGATAGAGGTTTCTGGCATCTTCCAAAACAAGCCAGGTAAAAAAAAATTCATTTCATCTGTAATCAGAATTATATTTTAATTTTGTACCATGCATTGCATTTTAGTTAAGGAGATTAATTCATTCTACACTTTTCCACAAATCTGGACTCTTCAAACCCTTGCTGAAGCAATCCAAGTAGATGGTCATCTGACAACCAAGGGACCTTTGTGGCCTCATTGTCCACATATCCTAAACATATTATAACACAAATGCCATTGATGATTAATGAATAATTGGTATGGGAATTTAGTTGTCATTGCAATATTCACAGGGTCACATGGGAGCAAAAAAAAAAAATCCTATCCCAGGGGACTCAGGGCACACGGCGGGGGACACCCTGGACACACAATAACAGCCATACACACACTATAGACAGTTAGAGATGCTAATCAACCTACAACACGTCTTCAGACTGGAGGAGGAAACTGGAGTACCTGGAGGAAACCCCCTAGGCACAGGGAGAACATGCAAACTCTGTGCAAGTGGGCGGAGATGGGAATTGAACCCCCCAGCCCCGGATGTGTGAGGCAAACTTGATCAAAACAAACTCCATCTTTTCCACTTCACTGTGGTTCTGGTGTTCAGCTGCTGAAGTTACATCTTCAGTGCAGTAACCAAACAGAAGAACTGTACCATTATTATATGAATAAAGATTTCATCAATAAGTAGGTTGATTTATGAACAGGCTTACAAACCTCCTGCTCCACTTGAAGTGTGAAAACACTTAAAACTGTCCTATGCAGCTTTTCATTCACAACCGAGTACAGGAAGGAAGTACAGAGACATGTGGCCTTTAGCTAGCAAGGCTGGGAGGGTCCTCTATACCAGTGGTCTTCCTTGAGATCTACCTTCCTGCAGGTTTCATCTCCAAACAAAAACTATCACACCTGTTTTAGTTGATCAAGAACAGCATAAATCAGTGATTAGAAGGTCATATGAGCACAATAATGGTTGGAGCTAAAGTTTTCAGGAAGGTAGATCTCCAGGAACAGGGTTGGGGAACACTGCTTTATACTATGGTGGCCACCTTGAATTGTCAGAGAACTTCAACAAGTGCTTAAGTGAAACCTATATTTGTCATTTCTTTGCATCTTTTCAAACCTGCAACTTGAGTTGTGGAAGATTAAGCAGTTTTTCTTTCTCCTGGGGGCTGGTTGTTCTGTTCATGTTAGACTGGTAGAAAATATCGTGGACAAAATATTATGGAATTCTTTGCTTTAAATACTGATTTAGTCACAATTTCCACTAGCGCTAGTGCTGGAGCACGTGTCGCACTCTGAAACACGAAGCGCGAGCTCCAAGTGTGGGCATGCTTCTGGGTTTGACAGTGACACTGACTTTTTGTTTACTTCTGACACGTGTTTTGTTGTGATTTCTGTCCTTTCTCTGTCCCTGTATTGTAATTGGTTGTTTCCTGTATATGTCATCATTAGTCTCGGTTGTTTTGTGTTCATCCTGATTATGTTTAGTATTTAAACCCCTCATGTCTCTTTGTTCGTTGTGAAGTATTATGTGAGTTTTCCGTATACCAAGTGTTTGTTCCTTGTTTCATGTGTTATAGTTTTGATCTTGTTCTCACCCTCGTTCTTCGATTCTGTTTTGCCTTATTTATTCCCGTTTGCCGATTGCCTGGCCCATAGCCTGTTTTTGACCATGCTATTGTCTCACATTTTGGATTTGTCTGTCTATCTATCTATCTACTCTAATAAAACTCTTTTCTGCATTTGCATCCATCGTAACATCCATTATGTTCCGAACGTGACAGCAACATATTGCACGATTATGAGCCCTAGAAACATATCATTCAGCCTCTTGCCCATTCCAGAACTCCTGCCACAGAAATGAAAAATAAAGGATCTTATATCAAAAGTAGCATCTGAACAGAACTGTTAGTTTAAAAAGACAACCAATCATAGCAGAGGCATTGGCAAATTATGTAAAGATGGCCATTGGCAGGCATTTCTGGGTGGTTATGATGTCCACTAAATGTCCACTAACTAATCTTCACCATTTATGCTTGTGTTTTTTACAAACTTAATTTAATTGGTTAATTGGCAACATGTCAGTAACATGATTGGTTATAAAATCTGACTCTTTCAGAAGTAAAGATGGGCAGAGGTTCATCAATCTGTGAAAAATCTGCATCTACCATTTGTGTAACAATTTCAAAATAATGTTCCTCAACGTAAAATTGCGACAACTATGAATATCTCATCATCTACAGTACATAATATCATCAAAAGATTCAGAGAATCTGGAGAAATCGCTGTGCACAAGGGACAAGTGTGAAAATCAATATTGCATGCCCATGATCCTCGAGCCCTCAGGCTGCACTGCATTAAAACTGGCATGATTCTGTAATGGAAATCACTGCATGGGTTCAGAAACACCTCCAGGATTTATTATCTGTGAACATAGTTCACTGTGCCATCCACAAATACTGGTTAAAGCTCTACAATGCAAAGAAGAAGCCATATGTGAACATGATATAGAAACGCTGCCATCTTCTCTGTGCCAAAGCACATTTAAAATGGACTGAGGCAAATTGGAAAACTGTTCTATGGTCCAACAAATCTAAATCTGAAATTCTTTTTGGAAACCATGGATGCCACATCCCCTAAACTACAGAGGACTAAAGAGGTGAGGGAACATCTGTTTTTTTATCAGAACTCTGTTCAAAAGCCTGCATCTCTGATGGTATGGAGATGCATTAGTGCCTATGGAATGGGCAGCTTGCACAGCTGGAAAGGCACCATCAATTCTGAAAGGTATATGCAGGTTTTAGAGTAACATTTGCTTTCATCCAGATTCCATGCCATTGTTTCTTCTGAGAAATTCTGCCTCTCTAAGATACTCTTTTATACCCAGTCATGTTACTGACCTGTTACCAATTAACCTAATTAGTTGGAAAATGTTCCTCCTGCTGTTTCTTTTTAGTAACACTTATTTTCCAGCGTTTTGTTGTCCCGTCCCAACTTTTTTGAGACATAATCAAATTCAAAATGACGTTTTTTTTTTCCTTAAAATGGGACATTTGCTCAGTTTAAACATTTGATATGTTTTCTATGTTCTATTGTGAATAACATATGGGTTTATGAGATTTGCAAATCATTGCATTCTGTTTTTATTTACATTTTACACAGTGTCCCAACTTTTTGGAATTGGAGTTGTAAGATTTTTTAATATTATTATTTGAGCACTGTCTCATCATTTGGCCCTAAGAACCTGGGAAGAAATTTTATTATTTTCTCCAAACAAGTTTTTGAAGCAATAACAGCTTGATCATTTTAAACCAATCTGACTATAACACTAGGTTGCTTAATGATAGACATGCCAGTGTTTTTTTTTTTATCTAAAACAATTGTGATGATACTGTAATATATTGTGCCTATCTCTGAGATGATTTTCTTTTGTTATTGCTTCCTTATGAGCACCTTATGAGTTAACATACTTGTTGGTTTAACCCATATACCACTCTTGTGATGCTTCTTGCACAGAACACAAATCATGCCTCTTTCATTATGCTGAAGCCAGGGATGCATTTTTACCCACACTCTGTCAAAACCATTAAAATGATGTTTGCTGTCAGTAAAGCCAAAAAAATGGTACAGTACATTGTTAGAAAAAATATAGAAATAAGTAATGCTAGCACCACAATCAGTAAATGCTAGATTATTCATTCTTGAAATCTGTCAGCTCTCAGCTTTCACCTAGGTATTGGCTGTCTCTGATTGTGATTGATAATTCAATTATCACCATTATTTGAACTAAAGTCAGTTTCGATGTTTAATGTTTAAATGTTACAATAGATCATTACACCATCAGACTTAAGATCACCTGTCAACCTCACCACTCCATTTTGGTTTATTGGTTTCAATTGGTTAAATATCTGTCTATCAGATCACTAATGTTTCCTGCATTTGACAAATCAATCAAATCTTTCCACCCGCCATATTCTGAACATAGACATTCTGATTGCATTAAAATAGTGCTGTAGTGCTGAAGTGCTGACATGATAGTAAAATTCTAACAAGCACATGCGGTTAAATAATGTGTACTAAGATTTCCAAAATGTGTTTTGATTTTATCATTTATTTAAGTAAATCATAAGTAGCTACAGTTGCAACTAGAGGTGTAATGCATTTCCACCTTGTTTCTGTATCTGTTTAGTGTGTATCTGTATTCTGATTTAGTATCTGTATTCTGATTTAAACCAGAAGTGGGTGTGGTCTATTCTGGATTGACCTAGATAGACCCACAGTGCATCTTATGTAGATGCACTGTGGAATGCTCTGTCAAAGTTTCTATCTAATGTGACTGAGTAAGCTAGGGAACTATGTTTCAAAACAATGTAGTCTTTCCCAAATAAAGAAACTATTATTTATAGGTGACACTAGCCACCTAATCACATTTTAACAGGCTTACTTCAGTTTTAGGGTTTGTAATATTCCAGGAAGTTCAGAAAAGTCTCTATCAGAATCTATTATGAAACTGGGATGCACTTTTTGCTGCTGTGAGTCAAAATACGGTCTTATGAGTGGCACTTCTTTATACTGCAACGTATGATTTTCTAAGATTTTCTCTTAATCAAGACGGAGAATGTTTATTTAAGAACAACAAGAAAAATACACACTGACCGTACAACAGCAGTGGCTTTAAAACTAAAAGCATATAATCATCTTTTGCGAATTTGGTGTAGTTTTGTTTAGAAATACGGTTTTATAAGGCAGCGTTTAGGTCAGGCTTAATGGAGCACTTCACACAAAAAAAACAAAAAAACAAAAAAAAAAACAACTGCATCTCCTATTGATGTATGTAGACCACTTTCTTTCTCAAGCTGTTCTTCCCTATAGTGAATCTGTGCTGTGATCAGCGATGTATGGATTTGGTCAATATTGTATGCTGTGGAGTCCTTTTTGTTTACTTCAAGAGCACTTCAGGCGAGTGATTGAGGAAGAAAAGTGCCAATTACTTACCTCTTTTTAAGCTTCTCCAGCAGTTCACAAATGCTTCAAAAGCCATGTTTCTCCCTTAGGTTTGCACAATGCAAATCATAATGTTTGTGATGTTGTGTGTATATTCAAAAGAGGAGCCACACTATTATGCAAGAATGCCTTCCAAACATACAGATATGAAAATGTCTGACTTTATTGGAAGTCACTGATTTCATCTGTGATCAATATTTACATGTCTGACAAGAAAAATAAACTTTAGTTAAATTTAGTCAACTGTGTTTTAATTCAGGTATCCTTTGACAATTAGAAAAAAACATTCTCTATACGTTGATGTCCGTTCTGTCCCCTCCAAAAGAATTTGAATGGTAAGGCCAATTTTTTTTTGACTCTTTTCGCTATAAATTGAAGACATTTGGGTTTGAGATCAAAAGATGTGTATGCGACAATAGATGAGAATTTCAGCTTTCATTTTCTCATATTTACATCTAGATGTTTAAAACTAATTAAAACATGGCACATCTGGTGGCAGACCATCCACTTTTTAGCTGAGCACAAATATAGGAACAGATAGTCTTAAAGTAAATAACACTTAATATTTGGTGGCATACCCCATGCTTGCAATAACTGCATCAAGTTGGTGACCCACTGCCATCAACAAACTGTTGCATTTTTCTTTTGTGATGCTTTTCCAGGCTTGTACTGCAGCTTCTTTCGGTTGTTTTGGCGGGTTTCCTTTAGTCTCCTCTTCAGGAGATGAAATGCATGCTCAACGGGGTTAAGGTCTGGTGGTTGACTTGGCAAGTCTAAAACCTTCCACTTTCCCCCCTGATAAGTCCTTTGTTGAGTTGGCAGTGTTTTTTGACCATTGTCTTGCTGTATGATGAAGTTTCTCCCAATTAGATTGGAATAATTTCTCTGTAAATTGGAAGACAGATTGTTGTAAACTTCTAAATTAATTCTGCTGCTACCATAATGAATTACATCATCAATAAAGATTAGTGAGCCTGTTCCAGAAGCAGCCATGGAAGCCCAGGCCATGACACTACCTCCACCAAGTTTCACAGAGGGCTGTCTATGTTTTGGATCATGAACAGAGCCTTTCTTTCTCCACACTTTCCATCACTTTGGTAGCGGTTTGATAGAGGTTAATCTTGGTTCCAGAACATTTGGCTCATCTCTGTATTTCTGTGCAAATTCTTAATTAAAAAATCTGAATGAGTAGTTTGCATCTTATGGTATGGCCTCTATATTTCTGCTCTTGAAGTCTTCCTCGAATGGTGGATTGTGATACCTTCACCTCTGCTCTATGGAGGTTGTTGGTGCTGTTACTGACTGTTGTTTTAGTTCTTTTCTTCACAGCTCTCACAATGTTTCTCTTATCAACTGTTGTTGTTGGCCGACCTGTTCCATGTCTGGTTATTAGTACACCAGTGGTTTCTTTTTTTTTCACCAAATTGTTAGATTTCCATGTATCTCAGGAATCTCAATTATTTCTCAGCTTATTCAAAGAGGTAATTCAATGTATACATTCATCATAGGTATTTGATAGCTGTTCATAATTTAAGAGAGTACATCATATAAGAGAATTTCCTTTCATTCCTCTCTTTTATTTTTTATTCTATATTCCAAATTGTTTCATTCGCTATGCCCAGTGCTTGTGCAATGGCTCTGATATTGGTTTATCCTTTTAACAATAAATGCAGTCTTCACAGGCAAAAAAGTAGGGCTCAAATCAAGAGTAGACATTCAGAACTTTTAATTATTTGAACAATCAATCTAACAGGGCACAACTGGGCAACATGAAACCACTATCACTCACATGTTTCAATATTTCTGATCACTTGAAATAATTGGTGGGTTCAAACAAATTTTGCCATGTTCTAAGTTGTTGAACACATCTAGATATAAATATGAGGAAATGAAAGATGAAACTTTGAAAAAAAAATTAGACTTAGCCGCTGTTCTAATACTTTCTGAGGGGAATGGCTATAAAATGTGCCTATAAGTGTTCTGAAGTGAACGTAGTGTTTCATTATCATTCAGCACAGTAAGTTAACAATGTATTCTGTCGCAGTATAATTCACAAATGAATGAAGCCAATAAAAAGTTAATATAACAAACCTAATATATTTCATATTTCAATTAGGTGACTCACTGTGTGTTAGATGAATCCAGCACATAAATGCTGATAAATAGATATATAAAATGTAGAGTTTTATATTACTACTTATACATCTGCTTTATTTGGTTAAATATCAGCTTTCCCATGGAGTACGGAAATATTTCCATTAAAGCTTTTTGGTTCTTTCACGTCATAATTCTGGTTGGTCTAGAATAAAAATCTCATGTCACGTGATAAAGAAATTAGCAAAATTGCATATAAATTCTTACACATGCTGTAAGTCACAATGCAAGTCCTACTTTATAAATATCACATTTTGCACTATATCTTATACACAGTGTCTAAATAGCTATATTTAACTATAAATAAAAGCATATTTATTTTGTATAGAAATAAGAATCAGTAAGTGATTAAGTCAGGCTACTGGAGCATACAATTCAACAACAATAACACCAACAGCAAAACATGTTTTGTGCAGCTCCTATTTGTATCATGTTAATGAATTTGGCTTGAGCTAAGCATAATATGAAATTAAAAACCTCTTGCTTGCACAAGCTTTTAACAACAAAAAAACAAACAAACAAACAAACAAAAAAAATATGGAAACTTATAGTGCACCCTCTTAAAGCACCATCTATATTTGTACTCATTTACAGATCACTCTCTGTATTTGTATTCATTTACAACACATTATCTGTTCAGTCTGAATAACTAATTTATATTTAGTTACAACCCGAATAGTAGCATAAAGCTCTCAATTATGTTTGCTCTCCAGTCATGTTTGTTTTGTACTTTGACGATGGACATGTTCTGCCTTTGGCAAAAACGAACTCAGGAGTTTTGAGGTTTCTGCATAATCAGTTGCCTTGTACAGAACCATTTAATACGATCTGATATTTTCTCCAGATTTGTGCTTTTCACATGCTCCATCAGCTGATAAGCTCATGCTGGTGGACATATCATACTGTAATTGAAACCTCACAGTTCTTTTAGTTAGCATGAGCAAGAAATAAATCTGCTTTTCCAAAGCTGGAGACAAATCAGCCTTTATATGCTTTGGGAATCGGGTTATTAGGGTAGCTAAACATCAAAATCAACTTTAATTGAGCATCATCAACATTTAATGTGCAAACCCATCATAAAAATTAAGCTTACCAGTGCATTTTCCTCACTGCTGCTTAAAACCCTCTTCGCCCAGTGAGGAAAATGCGTTCCTCTTGCCAACGTGCATGAAATTGGCTGATTCTTATTCCCACTCCATGTCAGCCTGGTTTCCTTCCCACGGTTTCTACTGCCCTTTGAGATGATGCATTGACTCACTTCTTAAACAAAGCAGAAAAAAGTATTACTGTTTCAGTGTGGCTCGGCGTGTATCCTTGTTTTTAGAATCTACTTGTGCAGTGAGGAATGAAGGTTGTTTATCTGAATGAATGTTTTTGAGGCTCTAATTTGGCTAATATGACTCAATTCTCCATCTGACTAATAAGGCTAGTTATCTCTTCATTACTTTGCATATTGTAAAGTTCGATATATTTGATGCTACAGAATAGGGATGATGTTTAGAATATTACTCCCTGACAGGGTACTAAAATTGGGTTTTAAATAATTTACGAATATCTGGGGCAACAAACATAGTAATACAAGCTGACTATAAATTTGCCAAAGGGCCCATTTCCTGTGCATATTAAAACACCACAGAATATCAGAAATCCATGACCTGTGTATGTAGATCATTTCCCTTACCTAATTTAAAAACACATGTTTCATCTGCTTTACATTTGTAAAACCCAGCAACTTGCTACAAGAAGTTTGAGATCCAGCAGGGATGGTGTGTGTGTGTGTGTGTGTGTGTGTGTGTGTGTGTGTGTGTGTGTGTGTGTGTGTGTGTGTGTGTGTCAGCAAATTTCCTTTCATTATTTGTCCAAAAGATAAAGTGCATTAAATGTCAGGGGAAAATCAGCACGTAGGCAGGGGTGATGAGATGATATTTTTGCAAGTGCCTCTACTAGCCTTCTTCCCACTCAAGAAGGAAAGAGAGCTTTCATATGCAGCTTATATACTGACGTGTTGAAGTGCAGAGCTTTCAAAAGCACAGCATCTTTGTCATCCCTATCTCAGCTTTGTCCTTGCGTAGAGATGGCCGCCTTTTAATGCTGGAATATGATTTATCTCTTGCCTTTTTGCAGTGACTGCTCACTCAGGAAAGTCCTAAGTGACCACATGGGACATTTCAAAGTACTGACTTGTATCACATGAAGGGAAAGTACACATTTTCTGTTTCTCTTATCAAAAATGGCCTGCACTTATGGAAAGGTAATAGCAAAGAGAGCATGCAGAATATTCTCTTAATTTAATTGTATTCTGCTAGTCTACACTTTCCTTCCCAGACTTTTGGAAATTGTTTGCCACTATAGTGAATCTGTGCTGTGATCTACTGAATGTATTTGTTTCATATTGTATCCTCTGGAGAACTTTTTGCTTATCGCACAAGCACTCTAGGCAAGTGAAAAGTGAAAAACGAAAGTGCCAATTACTTACCTCTTTTCTAACTTCTCCAGCAGCTAACAAATGCTTCAAATGCCATTTGTCCTGCTTCTACTATACTGTAGGCATGCTTCTGCCCAAGGTTTGTACAATGCAAATCATTATATTTGCATTGCTTTTGTGTGTTACGTGAGCGCATGTCGATTTTAGATGAACAATATTTCCATGTCTAACAAGAAGAACAAACTTTAGTTAGTTAAAATTTAATTCAGTTAAATATTTAATTAACTGTATTTCAATTTCTTGTAGGGGGCATGGTGGTTTAGTGGTTAGCACATTTGCCTTGCACCTCCGGGGTTGGGAATTCAAATCCCACCTCTGCCCTGTGTGTGCAGAGTTTGCATGTTCTCCCTGTGCTTCAGGGGTTTCCTCTGGGTACTCTCGTTTCCTCCCCCAGTTCAAAGACATGCCTTGTAGGTTGATTGGCATTTCCAAATTGTTCATACTGTGTGATTGTGCCTTGTGATGGGTTGGCACCATGTTCAGGGCATCCTCTGCCATCTGCCAGAGTTCCCTGAGATAGGCTCCAGGCTCCCTGCAACCCTTAGAGGAATAAGTGGTATGGAAAATGGATGGATGGAAATCTCTAGCGTTTCCCTAAGGTGGACGGAAACTACAATAATAGTAAGGAAGGCTAGATTGTGGACATCGTGAGCACTTTTGTAGTGTTTGTAGTATAATGCAATTATCCACAAACTCTCGATGTATTGTATAGATGTTCATTTATGAAATGAAAGTGCTACGTAGTGAACGCTGTGTTTCATTATCAATCAGCATGGTAAAATAACAATGTATTTTCATGAATTACATCTCTCCCAATGTAATTCACTACTGAATGAAGCCAATAAAAAGTTACAAACCTAATATATTTCTTATTTCAATTAGGAGACTTGCTGTGAGTTAGATGAGTCATGCACATAAATGATAATAAATTAAATAGACATATAAATTTTACAATTTTCTCTGACTGCATTAGTGTCTGTATGATATGGCTTAATAGCAGCTTTCCCAGTTGAGGTGAGCATTGAGGTTTTTATTCACACCATAAATTCACACAATGTCCTTTGTCTAGACCAAAAATCTACTCTGACAGCAGGTTTTGCTTTACAAATATCACGTATTGAACTGTATCTCATTCACACTATTTGAACACAGTACCCACTTTTACTCTTAATGCT
Source organism: Ameiurus melas (assembly GCA_012411365.1). Lineage (NCBI taxonomy): Eukaryota > Metazoa > Chordata > Actinopteri > Siluriformes > Ictaluridae > Ameiurus > Ameiurus melas. Next base: position 9,865,246 of record CM022758.1, read on the forward strand.
AAGTCTTATTCTAAATTTGGTCAAATCCCTATAGTAGAGACCAAGGTGGTGAAAACAAGCCCACAACTCCATTGTCAAAGCCACTGCATTTCCATTTCATCATTCAATATAGTATTTTGATACTGATGCAACTGTATCCAACTGCGTCAGCATCCTGCTGCCTTCTTTCTCCTCTCTCACTCTCTTTCTCTTTCTTCACACACATTGAGCATACTTCCTCCAGTAAGTACACTTATCTGAGCACCACTAATGGTCTTAATGAACGCTGAACAAGACCCCGTCACTTATCGGCCACATGGGGACTGTGATAATCACGGTGTAATATTTTCACCTCAGGGGAGCATGGGGGAAGCTGTAATTTGAGAGCTGATAGGTGGTGGTGTCCAGCGATTCCTCTCCAGTCTTTAGAACCCCTTTGACTGCATTTGAATCCTCTTGACTAAACCACACAAGCTAAGCAAGACTACTGTACTTTTTTCCTCGTCCCACTTTCTTCAGTAAGGAATCAAATAAGGTGCATCTATTTGAATAATGTCTTAGCATTTAAAAGAGTATGTGCTTCTTCCACCTTAAATGTCATGATATGTATAGCTTTTCTGTGTCCAGAAATGTAATTATTCTCATCAAAAGTTGTTGTTTTTTTCATAGGGAAACATGGGTGCCATTTTTTTAAGAAAAAACAAAACAAAAACATGGTCATGGATTAAAGTATAAAGTATATTCACTGATGTTTGACAGACATCACTCAAAAAAACATTCTTCACAATAGCTGAAAGGCACGAGGCAATTTCACAGCACTTGCGCCACTGCAATCTAATTTCATGGTACTATCGTTGTGCACCCAATTCTACATTGTGTTAATCTGATGAACTGATGAGATCGGAGGAATTAGAATAACTTGCACGGTCAAGTTTGATGTAGTTGCATAGTTACGTTTAATGTGACATGCACACTTTTGCATTAGTACACCATACACATGATATAGGAATTAATTTTCCCAGAATGCATGGTAAATATCATTAAGTATGTCAGAGTAAAAACATGATACTATCTGTAGGCTGTGGAAAACGGATAATGCTCACAGAGGTGTGGATTGAATGATTCAGTTATGGATGTTTTGGTACCATTTGATTCACACCAAGTACAAGTACATGTGTCTGGTTACTCTTTGATTCAGATAAATGAGTAACCTACTTAGTATTAATCGATCAAGGGCATCAGAGAAAATTTTATTTAGCTCTGTTTATGTTTAAGTGTGGCCATGAAAATCACACAAATGCATTTTCATATACTTTCCGCTACTAGGCTTATTTTTATAATATTAGCCAGCTGGTTTTAAGCAGTGTTCATTAGCTAGCTACATTATTTACCTTGGATTGAGTAGATGTCACACTTGCTAAGCACAATGCACCACCCAGGCACCATAGGGCTGAAAGAGTCTTGAACTCTTCTTCAGTTATCATTTCTAGTTCCTGCTTGTTGGTTAGATAAACCACACTGGCCTTATCATTTGTGTGAAGTCGTACATGTTGCACGGTTGAATCTCTTGTTTGTATTGTTTTGTATTGAGTTGTGTTGGTTCACTGTGTATCACTTTGACCTTGTTTCTCTGTTTTGCTCTTTTGCAAGTTGCCCTTGTCTTGACTCATCTGGATTAACTGTGTGCCTACTCCTGCCTATACCGTGACTAAACTTTTGGATTTGTGTTTTGGACCATTGAATGTCTTGATTTTTGAATTCAAATTGTTTATGGCCTGTTAATATACTTCTTGCAAATGGATCCTAACTTCCCTGGTGAGTCTCCTATGTTACAATGGAACACTGTTACACAGTAGGGTTGCATTGGAGAAAAGGGTTTTGTTTCATTTTGGAAAAGCGAATCTTTACAGCTGTAAGTTAAGTATACTTGGCTTAATTGTGTCTGGATCCCTCAACATCAACAACCAATAGTAGCTGATCATCAAGAGCTATATACTGATTAAGGAACTATTCTTTTCATACACTCAGCAGATAACTTTTCTTACCTAGCAACCATTTGCTGCTAGCAGTTTGCTAACTGCTAAACAACTCCTCGAGTTGGGTTTCATGTTTAAAACATTTTATCAGGTTACTTGTATTGTAGGAAGATGCCCTAATAGCTCTTCTTGTGCTCCTGCTTTGCTTTGATTTCCATCACTAACAATGAAATACATTGAGATTGCTGTCATTTCATGTTGTTTGTCCATTAGTATGACAACGTATACTTGGCTAAAGCCACATAATATGACATGCTATGGGATGTTGGTATTTAAGTATTATTTTGTAAATGAGTACAGTATTGAATGGATACAACACCAGTGTTGATATCGATGCATCACTAATTCAGAGGCTTCAAGCTAGATGGCAGCCCTAGGAAATGTCATCTCATGAAACAAATATGATATGAATATGATATGAGATATGAATGCAATGTGGTTGGATTCAATAAAATTTCTGATGTCATCACTAACATTAACATTGATTTGACTAAGCTTTATCTAAGTATTAATGCAGAGATCTTGTTAGGGGGTCTATTGTAAACTGCTCCAGGACATTTTTTAAACAACCTGATGTTTTGGCCAAAATGTTTTCATTGGAAATTGACCAAGACTAAATTAGGGAGAAAATCAGGAGAGGAAAAGGACTTCAAGAAGAGAGTTATTTATCACACATACTGTATCCGTAATACTTGTCAAGAAGGGGTGTAACGATACACTCTGGTAATGATTCGATTTTATTTCTGATACTGGCTTCATGATTTGATTAAATTTTAATAAAGAAAAGACTCTTATTTCTGTATCATAACTAATGCAAATACATGTGCATTTTTGTCTGTATAAAACTAAATAAATCAAAAATTGATATGGACAGAGGTTTACTATTCTAAGCAAAATGTACTTCAAGTTCACTATACCTTAAAATAGATAAATGTACTGTATAAGTTCTCCCCAAAATTAGTTTGATTAAACCAAGTCTTTGACTCTGGGAAAATGTTAAATTGAAACATAATATGCTTCGTAGCAGCGCATGAGGTGTAATTTTAACCAAATATAGAGCTCCAAAGGCAGCTAAAATGACATCTTCAGTGGCCTCCAACAAAGAATGCGATCATGTGACCAGCATACTCTCCATATATGTATACTATATGGGTTGTGCAGATTGCGATCTCTGGTGTTCAAACAGTGCCATTGAAGTAGATGCATAATTAATAAAATGCTGATTTCCACAATGTGAATCGCACATTTCTGTGATGCAAATCATTGCATTTTTGTGATGCATCAGGTCACAAAGCATTGCTAGACCCCTAATTTCAAGTCACCCCTAGTTACAAAGTACAATATGAGCACACAATTGAGTATAGACTTTGATGTGTGTTCTATGTGCAATGCAAGATATATGTAAATGAAAACTTTTTCAGAGACTCTGTTGGCAATTGAAGTCTGAACATGTAGCAAATATTTAACTAACTTTACCATGAAGTAATCATCTCTGATGTAACATCTCTGTTCCTAAAGTGACTTTTAGGCACATATCATTTTGTGGTTGATAAATGAATATATTTGCATATTTAATCAAGCGGTCGAAACACAAAGAAGAAAACAAGGATTGTTCCTCTCATCATTGGTGCATGGAATGTGCACACTCTCATGGACAGGCATGACACGGACAGACCCCAGAGGAGAACCGCTCTTATAGCAAATTAACTATTCAGATATAACATCGACATTGCTGCCCTGAGCGAGACCCAGCTCGCAGGCAAAGGTGAACTTTCTGAAAGGGGCTCTGGATTCACCTTTTTCTGGAGGGGTCGAGGCAACGACAAGAGCCGTGAAGCTGGTGTCGGTTTTGCAGTAAAATCAGTGCTGATTGACAAGTTGGCAGGCCTTCCTAAGGTAGTCATTGACAGGTTTATGAACATGAAACTCCCCCTCCTGTCTGGAAGAATGCACCTTACAATCAGCTGCTATGCTCCAACCATGACCAACCCAGATTAAGTGAAGGCCAAGTTCTATGAGGACCACCACTCTGTCATCGCTGATGTTCCTAGAACAGACAAGCTTGCCATTCTAGGCAACCTTAACATGAAAGTCGGCAATGACAGCACTGCCTGGTATGGAGTGCTTGGAAAGCACGGAGTGGGTCACTGCAACAGCAATGGCATCCTTTTGCTTCAGACTTGCGCCGAATGTGAACTGCTGATTACCAACACAGTATTCCACCTCCCAACCCATAATCAGACATCATGGATGCACCCTCGCTCAAAGCATTGGCACATCTTCGACTACGTCATCATCATGGAAGAAGGAAAGACAGGATGTACGCATGACCAAGTCCATGTGTGGAGCCAAATGCTGGACAGACCACCGTCTCATCATCACCAAGGTCAACATCTGAATCCAGCCAAAGAGACGCCCGCAGGGGAAAAATACACTTAAACATCTAAACATTACAACGTTGAAGTGTGATAGAACCAAGCAGTCTGTTATGGATGCTCGTTTGGAATCCACCTCCCTGGACAGCCAGAACATGATAGCTGACTGGGTGGCTCTCAGAGAACTGGTCTACGACACAGCTACTGAAATTCTGGGTCTTTCAACCAGAAAGCACAAAGATTGGTTTGATGAGAACAGCAAAGATATTAAGAGGTTGCTGAATGAGAAACACAGTCTCCCTCAAATCTACCTCAACAACCCTAAGTCTGCCTCCAGGAAAGATGCGTACAAAAAGTACACAGTTTGGTACAGCGGAGACTCTGCCAGATGCAAGACACATAGCTAAGCAACAAAGCTGATGAGATCCAAGGCTATGCAGACAGACATGACATGAGTTTCTATGATGATTTGAAAGAAGTGTATGGACCCATGTCATCAGGCTCATGTCCTCTCCTCACTGCAGATGAGAATACATTGATCACTGACAAGAAGAAGATTCTCGAATGGTGGGCTGAACACTTTGACAACGTCCTGAACTGACCTTCAGCCATCAAAGATTAAGCCAAATGTCTAACCCAAATACCCATCAATGAAGCACTGGATGATCCTCAAAGTTTGCTTGAGACCCAGAAAGCGATACGTCTCCTGTCCAGTGGCAAGGCTCCCGGCTCAGACTCCATCCCAGCAGAGGTCTACAAGGAAGGAGGGACAGCTTTAACACAGAGGCTTCATCAGCTTTTCCTACTGATGTGGCAACGGATTTCAAAGATGCCTCCATCATTCATTTGGACAAGAACAATGAAAACCGCCAGGCCTGCGACAACCATCGTGGCATATCCTTACTATCCATTGCAGGCAAGATTCTTGCCCAGGTTCTGCTGAACTGCCTGAACACTCACCTCAACCAGGGACTTCTTCCAGAGAGCCAGTGTGGGTTCCGGAAAGAGTGTGGTGCCATCGACATGGTGTTTGCAGCACGGCAGATACAAGAGAAATGTATGGAACAGAATGTCGACCTCTTCTCTACCTATGTCAACCTGACCAAGGCATTTGACACTGTCAGCAGAGAAGGCCTTTGGAAAATCATGGCCAAGTATGGATGCCCAAGGAAGTTCATAGCCATGGTACAGCAGTTCCATGATGGCATGCAGCAAAGAATCCAAGACAAGGGAGAAGTGTCTCAGCCATTCCGAGTTTCCAGTGGCGTCAAGCAGGGTTGTGACACTGTTCAGCCTCATGTTCTCCTCACTGCTGACTGACGCATTTGGAGATGGTGATGTTGGGATAGGCATCAAGTACCACACAGATGGTAATCTGTTCAGACTTAGGAGGCTCCAAGTGAAAACCAAGGTTTCGACAGACATCATCAGGGACTTCCTCTTTGCTGATGACTGTGCCCTTAACGCTAGCACAGAAACTGTTAACAGGTTCTCAGAACAAAGTCCCAGACACTGTGGCACTCAATCAAGCAGGCCTCCCTAGCATCTTCACCATCTTGATGACAACCCAGCTGGGCAGGACATGTGGTACGCATGACAGACCAGCGCCTACCAAAGAGACTCTTCTATGGCGAGCTTCAGAAAGGTCAGCGTTGCCAAAGAGGCCAAAAGAAACCCTTCAAAGATACCCTCAAAGCCTCACTGAAAGCGTTTAACATCAATCCTGCCTCCTGGGAACTGCATTGGATCATGACACCTGGCACTGCTCCATCGACAAGGGCTCCTTGCTGTGTCAAATCAGACAGCTGCAGCCAAACAAAAGAGGCAAGCCAGAAAAACCTGTGTCAGCATCCCTCCCGGAGACGTCCACCCTATCCCCTGTACGACCTGCCATAGGACTTTTTATGCAAAGATTGGCCTGACCAGCCATCTAGGCATGTATCATCTCTGATGACAAAATGGTTTTCGTCACTACGACGGACAACCTAGAGAATATTTGCATCAATACCAACATGTAGAAACATCACAAATTGCAGAGTTATTAAGGCAAGTACACAAAATATAAAATTAAATATATATTGAAATTTTCCCATTTGAAAAAGGAAACTTCTATAGACCCTGTTAATACAGTTGCTGTATATACTCTTGGCTAAAAAACACTTTGAGTTATTCATGGAAGAACATTTTGTAATGTGGGTTGTGTTGTGCCCTTATCCACTGTGAGGGTTAATGTCATGATTGTTATGGGCAAGCTTAATTTGTTATTTAATTCAATTTTTAACCCTTAACAGTACCTGGTCTTTTAAGTCAACTTTTGCTGGTTGGCACAATATGATTGGCTGTTTAGATTGTACTTTATTTTTGGTGTTTGTAAGCTGCCTTCGTCTAACTGTGCCCAGAGTCAGTGGTAGCAAGTTAATAAGTTAATGGTAGCAATCTAAAAAAAGAAAAGGGCAAAGACTCCTTTATCTGTCAGCGTACTGCTTGCACAGGCTTGCCGAGTGAGTTCCAATATATCTCAGTGTGTCTCTGATGCCAATTCACACTCAACAGCTTTGACTGTGAATGATAAGTGCAGGATTGCCTGGGCTCACAGAAACTCAAGAACATAATATTTTGAAGTATATTTTCTCCCCTGACTCGTAAGTGATTCTTTTGGTTGTAGTTGTTTTTAAACACATTATCCTTTATTAAAGCAAGCATATTGATCCTATGACATGAAATCCTCACTTTTGAATTTGAAAAAAATTACAAATGCCAACACAAGCAAAACATTTATTAAGGTTAACATTAATGATTACATCTGGTCTTTATTAGTCCAATGTCTTTGAGCTCCTATTATAAAAAAAAAAAGTAAAAAAAAAAAATTCTCAATCCATTAAAATTTTTCCATTTGAATTTTACATGAAAAATGTGTTTATGTTACGAAACAAATGAGCACAACTGGTTGTCTGTCTGTCTCTGTATAGATGAATATAGCTATGTAAGCTGTCCCAGTCGATCAAGGACAAGAGGAATATAGCTTTTTTATTTCAGTGTTTTTCAAAGCATTTACATGAATATTGTAACACAAACAGATGGGGGTGTAACAATGCACTGTGATGCAAAAACACGGCATGTTCACATCTCCAATGCCAACAGTCTGAAAAGGTTCTCATGTACATGTATCTTATACACAGAACACACATTCATGTTTACATTCTATTTTATAATAATATGGTACTTTGTACACACTTGAAACTAGGGGTCTGATGCTGGCTCCGGATCACAATGACTGACACACATTCTATGTTATATGGTTACATGACTACATAAAAAAAGTTCTTCAATAGCTTTCAAATGATACCATCCCTGAGCCACTGCAATCTACAGTGTGCGAGAAAGAGGCCATGGAAATCGTGCATTTTAACCAATTTTGGAGCTCTATTTCTGTTAAAATTATGCTCCAGGCACTGCTAAAGAGCTCATTATGTTTCAGTCAATATTTTTTCCCAGGCCACAGACTTTCTTTATTCAAGCAAAAGTTAATTAATTAATTAATTATTTTGTTTATTTATTATTACATATAATATATGGTGAAACTGTAGTGCATTTTTCAACCTCTGCTAATATTTTTATTTATTTATTTTTTTACAGACAATAATGCACAATGTTTTGCATTGTTTATGATTCAGAAATTAAAAAAAAAAAAAAAAATTTTGTTCCAAATTTTCCGAGAATTTAATTGAATCGACTCAGAGTGGTCAGAGTGTACAATCATTACACCCTAATAAACAGGTGATTTGCTTCTTTCATTCAGTCAGCATGTTGTGTTCGAGGCCTTTTCTGTCAAAGCTTTTCAGTTTACAACATGCATGAGTGAACAGCATTTGTGATATCTTCATGTATGTCCCTCTGGAGTGTGATCAACTTCAAATAGCGCCTGAAATAGTGCACACCTGGGAGAACATCCATAGCAGGATGATTGTGCCAGACAGTGGTGAGATTGATTTAATAGCTTTGGGGCATGTGCAGACAATACACAGTTATTTGTATACATATTTTGTGTGAGTTTGACAACTAATTTGTCATAAATTCATGACAGTTTATTCATACATTCTGTTGAAAGTATTCAAAATATTTTTTTTCCATATTTTGCTATGTTGCAGCCTTTTGCTAAAATGCTTTAAATTATTGCTTTCCACAAAATATTCCATATCCCATAATGACAAAGCAAAAACCAGATTAGTGATGAGTTTGCATATGTAATAAAAAAGAAGGATAGAAAGAAAAAAAAATATCACATTCAAATTCAGACCCTTTGCTAAGGCATTAAAATTTAGCTCAGGTGCATCCCATTTATCATCTTTGAGATGTTACTACACTTTGATTTTCCACCTGTGGCAAATTCAACTAATTGGACATGATTTGGAAAAGCACACGCCTATCTATATGAGGTCTAACAGCTGAAAATCAGAGCAAAATCCAAGCCACAAAGTGAAAGGAACTACCTGCAGAGCTCAGAGACAGGATCTGTCATAGCACATATCTGGGGAAGGCTCCAAAAAAAAAAAAAAAAAAAAAAATCCTGCTGCATTGAAGCACACTGGCCTCCATAATTCTTAAATAGAAGAAGTTTGGAACAGGGGTCTGGATACTTAAGTCAATGTGATATTGCATGTTTCCCTTTTTAATAAATTTGCAAAGTTATTACAAATCTGTTTTTTTCTTTTGTCATTATGGGATACCGAGTGTAGATTGATGTGAAAATTATAACACTTTAGCATAAGGCTGCAACATAAAAAAAATTAAGGTGTTTGAATGATTTCTGAATGCACTGTATCATGAATTTATTGATTATACATGCTACAATTTAAGATTGAGAGGAAATGTAATTATGATGTTTAAAGACAAAAATCACTAACATTTAAATATAATATACACCAGCATACACTCATGAACATTTTATAGGACGACTATACTGATACTGGTTAGGGCCTCCCTTTGCTTTCAAACAGACTCAAATTTTCATGGCTTGGATTCCACAAGATGTTGGAAATATTCCATTGAGATTCTGGTCAATGTTGACATGATTGCATCATGCAATTCTTACAATTCCTCTTCAGTTCTACCACATCCCATATACCACATCAATTGTACCCCATTGGATTCAGATACAGTGACTGGGAAGACCACTGAAGAATATTGAAGATATTGAAGAATATTGAACTCATTGTCATGTTCATGGAACCAGTTTGAGACAACTTTTGCTTTGTGACATGGTACATTATCATGCTGGGTGTAGTCATTAGAAGATCAAAATGAAGGGACGCACATGGTCAGCAACTATATCCAAATAGGTTGTGGCATTCAAGCAATGAATGATTGGTATTGACAGACCCAAAGTGTACCAAGAAAACATTCCCCACACCATTACACCACCTCCACCAGCTTAGACTGTTAACAAAATTCAGGTTGGATCCATGGATTCATGCTGTTGGCATCAAAGTCTGACCAGATCATCTATGTACCTCAACAGCAATCAAGATTCAAGATTTTATTTGTAACCTACACAATTATACACACTATATAACTTACAGTGAAATGAAAATCTGGCCTACTCCTCTTTAGACTGTGCATTAAATACTAAATAAAAAAAATAAACAAATAAATAAAATGAGAAATGAATAAGAAATAAGATAAGAAATATGAAATATATGTACAGGAAAGTGCAAAAATGAATGTACAAAATTAGCATGGAATGTGCCGAAAATGGATGTACAAAATAAACATGCATCTCAAAAAATTTGAATATCATGGAAAACTTCATTTTTCTCCCTATAATTTAATTCAAAAACTGGAACTTTCATATATTCTAGATTAATACACATAAAGTCAAATATTTCAACACTTTTTTGTTTTAAAAATGTTGTTGGAGATGAGGCCCATAACCACTGTGTTATCAGCAAACTTCATGATAGAAGTGGAGCTGTGAGAGGACACACTCATGAGAGAGCAGAACTCTAAGGGGCACCGGTTCACCGGGTGATGGTGTTGGAGGGAAACTGTCCCACTCTCACTACCTGTGGTCCGCCAGGACTCAGTCACAGAGTGGAGCATTACGGCCGAGGTCCCTCAGCTTGGAGGCCAAACTGTGTGGGACTATGGTGTTGAAGGCTGAGCTGTAGTCTACGTATAAACAGCAGCCTCACGTAGTTCCCTTTGTTGCTTTCGGTGTGACGTATTACAGATGCATCAATGAAATCTGCTAGAATATACTAACCCAAATTGAGATGAAATCACGGGTGGGTGTGTCACTCTGTGTAATCACACTGTGGGGTTGGATTATGATTGATTTAAGCCGCTCCTTGTTTTAAGTAATATTTATTAATGTACCACAATTGTATTGTAAAAGGTTCTATATTAATTACATTTTAGGTAAACTGTAAAACAGTGTAACTGTGAAATACATATTTTCTAATGAAGTTTTTAAAGTATCTTTTAAAGTATCACTCTTGACCTTCACTAATGTATCCATCATGTAAAAAAGAAATGGTATAATCAATACGGGTAAAGCACTGATGTACATTATCTCACAAAAGTGAGTACACCCCTCACATTTTTGTAAATATTTGATTATATCTTTTCATGTGACAACACTGAATAAATTACACTGGCACTGGGGAGCTACAGTTCATTGAGGGAACCATGAATCCCAACATGTACTGTGACATACTGAAGCAGAGCATGATCAGTATGCAGTATTCCAGCATGATAATCACCCTAAACACAGCTCCAAGATGACCACTGCCTTGCTAAAGAAGCTGAGGGTGAAGGTGATGGACTGCCCAAGCATGTCTCCAGACCTAATCCCTACTGAGCATCTGTAGGACATCCTCAGATGGAAGGTGGAGGAGCCAGGACAAGGTCTCTAAAATCCACCAGCTCCACGATGTCGTCATGGAGGAGTGGAAGAGGACTCCAGTGGCAACCTGTGAAGCTTTGGTGAACTCCATGCCCCAGAAGGTTAAGGCAGTGCAGGATATAATGGTGGCCACACAAAATATTGACACTTTGGGCCAATTTGGACATTTTCACTTAGGGGTGTACTCACTTTTGTTGCCAGCGGTTTAGACATTAATGGCTGTGTGTTGAGTTATTTTGAGGGGACAGCAAATTTACACTGTTTTTTTTTGCCTTTGTTTATTTATTCATTTACATATGATTCATTTTCATGTGATTCATATTCATGCATGTGATTCATTTTCATGTGATTCGTTTACATATGATTCATTTTGATGTAATTCATAGGGGGACAGTAAATTTACACTGTTACACAAGCTGTACACTCACTACTTTACATTGTAGCAAAGTGTCATTTCTTCAGTGTTGACGCATGAAAAGATATAATCAAATATTTACAAAAATGTGAGGGGTGTACTCACTTTTGTGAGATACTGTATATTCATATATAAAGTACATATAAATATATACGTGGAAGTCTCTTATGTCCTCAGTAAAACAATATTTTGCAGAATAGTTAATCTCCCAGAACTTTAGCTGACTCTCTCTTGTGGGCAGCATTCTCATACAGGCATTCTGATCCGAGCTCTATCGCTGAAATTTATATTACTATTATAGTTATTACATTGTTATATTCTATGACGGCAATCTCTTTGTAATGAATGTTTCTTCAGTGGAGACATGAGGAAGGAAGTGTTAATGAAAAAGTCACTGGAGCAGAACTGTAGAGTTTATATTGCTCTGTTCGTATTAGTTGCTCTTGCCATGAACTGGATGCACAAACTTTGATTGTTTGAACTAACAATCTTCATAAATTTGTATTGCACAAAATCATCTTATCATAAGGGTTAAAAGTCATAAAATAAGTGGCTCTTTGGCTCTGGCTCCTATAGACAAATGATCATTTACTAATGTCCTTGAATAATCAAGGACTAGCATGTTTGTTTTTGATATTTATATTAGTCATACATTACCATGAGTCTCTTTCGAAAATCTTCTAAAGCGTGCTTGAATTTTCTAAAATGCTTTGCTTTTTTATTGCTTATTTACTTGCTTGCTGCAAAATCATTGCCGTAAAGTGAATTTCCAAGTACTACATTCATTTATTTTCCTCCCAACAGTATCAAAATGCCACATTTGAAGATACACATCCAGGGCTATTTCTCTCTGAACCTGACAAACAAGCCACAAGGAAGGATGATGAAAACAAGAAAGAGGGATTTTCCCCTGTCCCTTTCTTATATATATATATATATATATATATATATATATATATATATATATATATATATATATATATATATATATATATATATATATATATATAAGATATATATAAGATATATATAAGATATATAAAACAACAAAACAAAAAACAATTGCACATAACCTCAATGGGATTTCAGCTGTACATTTATTTTCTAAAGATGCTGATAACTGACTATTCCTCCCAGGAATTTCAGCTTCAGATAGAATGCACTCCCATTACAGAAAAGACACAGTATTTCATCCTGGTTATTATTCCACAGAAAATCTGAGAAAATAATTGTCTCCTGATATTGTTTTCATCATAATATTCTTGACTTGCCATCACCATTTTCCCTGAAGGGAGTCCCTGTTGCCATCTTAAATGCTCCTTCAACATTACAGGTGCATCTCAACAAATGTTAATATAGTGGAAAAGTTTTTTGTTTTTTTTTCCCTCCGTAATTCAATTGAAAAAGTGGAACTTTTACATATTCTAGATTCATTACACATAAAGTGAAATATTTCAATCCTTTTTTGTTTCATTCCTAATGATTATGGCTTACAGCTCATGGAAATCAAAAATCTCAAAATATTAGAGTAAAGAATTTATAGTACAAAAATGCTGACCTTCTGAAAAGTATGCTAATTTACTTGGTTAGGGCTCCGTTTACAGTAATTACTGCATCTGTGTGGCATGGCAGGGAGGCAATCAGCCTGTGGCACTGCTGAGGTGTTATGGAAGTCCGGGTAGCTTTGATAGCAGCCTTCAGCTCAACTGTATTGTTTGTATTTGTATTGGTCTGGAGTCTGTCATTTTCCTCTTGACAATACATGTCAATACAACCAATCAGGCAAGTTGGCTGGCACAGTAATACCATGGTCAGCAAACCAGTTACTTATAATTTTGGCACTGTGGGTAGGTGCCAAGTCCTGCTGGAAAAAGACATCAGCATCTCCATATAGCTTGTTAGCAGATGGAAGCATGAAGTGCTCTAAAATCTCCTGGTAGACTGTTGCATTGACTCTCGACCTGAGAAAACACAGTGGACCAACACAGCAGTTGACATGGCACCCCCAATCATCACTGACTGTGGAAAGTTCACATTGGACTTCAAGCAACTTGGATTGTGCCTTTCTGGAGGACTTCTCCATTGTGCTTCTCCACAATTCCTCCAGTCTCTGGGACCTTGATTTCCAAATGAAATGCAAAACTTACTTTCAGCTTCCCCATGATTGTGGTTGTGTTGACTGAACCAGATTGAGAGATTACAAGCTCAGGAAACCTTTGCAGGTATTTAGAGTTAATTAGCTGATTAAGGCTCTTCTAAGGTCGAAATTTCTGTATTATAAATTCTTTATTCTAAAGTTTTGAGATACTGGATTTTTGATTTCCATGAGCTGTACAAAACAAAAAGGCTTAAAATATTTCACTTTATGTTTAATGAATCTAGAATATATGAAAGTTCCACTTTTTTAAAATTAAATTACAGGGGAAATGACAGTTTCCAAGATATTGACATTTTTTGAGCTGCACCTGTATATTACCTTGAGTAAAATTTGTTAGACACCCATGTGGATCATTAAATATTGTCACTAGTTAAGATTAAGGCTAAAATGTTCTTCTTCTGATAATTTCAAACGATCATTTTCATTTGTTCAGTAGAACAGTTAATTTAATCATTTATTTCTCAAGGAGAGTGCCCAGTAATAAATAATATCAACTGTACTGTAAATGAGGCAAATTTAGCCCCCAAAAAAGGTTCATTTTCATCTGCTGTCCCTGGTCAGATATTAATAGGTGCATAAATTTTCTACAATATTTAATGTTCGTGATCTAGACATAACAAAAGTTGTTTTCTCCTGATCTCTATTTAATTTTTCTGTTAATCTATGTATTAATCGACTTGACATCCATCATCCCGAAGACAATGGGGTTTTTGAATGGATTTTTGGTTAAATGACTGAAATAAGGTCTGTGATTATCATAAGCTCAAGATAAGTTCACGTTCCCTTTCAAAGGGAACTCAACATTGCGTGAGCTCCACACTGTGGGAAGCACCCTTGTGAGTGTGACCAGCATCTGAAGCTTGTGTAACACCTGCCATGGTCAGTTGACATGGCAATTAAGCACGTCGCGTGATATAAAAATGGCACCTGTGAACCTTAGTATCTTCAGTGAGACTGTATTTCAGTTGTTTGTGTAATGCTAGCAAAAAGGACTCTTCATTTCCTCTCTATCTTTTCAAAAAATAGTCAGCACTCCTCCTTCTGCTATAGAAAGGTATGGAAAAAATCCTCTCTCAGCCAGAAGGGTGTGCCAAACAGAGACAGCTCTCAACCATATAAAGAGCTGATTGAAGTGATTACTAAGGCTGGATGAGCTTTTTTCTCCCCAGTGAAATGAAATCTCCCTCACACTGCAGAAAACGTCTGGGTTACGCATGTAACCCTTTTCCCTGAGAAAGGATGTTGCATTTATCATAACACTATGGGAATTCTGTGATCGGAATCTGAAGCTTGTGTAAAATCATGCCTATTTGTAGGCCAACCATGATCAGGTGAAGTGGCAATTAAGTGGGGTGATATATATACAGTGGTGTGAAAAAGTGTTTGCCCCCTTCCTCATTTCCTGTTCCTTTGCATGTTTGTCACACTTAAGTGTTTCGGAACATCAAACCAATTTAAACAATAGTCAAGGACAACACAAGTAAACACAAAATGCAATTTGTAAATGAAGGTGTTTATTAAAGTTAAAAAAAAAATCCAAACCATCATGGCCCTTTTGTGAAAAGTGATTGCCCCCCTTGTTAAAACATACTATAACTGTGGTTGTCCACACCTGAGTTCAATTTCTCTACCGCCACACCCAGGCCTGATTATTGCCACACCTGTTCACAATCAAGGCATCACTAAAATAGGAGCTGCTTGACACAGTAAGGTCCACCAGAAGATCCTTAAAAGCTACACATCATGCCGAGACCCAAAGAAATTCAGGAACAATTGAGAAAGAAAGTAATTGAGATCTATCAGTCTGGAAAGGGTTATAAAGCCATTTCCAAAGCTTTGGGAATCCAGCGAACCACAGTGAGAGCCATTATCCACAAATGGCGAAGACATGGAACAGTGGTGAACCTTCCCAGGAGTGGCCGGCCGCCCAAAAGTACCCCAAGAGCGCAGCGACGACTCATCCAAAGAGGTCACAAAAGACCCCACAACAACGTCAAGAACTGCAGGCCTCACTTGCCTCAGTTAAGGTCAGCGTTCATGCCTCCACCATCAGGAAAAGACTGGGCAAAAATGGCCTGCATGGCAGAGTTCCAAGGAGAAAACCACTGCTGAGCAAAAAAGAACATCAAAGCTCGTCTCAATTTCTCCACAACACATCTTGATGATCCCCAAGACTTTTGGGACAACATTCTGTGGACCGAGGAGACAAAAGTGGAACTCTTTGGAAGGTGGGGGGGTGTGGCGTATATCTGGCGTAGAAGGAACACTGCATTTCATAAAAAGAACACTATACCAACAGTAAAATATGGTGGTGATAGTTTGATGGTCTGGGGCTGTTTTGCTGCTTCAGGACCTGGAAGACTTGCTGTGATAAAAGGAACTATGAATTCTGCTGTCTACCAGAGATATCCTGAAGGAGAATGTCCGACCATCTGTTCGGTATACTCAAGTTGAAACGAACTTGGGTTCTGCAGCAGGACAATGATCCTAAACACACCAGCAAGTCCACCACCGAATGGCTGAAGAAAAACAAAATGAAGACTTTGGAGTGGCCTAGCCAAAGTCCTGACCTGAATCCTATTGAGATGTTGTGGTATGACCTTAAAAAGGCCGTTCATGCTCGAAAACCCTCTAATGTAACTGAATTAGGACAATTCTGCAAAGATGAGTGGGCCAAAATTCCTCCAGGACGCTGTAAAAGCCCCTATTGCACGTTATCGCAAACGGCGTTTGCAGTTGTTGCTGCTAAGGGTGGCCCAACCAGTTATTAGGTTTAGGGGGCAATCACTTTTCTCACACAGGGCCATGATGGTTTGGATTTTTTTTCACCTTTAATAATAAACACCTTCATTTACAAATTGCATTTTGTGTTTACTTGTGTTGTCCTTGACTATTGTTTAAATTGGTTTGATGTTCCGAAACACTTAAGTGTGACAAACATGCAAAGGAACAGGAAATGAGGAAGGGGGCAAACACTTTTTCACACCACTGTATACCTGTGAACCATGCCGTCAGCCTCTATTATCTGAAGTGAAGACACAATTCACAGGCTTACAGGTATGAAAAAACTATGCAACATTTTGATCCCTTCTCAGGGAACAGGGTTACATGCATAACGTTACATTTCAAAAAGAACTTCACACTGCGTTTAGCATAATACTATGGGAATTAGAATACCCACTCTGTCATACCAAGGGTACGGCCTGTTCAAAAAGACCCAAGCCCGAGGGTCACTGCAAGACACTCAAGCCCGGGGCGGAATGAAAATCCAGACTGTAATATCAAATGTGTGGCATAGACCACCCTGCAGCAGCATACAAATCCTGTAAGGATACCCCATTGGACAAAGCCTTCGAGGAGGTGACCCCCCGAGTGGAATGAACCCTTATGCCCAGATGCGTAGCGAGACGTGCGCTTCATAAGCGATAGAGATTGTTTCCACTATCCAATTAGAAATGCGCTGCTTTGACCAATCCTCACCTCTACTGTTGCCGAGAAGCAGGCCAGCAGCTGCTCTGAATTATGCTACTGGCCGGAGTGGTGGATGTAAGTACAGAGAGCCCTTACTGCACACAGTAGGTGCATTCTCTCTTATTCTGGTGTGAGGAACAAAGGCTGGGCAGCAGATGTAGGAAATTTAGGAATATAATACACTCTCGGACACATGAAGGCCTTGGCTAATACAGGGGTAAAGGGCAAGGCAGGAGGGGGCAACAGAGAGAGCTTGTAGATCTCCTACTCGCTTGAGAGATGTCAGGGCCAGCAGAAGAGTTACCTTTAGAGTCAGAAGCTTCTCAGAGGCTGATTCTAAGGGCTCAAATGGGTTCGCTGAGGGAGGGAGGTTTTTACAGCTGTAATTTCCTGGTCTACTAAAAAGATGTGACCAATTTTAAATCTGCATCATCTTAACTGTATTCATCAGACATACAGGTTAAAAATGCTGACACTCAAACTTATCGTTAAACAGATTCAGTTTGAGGACTGGTTTGTAACGATAGATCTAAAAGATGCATATTTCCACAAGGAAATATTGCCCAGTCACAGCAAGTTCCTGAGGTTTGCATTTGGAGGCAATGCATACCAATATCGGGTTCTTCCATTTGGGCTAGCTTTAACTCCTCGCACCTTCACAAAGTGCATGGATGTCATTCTGACTCCATTGCAACTCCAGTGCATCCATGTATTAAATTACCTGGACAACTGGTTAACTAGCATGATCCAGGGATTTGACAAGTCAACGTCAAGATGTTGTTCTCTCCCACATGAAAAGCTTGGGGTTCAGGTTGAACCTCAAGAGAATTATGCTTTCTCCAGTGCAGAGGAGAAACTTTTTTAGAGGTTACAAGGATTCTAGTAAGATGAGGGTGTTTCTGTCTCCAACATGTATAGGGTCAATCCTATCAACATTGAGCAGGATAATGCTGGATCTGGGCATCCCCTCCAATCTCTATGAACAACTATTGGGGCTTATGGCAGCAGCAGCCTATACTGATACATCATACCATTGGGCCTATTGCACAGGAGATAGTGGTGCCTGAAAAATCGGGGATTCCATCCAAGGATGAAACCTTTGAGAGTATTCCATGTCATGCAGCGATGCCTATGTGCTCTGAGAATTTGGAGGTGTCCCTAGTTTCTAGCCTCAGGTCACACTCTAGGGCCATCTCCTTACCGCAAGATGATAATGACCGACACCTCTGTCATTGGCAGGGATGCTGTCTTAGACATCTGTCCAACTCACGGCCTCTGGAGCAGCCCTCATCTGGAGTGGCATATAATTGCCTAGAAATGTGGGCTATATGACTCGCTTAAATGCCACGTCTCCTGATCACGGCAGGCCTATAAATAAGCATGATGTTACACAAGCTTTAGATGCTTGTCACACATGGGAGTGCTTCCCATAGCGTGGAGCTCATGCAACATCTCATTCCCTTATCAAGGAACAGGGTTAACCCAGACATTTTATACTATGACATAAAATCAGTAATTAGTAATATATCAGTAATACCCCACTCAGGATTTAAAAAAAAGCTTTTATATGTCTTGAAAAAGACAGGTGCTAAGTGGATAAATGGCACTACAGAGGCTGTCGGGGACATTAAATGTCATCATGCCGAACAGGAAAACTGATTTACTGCAGCATTGTTGTGTTTATACTCGCTCTCCTGCAATGCAATAGAAGGCACGACTGCTACTAACGAGTCAACATATCCAGGAACATGAACACACAAACAATCACGAGCAACATGCTCAGTAACACAGGCACTAAAATAAAGAACATAATCAATTATAAACATACACACCTATGACCACTCTGCTTTAACGCTCACGCTAACCCGGAAGCAAGCGAAACAAAGCAGAAGTCCATTTCTCTCAAATGAAGCACCACAGCGACCTCCGTCGTGTGACGACATGTTTAACTCGAGGCGGATGCAGGCGCAGGTCACAGTCTTTATTAAACTTCCAACTATGCTGTCTTCACATACACATAAACAGGCAACGTGACATATCACTCACTTGTCCCCAACATAAGCAGAGCACCGCAGAGCACCACCCCAGTGGCTTTGGAACGACGAGCGCCGCCCCCGGTGGTTTGGGCACGCTTAGCACCGCCCCGGCGGCACTGGAATGCGGGGCACTGCCCCCGGCAGCACTGGAACGTGGGGCGGCGTCCCCAGTGGGACTGGATGGCTGGGCGGCGTCCCCAGTGGGACTGGGGTTCAGGGTAGTTATCTCGACTGGGCAGGCGGGTGGAGCGACGTCCTCGGCAGAGCAGGCGGGCAAAGCAACATCCTTGGCAGAGCAAGCAGGCAGAGCGACGTCCTCGGCGGAGCACTCAGGGACTTGAGACTGGACTTGGACGTCCGGAACTTGAGACTGGATTTGGACGTCCGGAACTTGAGACTGGGCTTGGACATCCGGAACTTGAGACTGGGCTTGGACGTCCGGAACTTGAGACTGGGCTTGGATGTCAAGAGCTTGAGGCTGCACTTGGATGTCAAGAGCTTGAGGCTGCACTTGGATGTCAGGAGCTTGAGGCTGCACTTGGACGTCCAGAGCTTGAGGCTGCACTTGGACTTCTGGGACCTGAGGCTGGACTGAGACCTCAGGCTGAAGCTCCATGGCTGAGACCTTCCCGTAGACCTCAGGGTGGAGCTCTGTTGTGCTCCATGCCCCCCCCAAAAAAAAAAAAAAAAAAATTCAGGGGCAGCTTTCACCTCTGCTGTGCGTGGGACTGAGCAGCTCTCCTTGTTCTCCTTCCATGCGAAGCCAATGAGTCTCAGCCAGGCACTGTGCAGCTCTCCCTCTCTTCCTTCGCTGGGGAGCCCCAGAGGCTCGGCTCACGCTGCTGTCTGTATGGCATGGCGAATCTCTCCTCTCTCTCCTTCTCCAACTTAAGCATTTGGTCCCAGAGGCTCATGGCGACCTGCTGCTTCTGTGCTTTGGCTCTTGATTCTGTGACAACACGTTTAACTCGAGGCGGATGCAGGCGCAGGTCACAGTCTTTATTAAACTTCCACACTATGCGGTCTTCACAAACACATAAACAGACAACGGGACATATCACTCACTCGTCCCCAACATAACACGGCACAACCGCTACTAACGTGTCAACATATCAAGGAACTTAAACACATACAAACACAATCAAGAGCAACGTGCTCAGTAACTAAGGCACTTAAAAAGAGAACATAATCAATGCTAAACATAAACACCTGTGACCCATTAGCGCTAAAGCTCTCGCTAACCTGGAGGCGAGCGAAACAAATACAAAGTCCAGTCCTCTCAAATGAAGCGCCACAGCAACCTCTGTCGGCTGTGGCATGACAGGTCGGCTGTGGCGTGACACTAACAAGACACACCTGGGTAACAAGAAACACCTGTCAATCACATGTTTCAATATTTTTGCTCACCTATATATTGGGTAGTCTGATGCAACGCAAAATGAGCTATGTTCTATGTCATATAACACATCTACATATAAATTAAATCTGAAATTCTAAACTCTCTTCTCATATTTATCTTTTGATCCCAATCTACAGCAAAAAAAAAATTTATTGGCCTTGCCGTTCCAGTAGTTTCGGAGGGGCCTGCACACAGTCTATTCAATCTAGGTTATGTAGGCAGCATAGAATAAAAGTACATGAATGCAAGTATGACTCAGTACCACTGCACACTACACTTTACAAAGCTGCGTCAGTCACTTTTATATTATGGAACTCGTTTTTTCTGCCAGTATTGCTGCTATACTCGTGCTGCTACTCCTGCCTGTTAGTTGACTTTAACTCTGCTTCTCATTTTGGATTTGTTTGCTATAAAAAAATAAATAAAACCTCCGGACACTGTGTCACAATACCTTGTTAATTGATTATTTTGATGTTTTTAACTTGTAGGTGACTGAATCTAAATCTAAGCTATGAATATTAGTGTGACACTAATATTCTCATCTGGTGCTGCAAGTGGCTGCTTCTGTGAAGTTTGTGTTACTAATGAAAGCATGTGTGTGGTGTGTTGGTAATGAGCTTGGAGGAGCATCGGTGGAACACTATTTTAATTTCTACTGGAATGCAGATAATGTGTTTTTTTTTTGTTTTTTGTTTTTTTAAATAAGTAAGCCAGTCTTCTAAAATGGCAATATTAAATAAATGGCTTTCAGTCTCTTCACACCAACAGCTGCTGAAATAAATAAATGAATAAGATCTGTCACCTACAAGACAGGATCCTAGACATGTTGGTGGATTTTACTCACTGGCCTCAATCAGAAAGTGTTTACCTGAACAAAAAAAAAAAAAAATGGAGGACGTGTAGTTTCACTTTGATGTGACCTCCAAAACCTCAGTACAGTGTCTGTTTAACATGAGACACTGTGAGAAACTTCACAGCACGCTAGCTATTTAAAAAAGGAGTGTCTTGACATATTCAAATTTTGTCAGCTAGGACAGAAATGATAAATATTCAGTTGGCCCATTGCTGTAATATGCCAACATGTCTGCCATATTGATCTGGGCAAGACTGCCCTATAAACAAATACAAGTAAGTGATCTATGCGGAGTACTTTTTTTAAATTGTTACTTACAATCTCGATAGTTAAACTTGGAAAATTATTAATTGTCATAAGGAACTATAAAAACTCATGCTTGTCAAGCATAGATTTGGCTTATTTTCCTTAGTTTATAAATGCTGACATCCTTAATGTAATATAATTTAATCTACATGAAATGTGAATAAAGTTTTTTTTTCATTGTGGAAATTTTTTCATTGTGGCATTTTCTGTCTTCAACCCCATCTTTTAGCTTTTCTTCTGCTTCAGGTAAGAATTCTGTTAACAAAGTTTGTTCATTTTTAAATACTGAACAAAAATCAAAATAGTTAATCTTTTAGTACTATTACTGACCATCATTGTACCAAAATGAAACAAAATCAGCAAATATAAAACAAATAGTGAGACACGGGCAGTCAGTCTGCTTTCTATATTTAATTAGCAATATAGGATAGATATACTCCAAAACAGACAATTACATTTACATTGGTAACTGTAAAAATATGTAATAATAATAATAATAATAATAATAATAATAATAATAATAATAATAATAATAATAATAATAATAATAATTATTATTATTATTATTATAATTATAATTTGTCACGTATCCGGAAACCCGGGACTTCAAGTCCCGTCAGCCACTGCAGTACACCACCTGACCACATGCACCTGACTCACGTTTTTGTTAATTAGCACCATTGTGTATTTATAGTCCTTGTCTGCACTTTCTCCTGGTCTTTCGTTGTTGTAGACTCACGTCACTTCTGTCTCCGTGTTTGTTTTTTGCCACAGTGTTATGCCCAGTTGTCCTAGTGTTTTTGTGTCGTTGTTCATTTGTTTAAATAAATATTTAAAAATTCCGATTGCTTCGGCCTCCATTCGCCAAACGTGACAGAACGAAAGACCGTGACTACGAGGCAGTAGATTTTTTTATTTTTTTTTTCCGGATTCAGCAGTTTGCTCCCACCCTCCCTCCCCGATGGGTCTCATGGATTCCCCTCTGTTCGCGGACCTCAAGGATTCCCCGCTGTTCAGCTACCTCAGAGTCGCGCAGCCGGTGAGTCCTGTGAAGGAAGTCCCTCTGCCGCCCCGCTATGTGTGTGAGGACGCTCCAGCTCCGGGCGGACTCATGAATTCACCTCTGTTCGCTGACCTCAGGGACTCCCCCGCTGTTCAGCTACCTTAAGGTGCCTCAGCCTTCCTGTTCAGCTAAGGTCGTCGCTCAGCCGTCCTGTTCAGCTGAGGTCGTCGCCACAGCCTTCCTGTTCAGCTGTTGGACGCCGCTCAGCATCCCTGCCCGGCTGTGGACGCCGCTAGCAGCATCCCTGCTCGGCTGTGGACGTCGCTCGGCCTTCCTGCTCGGCTGTGGACGTCGCCTCGGCCTTCCTGCTCGGCCTTCCTGCTCGGCCTGCCTTCCTCGGCCTTCCTGCTCGGCTGTGGACGTCGCTCGGCCTTCCTGCTCGGCTGTGGACGTCGCTCGGCCTTCCTGCTCGGCTGTGGACGTCGCTCGGCCTTCCTGCTCGGCTGTGGACGCTCGGCCTTCCTGCTCGGCTGTGGACGTCGCTCGGCCTTCCTGCTCGGCTGTGGACGTGGTCGGCCTTCCTGCTCGGCTGTGGGACGCTCGGCCTTCCTGCTCGGCTGAGGTCGGTCGCTCGGCCTTCCTGCTCGCGGCTGCGGTCGTCTCTCTGCCATCCTGCTGCGCTGAGGACGTCACTTTGCCTCCACGTTCCGCTGAAGACGTCGCTCCTTTCCCTCGCTGCGCTCAGTGGGTGCTCCCCCTTCCTGCTCCACGGAGGTCTCCGTTCCCCCCTCATGCTCCAGAGCGTCGTTCTTCCCCTTGCGCGGAGAACCTCGCTCCTCTCCCTGGCCTCGCGGAGAACCTCGCTCCCCCGTGAGCCTCGCGGAGACCCTCGCTCCCCCGTGAGCCTGCGGAGACCCTCGCTCCCCGTGAGCCTCCGCGGGACCCGCGCTCCCCCGTGAGCCTGCGCGAGACCCTCGCTCCCCCGTGAGCCTCGCGGAGACCCTCGCTCCCCGTGAGCCTCGCGGAGACCCTCGCTCCCCCGTGAGCCTCGCGGAGAACCCTCGCCCCCCGTGAGCCTCGCGGAGACCCTCGCTCCCCGTGCGCCTCGTCAGGTACTCGCTCCCCCCTTGAACCTCGTGGTGAGGCATGCTCCGCTCTCCTGTCCCGTGGGGGATGTCGCCCCTCTTTCATGCTTTGCGCAGGACTTCCACCCGCTTCCTTGTGCCATGGTGGAAGCTGCTCGGCCTCCTGGTTCTGCTGGGGACTTTTGGCCGGAGGGCGGGACCCGGGAGGGGGGCGCCCTTTGATTTTGGGCGCTCAGGTGTAGCGCCCCTTGGAGGGGGATCTGTCACGTATCCGGAAACCGGGACTTCAAGTCCGTCAGCCACTGCAGTACACCACCTGACCACATGCACCTGACTCACGTTTTTGTTAATTAGCACCATTGTGTATTTATAGTCCTTGTCTGCACTTTCTCCTGGTCTTTCGTTGTTGTAGACTCACGTCACTTCTGTCTCCGTGTTTGTTTTTTGCCACAGTGTTATGCCCAGTTGTCCTAGTGTTTTTGTGTCGTTGTTCATTTGTTTAAAAATAAATATTTAAAAATCTCACGATTGCTTCGGCCTCCATTCGCCAAACGTGACATAATTATAATAATAATAAAATTTGTATTATTGTTATTATTATTATTATTATAAAAAATGTGTAATAACTACTACTACTACTACTACTAATAATAATAATAATAATAATAATAATTATTATTATTATTATTATTAATAATGAGCCACGATTTGATGACAAGCTAGTAAATTATTATAGTCTATCAATACACCTAGTGTTTGGAGATGAGTGGGGAAAATGTAGACAGATAGATTAGCTCCATCTCTAATCCTGACAGTCTGACCTGTCCTGTCAAAGTCCTCCAGCTTAAAGTGCTCACTGCACAGCACGGGGGACTCACTTGTCTCACACGTCTTACAGCTACTTCCCACTACCTCCTCAATTGTTTCTCTTTAGGAACCCTTCAGAGTGTGAGAACTTAGCTAGCCAAATAACTACAGTAAGAATCACAATATGTCAGTCGCTCAGCCAAAACAAGGAGCTTGTCTTACAAGTTGGTTTGGAGAAAAACGGCAGTATAGATTAAAAATTTCAATATGGTCAATTTAGTCTATAATATAAGCTATAATATAAGTTGATACTTATTACAGTTGCCTGGACCAATATGGCAACGACGTTGACATATGATTCAGTTTCCAATGTTTGTGGTTTATTTCTTGTCTCTGCCTCTGTTTTGTTAATGGTTGTCTCCCTCACCTGTCATCATTATTCACAGCTGTTTTTGTTTTACTGTTGATTACGTTAATTAACCCCTCGTGTGTCTTTGTTCTATGCAAAGTCTTGAGTGTCTGTATCATACCAAGCCGTTTATCCTCATTTATTGATTCATGGTTTTGGAGCCTGTTTAGTTCTCACATTTATTGATTCTTTTTTCGCCTAGTTCAAGCTGTTTGTTCTTTGCCCGACCTTTTGCTTCTTTTTGACTATGCTTATGCTACACATTTTGGATTTGTCTGCATGCTTCTTAGTAAAGCTCTTAACTGCAATTGCATCTGTCTCAAACCCTATAACATGACAATAACAAGATGGGGTAAGTGCATATGTGTACTGCCATGGGGTATTTTGAATAAGCAGCATGAATATTAGCTAGGGGTGCTCCGATCGATCGGCCTCCAATCGGTATCGGCTGAAAATCATATTTTATGACTCTATTGGCTGTCTCTAAATTTGGCCAATCTCAAGAACTGATTGCAATCTGACGACCTAAAACATGTGAGGATGTAAAACACATGATGATGTTAAACTTTAGTGCTGCATTCATGTCATCACCGATGTGGAATTATTGCAAGGTCTCAGGAAACAATGAAAAATGTACCATTTACCATGTATTTTTAAAGGCCTATTAAAATATTCATTGTAAAATTTATATTTGTTGTGCTTATGTATATGATTCTCAATTAAAACAACAACCTACAATATTACTGTAAATAATATAACCAAGGCAACATCGGTGGTATTATTTATCTGAAAAAAGAAGAAAAAAGGTTAACAGTGACTGTCAAAAAAGCTTATATTTCACGCTTGACCGAACACGGTCATGATGACAAAAAATCGGTAATCAGTATAAGCTGCAAAAATCCTGATTGGAGCATCCCTAATATTAGTCCTAATTTTAGATGACACACTAATCTGTCACCTGTCAGATCTTGGCTAGATTTATGGTGGGACTGTATAATATGGAGATGAAAAAAAGAAGAAGGAACATGACTAATGTCTTATAAATGATTATGCAGATTTTTCAGTATGCAATGATTATGCAATATGCAGAACAGCACATACCACTATAAAGAGTGTAATTCATTCCACTGGAAAACAAACAAGCTCCAGGCTTCTCTCTACTAAGATGAAAGGGAATATGCTTATAAATTTACTGCAATGTCTTTGATTAATGAACCAATAAAAGAATATTAATGTAAACCTCAAGTTGTCATCATTTACTTTTTTTTTTACAGTTCAAAAGGATCATAATAATAGAACAGCTGAGCAAACAGACAACTCTCTGAGATCTCAGCAAAGATGATTCTCTGCTCTCTGTAGTGGAAAATCATAAAATTATCATCGCTTATTAAATGCATAAAGAGAGTGTCATCTTCATAAAATTTCAAGTGAAATATAATGATCCTGCTTAGTTATTTATTTTATTTTTCCTGATCTGAACTTTAGAATCTCAATCATTTGAATAATTCCAAACATGTGAACCGAGTATTTGGAAAAGTGGGAGCTGTGCTGCACGCACTGTATGATCTGAGGTCATGCTGAAATACGGCTTTTCTTTTTTCATTTTTTTGCTGACTGAGGACTCTGTAGGACAATCAGTTTTGACTAGTGGGATGTGTCTTGGCGGGATATTGTTGTCTAATTATATTGGGTCAGCAGATTTCACAACCATGCTATAGCACAGTGAGTAAAGTGCTATGATGGGCTCTTGAAGGACCTGCATAATCTGAAATGGTCTGATGAGTTTAAGAAAAATGCATGTCCACCTTTCTGCCATATAGGAAATTAATATGGATTAATGAAATGAAATGCAGGCATTTTGCTAGCATTTGTAGTGGTAATGCAAAATTTATTTTCAAAAATCCAGACACTTCAATTGAAATCCACATTTATGGGTATTAAATGGAATAAATATTGTGCATTTAAGTTAAAGATTAAAGACTCGTTTTATTTATAGGCCACCATTTTACCACCAAACTGAATCAAGTCAGGCAGTTTTTCCCATTGATAATATTGCTTTGCTAGTTAGGGGATCACACGCATTTATCCAAAGTGATTTACAGTTGAGCTGAAAAGGTGATGGTTAAAGGCCTTGTTCAAGTAACCAACACTAGCAGCTTAGCAGGACTGGTATTTGAACTCCTCCCTATAGAGTTCTTGCTATTTCCCTCTCCAATAAAATGAAGTGAAGTATGTGAGATGTGACTATGGAAGGCTAAATTTAATTTTCAAAGGAGTGAAGCCATTTAGGTTGTTGCCTTAATACTTCAAAACTAAT
Organism: Ameiurus melas; assembly: GCA_012411365.1. NCBI lineage: Eukaryota > Metazoa > Chordata > Actinopteri > Siluriformes > Ictaluridae > Ameiurus > Ameiurus melas. Next base: position 9,892,799 of record CM022758.1, read on the forward strand.
ATATAGTTTGTTATATTTAAATGGCTTTATATAGCTAACTAGTCCAGCTATAAGCAGCAACTTATGGAACACCATGAGATTCTTCTACATTATTCTGAAAGCAATTTAGCACCCTAGCTTGTGGTTTTATTAGTAAGCAAGTTGGTTTGACTCTGATTTGCTAGTTTGAGGAATTTATTTATTCATCTTTAGTATCCAGAGACTATCCTGAATACATTGGGTATAAGGCGGGCTTATGGTTCATCGCAGGACATCAGACATATACATTTGCACATGCTCAGTCACTCTCGTTCAAGATATTTGTAACTACATTGCTCGTTCCCTTGTGCAAGTGACCACTTGTGTGAAATAGAAGATTCAGAGTATTTAGAAAGCCAATGACTGTATAAACATAACAACATCATGACAAATAAGAAACTGTGGGCTTCAAGTGTGCCTTCAACAACAATAGGCAATAGAACTTGGGTGTATCTTCACTAGTAGAATCTAGACCACTTTGTCTTGCCTACTCTGACATCTTTGCTGATGCCTCTCAAACTATAGGGGTATAGATGCAACCGTACTGAAAAAAAATATGAACCAAACTTTTTTTGTTACTCTGTCTCAATAAAATTGTACAAAAACCTTTGATGACTAGCCCCTACCCTCAACCTAACCATAACTGATTGTTACCTTTGATAGCTTGTAATAATTCTAATAGAGTTGTATTCCATTTTGATTCTCTTACCCAGGTAGTAATGAATTCTGCACAGAACCTGGAGGAGATCCAGATGTCTTTGTCAAACTTTGGGGAATAGGCACACACTCTTCAAATATCTTTAAAAGAGCCCTATGTTCTCATCTCCTCAATCATATTCTGTCACCAGAGCGACTGTCACTCTGGGTGCTTTGATAACAAATGGTGACATCGTGCTCCATGCCATCTGTGCAGCATTAGGACTACGGCGACAATGTCAGCCTTAATAAAGCTGCTAAACAGGGGTGGACATTTTTTAACCCGTACCACTTGGTGGGGCATTTCAGATTAAAGAACGATGACCTGTCACTCAGAAACTCATCACACACTCGCAGAGCTCCAATGTGAACGCCTCAACTCCCACATTCTGCTCGAGGGGAGCCTCTCAGTCTCAACAATGTGCTTTTTTCCTCTCAACAAGGGTGTGATGGAGAGCTGGTGGTTATATTTCAAAACTCTTTGACAGCACTCATTGCATATTCATGCACTTCAAACTTCATGAGCGCAAAAGCGGAAGCATGTGTCAAATACAAGGAAGATTAAAAAGATGAGCATCTGATTGCATGTTTTATGAGGTGCTCAAATTCATAGTTCTAAAAAGAGACCTTATGCATGCACCTGGCTTCCTTTACATAAACATTGTTATAATTAGTATGCCCTATGGTGATGTTGTTTAATCTTAGCAAAATAATCAGGAACCATGTATTTTGCCTTAAGTTCCTATCTAGAGTCTGCAATGCAGTGCAATAAAAGTGTTATTACACTATTTTTGGATGTAGCTAAGCAGAAAATAAAAGAAAGCACTGTTACTGACAGGAACAAATCATCTAGCTGTCAGTTTACAACACAAGTCTGAACATGACTGAGAAATATACATAAGCCATCAGAAGGTCTAATATTGCAATATACTATTTTAATATCGAGTCAGGAACAATGTGTCTGTCTGAAATTATCATATGTAAGATAAATGATGGCTTCTTGCTATGAGTTGAACTTTTTTTTTCATGGGGGCTTTGTGATAATTTAACAATAGACTGTTTTCTAAATTCTCCTGCAGAACACTGTGGCGGATCTGTCTAACGCTGCTCGGACTCAATGGCTGATGGAGTATGAAAAAAATAATTGGGTTCTCTGCCTCATATTGAACCATCGTATTGCTCAAGGTAATGGATGAAAAATGTCTGTCACTTCTCCATTCACTTGCTAACATCTTTGCAATAACAATTTTCTAATATGGGAGGAAATCAATTCTCTCTCTATGATATCACCCAAATACCCCCTACCCCCTCCCATCTCTCCCAAGGTAATTCATTTATTGAGCACAGTGGATGTCCTGATCAATGCATGCCTAAATTTAGAGGACGGTTCCGCTTCAGCCATAGTCACTATTCCGAGGTAATCGGTCAATGTGATATTTATGACAGCAGTATTATGGGCAGACAATATTCTCTGCAGCAGAGGTCAGTGTGTTTTGATGGGTGCTGTGGTGTGATGGCATTGACCATCATAAAGGAGAAGAACCTCGTCCCTGTCATTTTGAATAGTTTGAGAAACATAAAATGAGATCTTACAGATCTTTCCAAAATTAGATCTTACATTCCCTTATGATATTGAATGAGGATACATTTTTCTTGAATTTATGTGTCCTTAGTCCTTCATGTAAATCTATTGAACTAAAATTTTGGCCCAATTTGATTTGTGATACTAAAATATTGCATTCTTTTATTTTAAGGTGAAACATTTCAACGAATATGCTCCGAACAAAACTTACAAGTGGGTTAAAAATTTGTTCAAATCTATATCCATTCACCATCTAGTTCATTAGGGAGACTTGTACACCTGCTCACTCATGCAATTATTCAATCATCCAATCAAGTGACAGAAGTGCAGCCATAGTAGGCAGGGCCAGTTCTAGATATTTAAACGCCCCAGGCAAAATTTATGTTGGAGGCCCCCCACACCTCTCCCCCCTCCACTCTTCAGAAAATAAATTCCTAACCTTTTTTTAATACACTTGTATTAGTTTTTGTATGTTTTTACTTATGTCCAAATTAATTAAACTTTAACTAAGGTAAACACTAAACAAGAATTAAAGAATGTAAGGTCATATGGGCCATCTCTTATTCCTTTGATAAGGACGCTATTATGGCCATGGCCACCTACAGAGGTGCTCTTCGGGACAGGATTTCCCCCTCCTACTGAACCAATATAGATTATAGGTATAGTCAAATTATGTATTGTAGTGCAATAAACTAGCTTACTGTCAGAGCACAGTATGTGAGGCTCCAGGACTGTATGTGGTGGTTAGCAGTACGGGAGCACCACAGGGTACAGTGCTTGCTCTCTTTCTCTTCACTCTGTACACAGCGGACTTCAGACATAATACTAACAGTTGCCACATGCAGAAGTTCTCTGATGATACGGTCATTGTTGGATGAGTATCAGAAGAGAAAGATTTGGAATTCCAGGAGGTCATCGCTGACTTTGTCAACTGGTGTGAATTAAACCACCTCTGCCTCAACGCCAGCAAGACAAAGGAAATGGTAGTCGACCTCTGTAGGAGGCCACCCCAGTCTATGCCGGTGAGGGGTGTTGAAATCGGGAGAGTGGAGACGTACAAATTCCTGGGTGTTCACTTCAACAATAAGCAGGACTGGTCCACAAACACAGATATCCTGTATACAAAGGGCCAAAGTGCTCTCCACATGCTGAGGAGACTGAGGTCTTTTGGTGTGTGCAGGACCCTGCTAAAATCTTTCTATGACACTGTGGTAGCATCTGCTATCTTCTATGCAGTAGTCTCCTGGGGAGTCGGGAGCACAGAGAGGACAGGAAACGTCTCAACAAACTGGTTAAGAGCGCTAGCTCTGTCCTGGTCTGCCCTCTGGACAGCATAGAGGTGGTGGAGGAGAGGAGGATGTTAACAAAGCTGGTGTCTATCGTGGGAAATTCCTCTCACCCCCTCTATAAGACATTGGGGTCCCTTAGCAGCTCCTTAAGCAGCAGACTGCTGCACCCTCAGTGCAAGAAAGGGCATTACCACAGGTCCTTCATCCCTACAGCAGTCAGACTCTTTAATGCAATAGCAAAATAATGTAGCACTGCTAGCTGTTGTTGCATCATCAACCTACACATTATTATTTGTTGCTCACCCCTCTATTGTTAACTGTGCAATAATCCAATTATGTACATAAACAAGTTGTTACTCATCTGTATATATTCAAATTTGTATTCATCTGTATATACATTGAGGTGTCCCTAGTGTATATATTACCACTATTAAAAATTTTTTACTACTACTTTTATTCTTATTTTTCTATTCACATTGTATAAATATATTTAGATACTTCTTTTCTCTTCAATTCTATTCATATTTAATGTGTATTTTTTCCTATCTGTTTTTTGTGTAATTGAGCTGCTGTAACAAGGGAATTTCCCCAGTGTGGGATCAGAAAAGTATCTTATCTTATCTTATCTTATCTTATCTTATCTTATCTTATCTTATCTTATCTTATCTTATCTTATCTTATCTTATCTTATCTTATCTTATCTTATCTTATCTTATCTTATCTTATCCAAATACCTTAAATATGCATTAGAAACACAAATCAACTGCTAGTGGAAGTGAAAGAGACAAAGTACTAAGCAGAAATAATAGTTAATTTCTTCATAAAAATTGTATACTTATTTTTCAATAAATATAACAAAAGTATTTGAAAAGTAAAATGAAGTATTATGGTAGCGCAGTAATGTAAACATTAGCGGAATTTAGAAGACATACAGACAGTTGAGGTACTTTTTTTTTAAACACTAAAAAATGCTATAGTGTGTTTGCTCTTTGACTTTGAATACAAACTTCTTTACTTTTACTTTATTTTGCTGGTCAGCTCCAAACAAAATGTCATTGTACGAAGTGAATTCAAAGTGACCCGTCGATGGTACTCACACTCTTTTTAAGTCAATAAACAGACAAATGATCTATACCAACATCACGCTACTCAACAGAACAAGGCCTGGTTTATTTTTAGAATACATTACAATCACTCCAAAATAGATGATTATAACTCAGACATTGTACCTCCATCACAAGCTGCTCTTTCTTTGCTTGCCTGTTCAGCCTTTCACTAAGCAGCTCCCAAAGGATGTGATCAGTTCAGTTCCATCATAATTCACTGACTAAAAGTCAGTCAACTGCAGAAAAGTTTTTTCATAGTACCTTATCTCTTCATACATTCAGAGGGTGGGACCCACTTTGAAATGGTAATATTAATTGGTTTCACTACATGTGAGTCACAATTCATCTATATCCAGTGGATAAAGAGCCAAGTCTTCTGCTGTCCATCTTGATTGGTGGATTAGCATATAGGGATGTTACAGTTATGGAGGCCCCGCCTCCAAGCCAGAGGCCATAGGGAATTGCTTACTCTGCCTATAAGTAGCTTTTGCCCTGATTGTTGGCTATGTTCAATCCATGTCGGACTTACCGTAGTTACTAGATGAAAACCCATACGTTTTTCTCAGATCCGTGTGAGATGATGCTGTTGACAACTGCAAAATTACATTAAACAGTTTTGTATGTCTTTCATTTATTTTCAGATTAATCTTGCATTATTAAGACATTGATAATAATCAATTATACAAATTATTACACAGAAATATTATGAGATAACTACTAAACTACATTTTACTACTGAAGCTGCCACCAGTTTGAGTGTTTCCTCATGACGTTGCAGCGGTCAGCTTGTCAGAGCTCTACAAAGTTGTTATTGTGAGTTCTAGGAGGATGTGAACGCTGTTTACAAGTAATTATGTAATTATGGTAATTACAACATGGCCTGAACGCAGCTAAACATCAGAATGGAGGGACATATGACTGTGGCATTGTTGTTGGTGCCAGACAGGATGGTTTGATTATTTCAGAAACTACTGATCTCCTCTAGCATGAGGAAAAAACTTTAACTTTTTAACTCAGTCCATAACCATTAGCTTTACATTATCAACAGATTGGTTTGGTATTCAATCCAAACAGTTCCTCTAAATCCCTGTGAAAAACTGAGTGTGTGCAGACACATGTTCATTTCTGAGCATGAACATAGCACCTGAGAGACAACTGGAAGTAAATCTCCCAAGATTTAGAAGTACTAGGACATTATACTACCAAGTTATGCTTGCGTCTGCATGACTCTAGAACCTGTAATGCATAATGCACAGATGACTGTAGGAATTGAGTTAATATTAAGTGTTGGGTGAAATAATTTACGGTCAGTTAGAAGCTTATATGAATAATGTATCCTTGAGTACCAAGTAGCAGCAAAATTCAGTTTTATAGTAGTCTTTATAAATAATTAAATTAATCCATGCTGCAGATTATGCTGATTACAGAACTGAGCCTGAACAGCCATTTGCACTTATAGTGTCTATATGATTACAGAAGCAGCAGAGTAGCAAGACACTACAGGTGAATATGGTAATTTCTTTTAAAACAACGGATATCACAATCAGTCTTCTGATATTCTTACAAGTATATGTTTGTATTGAGAACACTCTTCAGGGAAAAACATTGACATAACAATTTCTTGGAATATTATTTATTTATCATTTAATCGCAGAAAAAAATATGCACTCATACAGAGTTATTTTAATGCCATTTTATATAAAGTATAAAATCTAATGTAAATCCAACAATTATCAACATTTTGAGAAATTCTTCAATTCTTCTGTAATACATCCTAAACAGGAATAAAAAAAGTTTCCTATTTGGAGGACAGGTTTAAAAATAAATGTGATTTTATGCTTTCACACACTAGTGAGTGTGATTTATACTATATATATATATATATATATATATATATATATATATATATATATATATATATATATATATATATATATATATAAATATATATATATATATATATATATATATATATATATATATGGAATGTGTATATCATGATGACACTTAAATTGACATGTTTCAGAATACAAGCTCTTCAGGGTTATACAGTACTGGATATGGCCAAAAGTTTGTTGACAACTGACCATGAACATTTGAACATAACATTCCAGATTTAATCTCCACTTGTTATAATAGATTACAAGATTTTAGAGTGTGGCTGTTGGGATTTGTGTTCCTTTAGCTACAAGAGCATTAGTGAGAATCAGGCATGATGTTGGGTGAGAAGGTCTGGGGTACAGTCGGTGTTCCAGTTCATCCCACAGGTATTCAGTGGGGTTGAGGTCAGAGCTCTGTGCAAGACACTTGAGTTCTTCCACTCCTGCCTTAAAAAACCATGCCTTCATGAAGCTCGCCTGAGTCAGTGTTGTTTGTACACAGATGCAAACAGCTTTCTCAGTTTCAACAGAAACCCATGTTCCGATAAGAGCTCTCTCCTAATCAGTATGGTCAAATTGTTTTTGTTGTTGCTTGGCACAGGCTTGTTCTACCCAGAGGAAAAAGGAGTTTCCCGACTCATGTTTCCACTTCAGTGTGACTTGCAAATTCTTAATTCTCTCCATTGATTTTTGACAGATCTCTCTGATGGTAGTTGTGGATGAGCTAAGAGGATGTGTGGTCATTGAGGGAAATCACTTTTCACAGCAGTTATAAAAAAAACAACCAAGAAACTCAAAAGCCTTACTTGTTTGTCCATCTTCACAGTAACCATCTACAAAATATTTACCAAATCTGGCTACACCTTTGTTCAACGTGTGTCAAATGGGTAGGTTTTAGTGTGGTAGGAACATATTCGAGCCATTGTATGGAAGGTGATGAGGTTCTAAAGATTTTCATGCACACAGATGCGATTGTTATGCATTTAAAAGGATCGACCTTTGTACTTTTCAGAATTTCAACTCTGAATGATAAACCTTTTCTCAAAATACCTATGTCATGCACACAGAATTTGGCCATCTCTTTGTTGTAATCAAAGACTATGTCCAGAAACGTTCCATACTTCTTAAAGAATTCTTATCTTCCCTTAGGCATCATGCTGTCTACTCCGTCCTATGTAATCCTGATGTCCTACGATGTTCCAGAAATTAGGACAATAGCCTTTCTTGCTTTCCGAAAATCCCATGACTTTCGGGATGCTGCTCAGTTTCATGGGTAAGAATGATCGATTTAGGACTGACTAAATAGGCAATCAATGCAGGACTGGCTAAATGCGGAAACGATGAAACACAAAGTTTTACCGCCATATGATATGATTTTGGGTGTGATTCCTTCTTTCTCTAAATGATTTAACAAAAGGTATTAATCGAATGCTCTAGAATTATGTGGGATAAATGTATAACTGTTGTATCTATTACAATGGAACTTCTTAAAAAAGGCACTAATGCATCCATCCCTTTCAGCCACCCATTCCTCTCCCTCAAAATCAATACAGCATAAGAAATTAGCTAAATCAGTTCCTGTTTCCTTTCAAAGGGAACTCCATATTGTGTTAGCTGAACACTGTGGGAAGCGTCATCACATTTGACCGGTGTCTGTAGCTTGTGTAACATCATGCCTATTTATAGGTCTGCCTTGATCAGGTGACGTGGCAATTAAGCAGGTTGCTTGATATATAAATGAACCGCAGCTGGGTTTCAGAGCCTCGTGGATCTGGGCTGTCCACTGCTAAGTAGCCAGTTCAGGTTCTGGGGAACTCGTACGGATCTGGAAGAGAACGAGTGTTGCTCTCTCTCTTGCTCTGTCTTCTGGGTCTGGCTCTCCACTGGATTTTGGAGCTCGTGACACGACTCCTGCTTCCACTATGGAAAGCCAAATAAAAATAAACTCCAGGGAGCCAGAAGGGTGTGCAAAAAACAGAGAGAGCAGTATATAAAGAGCTGATTGGAGTGATTACTAAGGCTGGATGAAATTTTATCTCCCTAGTGAAAATAAATCCTTCACACTGAAGAAAACTCCCCCTTTTTCCAGAAGTACATGACAACATATAATGCTTCTGAGGGAAAACAATGCATAAGCCATATTTATAACCCTGCAATATTGGATTGAGGTTTGTGAAGATAGCTTGAATGGAAGAACCCAATATTGGTATGTGTTGCCTCCATCGATGGCAGGTAATTTAGGGGGGGGCAGGTTTGACATCCAAGCCATGGAAGGTCACAGTGGCATTGGTGGGCAAGGCCTATGCAGTAGGGGGTCTTGCCTGTGGGTCACTGCAGACAATAGCAGTATGCAGGTTTACTAAGCAGACCTGCAGATTGAGCTCGACATACGGTGACATTCAGCCAGTTCCTTCCCTGCTGTATTGAGTTCACTCGGGCATCCATGGCCAGCTAGTGTGATGAAGGCACAGAAGGTGAGTACGGAAGCCCGCCTGCCGCTGCAGACAGCCAGGGGAACTGGGCAGTCACTGTTATGTATAAAGACCAAGCAGAGAAAGGAGGAGGGGGCATGGAGGGACGTATCAGGGAACATGAGTTTGTTAGGTCAGTTAGCCCCTAGTACTATTGTGGGGCCACCCCTAGCCAAGGCTGTCCCATTTTTTCTGGTCAGCAAGCTGTCACAGGGCAACGAAAATCTGATGGTTTCCCTCCAATAGAATGTGGAAAAGTTAACATCACTAAAAGACCATATGGCAGCATGGAATCTACTGCCAAATGTGTCTCCATGGATTCTATCTAAAACAGAAAAGGGTTACGGGGTACAATTCAGAGCTCGACCCCCCCCAGTTCAGAGGTGTGCTCACCATCGTAGTCAGCACAGAGCAGAGCCCGTCATTAGCACAGGAAGTAAGATCACTCTTAGACCATGTACCCCGTTCTATGAGGTAGTGAGGTTTTTACAGCTGTAATTTCCTGGTCCACAAAAAACAGGGGAGTATGCTGCCAATATTAGATCTTCGTCATCTGAACTGCAATCTTTGGATATACAAGTTAAAGATGCTGATGCCCAAATTTATCCTTCCACAGATTCAGTTTGAGGACTTGTTTGTGACAGTAAATCTAAAAGGTGCATATTTACAAATAGAAATATTGCTCAGTCACAGTTCCTAGGAAGTTCCTAAGGTTTGAATTTGGAAGGAACACATACCAATATCGGGTTCTTCCATTCGGGCTAGCTTCACAAACCTCACACCTTCACAAAGTGCATGGATGTCATTCTTTCTCCATTGTGACTCCAAGGCATCCGTGTACTAAACTACCTGGACGACTGGTTAATTCTAGCATGTTCCAGGGAACTAGCGGTTGAACATTGAGATGTTGTTCTCGGAAACATGAAGAGTTGGGGCTCAGGTTGAACCTCAGAAAAGTATGCTTTCTCCAGTGCAGTGGACAACTTTTCTATAAGGATTATAAGGATTCTACTAGGTTATAAGGATTCTACTACGAGGAGGGTGTTTCTATCACCAACATGTGTACGGTAAATCCTAACATTGAGCAAGATAAAGCTAGATCATACCTTCCAGTATGATCTTTGTGATCTTTATGAGAGACTTTTGGAGCTTATAGCAGCAGCAGCTGACATTGGGCCTATTGCACAGGAAACCATTTCACTGGTGGCTAAAAAATCGGGGATTGTGTCCAAGGACGAAACCTTTGACAGTAATCATTGTAACGTGGCGATGCCTACCTGCTCTGCGAATTTGGAAGTGTCCCCAGTTTCTAGCATTGGGTGACACTCTAGGGGTCTCTCCTTATCACAAGATGATAATGACAGACACCTCCCTCATGGGTTGGTGTGCAATCTTAGATGACTGTCCAGCTCACGGTCTCTAGAGCAGCCCTCATCTGGAGTGGCATGTAAATTGCTTAGAAATACTGACCATATTTCTAGCACTGAAATTCTTTCATCCTCAACTGAGAGGTCACCAAGACAACACAGTGGTGGTCTCATATATCAACAACCAGGGGGGATTATGTTTGCAGTCCTTGTTCAGGAAGGTGCAACTAATTCTTCCCTGGGCAGAGGGACATTTTTGTCAGCGAGTGCAATGTACATTCTGGGCAACTGGAATGTGGGGGCCGACATCCTGTTGAGGCAGGGGCTGAGGCCCAGGGACTGGTGACTCCATCCAGAAGTAGTGGAGTCCATATGGCGGAGGTTTGGCCAAGCAGAAGTGGATGTGTTCGCCTCTGAGGAGAGAACACACTGCCCGCTGTGGTTCACCCTCACTCCTCCTGCACCATTAGGGCTGGATGCCATGGTGAGCATGTGGGTCTGGCCCCTGAAGACACCAGCTCATATATTCTAGTCTCACAACTGAGGTCGTAGAGATGATGTTGAACGCTAGAATGCCATCCATGATGAAATTTTATGCACTCAAGTGGCATCTTCTTGTCTTGTGGTGTGAGGAATGTCAGCTAGACCCAGCAAACTTTGCAATAGCTACAGTCCTGGTGTTACAGTACCTTGTCAGAGGCAAGCGTGGATGAACAGTATAGGGTGCGTGGGTCAGGCAAAAGATGAAACCCGGAAGGGTACAAATGTCAAGTGATCAGGCAAACAATCCTAACTGGGCAAGGCAGATAACTTTTTGTCCAGAACAGACAGAAAATTAAAAAAACGTGAAAATCCAGAATACTACTAATGGCTTGGTGAAACGACTGAGTGAAGACTGCAGAGCACAAACCCATATTTGTAGGCGGCATTGTATGCTGAGAACAGCAGCCGCGAGTTTGCCGTGGCTAACACCTGGGCATAAGGGCTCATTCCACTAGGGGAGTCTCCTCATTGAAGGCTTTGTACAAAGGGTTATCCTTACGTTATGTGTGTGTTGTGTTATGTGTGCTCTACTCCACACAGATTCATTTGATTTTATAGCCTGGATATACATTCCGCCCTGGGCTCGAGTGTCTTTCTTGCAGTGACCCTCGGGCTTGGATCTTTTTGAACAGGCCGTACCCTCAGTAGGACAGAGTGGGCATTCTTGTTCCCACAGCATACAGCTAACAAAAGGTGGAGTTCCCTTTGAAAGGGAACTTCTGGGTTACACATATAACCCTGTTCCCTGAGAAGGGAACAAGACGTTGAATAGCTTTTCATACTGGGTCATGCCTGTGAATTGCGTCTTTGCTTCAGATAATAGAGGATGACAGCGTGGTTCACAGGTGTTGTTTATATATCATGCAACAAACTTAATTACCACATCACCTGATCACGGCAGTACTATAAATAGGCATGATGTTACACATGCTTCAGATACAGGTCACGCATGAGGGTGCTTCCCACAGTGTTCAGCTAATGCAACGTCTCTTTTCCTTCTCAGTGAACAGGGTTACATGCGTAACCAAGATATTTCCTGTCTATTCTCGAAATCATAAAACAAATAATTCTTAATTCTATCTTAGCTGGCTGTGTAAAACATCGATGCTCAATATCCACATCGAATTTTTGGCCACATAGTTTGCATTTTGAATCAGAGCATACATGTTCTTTATGTTTAAAATGTTTCTCAGGGATGACACAATTACATTTACCACAGTAGAAACCCATTTCACAGATAGAATATTCACCTTCACGCAATTGAAGCTTTGTTTTATGACTTATTTCCAAACAAACAAAATGGTAACAGTCAGGCAAGTAGGATCTAAATCATTTTATTGTTTGTCCCTGAATACCAATGTAGTTTTGTAATCTATCTAAGAGTATGTCATGATCTATGGTGTCGAATGCAGCGGTAAGATCAAGTAAAACAAGCAGTGAAATGAAGCCTTGGTCAGATGCTGGAAGTAAGTCATTTGTAATTTTGACAAGTGCAGCTTCTGCTGTGATGGGGCCTGAAACCTGATTGAAAATCTTCATGCAAAAAGTAGTATAATTAAGTAGACAAAATATTTTCTAATATTTTAGACATAAATTGAAGGTTTGAGATTTCTAATTTGCTAGTTTATTATGCTCTAGTTGGGGTTTCTTTATGAGAGGCTTAATAACCGTCAGCTTGAATGTTCACAGGTTTTAAAGTATACAGATGTGGCTTTGAAGAATGCAATTTTTCCATGTGGTATCACACAATTCGTCATGAACAACATACCGAATGAATATTGTTTGTAATTTTATTATAGGTCTTATTGAGCAACTGATAATTTCTTACTGACCAGTTTCACTGTCCCACCAGTTACAATTGTGACCAAGAATTTTTATTTTTAAGTTAATGAATGTACCACTAACTTTTTAAAACCTTTTTTAAGAAAAGGAATGCAGTTTGTTTAATTGTGCTATCCAGGTGTCACGTTTCGTGACGCAGAGCAAGATAGGGTGAATGCAAGCGCAGTGTGAACAGTTTTCTTTATTGAGCAACACAGGCAGGTAAATCCAAAACGTGATCCAAAAACGTAATCGAAAACATGCAAGAGGTCAGGTGATCAGTAAACGGGCATACATGGGGCTAGGCAGGAGTCAAGGTCATGGACACGGAAAACAGGGTCGAGATACAAGACATGAAACGTGAACTACAGCGAGGGACTGGTAGCGGAGACACCAATGAACTAAACTAACGAACCTAAACCTGACATGAACTATGACTATGACTATTAATTTAAACATGAAACGTGAAACATGAAACTATGAACTGTGACTGTGGTTATCTATCGTAATTCTTTATCTATTCTAACTCAATCTAACTAAATCAATATTCGGCATTGAGTGTTGGGAGGCACGCAGTATATATGCCGACATGATCAGCCTCGTAACTGCTAACAGCTGAGGGCAATACAGACACACGTGACTCTACAAACAATGACACAATGGGGAGGAGACATGACATAAGCATAAACAAATGCATGTGTCAATGCACGTGTTCAGATTTCACTACTGTCCACAATGGAGAAGCAGGTGCTCACGCACCAGCTTGTGCATGCGCGCTCACATGCTCCATAGCGCGATGCACAAAGGGGGACTCATAACACCAGGGAGTAAAATGCATATGTTCACTTGCTGTAGCTTCAGTAGCTTGTACTGGGTGATTAATGCCCTGGGAGATTAATAAGCAATTATCATCTTCAAGTAATCTTTCTATTGCCTCATCAAATTGAAGGGGAGGAGCAGAAGCATAAAACTTGGAGAGTCATATAAATTTCTATAACGTTAAAGTTATTTGTACATATTTGCAGTCTATGACATTGCAATGGTGGCAAAAGCATTTTACTCAAAGATAAACACTGCTGAGAGGTGATAATAGTTGGGGGAAAGGGGAGATCCATGTGTCAATAAGCAACTGGTGAAAAAGTTGCAGGATTCATCGTCTTTAAAAACACAAAGAAATTCTTTGTTACTGAGCTCAATCCTAGGGAAGCCCTAAGTGGACATGCATTATTATTATTTCTTTGCCTTTATCTTTCCTGCAGTGAGTGGCCCATGACTTGTATATATGGTATAATTTTGGAGTATAAAAAGAGTATCTTAGAGAGGCAGAATCTCTCAGAAGTAAAGATGGGCAGAGGTTCACCAATCTTTTTTTTTTTTTTTTTTAGACGTGTTTCTGACATCAAATTAAAAATTACATTATTTTCCCTTAAAAATTGTACATTTCCACAGTTTAAACATTTGATAAGTTTCCTATGTTCTATTGGGTTTATGAGATTTGGAAATCATTGCATTCTGTTTTTATTTACATTTTACACTTCATATTGTGTCTTCCTCATTTTATATATATATTTTTAATGTGGAAACCCCCACAGATGCCTTTTCTTTCAGCAGAGGAAAAGTTTAAAATTATTCCCCTGTGCCATTCATTTGGTTTATTCATGTAAAAAATCAGGTTGCTGGTCCTGCCATCCTTATGGATGTCTGCAAATAGAGTCTCTGGATTTTCTGTCAGTCTCTTTTTCTCTTTTTAATGTAAACTTTTCAGGCAGATTAATCTGAAATATATTTTGGGTAGTACAGTGGAATGGCCTTTGGGTTTGTGTGGGCCTAGGGTTATGGGCTACCTGTACTTGGGGTTGGGTGTGGATAATTCCTGCTATTGTTTTGACCAAGACGTTTTCACAGCTTCCTTTTCACACTGCCAACATGTAGGTCAGCTGGTAAGGTACAGCTGAACCCTCATAGAGAAACTGTTCAGTGGGGATAAGTATAGGTGGAAAGTAAAAGCAATAATGCTAATAATTACTTGAGTAAAAGTAATAAAGCATACGATGAGAAGACTACTCAATTTACTAGTTACTTTGGATCAGATTAAAATCAAGGGAAAATCCTGAGTTTCAGACTACATGGAAAACTCTCTCTCTCTCTCTCTCTCTCTCTCTCTCTCTCTGTGTGTGTGTGTGTCCTCACATGCTAGCTTCTTCCCCTTCTCCAGGATGCTAAAAATGTGAGCAGTTATTGTGTCAGACCACTGCAGCATATCGCGAGGCTCACAACCTCATTATTCATCATTTAAACTAATTATTCAAACTACATATATTCATTAATATTTAAAAGTAATGGTGGAACGGCACTGAATGTAGCAAAGTAAAAGTACATTTCTGTGATTAAAAATTAACTTAAGTAAGAATAGACATATGGCCAGTTAACTATTAAATGTTTTTTTAGTTGTTGTTTTTTTTTATTTTTATTAGTGAAGTAAAAGTAACAAAGGAAATGTATTGCATTGCTATCCACCTCTGAGTATCTGTGATAGTCAGGATGTGTTAATCACCTTGTGAATATGCTTTTTCTATAATAGCATATTTAATAAACATTCCCACATGTTTACATTAATACATAAAATGTTTGAATAGTTGGTTTAATTTTGATCAATTCACACAGTACAGTACAATCTAACAAAATCTAATAATGTGGAACTGATGTACAAATTTGAATTAACTAAATTTAATTAGCTTCATAAACCAGATTTTAAATAACTTTTAATCTAAGAAAAGAAAAAAAGTTTCCATTGGTAAGAAAGGAGAAGATGGAATTCATTCAACATTGCCTTGAGGAACTTTCTACAGAGAGAAACACCTGTAACCTGTTTTTTTTTTTTTTAAAAAAAACCTGCTCATTTAAATACACTATACTGAGCCTTGAACCCCAGTCTCCAGCATACTAAACCTGCATATTACCACTGACTACCCAAATTCTCATACCAGACACACATTAATTTAGTTACCCATACATGACTCAACCACATTCAGTCTTATAATTAGAAATTTGATTAAATTGGGTTTATCATAAGTGTTGATGAGAAAAGTAATATTTTAATGTTTTTTCTTAAATTTTGTTGTTATTTTTCTCAGGCTAGACATTTAATGTGCTCTGCTGCTTGTTGCAAAATGGTTTTGAAAGAGGTTCACATATCAGGTGAACAAGCACAAGCAGATCATGGGCTCCATTACAAGAAACAACTCCATTTGGTTGGTGAAAGGAAATATGTGTACACAGTATAAGTCCAGGAAGACCTAGTAGCAAGCCGTGCTTATTCAAATGAAAGATGACTGCCCCCTACTGGTCTTGTATTTCCTGTGTCCGCAGCATGTACATGATTCCGCGTGATACCGCATGAAATCGTAGGATCCCATATCCCATTTTTAATGACCACATCTGTACATGAATCATTAGCCCATTACTACTTCTTCTTCTTCTTCTTCTTCTTCTTCTTCTTCTTCTTTTTTAAAATCAGCATTATGGGAACAGGTGTGTGGGAACACACCAGATTCGGTTTTAAAGTATACGTGAATCATTGGCCCATGACTGTATTGTTTTTATAAGCGTTAAACGAACAGGTGTGTTGGAACACACCAGATTCGGTTTTAAATTATACGTGCACTATTGACAATTATTTACTCACAAAGTGATTATTTAAACATAATTATGTGTGTGTTGCAATGCACCTGAATGTATTGAAATAGGTGAATGATTATCATTATTAACCATTTACCTAGGACCTTATTATTTCATCAGAATTGTGTTTGTGTGGGAATGCACCAGAACCGGATTTAAAGTTTATATGTACTATTGACATTAATAATGTACCTAAGACCATATTATTTTATCAGCATTAAGGGAACATGTGTGTGGGAACACAACAGATTGGACCTATTTATGTGTAGGAACACACAAAACCTTTAACCTTCATCTGTCAAGATAAGTTTGATTGATGATCATCTTTTGACCTATACCTGGTCAGTATAAGAATGATTGATGATGACCTGTTCACCAAGACCTGTCAAGATAAGGTTTGACGAAACATACAAACCATAACTCTCTCTGTTATGAATTAAGTGTTCTTCAAAATTGCTTTCAATTTAGTTTCAACTTCCTTTGAGATGACACAGTCGTTATGAGTGTACAAAAACAATGAAATAGACATATTACTGCAAAGTATTGACATTTTTATTACTACAGTCAGACAGGGTAGGAATGTTATTGATTGAAAAATGATTGACATGAACTTCATTTCTAAAAAAATCTACCTGTAGTATCATGCCTTACAATATCTAGCTTACTATGACTGTGGATTCTACCAAATTGAGGACAACAATAAACAATAAAAGGCAGTTAATGACAGGAATATAGCTAGTGGATGATCTGCATCCTCCCCTTGAACCTCATCCAAAGTTAATTACCTGCTGTGTTTTCCTCCCCTCACTGGAGCTGACACACATGTAATTAGATTAAGATATTCAGTAGAGATAAGATTAATCAATGTAATCAGTGACAGATATATTGGGAAGTGCTGGCTGCACCATATTATTGACCTCCAGGGACACCTGCAGCTGAAAGCAGCCCTGTAACAACCAGAGATACAGTTGCCTTCTTGAGGGGATGACCAGTGGTTATACTGAATGCATAAAGTGCTGAATCAAACATACACTGCCATATTAAGAGTTTGTGATGTAAAAAAGAAAGAAAAGAAAAAAGGGAAAAGTAAAGAAAGTAAAAAATAAAAAACTAAAATATCTGCAGGTGCTTGTCTTTTCCCAGCTTCACATTTGTATTTTTGAAATCCTAGCATGAAGTGGAGGAAATTCTCAGCTCTCTAGGACAGTACTTTAAAACAAGCACTTGCCTTTAAACATTAAGTGTTAGATTGGTATAAAGCAGTTCACATTTTATTTATGATGTAGCATAAAAGGAAGAGACAATGACAAGGATAGAGTTTTGACTATTACAGTGATATACCACAGATAGAGGACGAACAATATCCTGAAGTTGATTGACAGGGAAATTTCTACTTAGGATAACAACATTAATTTTTCATCACTGCAGGTCTGTCTTGATTTAGAAATCAGGACCATTCACATTATTTGGCTGCCAGAATATAAATCAACACTGGATACCACAGTTGTATCAAGCAGATGCTGGTCACAATGGAAACAGACTAAATAATGAAGATCCAATGTTTTGCACAATGCACAAGCATAATCTACTGTTTGGTACCAACAGCCTCTGAAAGCATGAGGCTTTGGGAGTGTTGGGAAAAAATGTGAAAAATAAATACAGACGGGGAAATAAGTATTGGATCTTTTTTTTCAATAAATATATTTCCAATGAGGTTATTTACATTAAATTTTCACCAGACATCAGTATTTACTCAAGAAATCTGGAAATATAAAGAATTCACAACATTAAAGTCCATAAATAAAGTTGTGTAATAAAGTGGAATGCCACAGGGAAAAAAGCATTGAACATGCTAAGAAAAAGCAGTTCTCCAAGGCAAGCTAAGGCAAGGAACCAGCTGAAATAAGTAAATTAATATCAGCTGGATTAGTAAACTGATGGTCTATAAAAAAGCTTTTTGTTACCAAGGTGTCAAACAAGAAACATCTCATGATGGGAAAAAGCCATGAGCTCTCCCATCACCTTCACAAATTTATTGTTGCAAAACATATTGATGGAATCAGATACATACATACTTCAAAATTCTGAACTCCATTGGCTCCATTATTTGCAAGTGGAAGCAACATCACTCAGTCATCAATGGGCCATGCACAGGAGCTCCTCACAAGATTTCTGACCAGGGAGTCAGAAGAATAATCAGAAGAGTAGCACAAAAGCCAAGGACAACTCAGAAAGAGCTCCAGAAACACTTGGAGGCAACAGGTACCATCATCACAGAGAAAACAATAGGCAATGAACTCCACTGCTCACGCTCACCCTGCAAGACTCAATTACTAAAGAAAGGGTATGTCGAAGCTTGTTTAATGTTTGCTACAACTTGTTTAGACAAGCCTTTGACATACTAGTACAGTGTAGTCTGGTCAGACGAGAGCAATTACTTTTTGATTACTTTTTGACTGTCCTACTATACACAATGTTTGGAGAAGAAATGGTACTGCACATCACCCTAAAACACTAATGACAGTGACATTGACCAACAGTGAAGTTTGGAGGTGGAAAGTTTGGTGTGGGGCTGTTTTTCATCACATGGTACTGGCAGACTTCATATAATTGAAGGAATGGCCATCCACCAGGATGATGAAGATGAAATGTGGGTGGGCCTTCCAGCAGGACAACGATCTAAAACATTCAGCAAAGGAAACTCTCAATTTGTTACAGAGTGCCAAATTACAAGCAAAGGGGATCAAATACTTCTTTCCCTCACTGTATGTTTACATTCATAACATTTTTATTGTTACTCCTTGGCACCTTTCTTTTGCACTACCTGTTATCAGACACTTCCACACTAAAACTGTGTACTGTTCGGTGCTACACTGTCACTTACTTTGCATATTGTCCTGTTTTAGTAGTTACTGTACTCTCCAGTGTGGTTAGCACATGTCTGCAAGGGCACTTTATGTAGAATGTTTGTCGTACCTAAAAAACAAAAAACAAAAAAAAAACCACAGACAATGCACTTACACCTCTACTCTGTACACTTTGCTTCTTCTGGTATTCAATGAATGGATCTTGTATAGTAGCACTACGTGTATTGTTCCCTGCTTGATATATCGCTTTGCTTATTTGTAAGTCGCTTTGGATAAAAGCGTCTGCCAAGTGAATAAATGTAAATGTAAATGTACCTTTTTAGTTCTGTGTTGTCTCATGTGGTTAGTGTGTTGCTTTGTGTAGCACCATGGTCCTAGAGGAATGTTGTTTCATTTCACTGTGTACTGTACCACTTGAACTTGAACAATTTCGATATGGGACAACTTTTTCAGTCTGATTCAGATTTTCTTTTAAAAAATTTTCTTAAAGTCCTCCTTTATTAAAGTGCTCCTTGTAAACTATTTCTTTTCATAATGTTCCTGTCTGAATGACAAATGGCTGATTGAGAGTCATGTGTGACGAATAGTGATAGTGATCAGTATCATAGCGAGTGACTATATGGTAACACATACATAGCACAGTTCAACTGTTGCAGATATCTGATACACTATATGGCCAAAAGTTTCTGAACATTTATTCAATTACACCCACATGTGCTTATTGAACATCCCATTCTAGATTTAGTCCCCTTTTGCAGTTACAATAACCTCCACTTTTCTGGAAAAGCTGTGTGCTCATTCAGCTACAAGAACATTAGTGAGGTCATGATCTGATGTCAGGCGAGAAGGCCTGGCACATAGTCAGAAATCAAATTCATCCCAAAGATGTTCAGTCAGGTCTTGGTGCGGGACACTTGAGTTCTTCTACACCAATGTCTTCATGGAGCTTGCTTTATGGACGGGGGCATTTTAATGCTGGAACAGGTTTGGGTCTCTTAGTTCCACTGAAGGGAAATTGTAATTCTACAGCAAACAAAGAGATGCCATACAATTCTATGCTTCCAAATTTGTGACAACAGTTTAAGGAAGGCCCACATATGGCTGTGATGGTCAGGTCCCCATAAACTTGTGTGTATATAGCATAACTTAAGAGTAACATGCTGCCATTTCAGTTTCTTTAAATTTGATAAGTGAAAACCTGATTTACCTCATTTGCCTCATGCTTTTATGATATGATTAGGATTGCTATTATTACAACTATTATAAACTGTAAAAACTGTAAAGTTGTATAAAGTACGGCTAAAAGTTTGTAATATGTCCAAGTGCTCAGTTGCCTCTCAACACTATGACCAATTGCAGCACTGGTCTCAGTGACAAGTGTCAAGATCCTAAAAATCCAAATATGAGTACAATTGAGTAAATTACTTATTATTGGAAAAAAACTGTCCAAAATATTAAGCCTGCATTATGGTTGCCAGCATAACAGTTCCTAGTTGTCTAAGTAAACATCATGTACAATGTACAGTTCTGTCCTGTTTTTATGCAGTCAGCAACCACATTAACAATGTTCCTTTTTGCAACTGCATAAAAAAAGTGTTCCTTTTTGACAAGGCAGAGCCTGAAATCATCTCAGCTCCCAAGTGAGTAGCAGTCCAGCACCAGCTGTCATGTAAATCAGGGTCAACTGGAGGAAAAGGAGAACAGGGATTTGGGAAATAGAGAAGCAGATCTAAGTTTTAGTACATGTTTTTTTAGAAACAAGACATAATGACAGTTACATACGTTAGCCAAGGAAAAACATTTAAAAATTAACAATGTAATAAAACCCCTACGGAAAATGTGCAATTACTTTATTGGGTCTTAAATATTAAGTAAGATAAAGGAATAGCTCAGCCAGATAAGAAGTTAATAAGTACAGAATAATGCTCTAAAGCTTATCATTTTAATCACCTGAGTCAACTGAGAGCAACTCATCACCTGTAGTTTATGTTCCAAAAAAATATACTGTTAATAGGGTATTTCTTTCTTTATTTTATAGTTATTAACTGTATAATTGGCAGTAACATACTGTAATCACATCATATGGTACAAAACTAATATGTGTTGTATTTTTGGAGTCTCAATTAAGTTATTTCAGAAATTGCATTATGTTACAGTTCATTTGGCAAATACAGTATGTTAGTCAGCTTTAAGAAATAATAATACTGTACGTTTCATACTCACTGGTGTGGTATTATCAATGGTCAATATATTTGTTTTTAGTCCAAGTACAAGGTAAAATATACATACTAACAGTGGAACCACCCCAGTGACAAGGAAAAATACAGTTTGGCACCTTCAGTTCTGAGACTGTACTGCACTACTCTATTGTAGCCTAATAGATTAAATACCATTTGAAATACTTAATGATTTATGCTAAATTACATATTAATTGTTATTGAAGTATGTAGCTCATTATTACTAGCTAGTTATTAGCTTGTTAATAGTATTGCTTGCATTGCTAAACCATCTTTTTTCATTGAGGCTCAGTTGTTGGTAGGAGATTCTTTGAGTAAGTGGTAATTAACTTGTTTGTCCTAGACAGTTGTTTAAGAGTTAAATCATAGTAATTAAGCAGCAATCTTTTTAATGTTTGTTAATGGTTAAATCTACATTTCTTTTTATTAGACTGATGCTACTCTCACGTCATGGACTCCCTGGACTACAACTCCTATATACACCATGTACAATGTCACATTCAAAGTCACCAGTGACTCAATCACCACCTCCTCTATATAAGCACACTCCAAAAACCCATACCCACCTCCCCCCAACACACACACACACACACACACACACACAAATGATCTACTCAGCTCTGTTTTCACAACGGATGTATCAAGCCTTTATTCTTATTGCTGTTTATTGTTTACCTCATATGTTATTTTTTGTCTTGGTCTCTGATATCCTGATTGTGCATCTCATGCCTCTTTCTTGACTTCGACCACATCTAGAGTTTTGGATTTGTTTTTTGTGTTTACCAGTTTAAGTAAAAATCTTCACTGTAACTGTCACTGTCACAAATAATTACTTTAGAGTATCTTCAGAATTAAAGAGTCACCATTAATGATTGTTAAATTTTAAGAACAAGACAACACAAACTATAAATTGCAGATATCATACTGCAATTATAAATATTTACAACAACATACCAGCAGCTGGTTGCACCACCTGAGCTTCTTGTTATGGTTTTATTATGTGCCATTCTCTGTGCAATGCAATTACTTAGAGCGAGGTCTGTCTCTTGATTTACATTTTAATCACAGTTAAATGAACAAAATCCAAATAGATTAAAACCAAACAGTGGCTTAAATTATCCTACTCGTATTTGTCTTTTTGTTCCTCTTCCTGGGCTCTTGTGCAACATAATTAGCAAATTTCACTAACAGATCAGTCTTATAATCCCTCCCATATTTGCCATTACAAACACTGTATTTCATGTCCAGTGATCATAGACCCCAAATATGCACATTACAAAAACCTTTATTCTAACCCCCATCTCTGAGGCACCCCTTGGAGTAATCAATAAAATACCATCACAACAATTACACTAAGCTTACTTAGTGTACAAAGCTTACAATGGACCAGTTACAGTGAAGTTCCAGCAACAGTGTGAAGTATATTATCAATATTTTTTTATAATTTTTTTTTTAAGTAGTGAAAAGCCTAACTGACACTGCTGCTCACTGCATTAAAATGATAGCTGTGGTCCTCTCTATCTAGTTATACAATGGATATAGCGGTTAAGGCTCTGGTTTACTGAGTGGAAGGTCATGGGTTCAAGCCCCAGCACTGCCAAGCTGCCACTGCTGGGCCCTTGAGCAAGGCTCTTAACCCTGTCTGCTCCAGGGGCACCGTATCATGGCTGACCCTGTGCTCTGACCCCAACCTACTAACATGCTGGGGTATGAGAAGAAAAGAATTTCACTGTGCTGTAATGTATACATGATCAATAAAGACTTATATAAAAGCAAAACAAAAGAATAACAACAGTTTGGCAAGAAAAGAAGTTTAAAACTGTCAAAGAAATACAAAGACTAATTGAAACTTCCCTTCCGAATCCAAATTCTGAAAAGCTCATTTAGTTTCATTAAAACACATGTATTTGATATGTTGTCTGATATACTTCAGATGTTCCACATATTAGCTTATTAATATTATTATTAGTTTTTATAGGGCAACCTTCAATGTTTTTAGTAGTAGTAAATAGGGGAAATGTATATTCAAGAAGATTAGTTTTGTAATAGGAAATACATACTGTCTAAGAATTAGTCGTGTAATAAAATTAACAACAGAGGGTCTGGAAAGTTTTGATGCAGTCAAAAGGATATTACTGCTCCACTGAGACAATTATGAAACCTCCTCCCAACACTTTCCATGAATTAATGCCAATAAAGACGGAGTGAGTTCTCATTTTCTTGCTTCCTTTCATTCTTTTTGAGATCACAGAACTCACACAATTCTGAAGAAAAGTGTGCATGAATAAGACAACATTTTGGGCAATCAAAAATCGAGTCAAGATAAAAATTGAGGGTGAGAACCCAGAACCACAAACACAGGAATCTAAAAATTCCTAGAATATAACTTTGCAATGTGAGAATGAGTACAAATAAGACTGATTAGAAGAAGTTAAACTAGACAATTAGATTATCCGGTGTGACAACCCAGAACAATCCTGCTGTGCACTAATGCCTAGCCTTTGACCTGTTGGGTTTTGCATCTGGATGCTTTCAATAGCTATCACAAATAAAGGCTGGATGTTACCATTACCAATAACTGCTGGATGTCACCAATTACCATTCCTCCTGACTGTACCCTACTCAATCTACCAGACAGAACATACAGATGTGTTATATGACAAATTATGGAGGAAAACTATTATGCTCTGGGGGAGTATTTTGGGTCCACTTGTCACCATAGATGGAAGGATCACTAAAAATACTTAGAAAGTTATCTATATCTAATGATCAAACATTGCTATCTTTGATGGAAGTGGTGATGATGAGTATGAAAATTATGTTGAGCTTATGCTATGAGCTTTTTATGCTTCCAGATCACAAAACAACTGAACACCTATAGAGATTTAAGGCTAAGGTACTAGACAGGACTCTCTGCTCAATAATAATTTGATAGAATAGTGTTCAACCATGCAGTACAGTTTAAACAGAATTAGAATCTATGCCAAGTTCAACTGAGGTTGTTCTGGTGGCTTGCTTTTTTGCATCCAGTCATCAATTACACATCTGCAGAGGTGTCAGCATCTATGGTTTAGCTGAGTGAATTTGGGGCATACTGAGAATAACTGATATCTTCAGCAAGTCATGATGTCTAGATGCTAAAATTTGTCAATGATGAGTACTACTGTAGTGCACCATTTCATATGAAGATAATGTTGGTTAAAGAGCTCTAAAACTTCATGAGTCCAATAGTGGCAGCTTAGCGGGGCTGGGGTTTGAACCAGCGGTCTGATAAAACAATTGAACCAACGATCTGATCAGTAACCCAGAGCCTTTACCA
Source organism: Ameiurus melas (assembly GCA_012411365.1). Lineage (NCBI taxonomy): Eukaryota > Metazoa > Chordata > Actinopteri > Siluriformes > Ictaluridae > Ameiurus > Ameiurus melas. Next base: position 9,917,673 of record CM022758.1, read on the forward strand.
CTAAACCATTACTACCCTAAAAATTACCCAAACCAAGAGCGTGTGTGAATGTGTGACCATGGAGGGTGTGGTACTGGTACATGTCTAAGGGGTTTTACTTATAAACTGACTTGTACTGTATGTGCATAGACTGAGAGCCTAATAAGTCGCTGAGGAAAGATATGGTGGGCGCACAGTGGCTTAGTGTTTAGCACGTTCGCCTCACACCCTCCAGGGTCTGATGTGTGTGTTGAGTTTGCATGTTATCCCCGTGCTGTGGGGGTTTCCTCCAGGTACTCCGGTTTCCTCCCCCAGTCCAAAAACATGCATGGTAGGCTGATTGACGTCCGGAGTGTATGAATGGGTGTGTGAGTGTATATGTGATTGTGCCCTGTGATGGACTGGCACCGTGTCCAGGGTGTACCTCACCTTGTGCCCGATGCTTTCTTGGTTCCCGAGGCTCCAGGTTCCCCGCGACAATGAAAAGGAGTAAGCAGTTGAAGATGGATGTTGGATGAATGGAAAGATATAGCGATTTTCTGAAATTCATACTTTTCCATAGTTTTTAACATATTTCTCTAGTATGTGGGCAAATACCTTGCATGCATGTTCATCAGAAGGAGAATTAATTAGAATGTCATCAAAGTAAACAGTCTTCCATTTGTATACTGTGTACTTAAGGAATTTGGTGTATTGACCAGTCCATATTAAATAATCTCATATTTATACTGAACATTGGGGTTTTTGAATTAAGTCTTCTATTTGCCTTTGCCAAATCAAAATGTTGGTGCTCCATAAGTCAGCAGGTAAGCTTGATTATGTGGATGTCCTGCATAAGAAGTCAGTTCTGCAGTCCAAAAAATTATGTGGAGCTAATCTGGTCTTTCTATGAGTGTTGTATGAGATGGCCTGTCTCAAGCAGAATGGGGGTGGGTAATTGTTGAATGTACAGTGAGGGAAAAAAGTTTTTGATCCACTGCTGATTTTGTACGTTTACTCATTGACAAAGAAATGATCAGTCTATAATTTTAATGGTAGATTTATTTGAACAGTGAGAGACAGAATAACAACAAAAAAATCCAGAAAAAACGCGTTATAAATCAAAAATGTTATAAATTGACTTGTATTTTAATGAGGGAAATAAGTATTTGACCCCTCTGCAAAACATGACTTAGTATTTGGTGGCAAAACCCTTGTTGGCAATCACAGAGGTCAGACGTTTATTGTAGTTGGCCACCAGGTTTGCACACATCTCAGGAGCGATTTTGTCCAACTCCTCTTTGCAGATCTTCTCCAAGTCATTAAGGTTTCGAGGCTGACGTTTGGCAACTCAAACCTTCAGCTCCCTCCACAGATTTTCTATGGGATTAAGGTCTGGAGACTGGCTAGGCCATTCCAGGACCTTAATGTGCTTCTTCTTGAGTCACTCCTTTGTTGCCTTGGAGGTGTGTTTTGGGTCAATGTCATGCTGGAATACCCATCCACGACCCATTTTCAATGCCCTGGCTGAGGGAAGGAGGTTCTCACCCAAGAATTGATGGTACATGGCCCTGTCCATCGTCCCTTTGATGCGGTGAAGTTGTCCTGTCCCCTTAGCAGAAAAACACCCCCAAAGGATAATGTTTCCACCTCCATGTTTGACCGTGGGGATGGTGTTCTTGGGGTCATAGGCAGCATTCCTCCTCCAAACACGGCAAGTTGAGTTGATGCCAAAGAGCTCCATTTTGGTCTCATCTGACCACAACACTTTCACCCAGTTGTCCTCTGAATCATTCAGATGTTCATTGGCAAACTTCAGACGGGCATGTATATGTGCTTTCTTGAGCAGGGGGACCTTGCGGGCGCTGCAGGATTTCAGTCCTTCACTGCGTAGTGTGTTACCAATTGTTTTCTTGGTGACTATGGTCCCAGCTGCCTTGAGATCATTGACAAGATTCTGTGTAGTTCTAGGCTGATTCCTCACTGTTCTCATGATCATTGCAACTCCCCGAGGTGAGATCTTGCATGCAGCCCCAACGCCGAGGGAGATTGACAGTTCTTTTGTGTTTCTTCCATTTGCGAATAATCGCACCAACTGTTGTCACCTTCTCACCATGCAGCTTGGCAATGGTCTTATAGCCCATTCCAGACTTGTGTAGGTCTACAATCTTGTCCCTGACATCCTTGGAGAGCTCTTTGGTCTTGGCCATGGTGGAGAGTTTGGAATCCAATTGATTGATTGCTTCTTTGTCTTTTTTACAGGTAACAAGCTGAGATTAGCAGTACTCCCTTTAAGAGTGTGCTCCTAATCTCAGCTCGTTACCTGTATAAAAGACACCTGGGTGTCACGACTCATGATGGAGCGGAGATAGAACAGATGCAGATGTAGTATGAACAGTTGTTTATTTTAAGAGAGAGTCAGGCAGACAAATCCAAAACGTGAACCATAAACGTAATCCACGACAGGCGAAGGTCAGGTGAATGGCAGACAGGCATAAACTTGGGCTAGGCAGGAAACTAAGTCGAGAGAAAATGGGGTTGAGATATCAAACATAAAACATAAACATGAAAACTAAACATGAGCGAGGAACTGGTAGCAGAGAAATCAGTGAACGAATCTAGACAGGAAATTATGACAGGAAACTATGACTATCGGATTCAAATTATCTACATCAATTTTCCCCGTTGTGTGCTGGGAGGCGCGCGGTATATATGCCGGCATGATCAGCGTCTAAACTGCTCGCAGCTGAGGACAATACAGACACACGTGAAATTCTAGCCAATGACAGAACAGGGAGGAGACATGACAGAAACATAAACAAAACACACGTGTCGAAATGTCACTGCTGTCCACAACAGAGAGGCAGGTGCTCGTGCACCTGCTCGTGCATGCGCACTCACATATTCTATAACGCGCTGCACAAAGAGGGACTAATGACAGAACCCCTCCCCCGAAAGGAGTCCTTCCATTTCATTGGTGGCCCCGGCCCCCTGGGCTGAATGTCCCAAGCAGAGCCGGGAAACCGCACGGTGTTCTTGGCGGAGCAGGGAAGTGGATCAAAGTCCCTGGCTGAACAGGGAGGCAACAACCACAGCTGGGCAAACAGGCTGAGCGACGTTCTCGGTAGAGCATGAAAGCAGAACTGCGAGTCCACAGCTGAACTGCGAAACAGAATGTTGTACTCCAGAGTGCAGGAAACAAAGCAAAGTCCCTTGAGAGGCCAGGGAGAGGAGCGTGGGTCTCCGTGAGGACAGGGAGAGGAACGAAGCTCTCTTCGAAACAGGAGGGGGGAACGATGTTCGCCATGGAGCAGAATGGCAGAGCGACGACCTCAGCTGAACAGGGAGACTGAGCGACGACCACAGCTGAACAGGGAGACTGAGCAACATCCACAGCTGAACAGGGAGGCTGAGCGACATCCACAACTGAACAGGCCGGCTGCAGTTCTGGAGTGGAGCTTTCCTCACAGGCCTCAGACTGGGGCTCTGAGGTTACTAGGTGAACCTTGGCTGTGCGTGTCAACAGAGTCGGGCATGAGCAGAACTTGGCTGTCTGTGTCAGCAGACTCCGGTGTGAGCAGAACTTGGCTGTCTGTGTCAGCAGACTCGGGTGTGAGCAGAACTTGGCTGTCTGTGTCAGTAGACTCGGGCATGAGCAGAATTTGGCTGTTTGTGTCAGTAGACTCGGGCGTGAGCAGAACTTGGCTGTGTGTATCAACAGCCTCGGGCGTGAGCAGAACTTGGCTGTCTGTGTCAGTAGACTCGGGCGTGAACTGAACTTGGATGACCGGGTCAGTAAACTTGGACGAGGACTGAACTTGGATGACCGGGTCGGTAGACTTGGGCGTAGGTTGAACCTGGACGGCTGTGTCAGTAGACTTGGGCGTGAGCATGACTTTGTCAGTAGGCTTAGATATTAGAGGAACTTGATTAACTGGATCAGCAGGCTTGGATGTGACATCAGGAACTTGAGACTTGCCTTGGACATCAGAGACTGGAGACTTGACTTGGACTTCAGAGACTGGAGACTTGACTTGGACTTCAGAGACTTGAGACTTGGCTTGGACCTGGACCTCAGGGACTTGAAACTTGGCCTTATAATGCATGTGGAAAGGAAGATCAGCACTTTTCGCCTCATTAACTCCATTCAGCAACTTATCCAAGTTGTAACTCTGCCCTGGTTCTCCAAACTCCTTTAAAAACAGGTCAGAGAACTGCCTAGTGTCCTCCAGCACCCGGGGTCTCGTGGCTGCTACTCGCTGCGCCCAATTGCTAACTGGGCCAAAAAAACGGGACATCATGAACTTTATCCATTGTGGTTCCATAGGTTTCGGGTCACACAGGCTGGAGAAGTAAAACTGACAGTCCACCACAAAATAGTCCGGATAACCAAAGAATCCATCATATCGATCAGGAAGGTCCACGAATGTCTTTTGTGGAAACTGCATAGAGTCCAAGGCGTGGATGATCCGTTCTCCTGCTGCACCCATTTTTTGGCGGAAGAGTCTGTCACGACTCGTGACGGAGCGGAGATAGAACGGATGCAGATGCAGTATGAACAGTTTTTTAACTGATTTAATTTTAAGAGAGAGACAGGCAGACAAATCCAAAATGTGAACCATAAACGTAATCCAAGAAAGGCGAAGGTCAGGCGAACGGCAGACAGGCATACACTTGGGCTAGGCAGGAAACTAAGTTGAAGTCACAGAAAACGGGGTCAAGATGTCAAACATGAAACATAAACATGAGCGAGGAACTGGTAGCAGAGAAACCAGTGAACGAATCTAGACAGGAAACTATGACAGGAAACTATGACAGTAAACTATGACAGTAAACTATGACAGGAAACTATGACCGGAAACTATGACAGGAAACTATGACTATCGCATTCAACTTATCTACATCAATCTTCCACATTGTGTGCTGGGAGGCGCGGGGTATATATGCCAGCATGATCAGCGTCTAAACAGCTCGCAGCTGAGGGCAATACAGACACACGTGAAATCCCAGCCAATGACAGAACAAGGATGACAGAAACGTAAACAAAACACACGTGTCGAAATGTCACTGCTGTCCACAACAGAGATTCCGGTGCACGCGCTCACATATTCTATAGTGTGCTGCACAAAGAGGGACTCATGACACTGGGAGCCAGAAGTCTTTCTGATTGAGAGGGGGTAAAATACTTATTTCCCTCATTAAAATGCAAATCAATATAACATGTTTGACATGCGTTTGTCTGTATTTTCTTTTTGTTATTCTGTCTCTCACTGTTCAAATAAACCTACCATTAAAATTATAGAGTGATAATTTCTTTGTCAGTGGGCAAACGTACAAAATCAGCAGGGGATCAAATATTTATTTCCCTCGCTGTATTACCTGAGAGCATATCAAAGAAATAAATAAAGCCAAAAATTCCACCCATCTGTCCATTTTCTGTATCACTTATCCTATACAGGGTCATGGGGGAGCCTGGAGCCTATCCCAGAGAATTCAGGGAACAAGGATAAACAACCCAAAGATCACTGCAGACAATTTAGAGATGCCAATGCATGTCCTTGGATTGGGGGAGGAAACTGGAGTACTTGGAGGAAACCCCAGAAGCACAGGGAGAACATGCTAACTCCATGCACACAGGGTGGAGACAGGAACCCCCAACCCCGTAGGTGCAAGGTAAACATGCTAATGACTAAGCCACCATGCCCCCCACCAAACAACTTTCATCCTTAAAAAAAATAATTACACAATTTTCTTTTTGACCATGACCTCCTGGAAAATGCTTTGTCATTCCATCTTAATCAGAAATTCACTTAATGGATATAAAAAAAATACTAATTAAACAGAAAATACCTTTAAGTAACATCAGAATGATATTTATTTTTAAAACATTTCAGAAGTCTGGAAAAGTTGAAACAGCTGCCAGGAAAATAACCCCATCCCACCCTTACACAATAGTCTTTAATGATCCTATTAGAATCCTGTTTATTCTAAGTGATAATTCCTCCCTTCGGGGGTGATTTGTACATAAAAAAGCCGACAGACATTACAGTAAATTATTGCTGAATTTAGTGAGATTATAGTTCCTGGGTTTAGATGTGAGTAACTATTTGATTTTTATACTTTTTGTTTAAATGATTTGAGATATAATAATTGCAATTTATTTTTACAACAAACTCTGATCATAGTTAATTTACACAAAATCTTATGCAATATTATATTCCCCAAGAACCTTGAGCATTTGTTGTTGTATTATAAGTGTTTCCTTTTAACATTTAAATCTGTGTAACTGCATACAGCAGCTGTGACCTCATTGTTCTGTGCTGTGTTTTTCAGCAGGATTGTTTAAACATATTTTTGTGTGAGGTCTTCTACTGTATGAGGAGACAAGCTTATTATAAAACACATTGCGAGAACAAACTAACTTCTGGCATTTTGGTGAGAGCAATTCTCTGATATGGGTACAACTGATTGCAGACTGGCAATTACTGGAGTTCAGCACCAAGGCCAGCAACACATATAGTGCTGGCAACTAGCAGCAACTCAAGAACAATGGGGGAATACATAAAAAGCCCTAGCTTTAAATGCAGTAAATTCCTTAATTGGCCCTGTCCAGCAGCATTTTCGGGAGGACAGATGAGCAGCTGCAAAAGAGACTAAACCATGCACTATTGTTTGTTGCTGAGCCTCTGTGCATGTGTGCATTGTGCCCTGCAATGGACTGATGCCCCACCTGGGGTTAATTCTCTTTTCTTGTGTCCAGTGTTGCTACGACTGGCTCCATATCCTTGGGACTGGCTCCATATCCACCATGAACCTGACCAGAAAAGTGGTTACTGAAGATGAATACATTTTTGAAAAATTGAAGTGATGGTTAAGGTCTTGGTTTTATCAACATAGACATAGATGTGACTGTTTGTTTAATGGAAATGTGTCAATATTCTACCCTGTAAGTCATGTAAGAACTTCATGTAACTTCATATTATGGTATTATATGAAGGTGTAATTAAAAGACTGCATCTAGCCAGGGGCCAGTAGGATTAGAAAGGGCTATCAATATAAACTAGGCTTTACTTTGATAATTCACTGATACAGTGATGAGACCATGCATTCTATGATGGCTTGACAACTCCTATTCATAATATATTTTCTACAGAAATCTCCTCCTGCACGTAAATATGCATCTCTGAGACTTGATCAGGTTACTGCCTCACTGCAATCCAGGGCATTATATTTATATATTAATACTAACCCAAGGTGAGCTGTGTACATAATGACCCTTCCAGGTTTGCCATACTAAATGTTGCTTCTCAAGTCTGTGTCACATATTTGTGTCCAAAACCTCAGTGATTATGGTTTTCAGAACATGCTGAAATTCTATAAACAGTACATATTATTTATGCTGTCAGTACTACCTGAGAAGCTGGGGAGGCTATGCTTGGTGTATGGACCAGGCCCGACACCACAGCTGAGGCAGATGGCCCTGCGGGCAGTGTGAGAGGAAACAGAAGCACAGAAACCTGGCTGGTATCTGTGCTAGGATATAGACCTGAGTAAATTAAACTGGCCCTTCTTTCTGTTTTGTTGTCTAATGTCTGCTGCCTCAACAACAAACTGAACTACCCCAGACTGCAACTGACTACCCAGCAGGGGATGAGGTACTACTGTGTTTTTATTTTCATAAAAACATTGCTCCATGGCAACATCCCTGACTCAGCCATTATGGTGGACTGGCTAATCCCCCTTCACGCATGCAGAGAAGCCTCACTGTCTAGTAAAACGCATGGAGAGGGTTGTGTTTATTCATCAACAATTGTGCACAAATGCTAAGATAGTCACTGCTCACCAGTAATAAGTCATGGCAGTTAACCATACTGTCTGCCTAGTGAAATAATCACTGTTTTCATTGTGGTTGTACTTATTCCTCCAAACAACACTGGGTATCTACAGGATGCCATCATCAAACTGCAAAAGTGAATCCTGGAGACTTTAGATGAAAATAAAATAAAATTTCAAAACACATATGATGCACAGCATTTGTGGAAAGGTCATATACCTGTATCAATGATTCTTCTTTTCCAGATGTACTCAATCCCAGTTTCACAATTTGCAGCTCCTAGTAGCAGTATTGTCTCCATCAGTGAACAGTGGAGAAGTTCAACAAAACAAACTGTAAAAAGTGTAATGAATTTTACTGTTTACCCAATTTCACTATTTGACTGAGTAGTATTAGCACATTTATAGAAGGGATTTGCTTATTGAAAATCACACTTTCTGTTGTTACACATGTTGTTACACAGATTCCCTTTTGAGTCTGATTCTTCTTACGGTTTCGTCCTCATATCATCTCAGGGACTTTTTCCTTTCCACTGTTGCCACTTTCTTGCTCATTAGGGATAAATTTATACATTTAAAATCTATATCCTGAATTTACATATTTCTGTAAACCTGCTTTGGGACAATGTCCATTGTATAAAATACTGTACAAACAAAACTGAACTGAATTGAACTGAAATTCCAATGAAAAAGTGACTGGTGAAAGATCGTTTGACTGGGGTTCTCTTCTTTCGGTGATTCAGTGAGGACCTGCATTTTCACACAAATTACATGCGCATAGATCATAGGTAAATTAATTAGCTAGCTATCAAGCTTGTTTTGTGCTAAGTATTTTGTTTTGAAATCAATCTGAGGTGACATTTTCATTTACATTAATCACCAGACATTTCGAAATATCAAAATAAATTGATTCTCTATCTCTACTACAAGGCATATAAACAGGATACTTATCAAAAGAAGTATGACTATCAATCAGGTCATTAATTAATGTAACATTATGCCTCAATTGCTTTTATTAGCACATGAAAAACTGCCACCCATTTGAATTGTTTTGACTTTTAACTGTGTTGTTGCAGATGACAATTCAACAGCCTGTGCTTAAAAGGTTCATGAGCACCCAGAATAAGTATATGCATGCTCTTAAAAAAAGGAGATCCATTTGTGAAAAGTGTAAATTTGAGTGTGTGCACTCAAAGAAGATAAGAGCAAATTCAGCAGCGCAAGAAAATGTGAAAGTACACATCTTTGCCTGAGAGCAGGTATGCAAATATGCTGTTACTCTGACATTATATTATTGCCAAACCTGTCCTCAAAGTTACAGCAGTTAGCTACTACCAACTAGCTAGCCAGTACTAATGTGTAACAAGAAAGGTTGTATGCAAAAATTAAAGTGTTGCACTTTGTTACGAACCCGTTTTATGTCAGGCCGCAACAAACAATAAAATAGAAAAAGAAAAGGGTTGGCGAGACCAAGATTGCGTTTGTTTAGAGCACCCCTCTCTCTCTCTCTCTCTCTCTCTCTCTCTCTCTCTCTCTCTCTATATATATATATATATATATATATTGATATGATCCAATGTTGTCCTAAATGACTGATGGTGATAAATAGAATCCACCTGTGTGTAATCAAGTCTCTGTATAAATGCACCTGCTCTGTGATAGTCTCAGGGTTCTGTTGAAAGTGCAGAGAGCATCATGAAGGCCAAGGAACACACCAGGCAGGTCCGTAATACTGTTGTGGAGAAGTTTAAAGCCGGATTTGGATACAAAAAGATTTCCCAAGCTTTAAACATCCCAAGGAGCACTGTGCAAGCGATCATTTTGAAATGGAAGGAGTATCAGACCACTGCAAATCTACCAAGACCTGGCCATCCCTCTAAACTTTCAGCTCAGACAAGGAGAAGACTGATCAGAGATGCAGCCAAGAGGCCCATATATATATAATTGAAATGTGGCAAAAGGTTGAAAAGTTCAAGGGAGCCAAATACTTTCGCAAGGCACTGTATACTAAGTGGTATACAAACAGAAAACGACCTTAAGCGACTCACTTTAAAAAAAAAATTATATATATATATATATATATATATATATATATATATATATATATATATATATATATATATATATATATATATAAATATTGGAAATAGACACAAGGAATCTTGGTCAATAGAAATAGTGACACAATAGTGCATGGATGGTGCAATGCTGTGAGATGACTGAGAAGACTACCGAAGGTGTGTCAATTGTTGAGGCATGCTGGGAGATGCTACATGTCTGACTACAGCATATTTAGGTACTCGCCACGCTAGTCAAGCTTCCCAGGGCCACTTTATTAAAGTCTCTTATTTGAGGAAGTGTCTTGAAAACAGTTGACAACAAAATCAATAAGCAGTCTGCCAGGGCATACTAGAAAATCACACTCCCGAAATTTTGCTTGGCCCATTCTTTGCATCACAACTTTGTGGAACAACAGATCAGCAGTAGAGAGCACTAAGCCAAGAGATTGAGACAATGAATGCAGAGAAATAGTAAATTGGACATGTGATAAAGATGTGAAAGCAAATAACAGGCTTACATTTGCAGTCTCCTTAAATGAAATAACAGTACTAGCAGTAGATAAAGATAAGACTACAGACTTTAGTGGTATGGCATCTAAAAATACCCTGTTATATCTGTTTGGTATAACATCCATTAAATCTTTCATATCTTGTATTGAATTTTAACAATCCTGTTGTTCTTTTATATGCTTACTTTTGCCTGTTTTTGTTTATCCCTGAATGTACGGATGTTTTGGGCTGGATGAAATAGTCTTTGCAGTCACAACCAGTCATATGGCAGCTGTTAATGACATTGAACACTGTCAGTCAGCAGACTGCACAATACATATAGCCTGCATTTATAAAATTACATGCCAATCTGTATTAGATAAAATGTGCACAAACATTTTGAGTAGGTCTACAGAGGATGTTTAGAAGGACCCAGCTGCATTCCAAGCTACAAATGAAGACATTAACAAATATATTTGTTAATTGTATTTGTTTACAATAAAAATGTTTGTCTCCAGTTTTGAGGTTTTGAATCCCACCTCCGTCCTGTATGTGCGGCGTTTGCATGTTCTCCCCATGCTTCAGGGGTTTCCTCCAGATACTCCGGTTTCCTCTCCCAGTCAAAAGACATGCTCTGTTGACTGATTGGTATTTCCAAACTGGATGGGCACCCTGTCCAATGGTGTCCTTGTGCCCTGAGCTCTCTGGGATAGTTTCCGGGCTCCCCTGCAACCCTGTCTAGGATAAGCAGTATGGAAAATAGATGAATGGGTGAATGTCTGCCAAATAAAAAATACTTTTGAAAAAAAAATGTTGTGGTGAATACAGTCAGAATTTGTTTAATGAATCTTCGTTTTTGTCAATATAGTTTTACTGACTTGAGTTGAACCATTATTAACTAGCTCTGTGCCACATATTAAAATAACATTCAGACCTGCACCACAAAACAGATCAGTAAGGGTATTTTACAAAGAACACTAGGCCAGCTCAGAGCAATGCTACAATTGGCCATAATCCAGTGCACATTGTACATTTGTACAGTGTACATTTGTTGTCTGGGAATGCCCTTGTTCATTCATATCCACGGTTTTTGTTTTTGGCTAGTCATATCAAATTATTATTTGATACAGTTACTGTAGGTACATTTATCCAGAGCTTCATTTTTTACACACTATATAGCAGAGAGAATCCCTTCGGGCCTTTTAGAATGTCAGAGAAGGCCAATGGGTTTTACGTTTACTTTTTAATTAACAATTTTTAAAGTGTCATGCTTATTTCATTCATGTGAATAGTCTAACATAAAATAATATATATATCTATATCTATATCTATATCTATCTATATATATATATATATATATATATATATATAGTCTCATATGATTATTAATTTTGTCAAATAAGAGAAACTGATTTTAGTAAACACAAAGATTAAAATCTCAAAAGGCCCAAAGGAAAATTAAGCAATTATTAGCTCACACATTTCATAGGATCTCAGAAGCTGGCGAGGATATCTTTACATTTATGGCATTTTGCAGCTGCCCTTATCCAGAGCAACTTAGTGATGTGCTTTGAAGTCTCTATACTGGTTCACTAGGTCAGGGACAAAGAGTATTATTAGTCTAAAAAAAAAAAAGAAAAGAAAAATTGGTTAAGTTGGTACAGTATGAAAAAAACAAGACAAGGATTTTTTTCTTCAAATGAAAAAGAGATCATTTCATGAAGAGATCATTTGGCATCATTAGAAGACAGCCAGTGAGAAGTTCATTCCAACAGCTAGGTGCCAGAAGAGAGAAGAGTCTTGATGCATTCCTTCCTTGTGCCCTAAGAGATGGTGGGTCCAACCATACAGTGCTAGTTAACTGGAGTTTGTTGGTGCAGAGCGGGGTGTGATAAATGCATTAACGAATGTGGATGCTAGTCTATTTGATGCAGTCTGATGTGTGCGGCTGCAGGAAGCCAGTGAAGGAGGCATAGCAATGGGGCAATAGGGTAGGGGGTGTAGCATGCAAAGGCAGATCTGGCAGGAGTGAGTTGCAGTAGTCCAGTCTTGAAATGACAAGGGACCTCTGTGAATAGACATGGACAAAATACTTCAAGGTTGCATGCAGTGACAGATGAAATCTGAGAGTTGTTCAGGGAGATCACAAGATCTTGACATGAGTATGCATCCCCAGGGAGGTACAGCAGCTTAGTTTTGCTAGGATTAAGTTTCAAATGATGAGCTGCCATCCATGAAAACATGCTGGCTATACATGCTGAGATCTGTGCAGGAACATGAGTGTCTAAGGGAAAAAAGGAGAGGATAAGTTGAGTGTCATCACCAAGGCAGTATAGTGGATTCCCTCCATGTCACCATTCCACCAGGTAGGAAGCACACCATTGCCATACTGTGCTGCAAATTCCAAGACTCGTGGACCAGATGATGGATGGACAAGAGATTGACAGGAGAGTTTTGAGATTGATTCTGTCAAACGCTGCAGAAAGGATAAGGAAAATGAGGACTGATGATAGTTTGGCTGATCTAGCGTTGATCACTAAACTGATCTAGTGATGGCCACAAGGGCAGTTTGTGCTGCTTTGAGAGATTTTATACAACCTATTAACCACCAACATAATGAGGGAGTGACAGTGAAATAATATTTTTTGGAAGGCTGAGAAATATCTGACTATGAGCATAGCCTAACCTTTAACTGATCTGTTTATGCATCTGCCATGTTTATGCTAAGAGAGTGAGAGACATAAGGTTCAGAGAGTGGGTCAATGAACACAGCTAGCATTAATCTAAAAATGCTAAAAAAAAACAAAACAAAAAAAAACTTGTCAAATAAAATAGATCAGTGGCTCAATGGCTGCATGATTTTACCATAGATAGAGCAAAATGGAAAAACTTGGCAATTTCCAGTGAGTTCCATTATCTATTTGCACTGACTCAACAGTAAGATAATCAACTAAAGCATCTGCCGAGCCCACTCACAACATGCTGCTGCAGGATCTTTTACTGTTTGCTGCTGATGGATGTTTCAATGATGTTTACATGGATGTGGCTGTGGCAACTTAAAAGGCTTCTCTTTCATGAAGCCAATAATGTGGTGGTAACACTCATTTGTGTTCATTTAAGCTTTTCATGTGCACAGCAAGCCAGAAGAATGTTAAATAGATGTCCTACAAGTAAGCAAGCAAGCAAGCATTGATGACTGATAATGTTTTGGTCTTTTCTAAACCTTTATAGCCACAGTTTCCCCCACAACAATATATAGTGTCAGTCATTTATCCCACCATAACTTAGCTACTGTCATCACTGCTTTTGGGAAATTTGCATTAACTTTAATTAGAAAGCTAAAGTTGTGCTGTTTTGGAAATAAGTAGCAAAGGTAGTAGTCTGATAAAATACATATGTAATATAATCAAAGCATAAATATAATTGGTATATAAATATAGTATAAATGTCCACCTGTGATGTCCACACTGAATTGAGTTCTCTCCTACAGACATTTACACCTTTAATACCAACTTGTCATGTTCCCTTTAGACAGATCTACTTCTTTAACTAGCATTAGATTTTATGTATAAAAACTACTTCTATGTTCTAACTGAACAGATTCTGTGATGTTGATCTGAGCACCCAGCACATGAAGTATTTTCCTGTACTGTAATATGTATATACAACAGTAGACCTTGAGTTAATCATCTGAGGCACATATTCATACAGGATGGATCCAGATTAATTAATTATAGTATATGCAATTAGGCTATAGGTGGATCTTGGCAAAATAGACATGTATTGCCTTTAGCACTGCATGATGACAAAGCAAGAGATAACAGCATAGAGGTAGCACATATTAAGACAGTAATAATAAATATTCCAACATTCCATTTTTTATCATTTTAGATTTTATTTATTATTTTATAAATAAATTTATTATATTTTATTTTTCATTTTAGATCACTTTAGATTAAAAAATGTAAAGATAAAAAAACATTCAAATGTGTTTACTTCTTATAGTAAAACATAGAGGAGGCAGGAGGTAAAAAATAAAAGAGAGAACAGAATGGAAAAGCTACAAATATGCAGAAAATTGTCTGGGTTACATATGTAACCCTGTTCCCTGAGAAGGGAACAAGACGTTTCATTTAGCATAACACTATGGGAATGAGAATACCCACTCCGTCATACCGAGGGTACAGCCTGTTCAAAAAGACGAATATACCCACGCTGTCATAATGAGCGTACGGCCTGTTTAAAAGGTTCAGAGGCTGAGGGTCACTCCAAGACACTCGAGCCTGGGGTGGAATGAACATCAAGGCTGTAATAACGAATGAATGTGTGTGGCGTAGACCATCCTGCAGTAGCACACACATCCTGTAAGGATACCCCTTTAGACAAAGCCTTCCCGGAGGCGACTGCCCTAGTGGAATGAGCCTTTATGCCCAGAGGCGTAGTGAGACCGCGCACCTCATAAGCAATAGAGATTGCTTCCACTATCCAATTAGAGATGCGCTGCTTTGACACAGCATCACCACCAAAGCAGACCAGCAGCTGCTCCAACTTACTCCACTGGCTGGAGCGGTGGACATAATTACACAGAGCCCTTACTGGACACAGCAGGTACATTCTCTCTTGTTCTAGGAATGGAGGAAGGCAGAAAGCCTGTAACATCACAGGGTGGACAGCCGATGTAGGCACCTTAGGAATATAATCCGGCATAGGATACAGGAATGCCTTGGCTAATTCAGGGGCAAAGTCAAGGCAGGAAGGGGCAACAGAGAGAGCTTGTAGATCTACTACTCTGTTGAAAGATGTCCGGCCCAGCAGAAGAACTACCTTTAGAGTCAGAAGCTTCTCAGAGGGTGACTCTAAGGGCTCAAATGGGGTCACTGGCAGACCTTCCAGGGCCACAGAAAGGTCCCAGGAAGGTATGCGCAGCCTGCAAATGTGCTTACTGTCTGACACCTTAGAGGATGTTGCCCCACAGACACTCAGTAAGGGCATGGCTGACTGAAATGGTGGCCACATAGACCCTTCTTGTAAAAGGAGCCAACCCTGCTGAGAAACATTCTCGTAAGAAATGCAGGACTGCAGCTAATTCACAGTTCACTGGGCCTAGCTGCCGTTCCTCACACCATGAGACAAAAAGTCACCAGTTTCAGTTCATATAATTTCCTTGCAGATGGTGCTCTAGCATTCAACATGGTCTCTGTATCCTCAGTTGTGAGACCAGAATCTATGAGCTGGTGCCCCACAGGGGCCAGACCCACAGTTTCCATAGTTCTGGCCAAGGATGAAAAATCAGCCCTCTGGCTTGAGACAATAGATCTCTGACAATGGGAATCTCACAAGGCGTGCCATGTAGCTGGGATATTATCTCTGAGAACCATATTTGAGCTGCCAAATAAGGTGCTACCAGCAGAAGACATAGACTGTCTTGGTGAACTCTCGCTAGATCTTGTGGGAGCAGAGCAATGGGGGAAAGCATACAGATATGAACTCAGCCACATGTGCACCATAGCGTCCAGCCCTAATTGTGCAGGAGGAGAGAGGGCAAACCATAGCGGGCCATATGTTGTCTCCTTGGAGGCGAACACATGCAGTCCCGCTTGGCCAAACCTCGCCATATGGACTCCACACCAATAGTCTCCCAAGGTCCAGCTTTATCTTGCTCAGTGATGATAGGCATGACCCTATGCATGTTGGGGAATCTTAGTAGTCATCGTAGTAGAATCCTTATCCTAGAATCCTAGAAAAGTTGTTACACTACACCGGGTGAGCTCGAGACAACAGGGAAGGAACTGGCTGAATGCCCCATATGTCGAGCTCACTCAGCAAGTCTGCTTGGTAGGCCTGCAACACTGTCATTGTCTGCAGTGACTCACAAGCAAGAGTAGTACCACAAAGGCCTTGTCCACCAATGCCATAGAGGCCTTACACGATGGCTTGGATGGCAACGCCGGCTTGCCTAATTACCTTCCGTCAATGGAGAGAGGTAATTCGCAAGTGCCTCCTCCACCTTCAACATAGCTAAATAGCCATCCCGTTCATCCAACATTGTGGGGTTATTAATACGGTTTATGCATGGTTTTCCCCCAGAAGCCTGATATTTTGTCATGCACTTCTGGAAGAAAGGGGAGTTTCTGCAGTGTGAGGGATTTACTTTCTTTTTCTTCACTGGGGAGAAAAAGACTCATCCAGCCTTATTAATCACATCAAGCAGCTCTTTATATGTTGCTCTCAGTTTTTAGCACATCATTCTGGCTCCTCGGTGTCAGCGAGAAATTATTACTATTATTTTGTGTGTGTTTTTTTTGTTTGTATATTTGTTTTTTCCCCCTTTTTGGCTTTCCCTAGCTTAAGGAGTAGTCACGACACAAGCGCCAAAATCCAGTGGAGAGCGGAACCCGGAAGAGAGAGCAAGAGATACTGCAGCGCTCCTCTCCGGCTCCTCTTTTGGATGCATTAGAGATCCCCGAACCTGAGACGGTTAGCTGCCTCGGCAGGAGCCAGCCCAGATCCAGTAGGCTCTGAAACCCAACTCGCTTCAGCTTCCGAGAAGAGCGTGAGTCGCGAGCCGAGCTGCTTAATGTAGGCATTACCATGCGCAGCCTCTCGAAATGTTCTGAGATTTTGAGAAAAGAAAGTGAGGAAATTAAGCGTCTTTTTGTTTCTTTACACAAACACTCACTGAAGACAATAAAGGCTGATGAAGGCTGGTTCACAGGTGCAATATTTATATCACGTGACGCGCTTAATTGCTACATCACCTTATCATGGCAGGCCTGTTAATAGGCATGATTTTATACAAGCTTCAAGTGCGGATCACGCGAAAGAGGCACTCCCATAGTGTTATGCTAAACACAACGTTCCCTTTGAAAGGGAATAGTTACAGCTGCAAGTGGTGTTCCTTTTCAAAGGGAACTCCACGTTGCGTTTTACTGAATGCTGTGGGAAGCACCCTTGTGAGTGACTGGTATCTGAAGCTTGTGTAACATCATGCCTATTTACAGGCCTGCCATGATCAGGTGATGTGGCAATTAAGCGAGTCGTGTGATATATAAATGACACCTGTGAACCGCACCGTCACCCTTATTGTCTTAAGCGAGACTGCATATCGGTCATTTTTGTAACACTCACAAAAAAACTCTTCATTCCCTCTCTATCTATTCCAAAAGAAAAAAGAAATATTGCTTTTCTTTTCTGTCCCTTTAAAAAAAAAGGTAAAAAGCATGAGTAAGATAATTCAGGAAGTGTGTTACGCCGTTTCATCATGGAGAGGACTGCACACTTTCTGTGTGATGAGTCTAGTGATAGAGCATGCTACAGCAGCCCAGGGAGGTCTGTCTGTGTACATTGTGATTGCATTACAATTATTCAGCTCTGCTCGAAACTGGCTCTCTTCTTGGCCGAAGCAAGTTGGGTTTCAGAGCTGTCTCAGGTCTGGGGGATCTGGAAGAGGGGCCGTAGACGAGTGCTACTCTACCTCTCTACCTCTACCTTCAGGTCTGGCAATCCAAAGCCAGATTATATTCCTAAAGTGCCTACATCTACTGCCCACCCAGGAGTGTTGCAGGCTTTCTGCCCTCCTCCATACCTCATACTTGAACAAGAGAAATTGCCCTGACTGTGTCCAGTAAGGGCTCTCTGTACTTACGTCCACTGATCCGGACAGTGGTGTAAGTCAGAGAAGCTGCTGGTCGGCTATGACGACAACAGTAAAGATGATGCCTCTGGGCATAAGGGCTCATTCTACTAGGGGGGTCACCTCCTCCAAGGCTTTTTCCAAAGGGGCATCCTTACAGGATATGTCTGCTGTGGTGGGGTGGTCTACGCCACAGACATTCCTTCAATTTTACAGTCTGGATATACATTCTGGCCCGGGCTTGAGTGTCATTTTTTGCTTTTATAAATTTATTTTTAAATATCCAACGATTTCTAAGATTGGAACTGATTTGAATTTAATTGCCACATCATCATGGCAGGACTATAAATAGGCTTGATGTTCAACAAGCTCAGATACCATTCAAAACTAGTACTATTCCACACAATATCATTCAGCTAACACTCTCCCCCTTTCTCTTTTCTTTTTTAGAAATGCTAATATTATATTAATCATTGAAAGCTGATTTAATGATAATTTTTTAAATAAGTCTCTCATATACATTATCAATTATTCCATTCATAAGCTTTTTTTTTTTTTGCATTTCCAATATAAAGAACAAGAGGAAAATAAATTATCTCTGTCTCTTGCACTCACAGTTCTTGAGATGTAGGCCAAAAGGTAAAATGCTTGGCTGTAGTGCCAGTATGAAGCTGCTTGAAAAAAATATATTTACATTGCCAGCAGCCACAACAACAAATTATTAAGTAGATTTTAAATTGTGCAAGCAAAATACACCTCCAGATTATGCCTCTGTCTGACGGTGACTAGGGTCTTGTTGGGCATAAAAGGAAACATTAACAAACAGTCAAATGTACCAATTCATTTTTGTTATCTGTTTGGCTTTTTCACTAATGCTAGCAACATCAGATCATGAGCATTTGACATAATTTGGCATCATATACTTCCAGGCAGTACAATAACAAAAGTGTACCACTTTTGGCGATACTACCCTTCTAAAATTCATACACTAGACAGCAGTGTATAGTGCATAGTATGTCACTTGGAACACAATTATTATCATGTTTCAGGACTGTCACAGTTCACACATTAGCCATCTTGTGAACTTCCTGTATTATTGAAAATTGGGAGGTTTTCTTATACATTTGATCATCAAAAACATCACTCAACAGTCTTAATGTCCGTTGCTTCTAAGAAGAAAAAAAACACATCTTTTTAATCATATGCAAATGTACTATTCAGTAAAAATGTGTACAGCATTTGAGGGGAAAACATCTGGAGTATGTTCCAATATAGATACAGAACAGTAGCATGTGGCTTGAAAAACAAAATATTCTTGTTATGCCAAGCTCTTTTGTGATGATTAACTTTTAAAGTATTCAAGATTGTGACACATGGATACTTGACTACTTGACTAAATTAAATTTTGAAAATCAATTCCAAATTGCTAAATCAGGCTTGTTGTGTTAATTTGTCAGACAAACGGTCAATAGCATGATCAGCCATGCACCAGTAATGTGTCCTTTTTCAGAATAAATTAGATGGCTGATGACGAGAATGTGCTTTTATATTTAGCTCATAGTCTTCTTGTGAAAAAGGTTAAATCGTTAGCTTCTATAATGGAAATTTGTTTTCCTTTTTTTTTATTTCAGAGTTCCAAGCAGGATTTAAATCTTTAATCCCTCACTGTACAAAAAAACTCTTAAAGAACCTGTCATGGAATATCAGAGAAGGAACTCTGGACTACAGTTCCCAGCAGCCACTGCATCACAGTCACATGACCACCTGCACCTGAATTACATTAATTTTAACGAGTACTTATGTGTACCTTAGCCACAGTTTGCACTGCATTCTTTGTCTTGTGTTTGTCATTCTTTACTGTTGTCTCTGTGCTGCATTTATCATCTTTGATTAATGGTTCTTCCTAGCTTTTGTGTTTTAGCCACTAGTTCCGAGATCCTGTTTGGTGTTTGTATTAAATCTTCACTTGCATCCGTCTCTGCCTCTAAATCATGACAGAACCTGAAAATAGTGGGTGTAGATTTGAAACAGGCTGTTATTCTATTCTTGTTCAAATTAATTCTTTATATTATTTATTGATTCTGCTAGCTAATTCTAGCCAGCTTGCTAGAAAACCTGTAACATATTTTTAAACAGTGGCAGTAACAGATGTGGGGATTACTTACAAATGCCTTGCTAGAAATAAGAAGGCAACTGATAATTCCATAAAAATTGTTCAACATGTGTTTTAAAGCTCCCTCCCCCAAATCTTTACAGAGAATTAAAGTGTGTTTAAATCATACTGTAATACTTCAAATAGAAACTCAATCCCCAATCAATTACATCCTGTCATGATGGAAGGAATTTCATTAATAAATGTTGCTCCTATGCCACTGCAAAAAAAGAAGTCTAAGAATTGTTTAATATAACTTAGTCTTGAGTTGAATAGACTGATTACAATTTCAACAATTAAGGAAGAAAGACAAAGTGACAATTAGTCAATAATAAACTGTGAATGGTGTTCTATATTATGGTTAATCAGGTGCTTGCCCTTTTCTCCATTTACTACCCCCTATGATTATGTTTCAGTGATGCACAATTGAAAATGTCTTACACTATTTCATTCTTAATGGCAAAACAATAGCATTTTGTTCTGGCAGTTTTGGAATGCTCTTTTTCTGAACATTTCTGATTCAGTTACAGTGAACAAAATATTGACAGTTCAGTGCACTGATATCAAGCTGCCGATATTGAGCTCATGTTGGCGCAAAAAAAGTATTTGATTGATTTAACCTACACTTATGTATTCTATCATATAGTTTGTTCATAAACCATAATAATTAGAATACAATTTAAAAATGAATTTTGAGGCACCAGTCCACAGCCTTCTTGAGTCCCTTCAGTTTGGCACCCACTGTGAAGCTGAAAAAAGACTATGCTCACCTGGGCAGAAATGGAGGTTATAGTCAGTGTAAAGTGTCTGTTGCCATCGATATGAAGATAAAGTTGTGTTGAGTATGTAAAAACTGTGAATATGGTTCACAGGCAGCTGGGAAGGAACAGAGCAGCCTGCACTATGCCCATGATTGTCACTCATCTCATCTGTAGGGGAGTTTCTTTTAAAGGCATGGCTGGTATTCTATGTCATCTGCTTGATATGTCCATGTAAATAGATAAAGGTTCTTCCCCAAGAGAATGTCAGTGTTAAAAAGGAAAATTTTAAATACAGCATAAGCATCAAGTTGCAGAATTTTGCAAGGTTGAGGCTTAAGCTTCTGTCTGCCTCAGTCATTGTTCTATTTAGTTGGCTGGATACTGAGTTGAAGGACGATGAAGGAAGCAGGTATGGGACAGTGCCAATGCTTATCACAGTAATAAGAACAGTCTGATCCACTGTAAAACCACCACAAACTTGAAGGTGCATCCTCTTTGGGTCCTTTAGTCAACAACCATCTATTTCCTCCATCGTCTTTGGACTCCACATTTTCAGTGTGGTATGACAAGGGTATTAAACAAGTTAGAAATCTGTATGCCGATGGTGTGTTTGATAGTTTTGCCAATTTGGCATCCACTTATGATCTCCCATTGACACTTTTTTTCTATATTTTCAAATTTCTGTATTTTCAAAGCTTGTTTTCAAACAATCTGCATCAAAGAGGAATTATTTCTAGGAATTAGGATTTTATTCTGACTCTAGGTAGTGAGTCGAGTAACAAAAATAAGAATGCATGGGAAACGGAGTTAGGAGTACAGATAAGTGAGGAGTGTTGGGAACATGCTATAGAGAGGGTACAGTCTACCACTTCTGTGCTCGTCTTCGACTTATACAGTTCAAAGTTTTAAATAGAGTCCATCTGTCCAAGTCGAGACTTTCTGTGATGTATCTGGATGTAGAGGACAAGTGTGATAAATGCCATGGCTCTCTCTGCTATCACGTATCGTGACGTAGCGGATAAAGGACGGAAGTAATCGCAGTTTAGAACGGAAGGTTTTATTAAGGAAAGAGAGGCAGACAAATCCAAACAATGATCCAGAACGTAATCCACAAACAGGCGAGGGTCACAGAAAACAGGGTTGATGAGCATAAACAAACATGAACATGGGAACGGATAAACCAGCGTGAACTACAACTAACATGGAACGTGATATGACGTTTAATTAAACGTGCCGTGTGTAGTACGGCGCGTCCTATATAAGCTGGCATGAATTAACTTAAAACAGCATCCAGCTGAATGCAATTCAGACACACGTGGGGATCCAACCTATGACAGAAACGGGGCGGGGACATGACGAACATAAACACAACACACATGCCCTCCCAGCCAATGACAGAAACAAAACAAAAGCACATGTCCAAATGTCACAACAGACACGCTCGCGCAATCGCGCGAGGGCATGCTGCTTCAAAGGGGAACCGTGACACCTGCCATCTTGGCCATACTTTTAATTTTGTTTTCCTTTGTTAGTATAAAAAGAAAAAAAACTGTGAATGTTTACTACTGTGTGTTTCTCAATTATTATTTTTTTCTTCTCAATGGAATATTTGGGAAAGGGAGGGGAGGAGAAAAGAAGAGAAAAGGTGATGTTCAGCAGACGTGTTCAGCAGAAATGTTCAGCAGAAACTTTCAGTAGAAATGTTTAGAAGAAATGTACAGCAGAAATTTTCAGCAGAAATGTTCAGCAGCTGGATGACGTAAACACACACACACACACACACACACACACACACACACACAAAAAGCCATTTAAAACCGTAGCAATGAGTGAAATTGGGCTACAAGTCATGGCATACCACTGGTCCCTAATCATAATTTATGGCTTGATAAATGGCATGACTCAGCTCTATGTTCTCTGTCCTACCAATTTCTCCCATTATGCATTTTATTTGTACACTCTAAAAACTATGTCAGGGGACCTATTACCACAACTTAATTAAATGTGTGGTTGCAAGATAAAAAATTCTAATTTATTGATTTAATTAAATATTTTATGTTGCAAAAATTATTTTTATGTGTTTTGTTGACACAATAATGCTGATAATTGCATTAATTAATAAATGTTTTTTACTGCATTAATTGATTTAAAACTAAATTTAAGTTGCTTAATAACTTAATTTTTCTCCACTTTGAGTTCACGAAGTCCCCTCCCTACTCATTATGCATGCCTGTACAAATTCAGACAGTTAAGATTGTGGCCTGTGTACTGAACAAATAATATACAAAGGATATTTAAAGGTGAGTATTGTCATTTACAAATAAATTCTTCTAAAGCAATGAATGTGGGCATATTCTTAATTGTGATATGACCAATAGTGGACTCATGTATTTTCAATTCAATACAATTTTGTTTGTATAGCACTTTTTACAATGGATATGGTCTCAAAGCAGCTTTACAGAAAAATATAAACATGGGATACAGATTTTAAATGTGCAAATTTATCCCAATTGGTGGCGATAGTGGCGAGGAAAAACTCTGTAAGATGTTAAGAGGAAGAAGCCTTGAGAGGAACCAGACTCAGAAGGGAACCCATCCTCATCTGGGTAACAATAGATGAGGCAGGTCCAGAGAGCAGAAAGGATCAGGATCTCTAGTATCTCCATAAAATCGTATGTGGCTCGACAGAAGGAGAGAGGGAGAGAAGAGATTGTTAAGACTGTGCTTTGCGTAATAGAAAGTCAAATCATGGTAGGCTTACGTAAACAAATATGTTTTAAGCCTAGACGTAAACAATGAGAATGAGTCCTGAACACTAATTGGAAGGCTATTCTATAAGTGTGGGGCTTTATAAGAGAAAACTCTTCCCACTGCTGTAGCCTTTACTATTTGAGGTACCATCAAATAGCCTGCACCGTTGCTCTAAGTAGGCATGGTGGATCATGGAAAACAAAAAGTTTGTATAGATACTTTGGTTTGTATAGATACTGTGTTTGTAAGTCCATAATAGTGTTTTATAATTAATATGTGATTTCACTGGGAGCCAATGCAGTGTTGATAAGATCTGGGTGATTATCTTTTTATGTCGATGTTCCACTTCATAGTGGAACCATCGTGGTGGAAGGATTAGCCGCTCAGCATTATGATACTGAATGTTGCCCAGGGTGCACCAGGGGAGGCTCCTTCCATGCACATTGTGGTGATGTGGTCGGATCTTCTGGTGTATAGGTTAGGCTACACCTGCTAATAAAGTTGATGGACTGTTGAACTACTACACATTGCTAATGCTAGTCATATTTAGCAGTGTAATTTGAATATCTACCTTTTAGTTTACCATACCAGTGGATAAGAATGATAACGATTCATTTGACAAATCTGCTCATCTAGAGAGGGCTTTTCATTTATACTATAGGAAGGAAAAGCATGATAAAATTTCTGCTTATTCGTATACCCATCAACTACATTGTGTAATCTAATTTCATGTATTGACACAGTTTTGTATTGATACAGCGCCATTGTAGTCAATTTGCTCTTTGACCAAAATTAGCAACCTTTGGACAGTGGATAGTTCAATGAGAGGGATAAAAGTAGTAGACACAGGGTGGTTTTTTTTCACTGTATTGCTCATTTCATTCAGTGGTTTTATGTATTTTATGTCTATTGCAGGCCTATAAAACCTTCAGAGATGTTAGGCAATTAGGGGCGTCGCCTGATATATATATGGCACCTGTGAACTATGCCACCAGCCTCTATTATCTGAAGCTTAGACGCAATTCACAGGTCTGCCCCGGTATGACTTTGCTATGCAACGTCTCGTTCCCTTCTCAGGGAACAGGGTTACATGCATAACCCTGACGTTCCCTTTCAAAGGGAACTTCGATGTTGTATTTAACATAACAGTATGGGAATGGGAATACCCACTCCGTCATACCGAGGGTACAGCCTGTTCAAAAATTCCCAAGCCCAAGGGTCACTGCAAGACACTCGAGCCCGGGGTGGAATGAATATCCAGGCTGTGATAACGAATGACTGTGTGAGGCGTAGACCACCCTGCAGCCACACACACATCCTGCAAGGAAACCCCTTTGGACAAAGCCTTTGAGGAGGCGACCGCCCTAGTGGAATGAGCTCTTATGCCAGAGGCGTGGAGAGACTGCATGTCGTAAGCCCTAGAGATTGCTTCCACTATCCAAGTAGAGATGCGCTGCTTTGACACAGCTGCACTTTTCCTGTCGCTGCCAAAGCAGACTAGTAGCTGCTCCGACTTACGCCACTGGCTGGAGTGGTGGACGTAAGTACAGAGAGCCCTTACTGGACACAGCAGGTGCATTCTCTCTTGTTCCAGTGTGAGGAACAGAGGAGGGCAGAAAGCCTGCAACACCACAGGGTGGGCAGCCAATGTAGGAACTTTAGGAATATAATCCGGCCTAGGATACAGGAAGGACTTGGCTTATCCAGGGGTAAAGACAGGGAGGGGCAACAGAGAGAGCTTGTAGACCTCCCATTTGATTGAGAGATGTCAAGGCCAGTAAAAGAGCTACCTTTAGAGTCAGAAGCTTCTCAGAGGCTGACTCTTTGGGCTCAAATGGGGCCCCTGACAGACCTTCCAAGACCACAGCGTGGTCTCATGGTCTCTACCACCTCAGTTGTGCGACCAGAATCTATGAGCTGGTGCCCTTCAGGGGCCAGACCCACAGTTTCCTTAGTTCTGGCTGAGGGTGATAAATCAGCCCTCTGGCTTTTGAGACAGTAGATCCACCCTAAGGGCTCAAATGGGGCATCCAACAGACCTTCCAGGACCACACGAGTTCCCAGGAAGTTATGCGCAGCCTGCAGGTGGGCCGCAGCCATCTGACACCATGCATGAACCTCAAAGTTAGAGGATCTTGCCCCCACAGAGGCTCCATCAACAGAAGCATGGCTGGCCGAAATGGTGGCCAAGTAACTTCGATTGTAGATGGAGCCCAGCCTGCTGAGAAATGTTATTGTAGGAGCTTCAGGACTGTGGCTATTGCGCAGTTTACTGGGTCTACAGTGGATCCCTGTGGATGGGAATCTCCCAAGGGGTGCCATCTCACAGGGATATTATCTCTCAGAACCATGTTCGAGCTAGCCAAAAGGTGCTACTAGCAGATTATCTTGGCAAACTCTCACTAGAGCTTGTGGGAGCAGAGCAATGGGGGGAGCAGCATACAGATGTGACCTCGGCCACATGTGTGGACCCCAAGATTCTCCCAAGATCCAGCTTTATCTCGCTCAGTGTGGATAGGATTGACACTATGCATGTCGGGGACAGAAACAGCCTCATCGTAGTAGAATCCTACAACCCCTAGAAAAGTTGTTCACTGGACCAGGGAAAGCATTCTTTTCTGAGATTCAACCTGAGCCCTAAGCTCTTCATGTGGGCGAGAACAACATCTCGATGTTGAACCGCCAGCTCCCTGGATCATGCTAGAATTAACCAGTCGTCCATGTAGTTTGGTACACAGATGCCGTGGAGTCCCAATGGAGCCAGAGCAACATCCATTCACTTTGTGAAGGTTGCCAGGGGATAAAGCTAGCAATATTCCTATGTGGAAATATGCACCTTTAGATCTATCGCCACAAACCAGTTCTCCAACTGAATCTGTGGCACGATAAGTATGAGCGTCAGCCTCTGAACCTGTATGTCTGAAGAGTACGGTTCAGATGATGCAGATCTAAAATGGGCCACATACTCCCACTTTTTATGCGGAACAGGAAATAATTGCTGTAAACCTCCCTCCTTTCGAGAACGGGGTACATGTTCTATGGCCCCATTGTCCAAAAGGGAGCTAACTTCCTGCGCTAATGTCGGGCTCTGGTCTGTGCTGACTGCTGTGGTGAGCACACCTGTGAATGGGGGGTCGAGCTATAACTGGACCCAATAACCCTTTCTATGGTAGACCGAACCCATGGAGACACATTTGGCAGTAGTTGCACGCTGCCCCATGGTCTTTTAACTATTCCACATTCTATTGGAGGGAAGCATCAGATTTTCATCGCCCTGTGACAGCTCGTTGACCAGAGAACACTGAAAACTTGGGGACCACCTTGGCTAGGGCAGGCCCTACAGTAGCACTGGGGCTACCTGCCCTAACAACCTCATGTCCTTTGATCCATCCCTCCACGGGCCCTCAGGACCACTCTTCTTTGCCTGCTTGGCCTTTATGACCATTCTCAGATCAGGCCTAACAGCAGACCTCGACTGTGGCCGCCCGGTTGCCACCTTGGATGCAAGCCGGCCCCCATAATTACCTGCCTTTGGAGAGAGGTAGCTAGCAAGCGCCTCCTCCACCATGAGCATAGCCAAATAGCCATGCCATTCATTCCCACAATGGCTGAATAATCCAACATCATGGGTTTATGAATATGGCTTAAGCATGGTTTTCCCCCAGAAGCCTGATATTTTGTCATAAACTTCTGGAAGACAGGGGAGTTTCTGCAGTGTGAGGGATTTACTTTCACTGGGTAATCACTTCAAGCAGCTCTTTATAATCTGCTCTCAGTTTTTAACACATCCTTCTAACTCCTCGGATTCAGAGAGGAATTATCACCCTTTTGGCTTTCCATAGCGGGAGGAGGAGTCGCGACGCGAACTCCAAAATCCAGTGGAGAGCCGAACCCTGAAGACAGAGCAAGAGATAGAGCACCGTTTGTCTCCGACTTGTCTTCCAGATCTAAGAGATCCCCGAACCTGAGACGGCTGACTGCCTCGGCAGCAGCCCAGATCTGCGATGCTCTGAAACTCGACTCGCTTTGGCTTCTGTTTTTTTTCTAGAGGAGACAATCGTGAGTCGAGCTGCTTAATGTAGCGTTACCATGCGCAGCCTCTCAAGGCCTTCACCCAGAAAGTGTGCACTTTTCCCCATGATGAAACGGGAACACGGGAACGGGGGCACGTTACACACTTCTAGAACTCTTTCTTACTCATTACTTACCTCTCTTTTTCTTATAAAAATAGAGTAGAAATTAAGTTTTTTTGTCACACAAACAACAGACATGCAGTCTCGCTGAAGATAATAAGACTAGCAGCGTGGTTCACAGGTGCCATATATATATATCATGCGACTTGCTTAATTGCCACGTCACCTGATCATGGCAGGCCTATAAGTAGAGGCATGATTTTACACAAGCTTTAGATACCGGTTACACGCACAAGGCGTTCCCATACTGTTATGCTAAATGTAACGTCGAAGTTCCCTTTGAAAGGGAAGGTAATTTCTCTAACTCAGTGTAATTCGTTGGTTGAACTTAATTTCATTAGAAGTTTTCATTACTCAAAAAAGATTGATGCAAACTGCTGCATTCATTGATTTTTTGCCTAAACATTTGGTTCTACAGTGTACGCTATTCAAATCGGTTCATATCAATTGCAAGTCTAATATATTAATGAAATATACTGGACCATATGTGTAACCAAAGATTCATATACAAGATTACACCTGGATTAACAGGTATACACCATGAGATCATATAATTTCACTTCATAGGATCTGCAACTTCAAGTATAGGGAAAAATTGGAAAATGTAAGTTTCTTTCACCTACTGTAGCTTAATTTGAAGGAAGGGATATAATCCAACATGCTAATACCATCTGTCACACCAACCTCACAGATGAAATCCATAGTAGATGGCCTGGTGTTTAAGGTAGATGTACCCTGCATCAATCCACAGAGGACACACCAGCTGTGATGCCTCACAACCAGACCAACATTTCTGCCATGTAAATTTTCTTTATTCAACTTTTCTTTAATAATGAACTCATAATGAATTATTTAAAAAATAATGAGCAATAGTCATATAACTAATCATATAACAACAGGAAATAGAGAAAAACACTTACTTGCTGGATTTAGACGATGTGTCTTTCTAGTCTGTCCAAAGTTTATCGAAAATAATTTCCTATCTGATTGATTCTTAAAACTTTTATGCGTAGTGTTTAGAAACAATTATAAAATATATAGAATAGGTTTTAATTTAAAACATCACTAAAATAGTGCCTCAGTGTCTTATTTTTGTAGTTTGACCCAGTGACTGAATAAATTAACAAAATGTTAAACAATGCTTTTAATACTCCTTAACTGCAAATGTTTTCAGAAAACAGAATGTGAATTTAATCATATATATATATCAGCCTTTTGAAGTGGTGAAAAAAAATAAGCAAATATTTGTAAATTTAAAATACCCCTTTAATAAATGCATTAAAAATGTATTCAAAGTAAAAGTACAACATTTTGTTATTAATTAAATTTTAAGAATTTTACAATGATTGTCAATTCACAAACTGTAAATATATGATAGTAGATGAATGATATTCATTACTGGTAGCAATAGCTTCTGTTGTAATAAAGTAGATAGATAGATAGATAGATAGATAGATAGTAGATAGATAGATAGATAGATAGATAGATAGATAGATAGATAGATAGATAGATAGATAGATAGATAGATAGATAGATAGATAGATAGATAGATAGATAGATAGATGTACAGATAAATTTCAGTTGACGCTATTCATGTAAAAGAGGAACAAAAGGTATCATAAATCAGCAGAATGTTCAGCCAACCAAGTAGCACAAAAACATATGATCTTTGTAAAGTAAAGTATATAAGTCACAATTTTGCAAGGATCAGAACAAAAACTGAGGGAAATTAAATCTTGCAGTAGATTGTAAATTGACAGTCATATATGTTTTTTTTAATACAGCACACTGAAAAACATGTCATCTTAGGAAGTGAAAATATCTTGAATGTACTCATATGTATCAAATAGTTCCTATTATACAATTACAATGAATCAAATATAATATTGTTAATCCTATTTCTAGGCATTTTTTCACTAATTTCAAGTTTTAAATAGTCTTGTGTTTTGTTTTATTTGCAGATACTTTTGCATATTGTTTTTATCATTTGCCAAGATATCATATTTAAAATTTGTCCATATGTGTACTTTTTATGCTGACTTGATTTTGCAAACCTCAGAAAACAAAAGCTTATATAAAAATGTCTATGTAGCAGGTTTTGTTAATTTAATTCAGTGAATTTGTATACATACATTATATTATCCACCCATCCATTTTCCATGCCACCTATCCTACATTGTGTCACAGGGGAGCCTGGAGCCTATCCCAGGGGACTTGGCACACACGACGGGGGACACCTTGGACAGGGGAAGGTGGAATTACAGGGGAAAATCACACACGGCAATTCACACACTATGGACAATTTGGAAATGACAATCAGCCCACAACACATGTCTTTGAACTGGGGGAGGAGTAAGGAGTACCCAGTGGAAACCCCCAAAATACGGTTAGAATATGCGAATTCCCCACACACAGGGCAGAGGCAGGATTTGAGCCCCCAATCCTGGAGGTGCGAAGTAAATGTGCTAACCACTAATATCAAATTATATACTAGGGTCTACTTTTATTATGTGCAAAATGGACTAGAGACATTTTGTTGTTTGTACAAGTAAGCTTATGCATGGAGCCAGATTGTCCACTGATGCTAGGGTTTTTGTGGGAAAATTCTGTTTTCTCTCTGCCTGCTAGATTTTTCTTGTTAGCAGTGTTGACACTTTTGCACTTTTTTCTTTGCACAGTCGAAAATAAAGAAAGCACTTAAAATAGTGGCAGTGAGAGAGAAAGGCTTGCAAATAAGCAATCCACTCAAGCGCTTATTTATAAATGGCCGTTTCCTAATACTGCACCATGAGTGGTTTACGCAGTTACGCCACCATTAAATGGAGTTACAAGAGGTGAATATGGGATATGTTAATAAACCCTATTAATATGTTAATGAACCCTGTCTCACCTGTACATGCAAAACTAACACCTGGGTGGAGACAGAACTGTCACCACATATTTTACATATTTGTTTCCGTTTCAGGCAAATTATGGTTTTCTGTTTTTGTGTCACTGATATGCAGCGCAAAGACACACCCTGTGAGCAAGATTCAGCCTTTTACTCAGCTGTACTATTCCCAATAGAAAGGAATCAGGACTGACTCTGAGAGTTTGTTGTCTTTGTGAAGATAGCATGAACATAAACTGTAGTCTAGCCCAAACTAAGATGTCATGGAGAATGGAGTGTGAAACCTGGGCATTGCTGGACCAGAGTTCTTAACTGGATTTTAATGCATCAGTAGCTTGGCAAAGCTAAGAAACTGCTGGCATAGCTCCTCTCAGTATCAACTGGCTCTCTAATCCACAGGTCCAAACATCTTTATTCTGCAGACATTTGTGGATTAACTTAATGTGATATGCTAAAAACACACACACACACACACACACACACACACACACACACACACACACACACACACACAAGGTTCAAGTGTGTTGAAAAGGAACAAGTAAGGCAGTGTTAGACACCTACCAATTCTTGTAGTACATTCTACATTGTACCTTCGACATCATACCTTGTATGATCAAAATACTATACAAATAAAACAGCTTCAGTTGTTTCTGTGAACATTTTGCAAGCTGTTAGCAGCAGGTATACTTGAATGTAAGGCCTATCACAGCATGACCCAGCTTCCTATCTCAGTATAACATAAAAAAAATCACAGAATAATGATAGATGAACATGATCAAAGGCTGAATACACTCATTGAACACTTTTAATATGGACGCCTGTACACCTGGACACTGAAGATTGTAAAATGACCAGGCAAAGTGTTTCCAATATATACCTGTTCAATTTCAGTGAGACTATGCAAAATGTAGTGTCAAATTCGTATGCTTAGTTGACAGATGTGGATGTGATCTTTGCTGCTGTTGATTTTCCTCATGCCTAACCTCTTCTATTGAAGCTTGTATTAAGATGACAACCCGATAGATCTGATCTAAAATTGACCATATGGTTTTACACAAACTTGTGGAGTCCATGCCAGCTCAAGTGCACACTGTCATTAAAGCAAAAAGGTGACATACCAATTAATAAGAATTTTTTTAAATTCCTGTATGTATTATTTGAGATTCTAATTTAACTCAGGTTGTTGTTGCACTCTAAAAAACACTGGTTTAAAACAACCCAAATTGGGTTATTTTTAGCCCAACAGCTGGGTAACTATAGGACAGAACACATTTTGGGCTAAACTAACCCATCAAGTTGGGTTGTTAATTTTAATCCAGCAAATAGGTTGTTTTTCAACCCAAAGAGTGGTTCCATTTTTGCAAAAAAACACTGTGTTAATTTAATTTCATAAATGGGTTAATATTTTCAAGGTTATTTTTACTCTTTGAAAATGTCAAATACAACACATCATAAACAAATATGTCACCATAGTTTATTTATGCACAAGAAGGTGTTCATAAATGTATTGCTAGAGCTGCTAAATTGGTGTTTATATATAGACTTTGAAGTAAATTTCTAAAGTAAGTCATATATTTAAGATGAAAATATCAGGTTTTGATCAAAGGAGATGTTTTTAAAACATTAAAAAAAACAAAAAAAAAAACCTGAGTAACCAGCTCCAGTGAGCAATACATGTAAGCAAAAGCTAACAATGATAATGGTGCATTTAATGTCATGTTAACTGGACTGTTATTACACATTTGTGCTTTTTCTAGTGTACAGTAATGGTTTTATGGATAAAATTATTGATACAAACCTTGTGTCTTCAAACAAATCTAACAGTCTGTCAGTGTGAAAACCACCTCCACCTGAGGCAAATTCAAACAGTCCGTGCAGAGTTGATTTGACCCAAAGAGCCGGGCTGGTGCGTTGGGGTGGGGGAGAGGTGCACTGATTCATCTCTCTATGAAAATGACCCAGACACTAACCCAGCGGTTGGGTTACATAAAACAGCAAAAAACTACCCAAGACTGTGAAAATAACCCAATTAAAATGACCCAAAAGGTGTCTATTCATCTTTCAATCACTCTGATCTGTGAGTTCTGTAGCTGCTTCCGAAATCAATGCCAATTTCTTTGTCCAAGGAAGTAAATGGAGCTAAGTGTAAGGCAGTTACAGAAGCAAATGCACTCTAGAAGACATGAATAGTAGTAAATCCAACCTGATTTGGTTAGCATAAACGACTGACTTGTATTTGTAACATGATGCACTTTCTTCAAAATAGCTGATACAGTACATGACCTTCAGGTTGGTGATGCAGCATTTCAAGTCTGTATAGTGCGCTTTGAACCAAGTGTCCTTGTAGTGCAGATTCATGGCATCTGGGTCAACAAAAAAATCCTGACTGGACAAGATGACATCTGTGGAAGCAATTTCTTTTCAATATCCAAATATGTAGCTTCCATATTCATTTCAAGCTGTGTTTGCTGAAGATGCTAATTTCGTTGACCACTTTACTGCATTCATGTTCAGATCTTCACTTGTGTTCATGTCAGGTCACCTTGTAATCTACTGTGGGCTTTACTTCTTAGATAAAATACATTCCTTAATTTATTTTGCTACCTTGTCCATAATGATACAAAAAAAAACACTGTGACATGACTACCCTAGAGTCGCAGTGCTGTTCATAGATTTACAGAATTTCTATTTGTCTCTACCCCCTTAAACCTACCAATGCAGTGTATTTCATTGCCATCTTTGTGCTGACTGGCAGAAAACAAAAAAAAACTGTAAAAACACAGCTTAAGTGAAAAAGAGAAAAATGGTCCCAAAGTTCTCCATGTGTCCAGCCATGTGTGTTCAAGGTAGATAAGGTACAATGCACTTATTTAATATGCATTTTTGAAGTAAGTTCATGCCGAAAAACTATAACAAAACTTTTTCAGTCTCATTCTATTTCAGTCAAAACTATAGCTACTGCATTTTATAAGCATGCCAGTTTTATGAAGATATATATTTTAGTATCGTGCTATCCTTTTCCTGTCTTTTATTATGTTTCTGAGGATTGCATCATGCCATTGCTAAAGCTTTACAAGAGAAGCAACTTGAAGCAAACCCTAGATTGACTGTTATAGCTGTTTGGGGATTTTTCTTCCAAACCTGGTAATTATGAAGGGGGTTCTGCTCACAAATTCATACAACAACAAATCAAATACAAGTGCTACATTGTTCTGTATTTAAAACTACAACTGCATTGTATATAGTCCTACAGTTCAAATGATTCCGAAGTTTCATGGAAAAAGTAAAGTGAATTAACAGAAAAATAAATGTTATGATAAAATGTTATTATTACCCCATACGTTTTCTAGTTCATTCTACTGATACAGTTATTTAGATCATTTACACTTTGTTGTAATAATATTAATGTTGGTCCACCAATCCAAAAGCCTTTTTCACTCTCCTCAATATAGAAATCACCCTGAGCCGAAAAACAGACTGAGAAAAGCCCAAACATGAAACATTTGCAAAGTTAGATATGGATATAATTGTGATTGTGATATGTTTGTTGTTGTCCAGTGTTTCATAAAAACTTGACAAGAGCACCGCCATGATC
This sequence comes from Ameiurus melas, assembly GCA_012411365.1. Taxonomy (NCBI): domain Eukaryota; kingdom Metazoa; phylum Chordata; class Actinopteri; order Siluriformes; family Ictaluridae; genus Ameiurus; species Ameiurus melas. Next base: position 9,951,991 of record CM022758.1, read on the forward strand.
ATGGCATACAGGCTGGAGGGGATGAACAGGGCTGTCTGCACTATGCCCGTGACAGTCACCCGCATATGATTCTTCTGTTGAGCATAAGAGGAAGAACCAGTAGTCTGTTCCATCCTCCTGATGTGTCTCCACAGGTAGCAAAATGTTCTGCCCCAAGAGATTGACAATGTGATGAATGGGCAAATTAAATAAACCAAAAACATTCTAGTAGACAGTAAGTATAGATGACCATTTATAACCGTTCCTCCTGTAAGCATTGTGTTATTCAAAATGTCTTTTGGTGTTGGTGTCAGGTATGATGCCGTACCCATCGATAACGCGGAAATAAGCAAGGTTTGGTCAAAGAGAAATCCAGCAAAAACTATGGCTTTAATGTTTTTCTGAACCCAGATCAAGACTTTCCAGTGTTGTGGAACGATCTTCATGTAGTAAAAAATGCTGATCCAAGCATTGATTGAGAAACTGGAGCAGTAGCTTTGGAGGATTATTGCTATGTTTACTACAAGAAGCCAGTCAGGTGGTGAAAGAAAGCACAGGACAACTGAGATCATGGAAATCAGTTGCTGAACTGTTGAATTGCCTACCACTGCACTTAGTAACAAGTGCATAGGTTGATGAACACGTACTCCTACAGCTGGCTTACAGAGGCAGAAAATGAAGAAGATGTTCAGTACTATAGCGCAGAAGCAGAACGGGGTGCAAATGATGGCAAACGGCAGATTATCCATTTCAATGACTTGCTCCATCTTGACTCCAGTGACATGGTCATCTCTTGTTGCTCACTTTTTTATACCAGACTTTTATCAGTGCAATTCAACCCACATGTGTTTTGAAAGATGGGATATGTTAATATGTTTTAATGGGCCTTGAATGACCTGTGTATGCAAAAACCTGGAATTTTTTTTTTCATCTCTGCACAATATTTTTGTCGGGATCCACATATAAACTTTAAGTTTTCTTTTAGATGGCCAAAGTGGAGAATACTTAAGATTGCTAGATGTTGCTATTTTTTATTGCACTATTTATGCATTGTGATCCAGTGAGGTAATATAAGCTAATTTTGCTGGGTAATAAGAGCAAAATCTTTTTTAAAGAATTGAATTGAGTTATATTTTGATGTAATTATTCCAAAAACATATAATCATTGAAGTGAGTGGGATGGAAAAGGACAAGAGGAAAAGTTGACCATATTTATTTTTTATCTGGATCACAATCTTACACTAATTCTCATAAGCTGGTGCTTTCTCTACCTACTGCCAGTAACAGTGTATGTGTATGATTTTGCACAAACTGCTCTAATCATGATTGAAAGCCATCTGTTCAAGCCACCCAATACACCTGATTCAGCTCATCAGCTAATCACCAGAATTTGGGTTTTTGAACAGAGAAGTGCCAAAAAAAAAAGTGTAGTGCAGTGAGAATTCAGGATCATGGGACTCATTTGCACCATGCATTATCTGTGATTATAATTTTTTGCCTCTATGAGTAGGAATTTGTAGATCGAGCCACTGTGTGATGAAATGCCAATTAATAGCATTTACTTAAGAGTGACATTATTGATATTTTTTGGCCAGGGAGACTTGGTATTTGCTGTTATGTTGGTACAATTTGGGATAACGTGCACATGAGAATAAGCAGCTCATAATAAAAACCATGGCTTGTTGGTTTTCAATGCCCGAGTGAACTGTATAATAATGTGTGGGGATTGAACTTCTCTGAGGCATTACTGGATCTAAATAAATGGCTTAATGAAAAAGATTTACCTTTTGCCATTCACTCTTTCCCTCCCACTCAGGATAGTAAACACTTTATTTTGGAAATGTTCATTTGATGATCAGCACAAACATCTAACTCCACATATCTACCAATTGAAGGATAAAATGAACTGGGGAAAACAAAAACAAAACACAAAAAAACACAACTGACCATCTCTGTAGTAATGGTTGTGATCAGATACTCATCATATCATATTTGCATGTGTAATGTTCCTCGGTTGATGTATAATTTTGTCAAATATTCGTAATGGACTGTAACAATTCCTACGCATCTATGTAAAGCATTATCAGGGTAAATTTGCATGCTTAGGTAAATGGAAGATTTTGATGCTGCTTACTGGTGTGACTCTCCAATGTGTTTCATAATGGGTGGTGTATACCATAGCATTTTGTTTCAATCAGGGAACCATATTTCTTGTATGATCCACCCAAAGTGGCCACATTAGTTTAGTTCCTTCTTGCATATTGTATTTTTATTTATTAATTTATTTTTTGGGATGCTGTCATGATGGTGTAAATTTTTTTTCATTGGACTTCATTCAACTGAAGGCATGAGAATAGTTATAACAGCATTAATCTTCCTTCTTTGTAATTAAATTCTAAACTGCTATAAACTGCTGACATCAATAAACATAATTGTCAAAATGCTGGGAAAAAAATCTGTTTTTTTTATTAAACATATATTTATTTACAGCATAGCTGTACAATTATACAAAACAGGCCATCTAAAATAATCCATATTGGGTAGATAGAAAATAGAAGGAGCAACATATTAAAGGACACTTTCATTTAAAAGAAAAAAAAGAAAGGAAAACCATAAAATGATAATAAAAGCTTTAAAAGCAATGAAGTGATAGATGAATTTTTTGTGAAGAGATCATGTGAATAAATGTAAGCATGTCATTCACCAGCCAGAAGAACATACCAGTTAAAGCACTGCTTGGCAGCACCCTACTTCTGTGTATCAACAGTTTAAATATCTGACTTAAGTACTATTGTTTCGACTACTATCTTTCAGAGGTGTTCTGATTTTCACTTTAAGCATTCAGTTTGAAATAAAAGCTAAAAATTTAGATAAAGGTGTGAACTCACTGAAACACTGTTTTAAGAAGACATAATAATGGTAATACAATCTAAAACAAAGGATGATGAGGAATTATTTAAAGGCCGGTATTGTCGGATTCAGTTGAGTTGTTGAATTTGTCTTAAGTTGTCAAAGTGCATTGGTCAACTCTTAGCTGTCAATACGTTCAATTACTGCAGGAACACCAACCTTAAATATAACGTGCGAGAAGGTTTCCAAATGACTAGACTTTGACTATATAGAGAAAATGCCATGTCGAGTTTCAGTCACTGGAAAGATGGCATGACATTTCACACCATAACATTGACAATATTTTTTAAAATAAAATATAATAGTTAGTTATGGAGACATCATGATCCACATTACCTTATATTAAAATTTACATTTTACCAACATAATGGATAAAATTTTTTGGACCTATTTTCCATTTAAACTTCAACACCAACACTGTCAGACTGTTCTAGATGTCCCTCCAGGAGCCGAGTCTGACACGCTGTTCTACACAAATCTGAAAATCTGTAAACACTCTTGATTTCTGCCTACATTCATGGATAATATTTAGCCTTCTCTACACTACAGTATTTATGGACACATTCAAATAATAATTATCAGGAAAAAAAAATTAAGAAGTGCAATGAAGAATGAATAAATAAGATTTCTGACCATACTGTTGCAGTAGGCCTTTTATAACTTTTATCTCCAGCTGTGTGGGGGAAGGGGGGCGGTGTTTAGGTTGTGGATAATAGCATTACACTTTAAGTCCAAAAGTCTCAAAAATAACCAGATACTGCTTCTTTTTTAGGATTTTCTCAGAGAAATATTGTCCAAGAAATGCAGGGACTTTCCTGATAACACCATCACCAGACAGCACAACCTAGACCCGCTACTCCGGACCAAAAGGTTGGGCATTTACTAGCTACTACCTACCTAGATCCAAAGATCCCTACATTCTCCAAAGCTCCATTAGTGAAGGATCTTATCCACACAACTTGTGCTAGGTAAAGTCCGCACCACAAGCGTGCATTAAGCGTGGATTAAACTTGAGAAGGGACAATCGGTGGCTACAAGGTTTTTAATGTCCGTCAGATGTAGTACTCCTTCATACTGTCCCTTATAGACTGGTTCAGGTGAAGTTCTGCTCTGTAGGCAGCTTCAAGGCTGCGCCTGTGCTCCTTTTCCTGGATGCTGGTGGTCCTCTGGATCTGCCGGTGTTGGTATAGAAAGCGTGCCATCACAGCCAGCAAACACAACGTTACGAACACCACAGCTGTGACCACACCTGCAGCCAGAGAAGAAGTTAAGCTTATTATGTGATCATTGTGTGTTCATAATTCAAGCCCTATATATGGTTTGACACTAGAGGAATATTATACTGTGTCCCAGTTGGGTCTTAAGGTTCATTTGATTAATCAAAGAATAGGTTTTGTTTTGAATCCATCCTGTTAGTGACTAAAAAGCAATTAGCAATAATTTGACAAATGATGCTGAAAAAAGGAAAAATTAGGTCTTTGTGTCCATTATAATTTACCAGCTTTTGCTACACTGAGCTCTATATTATATGAAAAATCAACAATAAAGCACCTGAGACTCTCTCATGATGCTTTCTGGGGGATATTATATTACCACATTCCTTTATCGGTACACACAACACACAAAACGTAATCAATATAGTCATTACACGTTTCAGAAATAGAATGCACTAAAAGAAAAGATGAACACAAAGAACCTGTAGGAACGCTTGTGCTAATTACATACTCCAGTGACTCTTACAAATGGCGCAATAAAGCAGATTGTGGCAATATACCGCACCTCCAATTACCGCTGAATCTCTTTGGGTGTCGTCTTCGCTATGCTTGTTATCTGTACCCACTTCGTCCCCATGGTCTGTAGAATAAGGACAAAAAATTCATATATCAGAGACAATCTACATACTTGTTTTTTCTAAACCATATATATAGTATTAATCGAGGAGTTTTGTGTTTTAATAGCACCTAAAAACAGTAGGTCCTTGAAAGAAAAAGAAAAAGAAAATACCTAGACGGGATTTAGAGGTTGATAAATCTGCCAGCGCCCCACAATTAGACTCAAGCAAATGGCCTCGTATGCTGACCAAAGAGCTCCCACGGTTCAGCAGCGCTGCCTTTAGTGGAGCTACGTGATTGTACTGAACAGATGAAAAGCAGCCGATGAAACCTTTGGATCCTGCTTGTGCTACTTCCTCGTCTAGTGCATCAGTTCCTGCTATGAAAAATGGTATCATTAAAGTGGAACTGGTAATTATTACTAGCACTTATACGTGAAATGGTTATTGAAGACTATTAAAGAAACACTCAAAGCACGTCTAAGAATATAGAAAGATGGCAATGTTAAAGTTGGATTTTCAAAGACTTTTGATGATTTAATGCCTGTTTTTTGTCAAAAGCACTGTTTTTAAATCCAGTGCAGTCTCTTGGGAATGTAACCTTGTTTTGTCATATGAATTAATATTTAATCTCCCGATTACAAGTCTTGAGTTTCTGAATAAAAGATTAATGTGGGCAAAAAAATTGCAGGGTGTACTTAAAAATCCATTTGGCCTTTGCTTAATGACAAAAGTGCACATTTCCATGCATATAAAACTGCTTGCGGTGAGACGTGATAAGCAGTGGGACAAATTTTAGAATAAATTTTTTTTTTAATAATATAAGATGCATTCATTGTGTTATTGTGTCATGTTTAATGTAAGAAAGGAAAAGATACACTGAATCAAATGGAAGAATACCTTCCGTATATCACTCTCTTACCTGTAATTTTTCCTAGGGTTAGTGATCTCATCGAGTTAAAGTCAGTGTCCTGTGAGAGGGTATATTTTTTATTGTCTTGATCAACCTAACAAAAAAAACAAACAAAAACCAGTGAGTCAGGATTCTGGGTGACACCCGATTGGTGGGATTATAATACAGAATATTATCATTACAGTATACAGGTATAGAAGAGTAAAGACAAATGGAGCTAACTGTGTTAAAAAGAATACAATAAACAGATTGTGAATAAGAGTGCGAGGGTGAGCACAAGACATGATTACAAACAGTGGATCTAAGGTAGAAATCTACAGTGATCCAGGTGAGATCAAGGGTGAAAATTAAACTGCTTTTGAGAAGTCCAAATTCTTAGCGCAGGGGTCGTCAACTGGCAGCAATGAAGTCTTTAAAAGGAGTGTCGCAGAGCTTATAAACAATGGCCAAAAATCAGCGACTCGAATTCTCAAAACATGAACCAGTACAGTTTCTGTAGCAGATCTTCTGTTATGGTTTATTCAAACACAAGCATGTAAATGATTTAGCTGAAGGCGACTCATTAGACCAGAGACTAGCTACAGGGCTTGAAAGGAGAGAGGTTTCACAGACTTTATTACACTGTTCATTTTTATTTACCCTCTATAGTCTGATTAGCAAGCTGGCACACGCACGCAAATACATACATACAAATATATAACATGAAGTGCCACTATGAACAAAACAAATCAGTTTAAATTGTCCTATTTATAGCCAAAATCTAATTATTAATGGTTAAGCATTAAAAGTTAACCATTGTTAGTATTGTTCCATTGTTGGTATCTAACAGTCATGTTAAATACTTTTCCAGACCTTTTTGAAGCAAGGGATTTTATGTAATGGCACCCTTACTAATTTTAATAGAACAACAGTGCTTTAGTGTATCCATGTGGGGCCATTCATGTAGCAGAATCTGAGTCAAGTGTAGAATTGCTTTCTTGATTGTCTCAATGTTACGCTGTATAAGTGTATTGTACAAAATACAAATGATCATAATCCGCAGACCAAAAATGGTCCAAAACAACTTACAACTTACTTACATGTAAGCCTTGACCTGAGTCAACTCCAGTGTATACTGCTACGGTGTTCAGTTTGATCTAGATTATGTGTACAGGTCAATTAAGATGTAGTGTTTACTAACCTGCACATAGACATCTTTTCCTTCTCTGTGAAGTCGGAGTCGATGAAGCTTCCCATCTGCCAGACTAGTGAGCACAGGGCTGAACACACTGGGCCTTCGCTCCTTATGAAGCTGATACCAAATCTGTAGACTCCCTAAAGTATGAAATAAATGAGACACTTCATGCAGCTGGAATTCACTTAACAATTATAGTTTGTTCCCCAAGGAACTAACGCCACAAATAACAACGACTGGAAACCTACAAATGGATATTAACAGATATGCTCACAATGCTGGGCTTCATGTCCTAATGTTTTCATCCCATGTTAGAAATGCTCACAAGGATCGCATGTTTTATATTTTTTATTTATTTGTTTGTTTGTTTATTTTTGCTGAACTATACCTACAGCAACTGTTATAATATATATTTAATAATGATAAATTATGTATTTTTTGGTACACCATTATAACCATTATTCACCATTAACCAATACATATTTTCTTTTTTTGAGAGCTAAACCTTAAGGCTGAATTCACAGAATACAAACTTTAACGTCACTTGGGATTTTTGTCATTATCATAACACATCCAAAGGTGTTCTGTACCTCAGCTTAGTGTGAGGTGATGATCTATCTATCGTCTATATTATAAATTACACTGGTGCTTAACAGTTTGTGAATACTGCATATATTTGCATAAATATCACGTAAAACTTCAGCAGATTTCACACAAAGTCCTAAAAACAAATAAAGAAAACCCAATTAAACAAATGATACAAAAATATTATACTTATTTATTAAACAAATGATAGGACAACAATCAGTCGTACACTGCACAAATCTGGCCTTTATGGAAGAGTGGCAAGAAGAAAGCCATTTCTCCTATGGACTGACTCTCCCACCTCAGCTGTAGTTCTCTGCAGTTCATCCAGAGTGATCATGGGCCTCTTGGCTGTCTCTCTGATCAGTCTTCTCCTTGTCTGAGCTGAAAGTTTAGAGGGACGGCCAGGTCTTGGTAGATTTGCAGTGGTCTGATACTCCTTCCATTTCAAAATGATCACTTGCACAGTGCTCCTTGGGATGTTTAAATCTTGGGATATCTTTTTGTATCCAAATCCGGCTTTTAACTTCTCCACAACAGTTTTACGGAACTGCCTGGTGTGTTCCTTGGTCTTCATGATGCTCTCTGCGCTTTCAACAAAACCCTGAGACTATCACAGAGCAGGTGCATTTATACAGAGACTTGATTACACACAGATGGATTCTATTTATCACCATCAGTCATTTAGGACAACATTGGATCATTCAGAGATCCTTGCTGAACTTCTGGAGTGAGTTTGCTGCACTGAAAGTAAAGAGGCCGAATAATTTTGCACGCACCACTTTTCAGTTTTTTATTTGCTAAAAACGTTTAAAATATCCAATAGATTTCGTTCCACTTCACAATTGTGTCCCACTTGTTGGTGATTCTTCACAAAAAAATTAAAATTTATATCTTTATGTTTGAAGCCTGAAATTTGGCAAAAGGTTGAAAAGTTCAAGGGGGCCGAATACTTTCGCAAGGCACTGTATATATATATATATATATATGTGTGTGTGTGTGTGTGTGTGTGTATAAAATGTGGGTCGATTGTCCCTAGTGGTCTCTCTAAAAGATTTAGAAATATTAATTTCATCTCTGCCTCTAGCTCTTTGCTCAATACTGAATGTGTCAATACGCACATTAGTACCTCGCCCACATGCAGGACGCGAGAGACAAAAAGGGTTTTGTCTGATCAAGTGGATCGGGGTCAATTTAGAGTTTTGCTTTTAGCCTTAAAAATGGTGCATTACAATGTATTTGAGAGGCTGTCGGACTGCGCTGGTACATGGCGGCTTACAGATGATAATGTTCTGCGTTATCTTTCACTATTTACAAAGGCGTGAATTGAGCAAGTGATTGGGTTTAGCACAATAATGGTTTGACTGGAGAGGAACTACAGGGCATTCATCAACCGTGTATGTGTGTGCAAACAAATTGTTTCATATGCTTTGTTGGGAACAAAATAACAATAACATTAAAAGTCTAGTGTACTGTGAGGATTTTGCTATTCTTTTTTTTTTTGTCTGTTTTTTTATGTAATGCATGAAATACAGCTTACAGCCAGGAAATTCTACTGTTAGATGATACAACATAAATTAAGATATAAATTGAAAAAAATATGTATGTCTAGAAGGCCACTTTAGATTTTGGTACCCATTTTATTTTTCCAGAAATAGTGCTAGCCAGAGTGCGTTTTGTGCAGATATGAAAAAATGAGGAGCTGCTTGTGCAACTTCCCTGTAAGCAGCCACAGTTAAAGCAGAACCATCACATCGTGTATAGGTGAATATCCCAAAAAATAGCCAAGTTGTTATTTTTAGTTATATTGCAACAAAATATATTCAATTCACCACATTTAAAACCATATAATCTCCTTATATTTGCTCACTAATACAACTAATTTTTCACCTGCACTTAGTCATCGGTGTCATACTCTGCTTTTCTCACTCACAGCTCCATGAGCTGTGACCTGATTGGTCATTAGGTGAAAAAGAAATTCACATTCTGTGACTCAGCACTTTTTATACAAGTTAAACTTTTAACGGCAGCAGCATTCTAGGTAACAGAAGTGATATGTAGGTGGCAAGTAGAGGTCTTGAGATAAAATTGAGTAAAATCTGAGGGAAGTGAAGATATTTCTGTAATCAGTAATACAGCCTCAATAATGCTGATAAAACCAACTTCTTACTTACCCCTAGAGCTTTCACATTAAAGTTTTGAGCTTCAAGCTATTGTTGTGGAGACTCGGAATTTGCTGAAACAATTCCCACTACACTATAGTCACAGAATTTAATATTCATCTTTAGGCTTCTAGCTTCAAATGAACTTCCTGGAAGTTTGTGAGAGTGAACTTGTCTTTGCTCTGTTGTTTCAGTCTGGCATCCCTGCTGCTCGAACTGCACATATGGGCAGTGTCGAAAATTCTGCTGAACTGAAGATTGAATGTGGGGGAAATTCTACAAAACAAGTGGGTGCTTTTAAAAATGAACAGTATAGCTTTTTGTACTTTTATTATGGTATGCTATGGACTGGGGGGCATTGTAAATTAGTAGCTAGGACTTTTCTTCTCGTACCTCCAGGGTTGGGGGTTCAATTCCTACCTCTGTTCTGTATGTGCAAAGTTTGCATTTATCTGGGGCTTCCTCCAGGTACTCTGGTTTCCTCCCCCAGTCCAAAGACATGCATTGTAGGCTGATTGACATCTCTAAATTGTTCGTAGTGTATGAATGTGTGTGATTGTGCCCTGCAATGGGCTGACACCCTGTCCAGGGTGTCCCCCTCCTTGTGCCCTGAGATCCCTGGGGTAGTTTCCAGGCTTCAACGTGACCCTGTGTAGGATAAGCGGTATGGAAAATTGATGGATGGATGGATGTTATGACTTCAATGTCAGTCTAAATAAAGCAGTGACTGGTTTTGCCAGTTTTTAGTTTCCGTACCTCTCCCATTCTTTGCTTTTTTACACTAATATATGATTGCCTTTGAATTTTGCTCAAAATTTTGAATCTAATATTCAAATCGAAGGCTCTGCTGACTTGGAGACATGTTTTAAGCCCAACCTTCCTTTTTCCATTTTCCCCCTTTTGACTACAGGCATTCTCTCAGGAAAATATATATGCAGATCCATCAAACTTCACACAACGATTCAGGCTATTAGCTGCAGTAAGCCTATTGATTTTATATCTCACTCTCTTATCTCTTTTTCATATCGTGAAGACTAATGATGCATTTGTTGTGCAACACAGGGAATATAACACTGGAAAAAAATCCAAGGAGAATAAACTGGCTCTTAGCTATGTGAACCCTCCAAATCAGTGCTTCCCACACACTGACTTTACTGGGGTGGCCCGTCCAGGTATATTAATGACCGCTCAAGAATATTTGGCGACCCATTTTAGCATTTTTTAAATTTTTATCCGTCCGAGGTAACACCATCTGCGATCGACTAATTAGTGGATAATCTCCCATTGCTCTACCCATTCCGTGCCTGTTCGCTCTGCTATCAGGAGTATGATCTCCTCTCATGACAATCGCACATTCACTGAAGAAAACCACAGAGAGATGTACTTCTGTTTTATGTCAGAACCACAGACAAGGTGGATACTTTAGAAGCAAAGACCAGGTAAAGCAACTCCTTATTTTCTCCTTGTTATGTAATTGTTGGTAGTACGGAGACCCGTACATGACATGCAGGAAATAACATAAATATCCTGGAAATGAACTAATAACTCATTCACTCATTTTAATAAATTGTGGGTATGTTGTAGTAATTCGTTTGTGTAGTAAAAGGTTCCAGGACATTGAAGTGTTAGGGGTACTCAGAGTCTTGGGTCCAAAGGCATTTACTTCAGATGAAATGACAAGCATTTCACTTTTGAAGCCTAACAAAGAAATTCATCCCAGGATAGGAAGCCAGGAGTGGCCCTCTTACAGGCAGCATGTACTATCGGGATCATTTAGGGTTGGTAAATTACCTGAATTAATAGGAACTGAATTATACTATCTTGGCATTCAGACTTGTTTGTTTTGACATCTGTAAATGTGTCAATTACACGTTACGCTCTTTTGCCCTGCCTTGGCTAATCGCTGAAGGAGAAGACACAAGCTCAGATGATACAGCTGCTAGCCAGTGAAAGCAGTGAATGGGCAGAAATATATCCAAACCTCTGCCTTTTTCCATCAGCAGGGCTGATGTCTACGAATATCAATAAATGGACCAACACCAGAGGTGTTTCCATAGGCAGAGGCATTGAGACTCTTCAACCCAGAAAGATTAAGTGCTCTGAAAAACAGTGCCAGCTTTGTACATGCTAAAGACTTAGTGTTTTTTTTTACTTTCTTTTACTCTTCCCATGTGGATATAAGGATAGAAGAGTTGGGGTGATTGGATCTGTGAACTATATTATGTAAAATCAATATAAATATTCAATTAATCAAAATATTGTGTTGTCAGATATTATTTGTTGTTTGTCACAAGTAGTAGACCATTGGTGAGTAATGGCAGCCTTTTCCATCAGCTACCACTGCAAGTATTTTTCAAACATGTGGGAAGCACTGCAAATATAGCTTGAAAACATGTGCCCTTGTCTTCATAAGTTACCAATGTTTCAAGACACATCACAGCCATGTGCCGTGAATGTCAGCAACAGCAGGGAGAGTTGATGCCAGGAAAAAGCATGGAAATGCTTTCCCCCAGCAAAACAAATCAACAGTCACCTTGTCATGGCGTTTAGGCAAATGGGAAATTTGAGCTTCAGCGGGGCACTTGAACGCAACATAAATCGCATTTAATGGGTTCAGCTGTGAGGCTGTGCTCGTTTACAAAGAGACTGTTTTAACCGCAAGGCTGCTTGAGCTGACATTTTGAATAGCTCATGATTATAGAGCCGACTCTACAAGTCAATGGCCTCATGGCACCCGTCTAATTAGCAAAAGACAATATCAATATGAGAGTTATAAATCTTTCACGGGCTAATTGTTTTCAACTCTGAGGTGGACGTACTACAGATGATGACATGTTATCTCTCACTGCCCCGGTCTCACAACATAACACAATTATTTTGTGACAAAGAAAGTGCTAAATTGTTGAGCTTATAATTTCTTTCTCAGCTACTATTGTAGAGTCTACATTTTTTTCCCACTTACCATTGCGAGCGAGGATAACCGCTACATACTGCTGGGTGAAGGTGTTGACGGTGAGCAGCATAGCAGGACTCTGTGTGGTGAGAAAGCTAAGCGCCATGTTGTCCCTGGACTTGCTATATGCAGAGGATGAGGAGGAAACCTGGGCCGTCCTATTTTGCATGACGGAGAAAGGCTCTTGGAATGTGTATGTCACTGAGGAACCCCTATCAAAGGACACAGATACCTCTGGGGGAGAGAAAAAGCAGATTTGTTAGACATTTGTCCACTTTTTTATTTTTTGCTAAAAAGCTCTGTATTTAGTTGCATTTTGTGTCAAGAAACAGCTCCTAAAGCAAAGACTAGCTGGAGAAGCACAGACAGAGTGCAAATAAGTGTGTGAGTTATGGGAGAGATGAAACAGAAATATCACATTTACACAAGTATTTAAAACCTTTATTCTGTGAAATTTGAGTAAAGTTAAGTGTTTCTTAACACAGGTTTGTTTAAAGACACACTTGAAATTGAGGTGCACTCAGGTGCATCCTGTTTTCATGTATCATCGTCAAAACTTGGATTGGAAAAAAATAGCCACTGACCATAGACCTTATAGACAGGATTGTGTTAAGACACATATCTGAGGAAAGGTAGCAAAACATTCCTGCAGGATGTAAGCTCCCACAGAACACCATGGTGTCCTTCATTTTTTAAATGAAAGACATTTAAAGCCCACTTAGATCTGCAGCTCAATCAAAGGGCTAAGAACCAGTGACCAAGAACTCTCTGACACAAATCCAAATCTTCCAAAGAAGGACAACAATCTCATCATCGTTCAGCTAGTTTTTTGTGTCAGGATTGACCAGATAGAAGCCACTCTTGAGTAAAAGGCACATTAATATCTCACTTGGCATTTACCAAAAAGCACCTAAAGGTCATGAAAAACAAGATTATACAACCACAGTAGACTGAATACCAAGCATTACAATTGGGGAAAACAAAGCACCACTGATACTTTTTTTTTTTTTTTTTTTTTTTGTAACAGGACTGAAAGGCATGTCAGAATTGAAAAAAGGGGAAGAAAGATCGATGGATCAAAGTACAGAGACATCCTTGAGGAAAACCTGCTCAAGAGCCCTCAGGACCTCAGACTGGTGTGAAGGTTCACCTTCTACCATCAAAATGATCTGAAACCCAAGACAAGGCAGGGCTGGTATGAATCTCAACCTGATTGAATTTCTTTAGAGAGACCTGAAAATAGCTGCCCTGAAACACTCCTCATCCAAGCTTGAGAGGTTCTCCAAAGAGAAATGAGAGAAGCTCCACAAATCCAGATGTGCCAGAAGTCTGTTTATGAACAAAGCACTGAGTAAAGGGTTTGATTATTCATGGAAATGAGATGTGAACTTGCTTATGCTTTTACATAGTGGAGTTTTTTTTTGTTGTTGTTGTTGTTTTTTGAGGGGGAGGGGGGTATCGATAAGAATACTGAATTTACACATTTAAAGTGAAGCTATAATGCAACAAAATGAAGAGAAAAATAACAGTTTCTCAGTGCGTTGTACTGTAAATCTCAGCACCAGTACAGATCTTCTCAAATAGGTATTTTTGACATTCTGTGATCTATTTACACAACTGTCAGTTATAAATTGCATCTACTATTTCACACTGTACAGCATATTCTCAGGCAGAAATGGATGAGCATTGGATTACTTATGGCTGCAGTGACAGAAACATGACAGCTCTTCAGCACACATCAAGATGAGTATTTATATGAAAAGCACTCAAGCTGCATTCTCTCTGATGGAACCCCTGTCCTTTTTATTTAACCAAGAAATTATGCCATGCATAGTCTGTTATATACCAGAAGTCTGGATATACCAGAAGTGGCATATATTTATGTAGAATATCTTGGCTTGCTTGGGTTTTTTTTTCTTCCCTCTTCCTCCAAAGAACAGAATAGTCTGCATGATTATAATAGCAACCAAGATGAGTAATGGACTTGCACAAAGACGAGCCAAAGAATAGGAGCTTTGCTTTCTCGTCTTATAGTCTCATGCTTTGATCAGCTCTCGGAGTGCTTGATTTGCATACAGATCTTGGCAGCATCATGCAAGGCCAGGGTGAAAGGATGCTTTTTTTAAGCATGCCTTTTCCACTTGAATTTCATCACTATTTCATTTAGTCTGTCCATATCTGCATCAACTTCTCGTATCTATGAATATTTTATTTTCCATGCCCATTTCATAATAAGCGAAATAAGCTCTGTTTAAAGACCAGCACAAGACTGTTCCACCCACACAAGTCCAGCCGCGAAGACCAAGAACTATCAACTCCAGATGTGTAACAAGGTTAAGACAAGTCAATATCATCTAATTGCATTGTCATGATGGGAGGCCAGGCTTTTATTGACTTGAAAGATGTGAAAAGAAAGTGATTTTGTTTTGAATTTCAAGCATCACAGTGGAAAATTCTCACTCAGCAGACTTCAGCTTTTCCCACCATTTTTGGAGCATCAAAGCAATCTGATATGTCATCAGAAAACCATTTGAGAGCCAGTTCTGCAGTTCATGGTGGAATTTATATCCTAGCGCAACACATTAAATATTACACAAATTGCTTATGTAAATGACACTGAACACCTGACGGAGTGATGTTGCACCGTCATTTCATCACATCTGAGAGGTGAGTGTAGAGGCAAGTGTTGCTCATTAATGGGAATACGTTAATTACCATATTTTAGTGTTTACAATCTTGTAAATGTGGAGCTCTGAATTTTTCATCAGATTATTCCTGCAATGTTCATTAAGGAGAAAGCTCTTACAACTGTGAATACATTCACTGACACTAAATAGTAGATAATTGGGCAAGTGTGCATGTGTCTTAGCCTAATAAGCTCCCAGCAAAATACCTTTGTGCCTAAATATTTTTTCTTTTTCCTTTCTAAGAGCATAGCCCCTTGTCTATTTGATAAATATTGCTGCTATACCTTCCTTGCAGGAGGGCCCTCCATATGCAGAGTGGGTGCAGTCACACACGTAGCCGGTGCTCTTCTCCACACACCTGCCCCGATTGTGGCAGACGCCCACAGAGCTGCTGCAGTGACCCGCACAGCCCGAGCTCACACCTGGGGTCGCCTTGGCCCTCTCGTCCAGGTCAAAGGTCATGCCATTTACATTAAGCGCTCGAATGCAGCCCAGAAAGCCTCTCTGCCTGGAGGCTGTTCCTCCTACAACAAAGAAAACAACCTGGTAAATCAGAGGACAACAATGAATTCACTCATACAGATATCTGCAGATGATCATTTAAGTGATTTTGTAGACTTCGTAGACACATAGAGCCTTAAACCTCTAAGTACTTCCAATGCTGTCATGGACATGCACATTAATCTTTTTTTTTTCTTTCCCCATGACCTTCATGACCACCAGGTCTGTGAGAGCATAGAGAATGCAAAACAATGTGCAGTAGACTGAAGACGAAGAACCACATTACGTTACTAAAAGCATCACACCAGGCATTTCTCTTTTTCTTTATAAGAAATCGTTCCGAGTTAGGTCATCAACAGTGTATTAAGCTTTTTTCTATGGCAGCCTTCCATCTATCTATTTAGGAAGGATACCATATGGGAAGGATGCTATTAGGGTGTTATTTTTAACTACAATTAAAAATACAACCAATATTTCAGACTGAAGTAAAAACAAAAGGCACAGGGATTAAAATCTAATCATTAAAAAACTCTCATAGTGTATATTTGGATAATCCATCTTGAATCTTAATGTCAACGTGCGCTGTTGCGCATGCGCGGACTTCTTCCGGGGTGACGTCATGTTTTGCGTTCTCCACACTTGTAAATAAACCTCACCGTTTGAACCCTGATTTCCAATCTACTTGAATGAAATTTATCCTGTAAGGAACTTTAAATCAAATGTTATTGTATTATTCTAATTCTATATAACACATTTTTTTTAGAGATTTGTTATTTATTTTTAATAAAAATATCCCAAAATAATAATACCTAGCTGCTAACTTTCAGATAGCTTTAGAAATTGTATTATAAAATTATAAATGGAATGTCTTACAAAAGTGTATAAAGCTGAAGCCAAAAAATATCATATGTTATATGAATAATACTGCTTCCTGTTGAACAATACAGTGCATCCAGAAAGAATTCACAGTGCTTCACTTTTTCCACATTTTGCTATGTTACAGCCTTATTCCAAAATTGATTCAATTCATTATATTCCTCAAAATTCTACAAACAATACCCCATAATGACATGTGAAAGAAGTTTGTTTGAAATCTTTACAAATTTATTAAAAATAAAAAAACAACAAAAAAGCATATTTACATAAGTATTCACAGCCATTGCTCAATACTTTGTTGAAGCATCTTTGGCACTAATTACAGCCTCAAGGTTTTTTTTTTGAGTATGATGCTACAAGCTTGGCACACCTATTTTTGGGCAGTTTCTCCCATTCTTCTTTGCAGGACCTCTCAAGCTCCAACAGGTTGGAGTCCAACAGTCCAGTGCACTCTGGAGCAGGTTTTCATCAAGGATGTGTATGTACATTGCTGCATTCATCTTTCCCTCGATCCTGATTAGTCTCCCAGTTCCTGCTGCTGAAATACATCCCCACAGCACAATGCTTCCACCACCATGCTTCACTGTAAAGATGGTATTGGCCAGGTGATGAGTGGTGCCTGATTTCCTCCAGACATGACGCTTGCCATTCAAGCCAAAGAGTTCAATCTTTGTTTCATCAGACCATAGAATTTTGTTTCACATGGTCTGAAACTTCTTCAGGTGCCTATCGGCAAACTCCAGGTTTGCTGTGGCTTCCGTCTGGCCACTCTACCATACAGGCCTGATTGGTGGAGTGCTGCAGAGATGGTTGTTCTTCTGGAAGATTCTCATCTTTCCACAGAGACATGCTGGAGCTCTGTCAGAGTGACCATCGGGTTTTTGGTCACCTCCCTGACTAAGGCCCTTCTCCCCCGATTGCTCAGTTTGGAAGGGGCGGCCAGCTCTAGGAAGAGTCCTGGTGCTTCCAACCTTCTTCCTTTTACAGATGATGGAGGCCACTGTGCTCATTGGGACCTTCAATGAAGCAGACATGTTTCTGTACCATTCCCCAGAGCTGTGCCTCGATACAATCCTGTCTCGGAGGTTTACAAACAATTCCTTGGACTCCACGGCTTGATATGTGCTCTGACATGCATTGTTAACTGTGGGACCTTATATAGACAGGTGTGTGCCTTTCCAAATCATGTCCAATCAAAAGAATTTATCACAGGTGGACTCCAATCAAGTTGTAGAAACATCTCAAGGATGATCAGTGGAAACAGGATGCACCTGAGCTCAATTTTTGAGTGTCATGGCAAAGGCAGTGAATACTTATGTACATGTGCTTTTTTGTTTTTATTTTTAATAAATTTGCAAAGATTTCAAACAAACTTCTTTCACGTGGTCATTATGGGGTATTGTTTGTAGAATTTTGGGGAAAATAATTAATTGAATCCAATTTGGAATAAGGGTGTAACATAACAAAATGTGGAAAAAGTGAAGTGCTGTGAATACTTTCCAGATGCACTGTAAAAACATCCAGCTCCTGAATAATACACCTCCTCTCTCTGTCTCTCTGGGCCATTTTTAAATATCCAGCCAGCTTACCTACGAAGAGTTGGTTATTGAGTTGCAGGCGTATGTGTGTGTGTGCTGGAGGCTCCAGGAAGCGCAGAGGCAGCTGATCCACCTGCAGCGATGCCTCCTTTACATTCCTCTCAGCTCGGACCCAGTGCCACTGCCGGTCGTTCAACGGCACCGGAGATTTAACATTTAATACAGTCGGTCCATAGCCCCCATCGAACGAGAAGGTAGCAACTGAAGAAGCTGAGGGAGAAAACGTGGATTCAAACAGAAGGTCCAACATTTAGAACACAATACAGTGCCCTGATCTAATATTGGCACCCTTGGTAAATATGAGCCAAGAAGGCTGTGAAAAATTGTCTTTATAGTTAAACCTTTTGATCTTTTGTTCTGTGTTGTGTTTGCAATTGTTTGATATGCATGAGAGCAGAGTATTTTTGTGATTTTTGTAACATAAGATCAAAAGGTTAAACAATGAAGACAAATCTTTACAGCTTTCTTTGTTCATATTTAACAAAGGTGCCAATATTAGTGGAGGGCACTGTAAATATTTCAGTATTGCAATTGGCTATAGATGGAGATTAATCTTTATTCATTATTAGTAAAATAAACAGTGTTAAAGGAAATATACACACAGAAAAAAAATCCCATGCTTGGGATCTTGCAGATGGTGTAAATCTGAACAAGAGGTGGTAGTGTAAATAGGAATTGTGACTAAAATCAATTTCTGAGTAATTACTAATACTTGACTTCACTTTGTTAAGTCCAAATAACACTGAGTGTGGCACAAGTAATCAAGGTGTAACTGAATACATTATTTAGATTATAAAGAACTGATAATGTATTCTAAACAACCACAAACACAGATATTTATATCTCTATATAAATACAGATAGGAGGTGCACTGTCATTTTCTTGTCTTATTTTAAGAAAGCTTGCCAGAAGTGGTTAAGACTAGAGACGTGCTTTGTGCCTTGGTTCCTGTGAGATGCAACAAGTCACTCAAGTAAGAAGCTCGTAGGACAAAGACTTCATTTATCATGTGAACGTGAGTTGCTGCACTCATTCATTCATCTTTATTATCTGCATGTTCAGGGTCGAGGTGTAAATTGGACTGCTATTTGGTTTATATTTTGGGAAATACACCCAACTAAACCATCAAAAGAAACCATCGTTTCTTTTCATTAGAAAATATTGCGGGAAGGTACAAACAAAAATAACAGCTGTATGGTTCCCATGCACATCTCAGAACAGTAGCTGTAAACAGTAATGAAGAAAATAAATAAAAAAATAAGAATAATAAAAATAATAATAACCACAACAGATGGGGTTGAGGAACACAATTCACATACCATGCTGACAGTGCTGGCATTTCTATCTTTGTCGTCGTACCCTAACCCCCCCCGTGCAGACTAGTAGACACATTTAATACAGAAAGATGTCCTTCCTGCTAGGAGCTGAAAATGCCCGCACAAAACCTGAGTTTATAACAAATACAGCACTTTCAATGTCTCTTACTGCATATTGACTGACATTCTAAAATCCAAACCTTGAAGAAAATGTTAATAAAATTGTAGATCTTGCCATGATATCTATCAAAGTGCTGGCGAAACTGATAACATGGCTCTCTATATTAAGTGACACGCCGAAGTGCATTAGTGGATTTGTAGTGCTGATAAAATAACACTCCTGTTTATCTTGATATCATTCCACTCTGTATCACTCTATGTTTACTGTGCATTTAATGTTTTCTCTGCTTTATCAAACCTGAATCACTTCCTCGGCTGATTATCAAGTTGAATCGGGTGTCTTATAGACAGAGAGACGCGCTAAACCCCATCCAAACTGATATATACGCATCTTGAGAAGTATTATATTGTAAAGCTGCTTGATTAAGTGCATTATGCATTGCTGATGAACATGTAACGAGCGGATTAAAAAGGCAGACTGATGAGACACTCACAGCTCAGCTCTACTCTGATGAAGTCTTGCGTGCCCACGTTTTCAACAAAGACTCCCAAGGGCGAGCCGGTCTTGAAGTAGAAGGAGATGTCGAAAGAGAGCTCCATTTGTGAGGCAGGGAAGAGCAGGTATGAAGCCTCATCGTAAAAAGATGCTGCGTTCCAAAGAGACTCTGACAGAAAGAATAGAGATTCTCAGAAGATTTGTGTCTTTGAGTCACAGCTGGATTTAATTAGGTGCAGAAAATTCGATGTCTAATCTAAAGGCTTACGTTTGAAAAAAGGGGGAAAAAAGATCACCTACTGTCACCAGAGCATTGCAGGGGTCCAACACTGAAGACTGCCTCAGATCTTGCTCGGTTTGTGTCTCCTATTACTATTCCTCTCACTGGTAAGTCGTCTTTATAGGACAGGAGCCCGGTATCGTTTTCCCTGTAAGCAGTGACAGTTTTGGGTTAAACTATGTCTTAGGAGACCCTTGTCTACTTGTTTGTAAATGACTACACAAGCAAATGTATTGTTACAATGAAATTAACATGTTATCATTTGCTTGGTTACCATGAGTCTCGGTCAGCATCGCAATTGCAGAAGAAGTTCATGTCGATGCAGTTCTCCTCCAGGCTGCAGGCACAATGCTGAACACCAGGCAGTAAACCACCCCAATATGTCCTTCTCTCACCACCACGCTCCAGCCACCATGATAAGGGAGCACCATCTATGCACACACACACACACACACACACACACATTTACACATTAATAATACACACTCAAAAAATGCCAACGAACATGTTTGGGAGCCAAAAAGAATCGGCTCCTATTAGTGAGCCGAGTCAAATGATCTGACTCACTCAAGCATTCTAACAGTTAAACATTTCAGGGGATTATTGCAATTATTGCAATAATAATGTATAATTCTTATTCTGCTTGTTTTTTTTCTCACTTTATTATCAAAATCAGCAGTAGCATTTCATTGACATGTGTAGTAAAGTTTTTACTGCTGTTTATCTTGTCAAAATATGATAAATAAAAGAAATACAATTGTTTTCGCATCCAATGATGAGTACATTTTTTTCTTGATGCCTCAATTCTGTCTGAATTTTACATTTAAACTCATTATTAATATAATCTATTCTTAGATTGAATGGAAATATTTCGGAAAGAGTCAGCTATAGTGATGTTATTTTCGAATGAGTCGACCCTTTGAATGAGATCTTTTAGGAGAATGTTGAGAGCTGATAAGACTTTTTTTTGACAGATTTAAGCAATACTGTTGCTCCTGCAGGGCAATTTAATTAAAACATTCCCACTAAGTGCTCTTTTCAACATCTGGGCTGTTTGTTAGCATGAATCATGAGGCGTGTGTTTGACTCTCTGCTGTGTGTATGAGGCAGCATGACAGGGAAGATTATTTTATCACTTAGAAGCTAGAATAAGCTTTCATGAAACAATTTCAGCCATAATTAATCACTGGTCATAATATCATATGAATATAAACCTTGATTAATTTACAGAAACAAGAATGAACTGTTCACCTGAAAATTCAGTAATACACTACAGTCCTGGCCCTGATTCCTTGCACTTACCATGTCCTGGAATAAATCTTGGACCATTCCTATCACCTCCAATATGGAGGGGTTTTAAATTCTTAGCTACTAAAATGAGGTCAACTTTGAGATGGAGATCAAAGTGAGTCAGGGTTCTGGCTCTGGCATCACATCTCCTCAATGACTGCCTGTGCCTGTTCTCAAACATTCATCCACCTCATTTTTTTTTTTATCTCTGTAAAATGTTCTGCTCTCTTGTCTTCTTTGCTATAGAAGACTTTGAACGTTTGAATGATGAGTCCTTTACCGCCAAAAGTTACACTCAAACAGTTACCTCTCTCTCTTTTTCTTTTTGAAAAATTTCATAACTCTAAACCATATTTTATTGAAGATAAACAGATGCAGATTGAGTTAGTCTGTAGCGAATACAATGGCAAGTTTAGCTTTCATAATATGCCTTAAACATGATAAGCTCTTCATTTCCTTGAGGATAAAGTTTGCACGCTGCTGACATGCAGTAACCAGGCAACAGTGATTGATGTCTATAATAATGGGATACTTTAAGGCTCCATATCCAAATGTATGTAATAAAGTGCAGTAATCTTGACATGCTCCAATAAATCTTTGGCTTAGGCTTCATTAGTGTCAAGTGGAATTTCATCAGGGCTGTAATTATTGGGTGTCTGGGACAAAAGCCAGATTAGAAATCAAAGAAGGATGCAGCTCCATGAATATTCTGTACCGGAGGAGCTCCAAGATGTTTGCACATTGTTTCAGACAGAATTCCAAATGAGTGCAGAGGAACAGCTTTATTCGTTTGGGCATTGTTTCTAGTTGAATCAAAAAATCAGCTTGGGCAAACAAATGTTGTTAACTTCACCCATGAGACAAAGAAAATCTAAAAAGATATTTTCTCTAGTTTCTCGTAGACGGTAAAGAGATCAGATGGAAATAAAAGGAAGAGGTTTGCTTAAATCTGAGGAGTCTCTCCTCCAGTAATCTCATATAAATCTGCATACATACAATATCTTATAAAAGTGATAACACACAGCCATTAATGTCTAAACCACAAGCAGCAAACGTGAGTACACCCCTAAGTGAAAATGTCCAAACTGGGCATAAAGTGTCAATAATTTGTGTGACCATCATTATTTTCCAGCACTGCCTTAAAAGTCTTGGGCATGAAGTTCACCAGAGCTTCACAGGTTGCCACTGGAGTCCCCTTCCACTCCTCCATGATGAAATCACGGAGCTGGTGGATGTTAGAAAACTTGTGCTCCTCCACCTTCAGTTTGAGGATGCCCCACCGATGCTCAATAGGGTTTAGGTCTGGAGACATGCTTGGTGTCTTGTCCATCACCTTCACCCTCAGCTTCTTTAGCAAGGCAGTGGTCGTCTTGGACCCTGCGGCCATGCTCTGCTTCAGTATGTCACAGTACATGTTAGCATTCATGGTTCCCTCAATGAACTGTAGCTCCCCAGTGCCGGACACACTCATGCAGCTCCAGATCATGTCACTCCCACCACCATGCTTGACTGTATGCAAGACACACTTTGTCTTTGTACTCCTCACCTGCTGCCACTAGATATGCTTGACACCACCTGAACCAAATAAGTTTATCTTGGTCTCAACAGACCACAGGACATGGTTCCTATAATCCATGTCCTTAGTCTGCTTGTCTTCAGAGAACTGTTTCCAGGATTTCTTGTGCATCATCTTTAGAAGAGGCTTCCTTCTGGGACGACAGCCATGCAGACCAATTTAATGTAGCGTGCGGTGTATGGTCTGAGCACTGACAGGCTGACCCTCCACCCCTTCAACCTCTGCAGCAATGCTGGCAGCACTCATACGTCTATTTCCCAAAGACAACCTCTGCATATGACACTGAGCATGTGCACTCAACTTCTTTGGTCGATCATGGCGAGGCCTGTTCTGAGTAGAACCTGTCCTCTTAAACCGCTGTATGGTCTTGGCCACCGTGCTGCAGCTCAGTGTCAGGGTCTTGGCAATCTTCTTATAGTCTAGGCCATCTTTATGTAGAGCAACAATTCTTATTTTTTTCAGATCCTCAGAGAGTTCTTTGCCATGAGCTGCCATGTTGAACTTCCAGTGACCAGTATGAGGGAGTGTGAGAGCGATGACAACAAATTTAACACACCTGCTCCCCATTAACACCTTTTTGGACATTTTCACTTAGGGGTGTACTCACTTTTGTTGCCAGCGGTTTAGACATTAATGGCTGTGTGTTGAGTTATTTTGAGGGCACAGCAAATTTACACTGTTACACAAGCTGTACACTCACTACTTTACATTGTAGTAAAGTGTCATTTCTTCACTGTTGTCACATGAAAAGTTATAATCAAATATTTACAAAAATGTGAGGGGTGTACTCACTTTTGTGAGATACTGTATACTACACTGTATACACACTGTTCTCAGATATGCAGAGTTAACTATGTGTAATAAAGTTAATTTTAGTAAGATTACAACAAGCATACTGATGTATATTTCCGAGAGATGTACAGTTTACTTTTGATATACTGTCATGTCTAAGTGTATCTGAAGAAATGTAATTTGTAATTTAGATGCACTGATACTGAGAAAAGTACACTGCTAGGGTTAGCTGTAAATATATCTGAAAAGAAGTATGCTAGCTTATTCCATATTCAAACTATTTCCGTTGCAGATGTAATACACATGTTATAAACATATTTTATAAGGGTTTAAGTTTCCTAGTTCAAAACCATTACTACAATAGAGTTAGTGATATTATCAGCGGACATGGCACACAATCATTTTCAGGAATATACTGTAACGTTTGGCTTAAAATATAGTCAGATGAAGATGAAAAGGAAGAAGGGACGCCAATTTCACTGGACACACTTTTAACAGGAATTTGCAAAACAATGTAAGCTACCTAGCCAGCTAGCTGACATGCTATAAAGTGAGTGTCACTGTGATTACCTACAGCACCTGCTTTGAGGCCTCGTACCTATCTCAAATCACAGCACTCTTGCTTGTGTGACATTGCTTAAATGAAATGCAGTTGCACTGTTGCACGCTGGTCAAGTAATCATATTCTTTCATGGGGAGAAATTTTGAAAAGAAATTTTACTCTAAACATTTCTAAATTCATTCTAAATTTATTTGGATGGATACTAAAGGCTACCCTTAAGGTAAAAATTCCAGCTGGTGTTAAATGTTCAATGATCTTAGCAGGTCAGCACTGCAAAAAAAAGAAAATATCTTGAATATAGTCAAATTTATTCAAATCTAGTATTTCCTAGTATAAGATATTGCATATCTTATATATTAATAACCAACTCATTTACAATCAAGCATTTATTTCTAGAAAGAAGCAAATTTACCTTCCGATAGATTAAGAATATTCAAAGCTTGAAGACATGAGTAACAACATCTAAAAACAATCTGAAAAATCTCTCAATATTTAATATCTTTTTTGCAAGGAATGCTTTTATATATGGCAGCATTTTCATTGCTATCTGGTACTGTTGCTTCCTTACACCGGAAAAACAAAGGATTATCTAAATGTGTGTGTGCATGGGTGTGTGCGTGTGTGTGTGTATGTGTGATAGAGGGAGGGGGGTTAACTTATTCTACTCGTTATGTGTATAATCACTTGTTATATGCATAACCATCACATAGCAGGAACAGGAAGTAAGTTACAGCTTATATAAATTAAGTTACAGAATAATGCTTCAGAAACTACAGAACAAAATGAAGAGATCTTCTCTAGAGATCAGTGTGTAGTGTACCTCAAAGACTTTATTTAAAAAAAAAATCACCATCACACAACATGAGCAGAGATTGTATAAGAGAGTGATAAATGGAGAGAGAGAGAGAGAGAGAGAAAGAGAGAGAATGAGAGATGGTTTATTTGGTGTTACAGAACAATGCAACTAATTATGTTTTCTTTCTCAGTGAGCCAGAAGACAAGAAAAAAGAGAACATTCCCTTTAATGGCAGCAGAATAACAATCTTATTATCTGTCATGACACTATACCTGCCTCAGAGGAACTAAGCCATATCTTTTATTTAAAAAAATAATAATAAATCACAACCATATGCATATTTCTCCCATAATGCAGCCTGGGAGGAAAGAGTTTTTTCGACTGGCATGTTTTAGTCCTGGGGGAAGCGCTCGCAAACTTTGTTTAAAGGACAAGATGGATGAAACACTGAGGAGAAATAACAGTCAGCTAGTCACAACACTACAGGGTTTGATTAGCATATATCATCAGCATTTTCCAGACAGGATTTAGAACTGGTTGCCTCCATTGCAGTAGTACTGTTCTAGCTTTTAGCAATATACCTGATCCATCCATCCATCCATCCATCTTCTACCGCTTACTCCTTTTAAGGGTCACGTGGAACCTGGAGCCTATCCCAGGGAGCATCGGGCACAAGGCGGGGTACACCCTGGACAGAGTGCCAGTCCATCGCAGGGCACAATCACGTACACACTCACACACCCATTCATACACTACGGACACTTTAGACATATCCCTGATCCATTTTCTTAAAATATTACCAGTCATTAGCTAGTGAGAATGAGCTAATTTGGAACAGTGGATTTTATTTTCTACTATATTCCATTTAGTACCAGCAATATTTGCTTTTTTCAGGTATTTGCTCAATAATAACAACAAAAAAGTGCAATTCACCTCTGCTCTGGTCCTGGGGACTCACAGAAGTGCACAGTCTTTGCTTTAATAACGACTAATCAGGGGTTTATGATTAGCTCACCCACGTTGTGAATTTCCCCAAAGCTTCATAAACACAACAATCGACGTACAACAGTTGAGCGAGCACCATTTTCGAGACGCTAAGAGTTAAGATTATCCGTACACTATGGTGCTTTTGGGAAATTATTCCTTCATGGCGATTTTCTGCTTGGCGAAAGCAAAAAGTTATGTCTATCGTGACTAGCAGTAATAAAACCCTGAATTAAGCTGTGTGGAAAAGGGATAAAGAGTTAAGACCAAGTTTACACAAGAAAGCTGAATTCACTGGTTATCTGGTTCATCAGTCTTGAAGCCAATCTACAGTATGCTGTACCAACAAACTGAACTCACCCCATGTGTTGAAGAGACGAGATCTCCTGCACTGATAGGTCAGAGTCTGTTGGCAGTATTCTGACTGCGACACGAGGGCTCTCAGTTGATCCGGCGAGGCGCTGTAGTCAAAGAGTGCTTTGTGGGGTTTTTCTGGTGTCGATCCGTGGACTCTGACTGTATCGGTGCTGTTGTGGTGGACCATGGTCCATACTTTGTCCTCTGGAAAATGAATTCAAGACAAGTAAATTTTTATTGTTAGCCCATCCACATATATATATATATATATATATATATATATATATATATATATATATATATATATATATATATATATATATATATATATATATATATATACATGTAGACTGGGATGAAATATCGATCTTCTAGGACCACAGTGCAATAAACAAGATGCTACTGTGGTTCAGAGTGGAAATAACACGAACGTGTATGAGAAGATCAGTGTGCAACACTGCAGGTCCCAATTCAGCAATCAGGACCTGCAGTGAAAGTTCAGCAATTCAGCACGATACTCAGCACAGCTTGGAGTGCACTATCCTTCTTCTATTGGCAGATAATTTTGCCCTAATTCGAGAATAAAAAAAATGTTAAACTATAAACTATTCCTAGAAATAAGCAAAATAATACTTATTTACTGTATAATGTTATTTGTTTAGTCATAAGTAAGAAATGAAACATGACAATTATTGCTATTGTAGGAAAATAATCAAGGTGTGAAGTGTTGGTGTTCTCTGAATTAAATGAAGCTGATAATTTTCCAAGAGCAGCACATCCCAAAGTGCTTTATTCATTTTCTACCACAGCAAAT
Organism: Ameiurus melas; assembly: GCA_012411365.1. Classification (NCBI taxonomy): domain Eukaryota; kingdom Metazoa; phylum Chordata; class Actinopteri; order Siluriformes; family Ictaluridae; genus Ameiurus; species Ameiurus melas. The sequence continues at coordinate 9,979,543 of CM022758.1, forward strand.
GACCAACAATTACAATTTTTTATTTATTAAAGAACATGTTTTTTTTTATCTCTTTATGGTTACAGTATGTTTACTGTTTTGGAACATCTGCAAAACAAGTTATCACTTGGATAAGAAGTAACATTCTCTGTCCTTTGACTGTTACGAAGCGCTGACAGTGGAAAGTTCTTCTGTAAATGTTAAATAAACATTCTCCCTACAGATCGTGTCACCACATAAATGATTACTAAATGTGTCTAATCCATTTATGTTTTACACATAGATTATATGAGCGTCACTCTACTGCTATCAGAGATGCTGTTACAAAAAATGAATCAACACCTTCTGACCAATCAGATTTGAGAATTCAACAGTGCTTTGGTATAATGAGATTTATATTTTATTTTTGCAGTCTAACTACTGTAACTAATACTGTAAACAGATCAATATTAATACAGTCAAGATGGCATAACAGTGTGAAGCTGCAAAGTTCTGAGGATATTATGCGACCAGTAATCATCATAAGTAGCAGGCTTTGTTTGTTCGGAGTATATCTACAAAAGTAGGTAAAAGTGCAAAAGTATGCACACCCTTATGTTTAATCAAGGACATTTAGTTTGTTTGTTTATCAAATCAAATTCCTTCATTACAGTGCAAAAATAAAACAAGAAGAATTCAGTTATGAATATTTGTATCTAAACATGATATTAATGATCTCTAACAACTTGTATGCCCACCATGTGCCTTTACTACAGCCGCCAATCTATTTTCCTATCTTCTGAACAGATTCTTGAAACCTTCGGCAATCAAGCATCTATCAAATCTTCAAACCAGTTCTGAACACAATGAAGTTCATGGCCAAACTCTGATTCCATGCTAATGGATACTTTCAAACTATTTTTCTGTTGTTGCCATATCTTGGATGTTTGGGTTGATATAATGAAATATCAGGATCTTTTTGTCTTTAATCCCCAATAAATTATGAGGGGAGTATAAGTGTAAGTAAAATAAATAAATAAATAAATAATATTGGTGTCAAGCGTGTTTGGCGGCAACAAGGTAAGGAGTACAAAGACAAGTGTGACTTGCCTACAGTCAAGCATGGTGGTGGGAGTGTCATGGTCTGGGGCTCCATGAGTGCTGCCCACACTGGGGAGCTACAGTTCATTGAGGGAACCATGAATGACAACATGTACTATGACATACAGAAGCAGAGCATGATCAGTATGCAGTATTCCAGCATGATAACGACCCCAAACACACCTCCAAGACGACCACTGCCTTGTTAAAGAAGCTGAGGGTGAATGTGATGGACTCGCCAAGCATGTCTCCAGACCTAAACCCTATTGAGCATCTGTGGGGCATCCTCAAACGAAAGGTGGAGGAGCACAAGGTCTCTAACATCCACCAGCTCCGTGATGTCTTAATGGAATAGTGGAAGAGGACTCCAGTGGCAACCTGTGAAGCTCTGGTGAACTCCATGCCCAAGAGAGTTAAGGCAGTGCTGGAAAATAATATTGGCCACACAAAATATTGACACTTTGGGCCCAATTTGGACATTTTCACTTAGGGGTGTAATCACTTTTGTTGCCAGCGGTTTAGACATTAATGGCTGTGTGTTGAGTTATTTTGAGGGGACAGCAAATTTACACTGTTACACAAGCTGTACACTCACTACTTTACATTGTAGCAAAGTGTCATTTCTTCAGTGTTGTCACATGAAAAGTTATCATTAAATATTTACACAAATGTGAGGGGTGTACTCATTTTTGTGAGATACTGAAGGCCAGCTTACAAGAAGTTGAAGTAGCAGTTAATTCTCCAGCTATACTGGATGACACTGATGAACACAACGATGATGAGATTATCAGACATCCCTGTCCTACATCAGAGGAAGACTGCATAACACAGTGTAGACTGATGGCAAGTACCACCAAGAAAAAAAAGGGGGAAGAGCAAGAAGCTCATGTCCAGTTCACAGGATGTAGGGAAAGAAGTAAACTCCACATCACAAGACAGCTGTACAGAGGTTGTGGCAACGGGTATAGCAACACCTCCTGCTGAAGTGACGAGTGCTGAAGCTTATCCATCAGACGCTCTCATGGTGAGGTCAAAGAAAAGCAAGAAGATGAAATCAAAAAAAGAAACTGGGAGCAAACTTCAGGTAGCTCTAGATGTCAAAGAAACTGAGGTTATCTCAGACAGTGCACACATTACTACTAATGAAAATAAAGGTGATACCTCTGAATGTTTTCAACCCAAATCAGTGAAGAAAGGCAAGAACAAGAAACCGATTTTTTCAAATGAGGAAGAGCGTACGTTTGAAGCTAAAAAACAACCTGTGGTAGAAGCTGCTTCTACTACACAGACAAACACCACACCACAGAAAAATAAGAAAATCCAGAAGAGACAGGAAGTCAGCCTGCAGAAGACCCCATTCTGAAGAAGACTGTAACGGATACTGTGCCATCAGACGACTTCTGCACACCTCAAATGAAGTCCCTCACCCCAATGAAAAAGGGGAAAAAGAAGAGGAAGCTACAAACAGAGGTCGCAGAAACGTCTCAGAGTAACGGACATGCAGAGGAACAGATGGCTGGAAAGAAAGTTAAAATCAATGTAAGTTTGTATCTCATTTTATGCTATTATACACCAGTTTAACACTTACTCAACTCCTTAAAAACTTCAACTCCTTCAGATGTCCATATGCAATTTTGTGATTTAATTTTCATTGTTTATTGGCAATAGGGCATTGAGGTTTCCACATCAGTAACCTCCAAGAAGCTGAAGATGGAAAAAGCCTCAACAAAATCTGACTTTATAACCTTTCAGGGTCAAATAAACCCCCCGACTCCACTGTTCTGTAAATCCAAACCAAAAGGCAGCACACCTCTGACCAGCATCAAGGTACACAGTTTTTTACTCCACGTGAAACTATAAGAAGTAAATAGGATTAAGTATAGAATGTTAAAAATGCAGCAAGGAGAAATTATTAAGGGGGAGGGTCAATTGTGGGCCTGGAGGGCTTCGCTGTATATATACAGTATCTCACAAAAGTGAGTACACCCCTCACATTTTTGTAAATATTTGATCTTTTCATGTGACAACACTGAAGAAATGACACTTTGCTACAATGTAAAGTAGTGAGTGTACAGCTTGTATAACAGTGTAAATTTGCTGTCCCCTCAAAATAACTCAACACACAGCCATTAATGTCTAAACCGCTGGCAACAAAAGTGAATACACCCCTAAGTGAAAATGTCCAAATTGGACCCAATTTGCCATTTTCCCTCCCCGGCATGGTGGAGAAGACCATACAGCGGTTTAACAGGACAGGTTCCACTCAGAACAAGCCTCGCCATGGTCGACCAAAGAAGTTGCATATGCACATGTTTAACGTCATATCCAGAGGTTGTCTTTGGGAAATAGATGTATGAGTGCTGCCAGCATTGCTGCAGAGGTTGAAGGGGTAGGGGTTCAGCCTGTCAGTGCTCAGAATCAGTGCTCATGAATGCCAACATGTACTGTGACATACTGAAGCAGAGCATGATCCCCTCCCTTCAGCAAGTATGTCGCAGGGCAGTATTCCTGCATGATAACGACCCCAAACACAGCTCCAAGATGACCACTGCCTTGCTAAAGAAGCTGAGGGTGAAGGTGATGGACCCTATTGAGCATCTGTGGGGCATCCTCAAGCGGAAGGTGGAAGAGCACAAGGTCTCGAACATCCACCAGCTCCGTGATGTCGTCATGGAGGAGTGGAAGAGGACTCCAGAGGCAACGTGTGAAGCTCTGTTGAACTCCATGCTCAAGAGGGTTAAGGCAGTGCTGGAAAATAATGGTGGCCACACAAAATATTGACTTTACACCCCTAAGTGAAAATGTCCAAGTTGGGCCCACTCACTTTTGTTGCCAGCGGTTTAGACATTAATGGCTGTGTGTTGAGTTTTGAGGGGACAGTAAATTTACACTGTTACACAAGCTGTACACTCACTACTTTGTAGCAAAGTGTCATTTCTTCAGAGTTGTCACATGAAAAGATATCATCAAATATTTACACAAATGTGAGGGGTGTACTCATTTTTGTGAGATACTGTATATGTATATGGTAAATGGCACACTTATATAGCGCTTTACACTGTGTCTCATTCACCCATTCACACACAAACTGACACTCCAGTGGCAGCAGAGCTGCCATGCAACGATCTAACTTGCCATTGGGAGCAACTTGGGGTACAGTGTCTTGGCCAAGGACACTTCGGCATGCGGAGTCATCTGCCAACTCTACGATTAGTGGACAACCCGCTTTACCAACTGAGCCACAGCTGCCCTGTGTGTATGTGTGTATATATATATATATATATATATATATATATATATATTTTTTTATGATTATGTAAAATATTTATCTATACATATAAGTTTTTGGTGTAGCTCCAAGGTAGTTACATCTGCAATGTGTTAATTATAAATTACAGATGGCACACAAGAACATACTGGAATATAATCAATTTAACCAAAATAAGTATTATACAACCATACACGAATTTTCAAATCCGCTTTTCATGCTGTAATGAAGGAGGATTAAATCTCTCACTGGTGCAAGATTATCTCTAATCAAAGTCAAGTAGCACCATGGAATAAAGATTCTCTATATCAAATATTATGTATTAAGAGGACATGGGATGAATTACATAAATCATAATGTGCTATGATCCAATAGGCTTTTTCAAACATTTAACATGTGCTAACATCTCACCTGTCATATTGCAGTAGACCTGAATTGGACCCAGAGGGCCACTTCCATCAGGATCGACAGAGAAGTAGCCCGAGGTGCTTCCTACAAGTCTGTAGGCCTCACATGAGGCTTCATAGATAGCTGAGGAAAAAAGTGAAAAAAAGGAAAAATTGGTTTTTGAGAATTCAACAAAGCACCGAAGACATTTCAGGTTGAGAGAAAAGTCATTGGTGGAATCTTATATTCACATCAGATCATTTTGTCACTGACAGAACAAGAAGGTCAGGGCCATCGGGGTAAGTCTACACTGCTTTCTGTTTTTTTTTTTTTCTTCATTTTTTGAAAGACAGAAACGTACACAGGAGGTGTTCATATACATACACAGTGTCCATACAACGGGTATCTCAGCAACATCTTTTCAGTAATTAAACCAGAATGACCTTCAAGTGCCTTTTTACACGATTATGTTTCATGAGAGCAGCCTGAGAATTTCTTCAAATAGAAAATAAATTCAGTGCAAATAGGAAACAAAACATAGTAAATAGCAGGGAGCTTCAGCAGAAGAGGCCTGTTATCAAGGTAAATTGGTACAACTGTGTAGTGCAAAACTGCCCTTATAGAGTCTTTTCTTACTGATTCCTTGGAATAACATGGTTTACAACAGACTCCTTTAGATTGAAAATGCTCAACAAATTGGCTTTTGAAATTGTGGAGGTACTCGAGGTACCTACAGTTATGGCATGTAGCACCACTGTATCCCGTCCCTGTGCAGTCACAATAGAATGAAGACCACGTCTGAGCGCAGCGGCCGCCGTTTTCACAGAAATTAGGGAGACATCTGAAAAGAAGAAAAATAACGAGAAAAGCACATCAGACAAACAATTCAGAAAATAAAAGGGTAAACAAAATATGCAACGGTAATGAAGTTATGATGGCTTATCATATGGACCGCATTAAATCTAAACTGGGCGGTATTTACCTGTGAAACTCAATCTAGGTTTCAATAAAATACTGCGGGGAAGAAAACAGGAACCATGTTTGCCTGAGTATTACTGCCTCAGAATTCAAAAAGCCAATTTAGTGAGACTGAAAAAAGATGGCAGCGTTCAATTAACTCGACATCTCCTTGAATTTTTTCATCACAGTTGGCCTTACTCTGAAACGCTTTGACAGAGAATGGCAAGCCATCTCTTAAATAAAAAAAGTGAAGGAACAAAAGGGAACTATTTCACTTGCTGACATTGTGGACATATAAAAAAGAAGAAGAAGAAGAAGCTCAAACAAATCCGCATTCATTGAGCGAATTTTAACATCTTATATTTTTTGCAAGAGAAATGCTGGCTAAAGAATAAACCTGACATTAATTAAAATTCCTTCCCTCATTTGAAGGACTTTTTCATGACATTTTGAGCATTGAGAAAGTAGTTCGTTTAAACTGTTAAATTTGTAGTATATGAATCCTTAACTAAAGTTGTCTCAGTAAAAGAATTTTACAAAAGAACCCTAAAATAATGAGTTTCTTTCGGTGCACTTTATTTAATCAGATATAGGAACTAAAATATGCAATCAGGATCTGACCTCCCAATTATCAGACATGTATTGATTTGCATTATGAAAAGCCTGTAGATAAGATTTAATGCGTTTGACCTGCTGACATTTCGGTGGAGATTGTACGAAAATCTGAATATGAAAATAAATCTTCTCATACGCTAGAAAAAAAGTCTAGTGCTTAGATGTATGAGCTTCCCCAAGACATTTTGATTAATAGCTGGTTCGTCGCTGGCTGCTTAAATTTCACAATTACCAGCCTTTTAGTGCTGCATATATTATTTCGCGAAGCACAGCTTTCTGCCATCGACTCCCGTGAGGGTGCTGCTTTATGAGGCCACGCTGTACAATGCGACACGTTCCTGAAGCTATTAGCTGCTATAGTGGGAGTCAACTGTGTGCCAGATAATGTTTCAGGTGATGGTTTAATTACCGCTGTGTTATTTCTAGTCAGGCTCAGGAAAGAAGGTCTTTGGTGGACTATAAAATTATTCAGTAGTTGCAGGCCAGTGATAACATGGTCAGTGAAGCTTTAGAGGTCCGGGCGATGGGCGAAGATGAAAGTCTCTACACAAAGTTAACAGTCTTACAGAAGAGGGATTGACATCAGTTTAGGCCTAATGCGGAGGCTTTAAACAGCCCCCAGTAATAAACATATAAGAAAGGACAAATCAAGGTATCCTATACAGAAATTAGACTGAACACTTGGACTTTAATAATAAAATGTATTTTTTAATTTAAAAAATTAAAATAAAAAAAAATTATATATATATATATATATATATATATATATATATATATATATATATATATATATATATATATATATATATATATATATATATATTATTGTTCACATTTGTTCGCATTCATCTTCAGTAAGTGCTTCATCCTGTTTGGGGTATCAGTGGATCTTGGGAACAATGCACCACATGGGAATTCATCCTGGAAGCAATGTCAGTCCATTGCAGGGCAACCATGCAGACACATTCACAAAATAATTCACACCTGGCAGCAATTTAGTATAGACAATCCACCTATTTCACTGTTTTTTGGAAATGGGGAGGACAGAGAGTGAAAAAGAATCCCACACAGACATGGAGAGAACAAATGCAATGCTGCATAGACATTTGATATTGTATTTTAAAATACATAAATCAATAAAATTAACTACAGCGACAAGTTAGGTATTTGAAACTTGTTACCAATCAAAGAGCTAGCCATATACAGAATAAAATTAAACATGGTATCATAGACAACCTTGATCTGAGGAAATGAAACTAGGAGACAGATCTAATATAAATACCTCACAATGTTCTTTATCTACAGAAAATCACAGACAATCTACTTGGAGGAATTAAGTTATATTTAGCACATTTATTACATTCAGGAAATGCGTAACCTTGAAGGAATTCACAAATTTCTGTCTTGAAGCTGATTAGAAATTTGATAAATTTGGTCATATGATCCACCTTTTTGCAAGTACATGTGAAAAAGGATTTCTGGGCATACATTCCATTATTAACAGCATTTTTCGAAGTGCACTATAAATACATTCGATCCAGCAATCCGCTGTTTCATGGAGACATGTGAAATGCAATTGTGAAGTGTGTACCTTCCATTATTTCAGGATGGCTAAAAGCAGTAGCGCCAGCAACACAAAGCCCACTTTAGAAATGTGAGGTAGGGTAGCACCTGAAGCAAATCATGAACAATGGATAAAGTACATTAGCAAGTGTTTTGCTATAATCTTTTTGGCTAAAACATGCTGCCAGTGTAATCAGACTGTTTTATACCATCAGATATTGGAATAAAAATCCAGTGAGCCAAATAAGCAGACGGCTGAGGAGGAACGTTAAGAGTGAGTTAAGCAAATGTCTTTCACAGCAGCAGACGCAGGTCCAAGGTACAGTGCCAAGAAAAACCTAAGCAAGCCTCCACTACAGGCTCTGCAGTCTCCAATATAACACAAGCCCAACGTGCATTTTATGCCAACAGACAAGTGGGTCATCAAAACTTTGACTTGTTATTGGACACTAGAGCTGAATTAACATGTGTTTCACCTGAAATTGACTGAACACTGTCAACTGGTAATGAGTGTGCAAGCACAGATAATTACAACCCTGCTTGTATAGAAGTGTTTGTTTGCATTTAGTGATCCTGCATGGGTTTGACCTGATCGTTTGTGGGTATAGGTAACTGCAGCAATGCCAAAAAGAAAGTAAGTGTAAAAAGGAGGTTCAGAGAAGGGCACAGAACTGTTGCTTTAAGCTCCCTTATTTCCTGCCCATGTTCTTACCTAATTTAATTAGGTAATTATGTAACTTCCTCTCTATAACTGCCTGTAATGCCTTCTAATGGGCATTAGGATGAGTAAGCTTTGCTATTTCAGGATTAATCATGTGGTATCCCTGTGGTACACTGAATATAAGGGAGGACTCCAGGAAATTAATATCCAAGCATATATCAACGTAATCTTGGACATAGTATATACTGTATGTTATACCACAGTGCTGCTAAATTCTCAAATATGGTCATGAGTTGTTAATTCATTTTCTATACCAGCAAATAATTCAAATCACAGGTTTATATTAATGCACTTGTTCAAATGATCGTTTCTATAATAAGATCTTATTCATTGGAACTTTTATGGTCGATGCTCTAAATAATCTAAGGCTAAAAATAAAGATTTAAAAATGTGTATAATCATAGATGTGGAGACGTTTTCTGTAAAAGTATGTTCACACATACAGCAACTCGCAGTAACAAAGCAACCAGAGGCCATTAATTTTCAATGAGAGCTAGCGACATGAGCGACAACGAGCGTTGGCGACTAAATGTAGGTGTGTCCAGCGATGCAACATGATTGAAAAAATGTAACTTTTTGACTTGGTGCAGAGACTACTAACCGGAGTGAAGACAGTACAGTGCACGTGATCCATGATCCGTGATCCGCCATGCTGCCTGCGAGTCTGAATTGTTTCATGGACCCAGACATTCAGGCGCTTGCGCTTTTGCCACAGATAGATGGCCACAATGGCAAAGAGCACACACTGCTTCTCCTTTTTCTCATATATATATATATATATATATACACACACACAGTTGTTCCCTCTCCAGAATGTTTAATTTTAGCGGCAAGAAAACTGTTTTGTTGTCAAAAGTGAATACTAATTCTGCCACCCACTGATAAATGTTACTATGGTAACGCCTACTGCCGACTTCATAGTACAGCGCCTGGCGACTTGCAATGACAAAATCGCTGTATGTGTGAGTGTACCTTAAGGAGGCGGTTATTTAACATTTATAGAAGGAGCTCTTTGCAATGGTCAGAAAGCTTTCCAACTTTCCGGTTTCTCGGTAGAAAGAAATTCTTCGATTTCTTCAGGTTAGTAATGTGGCCTCACACCACCCAGAGGTTGATTACTTTCCTCTAACAGCACGACCCATTATATTTCATTCATTTTATTATAATTTCTATAATCTCAATATGTAGGTAAAATTAGGTACACTCAAAATGTTTCAGCGTTGTCTTTTTAATAACAGGACCCCAGATGCAAGTTTCCATCAGATTCAACTGTGACATTAGAGCATATTTCTATCTGTGAAATGTAAAGCTTTAATATAACTTTTTTGGTTTTGGTGTGCAATTATGTGCTGGTTAATAAAGGAAATTGTAGTTATTTAATTTAAAATGTAACAATGTTTTAAGTATTAACATTAATTATTTTGTAAAATGAAACACTGGCTACATCCCAAACTGTAGTAAAAGTGTTTTGGCATAATATTTGTAAATCTGATTTTTGGACAATACATCCAGATCTGTATTAAGCGCAGTAGTGGAAAAACTAACAAGCACACGCAAAAAATGAGTGGAAATAATCAGGAGAAAGAAGACATTTCTTCTACAGAATGCTTCAAATAAATGAAATGTCTTCCTAATCTCTAGTAGTCAATGATATTGGGAAAGCCTGCCCAGGAAAGCAATAGGTCATGTGCTACCCAATGCACTAATGGCTACTTGGGTTATCCCTTGTTTACACTGGGCTCATCCTTCAAGTTTCTGCCAAGAGGTTTCCGGGAATACATCAAAGTTGCACAGACTCGCAGCGCTGCTCAGGGACCACAAATCACGCTGTGGACAAAAAACCTCTTGCTCCGTAAAATAACCATTTCAACTAAACTCAAAAGTCTACACTAAAAAGACTCAAAATGTCTACACTACCTGAAATCACTTCAGGGGAAATAAAAAAAACAAAAAAAACAAACAAACACAAAACAGGGCACAGCACAGCAGGATTTTGGCATTTAGGCAGATGACACACAAGCTAAGTCTTCTCACAAAGAGAGCACCAGAGGAGAAATGGCCCTGTCTAACAGTTTCCAGCACTTCTGCCTTCTGGCAAGCTCTCAAGCTGGCATTGAACGCTCTGAGACCGTCACCCAGTGCACCGTGACAGCTGGTCATGAATGATTTAGAAGCGCCGTTGATGGAGGGGTCTCATCATGTTCACACAAGTTCACTATTAATAAAAACCACTCTCCACGGACGAGCCGGCAGGGCATGTCTCTGCCTCAAAATATCAATGCATCAGGGAAGGCGGCAGAAGATTTCTCTGGGAATATGGTAATCCGATTTAGCTGCCATCTTGAGGAGATTTGGATGTCAAATGAGGGTAGTGAAGGACAGTGACTCATGCACTTCTACCAAAGGATAGTTAGTAAGGATAATACGCATGGCCTCCATAATAATTTACGTAAGAGATTTTGCCATTTAACAGATAGTGAAACTAATTATATACTGTTTTTTTTTTGTTTTGTTTCTTTGTTTGTGTTCCTGGCAGTATACAGTTTGTGTGTTGAAATATGACTATGTCTGATTATGATAACCATCTGTTCAAAACATTTTCTGGTATGGATTGAGTAAAATATCATGTAGCTGTTAGTTTCATTGTTATCATTATGAACATTACGTCTATTCCTATGAGCTAGAGCTGAGACAACGCAAATCTCCATGACATAATATTGACACAGTTATGGCAAATCTATGAAGAATTGTTCATACTGATTATACAACAGTTAGTTCTACACTGGTATGTTAAGTTCTTGTTTATAAAACTGTTGTATAAAAGAAACATCACACAGTGATATGGTTATACTGAATATCTCCAAGCCTTTTCATTTGTTTGGTTTGCATTTATGTGGAGAAAAATATACTTAAGCAAGTACTATTTAACACAAATAAGTGCAAAAGACGCTTGGCCATCTTTTCCGACTGTATTTCAAATAGCTGAAAAAAATACAACTAGTAAGTCACCTTCTTGCTCATTTATTTACTTTATCCAATACCTGTAGACCGCTGTCATATACACCGTCATGCAGCAGCGGGTTGATTGAGGCCCCCTGACTCCAGCAACCGGTAATGAGAGACACCAGAGGACGTAGCACTGAGCTCGTTAGCAGAGCCACTAACCTGAGCGGCATAACAAAATGAATGCATTCCTGTTTATAAATAGGCCTCTAATAGTTAGCCTGGCTCTGCTGGCGCTGCTGGAGGCCTGACATGTAGGAAGATATGAAAGTGATGTTTTTGTTCTGTACTGTGTACCAAGAACAACATGATATTTCACTTGCAAAGACAAACAAGGAGCAATAGCAATAAGCCACAGCTTGTTTCCCAACAACAGGAAGTGTCCACAAACTGCATATCAACTGCCTCCAGAGGTTGTGAGCTGCTTATAACTTCGGAGACAGAATTACATATAGTGGAGGCTATTTCACTATGATATTTGTTTCATACTTTCATGTGTTGTTATCTATGTTTTAGAGAAGTATTTCTTTAACAAGAATTCCTTTTTTATTTTTTTTATCTTTGCTGTCTCAGAGGATATTTTGTAGTGCTGATTGTGCTGCAACAATATGAACAAGTTCCTAAATGTGGAGGAGTGACAACATGATGGACAAATTATGAATTTTGAATGCACTGTAGGTACCAGCCCAGTTACCTGCAGGATAAACAGAACAAATGTAAGGTCCTACACAATACCACAGAGCCATGATATACATTAATGTTCATTCTAATTATTTTACAAATCATTTAGTAGGAACATTTGCTATGAAACTTCTTATTTTATCAAACTTTGCTATGAAACTTATTTTATCATAGGAAATGGTGTGTTTAGACATAATGTGACACGAATATGCAGCTAAAATTCACAATAAACAATAAACTATTAACAGTATGGTTTAGTTGCTAAGCAACATAATGGGGAAAGATTTCCATGGGCTGAACAATGGCTTAAGTGTAAATGTTTTACTGATGTATCAGTAAAATCCTGCCACATTAATACAGACTTCAATTATTATGATGCAAACAAAGGTCTGTGTATATCAAAGATGACTCTTTCTGAAATATGAAAAAAAATGCATTGATCCACCAGTTTGCAAACCTACTGAGCAGCACAAGTGAAATATTCTTACCCTGTTTTGTAGTCTTCTTATCCTCAAAACATTAACTATGATATTAAAAATTTATTATTTGATGACTTGAACATCATTTTATAATGTTCTTTATGTGGGGTTCATCACTTCAGAATGGATGACTGCACATTTTAAACTTCAGTCTAGGTTTGAAAAAAATATTATACCTCTGGGCTAACAGCCTCTTCAAGTGCTAATCGAAGCCAGGTGCTCTAATTAATGAGATGAGATTGGAGGGCTGGCAGTAGAGTTACCATATAAAACTAACACATAGTCTGATTACTGATACAATCTGCTCTTTTCAAAGAAGATATGTTAACATAAAACATGACTGCCTGATCAAGAAACATTGCAGCAAAATCACACCACGAGCACAGCAAACAATGCCAAAAATGGTGAAAAAAGAACCCAAGTAACCGCATAGATATGGTGTTCATGAAGAGACACCATAAAGAAAAACTTTGTTCTTTTGAAGGAAGAAACAAACAAAGAAACATTGCATCATATTTCAGTTTGCAAAAGACTATCTGGATGTTCAGCAACATTTCTGGGACAATTTTCTGTGGATGAATGAGACAAAAGAAATCATCCCAAATGTAAAACATGGTGGCAGCTGCATCATGGTATGGGGCTACTTTGTTTGTGATAATTAAGGCAACAATGATTTATTCAGAAATATTTACAGAGAATTTCAAGGTAGTGGTCTACTGCCTGAAGCAGATCACTTCAATCTTATCCACCAAAGCTGGTGTGGCTGCAGGCTTTCATTCCAACAAAATAGGAACAAAACCTAATAGTCAATTTAAGATCAAAATAGACTCATTAAGCAGGTGGACTCAGGTGTGACTCTTGTTTGGCTGGAATGAAACTTACAGCCACATTGGTTCTTTGCGGATAAAACTGAAGACCCCTAGCTTAACCCCACTGAGACCTGAGGGCTGTTCATGCAATAAATTCCATATATATGAGGAATGAGCTAAAATTCCTCCTCAGTGGTGCGCAAGTCTGATCAGCAGCAGTAGAAAATGTTTGGTGGAGATTATTGGTGTTAACTTAGGTTCTAACAGTTCTACAAGGGTTCACATTCATCCTTATCCTACACAGGGTCGCGGGGAGCCTGGGGCCTATTCCAGGGGAGTAGAGGAACAAGGCGGGGGATACCCTAGACAGGATTGCAGGGCACAATCGCACACAAACACTCACACACATTACAGACAATTTGGAAATGTCTGGATCAGCCTACAACGCATGTCTTTGGACTGGAGGAGGAAACCAGAGTACCTGGAGGAAACCGTCGAAGCATGGGAAAAACCATTTTAAAAAGCCATTAAAAAAAACAAAAAACAATGTTTTGCTGTGCACCTTCACAATTTATATGATAGTTATTGTTTTTTTTCCATTATTGCGTAATTTGACACAGGCATAGGTAAATGCACACATTTCTGGCATTTAAAAATAAAAAAAGAGGGAAAGGGTAAACCCCCTGTGACTTTATACCTGTCCTGAATTCCACAGATGTCAAACTCTATTTGATTCCAGCTTCCTACAATCCCTTGTTGGATGTACATTAGGTCCATAGGTTGGTTGTTGATGAGGATGAGGCGCATGCACCCCTGGAAGGCCATTACAGTGTTCAGACAGCCAGAGCCATTTTGAGACACCGGACAACCTGAGAGAAATGTGTAAATGAGAGAGAGAGAGAGAGGGAGAGAGAGAGAGAGAGAGAGAGAGAGAGAGAGAGAGAGAGAGAGAGAGAGAGAGAATGGCAATTCCTTAAATAATCCTGAGTGCATTATAGCTCTAATTACAGTAAAAGATTTGGGAGTGGAGTAAAAAGAGCAGTTGGATGGTTTTGTTTTTCTGCTTCATGACTGTGCATCTCTATCAATGCTTCAGGCAATCAGATGCTTCTGGTTTTTCACTTGTTCACATTCAAAAACAGTCAACTGGCATAATTTGCATCTGTTTTGATTGGTCTGTTCCTGGTCTGTAAAACATCCCACTCAATGCAGACGTGTGGCCACCCAGATAAGGCTATTGCCAAAACCATAACAAAGTCCGGGAGGAATACCAGGCTGATGGGCAGAAGGAAGAAATGGAGCAAACGTGACAGAATCATTACAACCTATTTGGCTGGAGTATCCTAGAAACATAGGAGGATTTTTAACAAGCATTAAAATTGGGTACATTTCAAACTCAACAACACATTAAGGCCATGTCTACATGTATACAGCTATTTTCAAAAACATAGTTTTTTGGTCTGCTGTCTACACCCTGCAAGGTGAAGAAAACTCGTTTGTCAATATTTTTGAATGGATAGGAAAAATATGTTTTTGAAAACACTGGCATCAGGGTGCCATCCTCTGTATGACCAGTGTGTGCAAAAGTTTTACTTTCGTTTTTTTTCCAGTTTAATTTTTATTCCTGCTGAAAATTTCTGCTGTACATTTCTGCTAAACATTTATACTGAATGTTTCTGAACATTTCTGCTGAACATTTCTGCTGAACATTTCTACTGAACATTTCTACTGTACATTTCTGCTAAACATTTCTACTGAACGTTTCTGAACATTTCTGCTAAACATTTCTGCTAAACATTTCTACTGAACGTTTCTGAACATTTCTGCTAAACATTTCTACTGAACGTTTCTGAACATTTCTGCTAAACATTTCTACTGAACGTTTCTGAACATTTCTGCTGAACATTTCTACTGAACATTTCTGAACATTTCTGCTGAACATTTCTGCTAAACATTTCTACTGAACATTTCTGAACATTTTTGCTGAACATTTGCTAAACATTTCTACTGAACATTTCGAACATTTCTGCGAAACATTTCATTTCTACGAACATTTCTGCTAAACATTTCTACTGAACATTTCTGAACATTTCTGCTGAACATTTCTACTGAACATTTCTGCTAAACATTTCTACTGAACGTTTCTGAACATTTCTGCTAAACATTTCTACTGAACGTTTCTGAACATTTTTGCTGAACATTTCTACTGAACATTTCTGCTAAACATTTCTACTGAACATTTCTGAACATTTCTGCTAAACATTTCTACTGAACGTTTCTGAACATTTCTGCTGAACATTTCTGCTAAACATTTCTACTGAACGTTTCTGAACATTTTTGCTAAACATTTCTACTGAACGTTTCTGAACATTTTTGCTGAACATTTCTACTGAACATTTCTGCTAAACATTTCTACTGAACATTTCTGCGAACATTTCTGCTAAACATTTCTACTGAACGTTTCTGAACATTTCTGCAACGGTTTAAACATTTCTGCTAAACATTTCTACTGAACGTTTCTGAACATTTTTGCTGAACATTTCTACTGAGCATTTCTGCTAAACATTTCTACTGAACGTTTCTGAACATTTCTGCTAAACATTTCTACTGAACGTTTCTGAACATTTTTGCTGAACATTTCTACTGAGCATTTCTGCTAAACATTTCTACTGAACATTTCTGCCGAACATTTCTGCTAAACATTTCTACTGAACGTTTCTGAACATTTCTGCCGAACATTTCTGCTAAACATTTCTACTGAACGTTTCTGAACATTTTTGCTGAACAATTCTACTGAGCATTTCTGCTAAACATTTCTACTGAACATTTTTTCTGAACATTTCTACTGAGCATTTCTGCTAAACATTTCTACTGAACATTTCTGCCGAACATTTCTGCTGAACATTTCTGCTAAACATTTCTACTGAACATTTCTGAACATTTCTGCTAAACATTTCTACTGAACGTTTCTGAACATTTCTGCTAAACATTTCTACTGAACGTTTCTGAACATTTCTGCTGAACATTTCTACTGAACATTTCTGCTAAACATTTCTACTGAACGTTTCTGAACATTTCTGCTAAACATTTCTACTGAACATTTCTGAACAATTTTGCTGAACATTTCTACTGAGCATTTCTGCTAAACATTTCTACTGAACATTTCTGCCGAACATTTCTGCTAAACATTTCTACTGAACGTTTCTGAACATTTTTGCTGAACATTTCTACTGAGCATTTCTGCTAAACATTTCTACTGAACGTTTCTGAACATTTTTGCTGAACATTTCTACTGAGCATTTCTGCTAAACATTTCTACTGAACATTTCTGCTGAACATTTCTGCTAAACATTTCTACTGAACGTTTCTGAACATTTCTGCTGAACATTTCTACTGAACATTTCTGCTAAACATTTCTACTGAACGTTTCTGAACATTTCTGCTAAACATTTCTACTGAACATTTCTGCCGAACATTTCTGCTGAACATTTCTGCTAAACATTTCTACTGAACTTTTCTGAACATTTCTGCTGAACATTTCTACTGAACATTTCTGCTAAACATTTCTACTGAACGTTTCTGAACATTTCTGCTAAACATTTCTACTGAACGTTTCTGAAAATTTCTGCTAAACATTTCTACTGAACGTTTCTGAACATTTCTGCTGAACATTTCTACTGAACATTTCTGCTAAACACTTCTACTGAACGTTTCTGCCGAACATTTCTGCTGAACATTTCTGCTAAACATTTCTACTGAACGTTTCTGAACATTTCTGCTTAACATTTCTACTGAAGGTTTCTGAACATTTCTGCTGAACATTTCTACTGAACATTTCTGCTAAACATTTCTACTGAACGTTTCTGAACATTTCTGCTAAACATTTCTACTGAACGTTTCTGAACATTTCTGCTGAACATTTCTACTGAACATTTCTGCTAAACATTTCTACTGAACATTTCTACTGAAACAAGTTTTTACTTTCATGCAAACTCAAAAGACCTGAGTATGAAGCTGGCAGGCAGGGTTGCCAGGTCTTATCCAAATTCCCAACCAACCTGAGTCTATGCAAAAATGGCTTAACACATTTTTGATTTCCTGTATTTACACTGCATTGATATCTCCCAATCCTTATATCCCTCTCATAATATTTGCAATATATCTTAAAACAGAAATTGATTGGTACATCGTAGGTACATTGTCTGTACATACACTTTCCCCTTGTTTGCAATAGCAATATTTGTCTATGGAAACTGGGCTTTATTTTTTACTCCAGCAAGTTTGTTTCCCAATGGCATGACCCTGGCAACCCTGCTTGTTGGACAAAGACCATGTTCATTAACATCCTACAAATAGGATGCACATGATTTGCCTTGCTGAGCTCCAAAATAAAATAATATTTCTATTACTTGTTTCTGTAGAAACAAACAAACAAACAAACTGCACATGGCAGAAAATCTTTACTAAAGTCTCCAATAGATAATGATTTAATTAATTAAAAAAATATTAACTTGTGTGTTCCTTGTATGTTTCCATCAATTTTAAATTATCATTCTACACAGTATAGTAAAAAATTTAAAAAGTGCAGTAGATTCCACTTCTGGTCTAGATCACATCCACTTCTGATTCAAATTTGAAAATGAATACAAGTATACAGTATCTCACAAAATTGAGTACACTCCTCCTATTTTTGTAAATACTGTATTTGATGATATCTTTTCATGTGACAACACAGAAAAAATGACACTTTGCTACAATTTAAAGTAGTGAATGTACATCTTGTGTAACAGTGTAAATTTGCTGTCCCCTCAAAATAATTCAACAGACAACCATTAAAGTCTAAACCACTGGCAACAAAAGTGAGTACACCCCTAAATGAAAATGTCCAAATTGGGCCCAATATGTCAATATTTTGTGTGGCCACCATTATTTTCCAGCACTGCCTTAACACTCTTGGGCATGGAGTTCACCAGAGCTTCACAGGTTGCCACCGGAGTCCTCTTCCACTCCTCCATGATGACATCACAGAGCTGGTGGATGTTAGAGATCTTGTCCTCCTCCACCTTCCATTTGAGGATGCCCCACAGATGCTCAATATGGTTTAGGTCTGGAGACATGCTTGGCCAGTCCATCACCTTCACCCTCAGCTTATTTAGCAAGGCAGTGGTCGTCTTGGAGGTGTGTTTGGGGTCTTTATCATGCTGGAATACTGCCCTGGCACCAGTCTCCTAAGGGTATGTCACAGTACATGTTGGCATTCATGGTTCCCTCAATGAACTGTAGGTGCCGGCAGTCCCCAGTGCCGGCAGCACCCAGGCAGCCCCAGACCATGACACTCCCACCACCATGCTTGACTGTAGGCAAGATGCACTTGTCTTTGTACTCCTCACCTGGTTGCCGCCACACATGCTTGACACCATCTGAACCAAATAAGTTTATCTTGGTCTCATCAGACCACAGGACATGGTTCCAGTAATCCATGTCCTCAGTCTGCTTGTTTTCAGCAAACTGTTTGATACACAAGACTTTCTTGTGTATCATCTTTAGAAGAGATTTCCTTCTGGGACAACAGCCATGCAGACCAATTTGATGCAGCGTGCGGTGTATGGTCTTAGCACTGACAGGCTGACTCCCCACCCCTTCAACCTCTGCAGCAATGCTGGCAGCACTCATACGTCCATTTCCCAAAGACAACATCTGGATATGACGCTGAGCATGTGCACTCAACTTCTTTGGTCGACCATGGCGAGGCCTGTTCTGAGTGGAACCTGTCCTGTTAAACTGCTGTACAGTGTCAGGGTCTTGGCAATCTTATAGCCTAGGCCATCTTTATGTAGAGCAACAAGACTTTTTTTCAGATCCTCAGAGTTCTTTGCCATGAGGAGCCATATTGAACTTCCAGTGACCAGAATAAGGGAGTGTGAAAGCGATGATACCAGATTTAACACACCTGCTCCCCATTCACACCTGAGACCTTGTAACACTAACAAGTCACATGGCACCGGGGAGGTCAAATGGCTAATCGGGCCAAATTTGGACATTTTCACTTAGGGGTGTACTCACTTTTGTTGCAGTGGTTAAGACATTAATGGCTGTGTGTTGAGTTATTTTGAGGGGACATCAAACACTGTTAAACAAGTTGTACAGTCACTACTTTACATTGTAGCAAAGTGTCACTTCTTCAGTGTTGACAGTCATATGAAAAGATATAATCAAATATTTACAAAAATTTGAGGGGTGTACTCACTTTTGTGAGATACTGTATATTTGGAGCACTAAACAGATACAGATGAACACATGTATGGAGCCTAAGACAAAAACCTATGCACAGACCATAATCTAAAACATAAGCAGAGAAACCTCATATATTCAAGAAGAAAATATAAACTTGAGACCAAACATTTGTTCTATAAGCACATGACCCCATAATGTACAGTACAGTTATTGCCTCAAGTCAACACTACCTACATCTAAGGGATGTCAAAGGACACACTTTCAAGGACAACATGTCCACATTTTTAACATCAAAGGCAGATAGTTAAGGTGCCTAAAGTAGGTCAAGCTGAAACAAGCCACCATCTCAACACATATCCCACGGCAGTTTCACACCAATTCACACATCCAGATTAGTCTGTTGTGACGTCACAGGTGTGAATCACACATAGAGATATAAATGCCAAGGAATTTTCCCAACACCAATAGGACTGATAAAGATGATAAAACCAATCGCCTTGACTTCTTACTAGTGTGAATTTTAATTATAGCATTCATATGCAGTCAGTTTTACATCGGCACATCAATCAATTCATGGCCTGTCATTACCAAATATCATGCTCAGTATCAGATGCCTCGAATACAACGAATACCAAGTTTCTTGTACTTTCTTTTCACTCATGTTGCATATATGTAAGCAGAAAGTGACCTGATAATCCATTCCTGAAATAACCCCCTGTAGAAAGCAGTGATGGCTCTCTATCTAAAAGTTTTAAAGTCAGATAAGCAATGACAGCTATTCTCATAACATTTTTAACAAAACTGAAGGCTATAGAATGGATTTCCTCTTTTTAGTGCAAAGCATTTTTGACTGTATTGATGAACTCAATAAAATATTCAATATTGAATATTCAATCAGCCAATCAATACAATAAAAAAATACCTTTGTTTAACATAAAGGACATGATTTACATGGTTATCATTGGGTTGTACTTTAACCCAATGATAACCATGTAAATCATGTCCTTTATGTTTATGTTTGCTCTATCAAACATGTACATGTTCCCTCCCTCTACCTCTCTTTACTGTGGTTTTGTAATGACCAGGTAGTTATACCCCTCAAAATGGCCTCAGAATGGCTGACTTATACTGTATATACAGTAACACATCCGTCATTCTCTGTAAGGGTCCATGCAGTGACGGCTGATATAACTGGACTAGCCGGGCTAAGCCCTCCCTCTCTTTCAAGGAAGAAAATACATAAAACACTCTTTACATCCTGTTTGCTGGTAACAAATGACTTAAAGTGGATTATCATAAGTAAAAATACATAGACCGGGTGAGACTTTCTTTCTAGCCTATATTGTAGATGCTTCATTGACACATGCATAATATGACATGACCAGTGACTGAGAATTTGCACATGAAATACTATAAGAGGTGTCATAAACATGATGAGTTTCTAAAAAAAATTTATTTGTTCTTAATTTTTTCTCATGATTTTCCCATTAAGGATTTAGATATATTCCCACATCTGTTCTTTGGCAACAAGTTACTCTTATTAACGTCTTATTAAATAAACACTAATAACATTTATTTTACAGTACAGTTGCACAATATAATGCAATAACAAAGTCTTTTCAAGCACCTTCACTAATTCAGGCTCTAGGCCTGTAGTTAATTATGCCCCAAAACCATGAGTTTAGAATAACTGCCCGAATAAATAGTGTTATATTGTGTCAGATTTTTAACATCTGACATTTCTATAGACTTAAGTGATCAGTTTTCAGGGGTACCACTTAATACTCAGGGCTCCAGAGAATTGTATGCTTGTCTTCTGCTCATGCCGCTGTGTTTTTGATTCAAGGAACGTCTATTAATGGAGATGTGTGTGATATTACGCTTCAGTTAAGAGATCTGTGCTTTTTAAAAGCCATCAAGTAGGTGGCAGTTGTAAACCAGAGTTGATATAAAAAATCTGCTTAGTCTGCACAGTGGGTCAGGGACATGCATCTGAGTTAATCTCTGAGCAATGACAAATCAATTTTAGTAATACTGTAATATATAAATTGTACTTACATTTACTAATAAACTGTTTATTAGTAACAATATGTAGTTTATTAATGAAACATAGGTTCTTGAAACATTAAACATTGTTAAATACATCAACTAAAAACAAATATATCTATCTACAGTGGGGGATGTAAGAATTGAACATGTCAATTGAGGTCCCCGATCACTCACTACTTCCTCCAGGATGCCAACGTACCTCAGTTGTTGTGAAGGTGGTGGGAAGGGCGTGTAATGGAATGAGCCTTACAGATTTCGAAAATCGGTCCACCATCACCAGAATGGTTGTGTTACCCTGGGATTCTGGTAGGTCTGTGACAAAGTCAATGGAGATATGGGACCAGGGGCATTCCAGTACAGGTAGGGGCTTGAGCTTGCTGGCTGGTAGTGTCTATGAAACTTTGCATTAAGTACACGAAGAGCATGAAGCCACTACTCTGTGTACCTCCCTCTCCATATTAGGCCACCAGTACTTTGCCCGCAACAGATGGTAGGTGCAGTGTGCAGCTGGGTGACCTGTGGCAACCGCAGTGTGAGCCCAGACAATGAATTCCTGTCAGTGCCGCTCGGGCAAAAATCATCTTCCCGAGGGGCATGTTAGTGGAACTTGTGACTGGGGAATGTTCGCTAAGGATTGATCCAGCTCCCATTCCAGTGCACTGATAATACAGGAGGGGGGAATGATGAACTGCTCATGGATCCTCAGAACCTAAGTGCTGTCCAGACAAGAAAGGGCATCAGCCTTAGTGTTCTTGGACCTGGGTCTGTACAACAGGATGAATTGGAACCTTGCAAAGAACAATGACCAGTGGGCTTGACAGGGTGACAATCGTTTGGCGGTACATAGGTACTCTAGGTTCTTGTGATCAGTGAATATGAGGAAGGGGTGTTGTGCCCCCTCCAGCCAGTGTAGCTGGCTTTACGGCCAAGAGTTCTCTATTGTCCATGTTGTAGTTTTGTCCTGCTGGTGATAGTTTTCGGAAAAAGAAGGCCACAGGATGGAGCTTGGGCCTCTCTCCGAAACATTGTGAGAGGACGGCTCCAATGTCAGGCGTTTGGGCTTTCCTCTCAGCAGAGATGTCAGCGGGTGTGCTATGGAGCTGTAGTCTCTGATGAACCACCTGTAGAAATTTGCACAACCAAGGAATCTCTGTAGCTCCTTCACGGTTACTGGAGTGGGCCATTCTAACATTGCTTGCACTTTATCTTGGTCCATGGTAAGCTCCTCAGGGCTGAGGATGTACCCCAGAAACGAGATGGTGTCCTTATCGAATTCACATTTTTTGGCTTTGACGTAAAGCTGGTGCTTGAGTAGTCTCTGTAGGACCTTCCGGACATGGTGGACATGCTCCCCCTGGGAACTGGAATAGATCAAGATGTCGTCAATGTACGTGATCACAGCACGTGCCAGCACGTACCTTAGGATGTATTTATTAGGCATTGAAAAACTGAGGAGGCGCTAGAGAGCCCATACCGTATTACCAGATATTCATAGTAGCCGAAGGTGGTACTGAACAACGTCTTCTACTCATCTCCCTCTCTGATCCAGACCAGGTTGTATGCACTGCTTAGGTCCATTTTCGGGAAGATGGTGGCAGCATGGAGTTGTTCTAGGGTGACCAGTACTAACGGGAGAGGGTAGCGATACTTTATACAACTCTGATTAAGACCCCTGTAGTTGATGCATGGCCTGAGCCCTCCTCCGTTCTTGTCCACAAAGAAAAATCCTGTGGAGGTCTCAGGTCTTATCTGACCAATTGTTATCAGTTCGTAGATGTAAATGGTGATTTCTCCATGCATACTGAGGTTACTTTTGGAGTTCCACAGGGTTCTGTTTTAGGCCCACCGCTTTTTACTTTATATATGCTACCCCTAGGACAAATTATTCGTAAACATAGAATTAGCTTACACTGTTATGCTGATGATACACAGTTGTATGTTTCAGCGAAGCCAGAGGACAGACAGAAGCTTAGTAATGTTGAGGATTGTGTAAAGGACATTAGACATTGGATGTTAACTAACTTCTTTTTACTTAATTCTTATAAAACAAAAATACTTTTATTAGGCCCACGTGTAGCTAGAAGTAATCTTTCTGATCACATGGTTACTCTGGATGATCTTTCTGTTTCATCACAGCAGTTAAAGACCTTGGAGTGATTATTGACTCCAGCCTATCATTTGATGCTCATGTAGATAATATTACTAGGATAGCTTTCTTTCATCTCAGAAATTTCTAAGATAAGAAACATATTGTCACTAGATGATATACTGGTTCATGCATTCGTCACCTCTAGATTAGATTACTGTAATGCCTTACTGTCTGGATGTT
This sequence comes from Ameiurus melas, assembly GCA_012411365.1. NCBI lineage: Eukaryota > Metazoa > Chordata > Actinopteri > Siluriformes > Ictaluridae > Ameiurus > Ameiurus melas. Next base: position 10,003,700 of record CM022758.1, read on the forward strand.
CCAGTAGGAACATAAATAAGCTCCAGTTAGTCCAGAATGCAGCTGCTAGAGTCCTAACTAGAACAAGAAGATATGACCATATCACACCAATATTATCAATACTGCATTGGCTCCCAATTAAATCTTGCATTAACTATGAAATACTTTTATTAACCTATAAAGCACTAAACAGTCCCGTGCCACAATATATAAGCAACCTTTTGATTTTATATGTCCCGCCACGCCTATTTAGATCATAAGATGCAGGCTATTTGACAGTACCTCGAATAGTGAAGGCAACAGCAGGGGGAAGAGCCTTTACTTATAGAGACCCACAGTTATGGAACAGTCTTCCTATTAGTGTTCGGGACTCAGACACAGTCTCAGTCTTTAAGTCTAGGCTTAAAACGTATTTGTTTACTCAACTCTACCCAGACTAGACTTTCTATTTTACTACTTCGCAGTCATAATCATCTTTTGCCGAGCCCCACACGAATTTATGGAGATACTAGAGATCCAGATCGTTTCTGCCTCTGGATGGAGCTCAAATCTTCTCTAATTCCAGACTGCTGGGACTACGGCTGCTCCTAAGGCCATACAAAATTCATATAAATCCATAATGAACTTATTCACACTATCTGTTGTTACCCAGATGAGGATGGGTTCCCTTCTGAGTCGGGTTCCTCTCAAGGTTTCTTCCTCTTTGGAAGGTTTTAGGTTTTTTAAGGTTTTAACATCTTAGGGAGGTTTCCCTTGCCACCGTCGCCACTCAGTGGCTTGCTTAGTTGGGATAAATTCACACCATTAGTATCTGTATACCGTTTTGATATTTCTGTAAAGCTGCTTTGAGACAATGTCTATTGTAAAAAGTGCTATACAAATAAAATTGAATTGAATTGGAGGCGGGGGACGTAGACGGTCTGATGTAACCCTGCTGCAGTGCCTCCTGAATGTACTCCTCCATAGCTCTCTGTTCAGTCTGTGACAATGGATACACCCTTCCTTGGGGTGGAGTAGTTCCTGGAAGCAGATCTATGGCACCGTCTAGGGCTGATGAGGTGGTAATCCACTAGCCCTTTCCTTGCTAAATGCCTCGCTGAGGTCCTGGTATTTGGGTGGAATGTGGACTGTAGCGGTTTTATCCAGTCTTTCGATGGAGGTGGCCGCTAGGATGATCACTGGTGTCGGTAGGCAATGTGTTATGCAATGGGTGGACCAGTGCGTGATCTTTTTGTTAGTCCATGAAATTCTTTGGTTGTGTTGTTCCAGCCAGGGGAGGCCTAGAATCACTGGATGTCTTGTTGACACTTTGACGTAAAACACTATGCAGTCTTGATGGGGCTTGCTGGTATGGAGGTTGAGTGGTTCTGTACAATGAGAGATGAACCCCTTCCCAATAGGGGCTCCATCGATGGCCTGGACCTTATGCGGTTGAATAAGTGGGCGAACGGGGATGTTGTACTGCTGTACGATGTTCTGATCAGTGAAATTCCCAGCCACTTCTGAGTCAATCAGTGCTTCTAAGGTACAAGACAACCCTGAGTATTCCACTACGACAGGTAACACAAATGCAAGTTGAAATGCGATCTGGGTTGAAGGATCTGAACTCACCCCTGGCTGATGTGATTTAGCCATTCCACAATCTCCTACGTCATGACGATGCTTGAGAGGACATTGTCTAATGAGGTGCCTCTCCTCACCGTAGTAGAAGCAACGAAACTCACGCCGCCGCCTCTCTCTCTCCTCCGTGTTGAGCAGCGCACGCCCCAGCTGGATGGGTTCAACGGGGAGACTGCACGGCAACAGCAGCCTTGCTACGTACTGGGCGGCGGCTCTGTAGCAGGCAATCTATTTGGATAGCCAGGTTAATGAATGAATCGAGAGAGAGTTGGTCGCCGCGACACACCAGCTCTGTCATTATATCCGGGTTCAATCCCTGGCGAAACATAGTCTTAAGAGCTGGCTTGTTCCATCCACTCCTGGCCGATACAGTGCGAAACTCTAAGGCATAATCCTCAACGCAGCATGCACCTTGCTTTAGTATTAGCAGTTCCTCCCCTGTCTCCTCGTTATCCGGAGAGTGATCAAAGACCATTAGAAAGCAATCCGTCAGCTGTTCCAGGGAGGTGATGGTGCTGCTTCCCTGCTCCCATTCAGCAGTGGCCCAGAGTAAAGCTCTCCCGGTCAACAGCTCCATGAAGTGTGTAATTCTCCAACTCTCCGGCATCCCTGGGTAGCTCGATAAAAACAGGGAGCACTGGAGGAGAAAACCCTGACAGCGTGCCGGATCCCAGGTATATTTCTCCGGCGCCGGTATTCGAGGAAACTGCCCAGGTGTCGATGCAGCGACCTGAACTAACCTTGCCACCTGCGCAGTCAGGTTGGCTAGCTGCTGGTTCTAGTCGCTAATCATTCTACCGTGGCCTTCAATGGTTTGACGCCACAGCGGATCACCCGCTGCTTCCATAGGAAGGAGAAATAATCTGTCGTGGTTGACAGAATCCAGGGAGAATAATCCAAAGGGGAAAGACAAAGTGTGTGGTTGATAAACTGGCGAGGGTCAGGCAATCAGGCAAACAAACAAAATGAGACTAGGCAGAAATCGAGGTCATGGACAGAAACACTGGTCAGAAGTAACTTTGTAAACGCATGAGAAAAAGGCTTAGAGAATGGCAGAGAAACAAGTCAACTGAACATTACATCGCAAAGTCTCTTTGCTTCCAAAGTCTCTCTTATGCTGTGGTGTGAGTGTGTTTGTATTGGGATGCAAGTGTGTGTGATTAGAACTCGAGTGCATGCGTGTGTGGGACTTGTAGTCCTCAGCGGCCATGTTTGTAGTTAGCAGTGTCTCCTGGTGAACATGGCTGGGCTGAGATATGACGTTCGGTAAATATATTTCCAATGAGGTTATTCACATGAAATTTTCACCAGACATTGCCATTAACTCAAGAAATCCACTCAAATAAAAAAAAAATCCATATGCCGTATGAGCTCGCTAACGCTCCCTCAGTGTTCCAAAATCTGATCAACTACGTCCTGAGGGATCTACTGGGGCACTGCGTCGTCACATACATTGACGACATACTGATCTACTCAACACCCCTGAAGGAACACATCAAGCAGATCTGAGAGGTGCTGCTCCGCTTGATGGAACACCAGCTGTAAGTGAAGACCGAGAAGTGCGAATTTCAAAAACACACTGTCATGATTTTGGGGTATGTCATCAGTCCGGAGGGGGTCGCCATGGACCAAAACAAGGTGAAGGTGGTGGTGGAGTGGCCCATGCCCCGAACCGTCAAGGAGCTGCAACGCTTCCTGGGCTTTGCAAACTTTTATCAGTGGTTCATCCGAGATTTTAGCAAGATCGCACAACCCCTGACGTCCCTCTCACGCCCAAGGAGGCCCTGGAGAGGCTTAAGTGGGCGTTTACCACTGCCCCATCCTCCAACACCCGGACCCCTCCAGATCGTTTGTCGTGGAGGTTGACACATCTGAGATGGGAGTGGGGGCCATCCTGTCTCAGAGGTTCGGGGACAGACCCAAGCTGCACCCCGTGGCCTTCTTCTAGCGAAAACTGTCTCCGGCAGAGCATAATTATTATGTGGGGAACTGGGAGCTCCTGGCCGTCAAATTGGCCCTCGAGGAGTGAGGACACAGGTTGGAGGGTGCCGACCACCCATTCTTGATCTACACTGATCACAAGAACCTCGAGTACCTGAAGACGGCTAAGCAGCTCACACCCCGCCAAGCACGCTGGTCTTTGTTCTTCTCCCAGTTCCAATTCACCTTGTCATACAGACCAGGGACTAAGAACACGAAGGCTGATGCTCTGTCCCGCATCCATCTCCTGAGGACAAAGCAATGGGCAAGGGCCTGGCAGAACAAGAGAAGTACATCGTACCCCCCTCCTCAATTGTGGGCACCATTGAGTGGGCCCTGGACCAAACCCTAGCTCTCCTTCCCAGGTCACGAATCCCAGTAGCCTGTCCTCCAGGGAAGCAATTTGTGCCAGAACATTACCATGTGGGACTTGTCACCTGGGCTCACACGACACGAGCGACAAGACACCCGAGGGCCCAACGCACTTACAAACTGTTAGCTGAAAAATATTGGTGGCACCACATGCACAGGGAGGAACAGCGTATTGTGTCCTCCTGCTCCACCTGTGCCCGCACAATCCTGGACCGATTTTCTAAGTCCCTGCACCTGATTCCACTGCTGTCCCTTCCCTCTGCCTTCACCATGGCGTTCCAGCATATGTTCCGCTACTTTGGCATCCCAGAAGAAATTATGAGCGACAGGAGCCCCCAGTTTACATCTCGAGTCAGGGCCAGCTTCATGGAGAAGCTGAGGGTCTCCGTTAACCTCACCTCCGGCTACCATCCGCAAGCCAACGGACAGGCAGAGAGGGCCAATCAGGAGATCCTCCAGTTCCTCCAAACCTTCTGCGCCACCAGCCCACCACGATGCCATGGACTACATATCCCAGCCACGCCCGCACTCAAGTTCATCAGAGTACTGACACATGTGTGCCACCCAAGGTTATTTATGACTTTGTTAACAGCAGCACGGCGCGAAGTAACGCTCAGTTTTCCCCAAATGCGAGTAAGTTACCAAGCTTCCTACTACGTATCGGACTTTCTTGGTTTAGGGACTCTAGCCTCGTTTATGACTTACGATTCCCGGATCTCATCTTGTATTCTTTCGATTGCTTTGGACTGTGTGCTTCGCGTTTCCCACGCCTTTCTATCACTGCTCGCCCCGTGCTTGCCTCCCACCTGGTAACGTAACAATAACACCCTGTATGGGACTTAAACTGTAGTACTACCTATAATTCCTATTATTTCATATCATTTCCGTTCAGAAATGATAAGATGAAATGATCAGTTATTTATCATTGCAAAAATAAATATTTTAAATGATTTTATTTCTTACCGGCTATAATTTAAACTCTTATATTCTCATAACCACTTCCTCAGAGTTTGATCTTTACATGCAGAATGTGCCTTTCAAAATCTAAACCCCAGAGTAAAGCATCACTCTGTGTAAGGCATTTTGCACAACATTTGATATTTGATAAGAGTGACGTTTCATGGGATATTTTGTAGGGGAAAAAAATACAACATTACAAACTTATCTGATTCACGCCTAAAAATATCCCCTACCTCTTGAAAAGGGTTACAGATGATGATGTCTTGTGGCACTTACTATCAAATGCTTTATGGCTCCATTGACCTTTCTCTCTATTTTTCCTTACATCTCTGTAGTTTTTCAGAGAACATTGCAGCTGTGATATTTAATGCCCCACTGTATTGCTTTTGTGGTGTATCTGTACTGCAGTTTTTGGTTGCTCCATACCCCAATTTCTGTGAACTGCTAACTGAGTCATATAATAATGGTAATGCTTATCCACATGTTGTTGATTCACTCTGTAAATTAATACCATGATGAAGAATTAATAAAGATCATTTACACGGTAAAGACTACAGCACATGCTAACAAAAGTAGTTTCGATTTTATGCTCCTTACCACTGGTAAGATTAATTAATATAATTAAACAGTATGTTAGGGTTTAGTTTAGAATTAGGAGTGCTGGAAAGAAAGGGGTGTGAATTTACATTGTACATCATTCATAATGAAAATAATCTTTATTAATACTGCACAAGGAATTATTTTAATTAACACAATTAGTTAATAAGATGTTGAAACTTTACTGTTAGTTAACTATTACTTAACTATTAGTTAATCATTATTTAATCATTACTCCAAAAGCTTCAATTATGTATTAAATGTTTGCTTAATTGAGAACCTTATAGTAAAGCATTACCTAATATAGTTTCTGCATTGCTGCATTTTCTTTTCTTCAATTATAAAGAAATAAAAAAAAAATAATATAATTGTGCACTGACAAAACAATAATGCACCAAATAGTCTAAGCAAAGAGCCAACAATCACAAACATTTATCAAAAATTTATGCATTTTACCAATGTCTACAGCTGAGAATTATTTAATGATGTGTTGTATAGACCTTAAAGGAGCATTTACAATGTGGTACGCTATCAATAAGTGAAAGCCAGTCAGGACTACAGAATGCAGAGTCCATTACTAAGATCAATCAAGATTTTATTTTAGTCATAACTTTTTTTTCTTACCCCCAAAGTAGTAACTGTCCCTTGGTTCCAGGTAGTCCTCTAGCTGAATGGTGGAAGCTGGTTCGTTATCCAGCGTCATGATGATCTGCAGACCTCTGGTGCTGAGACTCACTGAGTGCCAGAGACCATCGTTCACCCTTTGTCCTGCAAAGAGCATATACTTGTTAAGTGCCTTACTGATTCACCATTGTTTCCAAATATGCACTAGCATATATTGATATTTTTTTTATTAGAAGTTTAAAGTGTATCAGATTGACTAATAATTAAACAAAATCAACAACATACTCCATCCACACCCCCACCCCTCATAAAAAAAAAAAAAAACCTGTGTGCAATTTGATTTAATTAAGTCCAGCCATTACACATGAAGGGCGCACAAGCTGTGTGTGGCTGCTGTGAGCCGATGGTCCCCTCTATGCCAGCCATCTGCTTAGTGCTCAAATTTGATCACTCAGTCGGGTCTTTACTAAGATCATGCTCACCATACCTCCATTTCCTGTTGACCATAATTACAGAGCTCTGCATTTTGGTCAAAATTCCCATGACGCTGCAAAAAAAGTAACTGGAAAATCTGATGAGCCCCGGAAAAGGCAACAGATGGAGAGGTTTCTGTTTATTTATTTATTTATTTATTTGTTTATTTTTATGAAAGCTCTGTGCTTCACCGCTGGGTTGAAATATGCAGCTGTCTGTCTGTATAAGTGCGTGCGACAGGCTAATCCTGTTTGGCTAGGCTGCCATGACCATATATTTTGCACATTCATCTTAGGAAGAGAAAGACAAAAAAAAAATAACGGGATTCTGCCTGGGTTTGTGAACTGACTGATAAGCCATAAAGCACTTGATTAGCTCTTTTTACATGCCAATAAAGTACAGCCATGATGGCACTTGCAGAGATTTAGGTAGTGTTTGAGAAGGAGTTCTGAAATTAAAAAGGGGTATTTATACTTCTGAGCCTTGTGCAAGTATGATTGGCAAGGCCGAGAGGTTTTTTTCAATTAGGCTGCCTCAGAGTTAGGGCATGTGAGGTTAAGAGGAGCACCAGCGCTGTTTAATCTCATTGACGGTTTCGATGTCAGTTCGTAGATTGTTTAATATTAAAATCCCCCCACGTTTGAACGTGTTCAGCCTCCACAAAGCCAATGTCAACCAAAGTGACAGGCAATTTGCATTATTCTAATAAGCAAACCAGCAAGTGCTAAATTTGATCTTGTTTCATGCAATTTGAAGCTCTTTATTCTGCCTTAAACGGGAAAAAAGTCTTTTGTAAAAACAGAATGCATTTTCTAACTGTTCTGTTCTGTTTACTGCTTAGTAATGAATGATTCCACAGTAAAGCAAAGTATATGCTGTTAATATTATACCCATTATTTCCACATCAAACAGTTATACACAATAAAATTAATATTTATGGTAGTAGACACTAAAAGTCTTTCTTTCGGGTCGGGGGGTGGGGGGGGGCTTTCCTTGGGGAAGATGTGTGAGCAAACTTGAGAGTGTAAATAAGACTTTTAGAAAAATATATATTTAGTTATATATTTTTTATACGTTAATTTAACATTCAGTTTGAGACCAAAATTTATATTTATATTCTGAAATATAGATTTTTTACAAGTGCATTTTTAATGTCTACTAAAGGAATTGAGATAAATGAATAAGGTATATTTGTCAGGAAAAAACCCCCCAAAAAACAACAGAAAATCATCCTATAATGGCCAGATCTGAAAATAAAATGATGATTTATTAACAGACTAATTAAATCATTGTGACAGTAATTAAATTATTTCCTTACCAATGGACACTTCCAGTGTTTTAAGGTTTGAAGTGTGGTGCGTGAGGCGGAGGCGGCCGCTGCTGATGTGCAGTAACAGGTAATGCTGTTCCAGGTCTGAAGCCAGTCGACTGGACAGCAGCAGGGCATCGGGATTCCAGGTTCGGAACTGCAAGCGGACTGAGAGCCCATCTGGAGAGGGAGCAGGAGCTGGAAAGGACAGGAAGCTGCTGCTCGAGCTCAGGAAGGTAACGGCTACCAGCTGCGGCTCTGAGCACGAAAAGGTCACATTTCCCTGAATCAGAAAGAGAGCCAAGTCGCATGTCAGATTACACGCCAACAGGGAATGGCAAAAGGACACCAGGGCTGAAAGTCAGCCATATTTTTGTCCATAAATAATTTTAGTGATGTTTTATTGAAACCTACTTTCAGGTATGTTTAGAATTTTGCTCACAAGAAGAAGAAGAAGAAGAAGAAGAAGAAGAAGAAGAAGAAGAAGAAGAAGAAGAAAAGAAGAGGAAGAAGAAGAAGAAGAAGAGGAAAAACTACACACAACATTAATGATAATTTGAGACAAAACAGATTGGCACAATAATAAGTATTGTATTTATTATTATAAATATTATTGTACTTAATGTAAAACACTGTTTTGGAGTCTTGTTTAAATATCCATCTATGGCCAAGTCTTAACTTTCTGGTAGAGGCAGTCAAATATTGGGATGAAATATCCTTGGGCGAAATACACATACTTTTCCAGTGTTACAGACTTTTTATTTTAATTGTGACCCTAAAAAGTTATAAATGTAATCAATTAATTATAAATGTGTATTTCTAACTGTGCAGGACAGCAACCATATAACTACTTTGTGTTTTAAGCTCTTTGGTCATGGTTATGGATGACAAAATGATGTGAGCCCATTCTCATCCTTGTTTCTTACAAGGACGCTAATTTGTGTCTATTTTAAACATTTAACATTTCTTACGGATGCCAATAATGTTATTTTTTGTGTGAAAATATTGTTGATTACAAAAAGCAGCATCTTATGAAAAACAAATAACTGCTGTGTTCAGGCTGGTACTCATTGTTTTTTCTTGCTAACTCTTTATATTATGCACATACTGTATAATCCACGTGGAAAATTATTTTGTGTCTAAAGTACTTGTAAAAATGTACTAGTTAAAATACATAAACCATTTGGTAGAGTGAAATTACAATGAAGCCACATTGGTCTAAGTGTCCTAGACAGAAGCCAGGTGAGATGATCATAAGAGCTGGAGAAGAGATGGAAAAAAGGGAATGAGTGAAAGAAAGCGGAAAGGGTTGAGTCAGAAGGAGGGAACCACACAGAAGAGCAGGTGGTCTGGATAAATGTCAGCAGCATTGCTCTGCTGAGAGCACATCCGCAGGACACAAGCTCACGTAAGCGTGAAAAGGTTACTGGTACCTCATTGATCCCAGATCAGTGAACTACAACTTCGAAGGACCTGCTCGCACACAAGATCCACGAATTTGACCACCTTTTTACTCTCTCTCTTACTCTCTCTCTCTCTCTCTTTATGTTTGAAAATGGCATCACTAGCTTGTTAGTTTATCGAAAAGCCAGAGGGACAGTTTAGATGTTCTCTTGATTGACACTACAGGATAATTACTGTATGAATATGACTGTATGGTGAACAAGCTTTTGTTAAAGTTCCTTTACTTCATTTACATCAAAGGAAGTAAATGGGATCGAGCAATGTAAAAGACATTTCAGAAATTGCCCAGAAAATGCGAACAATTAACTTAATGAGAAGAATCCTTCTCTTGCTTGCACCAAATCTAGCGTAATTGTTAGCTGCCATGGTGAAAATGACATTTGATGGTGAAAATTATGCTGGTGTTTTTACTTCTCCACCTTCAGCTACAAGGAATCGTTCATATCATATTCATATATTCAAATTCCCCCATCCTTAAACACCACTCTTTGCTTTGAACACACTAGAACATTATGCATTATGACAAGTAGCCTTACCACAGTGTATATCTGAGGCTTTCGTCGCTTGGCGAGATCGATGACGTTCACTCCATTGTAGTAGAGATTCTCCACACAGCCATGAAAATTTCGTCTGAGGAACGTTCCAGGCTTTCCCGGGAGTGGGATGCCACCAAAACTGAGCTTTGAGAACAGTTTAAAAAAAAATCTAAAGTTAGCCCAATTTTATTTTAGGTGTCCCTTGTGCAGTATATTCTGTGTATAACTCTGTTTTATATATTAAGCAAATAAACACAATCTAAACATTATCTTTTGTCCTTACTCCTCCATTTTTAAAAATTAAAATTAGAATTACCAGGATTAAGGAGAACCCAGACCTTGAAGTAGTGAAAGAAAAATAGTTTTTTTTTTTTTTTTGGAGAATTTTTGCTGTGATTGTCTCAGCCTCCAGACGTGACTTGAAGAAAGTCATGTATGACACCTTACAGAGTTTACAAATGATAATCAAGAAGAACTACAGAGTATAGACTACAAATTGCCAAGCAAACTGACAGAGATAAAATAGATATGCCAACAACATCTGTGTGTTTGCATTGTGGTTCAAATAGCAACAAGAGTCCTGTGCTTTTTTTTTTTTGGTTTTTATTTTGGCCCTGTAACCTTTGCTGTCCTGTTGTGTTCATCTGTTTTGTTACTCCCTAATTGTATACCATGCTATTTCCTTTTTTTCATCATCTAATCATTGATATTTTTATTTAAGTCTGAGCTTTAATTTTATATTTTTATTATTGTTTTTTTTTATTGCAAATTGTATTTCAAACTGAAAGCAGAAGATTCCATATAAAACATTTTGTACTTAATACTTAAAATTCTTCATTTCTTGGTTCAGACAAATTTTTTTATGTATACATTGTATTTTAATTATATATATATATTTATATATATATATATATATATATATATATATATATATATATATATATATATATATATATATATATATATATATATATATATATATATATATATATATATATATATGTGTGTGTGTGTGTGTGTGTATGTATAATTATTATTTTAATTCATTAATTAATTAATTTTGTATTCCTTTTCCCCCCAAAGGATAGCCACACTTTTGCACTTAACTATAGTTATTCAGCTCTTCTGTAGATAGTGTTCAGACAACAACAAAAGAGCCATTTGCTCTTTTTTTGGCATTAACAATGGCTTTACTTGTACAGTGATAAGAAGGAAAAGGTCAAGGAAAGCTACCTCATAGTCAACCTCCAGAGAGTCTCCATCCCCTTTGGTCCTGAAGTGTTGTGTTTGTCGGTCCAAGGTGAAGTTGACCTGCTTGTTAAAGCGCTCGATGAGCACCGAATGCCAGTGCTGGTCATCGAGCAGACTGCCCAGTGTGACCACCATACGGCCGCTGCTTGACCTGACCCGGGTATCATCTGGCACAGAGAGATGGCGGGAGAAACAGGGCACCACAGGGTCAGAATTTTCCTCAAACAGGGTTAATATGTCGGTGGTACAGTGAGAGGATAAATGTCAACAAGTGCGAGTTAGTATAAGGTTGAATTTAGAGATAGAGGACAAGAAGAGTAGTAGGTACTAACACAAACAAAGCAAACAAATAATTGATTAAATCATTATCATTTCTACTAGTTAGTTATCAAAAACAAATAGAAAATTATACTCAAATAATACTCATTAATACGGAATGAATAATAATAATAATAATAATAATAATAATAATAATAATAATAACAAATTCCGCGACCCTGAACAAGGAGTAAGCGGTAGAAGATGGATGGATGGATAATAACAAATTTATATGTGACTTTGAATGTTGTGGTATAGAGATTTCCATTTATACCAATATTATCCTTGTTACCCAAATATTACAATTAAAAATGTGCTCATTGTAGTTCATCAAATCTTGTTTTGGAGGGGAAAAATACAAAAAAAAATTGGCAAAGCTTACAAAACACTTTTAGACAATATAAAAATTTTGAGGATATTTTTTTAAGACATAAGGTAACATTCACACTTTATTCCCAGCCAAGAGTAATGAGAGACACACATCTCCCTCGGCCCACAGCTAATTGCAGCTTGTCCTCAAAAGTAGCAGATGCATTAGCTCGTTTGAGAGCTGCAAATCTATATTTGCTGTCTAAATTTCACAACAATATTGACACAGCATGAAAGCTGAGACTTTATTTGATTGAGAAAAACTATTAAAACAGCAACCAAAACAATCCAATTAGGCTACTTCGGACAATCCCCATCTGAAATCTATATGAATGTCCTGCTTGTACATGATTTGCTCATGGGTTGCCAGGTGTTGATCAATTGGTACAGTACCTACAGTCATCCTCACATTTACAATCTCTAATGATTACCATCGAGGAAAACCATGATGAATCATGATTTGGGAAATTTGGTTTTCATAACTAATGAAATAACAGCAAATTCTTAATAAAGAATAGACTCTGGCACCCTACTGTATAATGATGATGTGCACTGTGTGATGTTAACTTTTCTCTGGTTTTAAGTAGTTGTTACTCCTGTTGAGCAGATCCTTACCAAGGTTGAGGTGTAAAGCTAGTCTCCCTCTGTGTAGCTCCAGTGTGATATAATCTCCTCTCTGGCCCTCTCCATGCAGCAGAACGCCCTCAGTTTGTCGGCTCTTAAAGCGCAGCGAGATCACATCCTTCACTGTGCTCATGGACTTCTGGTTAAACCGGTAGAGCAGAGAGCTTCTGCCATCAAAATCTGCCACATATGATTCTTAGCAGAGAGGAAAAGTACAAAGGGTAAATGACAGTTTGCAGTTAAAGGTGATGTGGTTTTAAGCATTTTATGCAAATATGCAAATCTATCTTTCATACATTTTGTGAAGCTCTATAAATTAACCCTCAGAGTTCTAGGTTTTATCATGCTTTTTCCCCAGATCACTTGTTTCAGCACAAATATGTTGATTGTGCAAACAAACTTTCCAGAATTTGTCTCAGTAATTTGCTGTTTATAGTTTTTCCAATCCATTTCGTCCTTTAATCAAGCAACAAATACATAAATATACAACACCTTAGCAGATTACTGATTTATAGTTTAAAAAAATCCAAACAATAACATTTTATATCCGATAGTGAATTTTAAAGTGTCCACTTTAAATTATAAAGCAGTATGCACGGGTGTAACCTGGGTGGGCATTCAGGGCTGTAGCACCAAAGATTTTCTTTGAATGTCAAACGAGATGGCAATGATCTAATTTTGTATCTTCATGGATCAGTGTTGTATTTAATCTTCAGTAAATAGAAGCAAGACCAATCAGACAGTGTTTACAGGAAAATATGAGGAAATACTTGTGTCTTATTGGTAAATGGTAAACACCTTGTCTTATTGGCTGACAGCTCTCAATTATGCCAAACGCTAACTCACACAATCAGTTGGTGTGAAGGGAAAATAGATATACGCCATTTTTTAAAATTTTCTTTTATTATTTTTTCTTTTTCTTTTTTTACCAGTAAAGGGATATAAATTGATACACTACCATCCTCTTCCTGCTAAGCGGGAAAACAAGGTGTGTAAATGTCTATATGAGTTCCAAGTTATGTGAACGTGATATGAGCAGAGCATGTGGACAGTTACTGTAACATACTTTGTATTGCACTGTAGCAGCTAAACCCATACAGTGATAACTTCCCCTTTGCTAGTAACAGCAAACTAGTCTAGTCTCATGTTAGATAGCCACAAAGTATGAGATTTTATTGGCCTGGTAATCCTCCAAACAGTGATAACAGTGAGGCAAGTTTTATGATAAATCCAATTTATTGTCCATTTTTTTTTAAATTAAGCAATTAGCCCTCACATGCATGAAAAAAAACACAAAAAAACAAAAAACATGTTTCATTAAGGTTCCTATAGTTTATGTTTTACTAAATGCTCTAAGTGTCCAAGTGTCTAAGTGTACACTGCTACACCTCTGATTAAAAAATCTCAGATTAAGGAAGATATTAATTTTAATAATGTAGTAATTTAATTAATATATATATATATATATAGTAATATAGTTATTTTGCTATAGCCATAGTATTATATAAATATATAATAAATAATGCAAACTCCCACATGTACCTGCCTTCATCCTGAAGAGCAGATGGGAAAACAAAGAAAAGACTTTGAAAAGAAGTGTAAGATTTAACCTTGAACATCTCTTTTAACATTAGCAGCTCAAATATGAAGCTCAAACATGGCTCAAGTCATGGCCTATCAAAGACCTCGAAGAGTGTGGAAAGGCCAAGGAGATTTTTGTGGAGATTCGGTGCACTGCTTCAGCAAGGGAAAAGGTGAAAGGAAGATGGGTAATCATTATTATATACGCATGTTTATTCTTGATTTTATGGCACATTTTTGCTGAGCAGTCCAAATAAAATGACAAAGACATAGGGATCCTCAAATTGAAAAACAAAAGTACAAAAGTAAAAAAAAAAAAACATACTCATCACAAGTTACAGTTGCAATCAAAATTATTCAACCCCATCGCAAATCAGGTTTATTGTAAAAATTTACAGACTTTTAGCTGTTTGCAGTGAACAAATCAAACAAAAGCAATTGAAACAAGTCAGCACAATGAATGTTTAACGTGGTTTCCCCAAATTCAACTGAAAATGCAACATATTAAGATTTCGCCACTTTCAAATTATTCAACCCCCTGAAGAGAATCCCTCACAACAGCACAAATATGCAAAACGTCTGGGTTACACATGTAGCCCTGTTCCCTGAGAAAGGAACTCCACATTGTAATTAGCACAACACTGTGGGAACGAGAATACCCACTCCGTCATACCGAGGTATGGCCTGTTGAAAAAGACCAGCCCGGGGCGGAATGAATACCAGGCTGTAATATCGAATGAATGTGTGTGGTGTAGACCACCCTGCAACAGCACACACATCCTGTAAGGATACCCTGTTGGACAAAGCCTTTGAGGAGGCGACCCCCCCCCCCCCATACACACACACAATGGAATGAGCCCTTACCAGAAGCGATAGAGATTGCTTCCACAGTCCAGTTAGAGATGCGCTGCTTTGACAAAGCATCACCTTTACTGTCACCGCCAAGCAGACCAGCAGCTGCTCTTATGCAACTTATGCCACTGGCCGGAGATTCCTGACATGGTGACCACCTGGTCAGGACATGGTGACCTCTCAATTGAGGAAGAAGGAATTTCAGTGCTAGAAATATGGCCCACATTTCTAGGCAATTTATATGCCGCTCCAGATGAGGGCCGCTCCAGAGACAGTGAGCTGGACAGCTGTCTAAGACCGTGCTCCAGCCCATGAGGAAGGTGTCTGTCATTACCATCTTGTGATAAGGAGACACCCCTAGAGTTTAACCCAAAGCTAGAAACCGAGGACACTTCAAATTCTAAGAGCACATAGGCATCACCGTGTGACACTGTATACTCTCAGAGGTTTTGTTCTCAGACGAAACCGCCAACTTGTCAGCCACCACTGAAACGGTCTGTGCAAAAGGTCCAATGGTATGACATTGGCTGCTGCTGCCATAAGCTCCAATCGTCTCTCATAGAGACTGGAGGAGATGCGGAGATCCAGCTTTATCTTGCTCAATGTTGATAGGGTTGACCCTACAAAAACTGGGGCTAGAAAATCCCTCATCATAATAGAATCCTTATAACCCTTAGAAAAGCTGTCCACTGCACTGGAGAAAGCATACTTTTCTGAGGTTCAACCTGAGCCCCAAGCTCTTCATGTACTCGAGAACAACATCTCGATGTTGAACCGCCAGTTCCATGGATCATGCTAGAATTAACCAGTCGTCCAAGTAGTATAGTACACAAATGGCCTGGAGTCACAATGGAGCCAGAATGACATCCATGCACTTTGTGAAGGTGCGAGGGGATAAAGCTAGCCCAAAGGGAAGAACCCTATTTTAGTATGCGTCACCGCCAACGCAAACCCCAGGAACTCCCTGTGACTGGGCTATATTTTGCACCTTTTAGATCACAAACGTTTGGGTTTCAGCATCTTGAACCTGTTTGTTCAAAGAGTACAGTTTAGATGACGCAGATCTAAAATTGGTCGCATACTCCTCTGTTTATTGAAGACCCGGAAATAATAGCTGTAAAAACTCCCTCAGGGAATGGGGTAAATGTTCTATGGCCCCTTTGTCCAAGAGGGATCTTACTTCCAGGCTCTGGTCTGTGCTGGCTACTGTGGTGAACACACCACTAAACCGGAGGGGTTGAGCTCTAAACTGGACCTGGTAAACCTTTTCTATGGTAGACAGAACACATGGAGACACATTTGGTAGTAGTTTCCACGTTGTCAGAAGGTCTTTTAGTGACGCTAACTATACCACATTCTATTTGAGGGAAAAGCATTTTGTTGCGCTGTGACTTCACAGACCTTTAGCATGGCTACATAGCCATGCCGTTCATTCCCCACGGTGGCCGAATAATCCAACATCGGTGGGTTATAAAAACGGTTATACATGTTTTTTCCCCAAAAACCTGATGTTTTGTCATGCACTTCTGAAAGAAAGGGGAGTTTTCTGCAGTGTAAGGGATTTATTTCACTAGGGAGAAGAAAGCTCATCCAGCTGTAGTAATCACTTCAAGCAGATCTTTATATGCTGCTCTCAGTTTTTAGCACACCCTTCTGGCTCCTCTGAGTCGGAGAGGAATTATTACTATTATTTGTGTGTGTGTGTGTTTTGGCTTTCCATAGTGGAAGGAGGAGTCACAGCGCAAGCTCCAAAATCCAGTGGAGAGCCGGACCCGGAAGACAGAGTAAGAGATAGAGCATCGCTTGTCTCCAGTTCCTCTTCCGGATTCATAAGAGATCCCCCGGGCCTGAGATGGCTAGCTGCCTCGGCAGTGGCTGGCCCAGATACGTGAGGCTCTGAAACCCAACTCGCTTCGGCTTCTGAGAAGAGAGCAAGTTGCGAGCAGAGCTGCCTAATGTAGGCAATACAAAGCGCAGTCAGACCTCTTAAAGGCTGCCACCGAAAATACGTGAAATACTTAGACGGGGCAGAAAAAGAAAGCTATCAATGGCTTCAACCATATTTCTGAGAAGGCAGGTTGTGAAAAACCCTTGAGTGACTGCTTTTGCAGTCATCTGCAGCAAGACTTGGTGGCATCAAGTACTGAGGTTTCAGTAAGCACACTAAGGCGCGTACTGAACGCAGAAGGTTTTCATGCCTGAACTCCAAGATGTACAACACTACTGACCCAAAAGCACAAGAAAATCCAGTTGAAAATCAAATATAAATAAGCCACTGAAGTTTTGAGAGTTTGGAATGTTTCAACATGATGGATCAGCGGTATGTCTGGAGTTAGAAGAATGAACAATGAACACTCTGTCCACAGTCTTATTTTGCATCCTCTGGCACTGGAAACCTGCAGTGTGTGGAAGGCAAGATGGATTCATTGAAGTATCAGGAAATCCTAGGAGAAAAATGGCATGCCATCTGTGAGGAAGCTGAAGCTTGGGCATCATTGGACCTTCCAACAAGACAATGATCTCAAGCATACTTCAAATTCCACCAATGCTTGGTTGCAGAAGAAGTCCTGGAAGATTCTACAGGGCCATCACAGTCACCTGACTTGAAACCCATAGAAAATCTCTTGTGGGATTTGAAGAATTGCTGAACTGGAGGCCATTGCTCATGAGGGATGGGCTAAGATTCCGCATTAAGCTGGTGTCTTGCTTTGCATCTTGTTTGCAGCAGGTCATAACAGCAAAAGGGTGCTCTACTAAGTACTAAACATGCTTGCCATGAAGGAGTTGAATAATTTTCGAAATTGGAGAAGTCATTATAAGTTGCATTTTCAATTAAATATGGGGAAACCACTTGAAGCATGTGTTGTGTTGAACAACATTGTAACATTGTTCATTGCAAACAGCTGAAAGTCTGTAAATATTGACAATAAACCTGATTTGCAATGGGGGTTGAATAATTTCGATTGCAACTGTAGGTGTCAATTTTTGCTAGCAAGCTACAGTCCCGATTAAGTCAAATAAGGAAGTCACTGTCTAAAGCAGGAAGTGAATGAAGCATTTTAGGCCAATGGTACAGGAAGTGACATTCTTCTAGTGCTTGGGAGCAACTCAAGGTGACACCTGTCACATTGATTTCGGGCTGATTTTGGCCATGTGAGATATCAGGATTACAGAAATCCCAGCATTCATAAATCCCACCATTTTTACTTCTCTCTGCATAAAAACATGAATAAATATATTTAGACAATTATACCTAGTCAAAATTACACACTTATGTAGATCAAGGCTGTGTTTGAAGTAAATACAAACAGCGTTAATATGCCATCTAAGGCTGTGGAACGATGTTGATGTAGTGGTTATAATGTTAATATTCCTGGGTCCTAGATATGTTCCCTTTAATGTCACACTTTGCTGTCAATGTTCTTTAGGTGCCCCATACTCAGTGAAGTTTTAATTCTTAAGCCGAACTCAATCAGTCCTCATGTGCACATTCATCAAAGATTATTATGGAAAAGCCCACCAGGAGATAATCTTAAACCTCATCGGGTTTAAGCATCGGGCACAGGGCAGGGTACACCCTGGACAGGGTGCCAGTCCATTGCAGGGCACAATCACATACACACTCACACACCCATTCATACACCACGGACAATCACGCCAATCAGCCTACCATGCATGTCTTTGGACTGGGGGAGGAAACCTCACCGCACGGGGAGAACATGCAAACTCCGCACACACATGCTCCCGGCTGGAATCGAACCCCGGACCCTGAAGGTCTGAGGCAAATGTGCTGCAGTCTGTACAGGATTTCGTAAAGTTCTTTTGAGATTGTTGCTGCCAAAATGCTAGATTTTGCTGCATCTATGGGGCATCTGTGGGGCATCCTCAAATGGAAGGTGGAGGAGCACAAGGTCTCTAACATCCACCAGCTCTGTGATGTCATTATGGAAGAGTGAAAGAGGACTCCAGTTGCAATCTGTGAAGCTCTGGTGAACTCCATACCCAAGAAGGTTAAGGCAGTGCTGGAAAATAATGGTCTCCACACAAAATATTGACACTTTGGGCATAATTTGGACATTTTCACTTAGGGGTGTGCTCACTTTTGTTGCCAGTGGTTTAGACATTAATGGCTGTATGTTGAGTTATTTTGAGAGGACAGCAAATTTACACTGTTATACAAGCTGTACACTCACAACTTTACATTGTAGCAAAGTGTCATTTCTTCAGTGTTGTCGCATTAAAAGTTATAATCAAATATTTCCAAAAATTTGAGGGGTGTACTCACTTTTGTGAAATACTGTGTATATATATACACAGTATCTCACAAAAGTGAGTACACCCCTCACACCCTTCACATCATCTTGGAGGTGTGTTTGGGGTCATTATCATGCTGGAATACTGCATGCTGATCATGCTCTGCTTCAGTATGTCACAGTACATGTTGGCATTCATGGTTCTTTCAATGAATAGACGAATGAGTGCTGCCAGCATTGCTGCAGAGGTTGAAGGGGTGGGGGGTCAGCCTGTCAGTGCTCAGACCATACGCAACACACTGCATTAAATTTTTCTGCATGGCTGTCATCCCAGAAAGATGATGCACAAGAAATCCCGCAAACAGTTTGCTGAAGACAAGCAGACTAAGGACATGGATTACTGGAACCAAGATAAACTTATTTGGTTCAGATGGTGTCATGCGTGTTTGGCTGCATCCAGGTGAGCAGTACAAAGACAAGAGTGTCTTGCCTACAGTCAAACATGGTGCTGGGAGTTTCATGGTCTGGGGCTGCATGAGTGCTGCCGGCACTGGGGAGCTACAGTTCATTGAGGGAACCATGAATGCCAACATGTACTGTGACATACGGAAGCAGAGAATGATCCAAGCCCTTCAGCGACTGGACCAAGGGCAATATTCCAGCATGATAACGACCCCAAACACACCTCCAAGACCACCACTGCCTTGCTAAAGAAGCTGAGAGTGAAGGTGATGGACTAAACTCTATTGAGCATCTGTGGGGCATCCTCAAACGGAAGGTGTAGGAGCAAAAGGTCTTTAACATCCACCAGCTCTGTGAAGTTGTTATGGAGGAGTGGAAGAGGACTCCAGTGGCAACCTGTGAAGCATCCGTGGGGCATCGGTCGGGCATCCTCAAATGGAAGGTGGAGGAGCACAAGGTCTCTAACATCCACCAGTTATGTGATGTCAACATGGAGGAGTGGAAGAGGACTCCAGAGGCAACCTGTGAAGCTCTGGTGAACTCCATACCCAAGAACGTTAAGGCAGCGCTGGAAAATAATGGTGTCCACACAAAATATTGACACTTTGGGCCCAATTTAGACATTTTCACTTCGGGGTGTACTCACTTTTGTGTGATACTGTATATATATATATATATATATATATATATATATATATATATCTGTAACAAAATGTTATATATACATACATATATATATATATATATATATATATATATATATATATCTGTAACAAAATGTTATATATATATATATATATATATACATATATATATATATATATATATATATATATATATATATATATAAACATTTTGTTAGTAACCCTTCCAACCCTGTAAATACACATACAGAATTCTCAAAAAACACAATTTTCAAACAAGTATTCAATGATATTCAATATTTATTGAAAGAAATAAAAGACAATACGATTTCACAGATATTTTTCAGCACTCTAGAGTTTACATATATATGATGCAGTAGATGAAGCTCAGTTAAACAGAAAGCACACAATTTCCTCAATTGTTTAAGCCGAACCCGATTAAAATCCATAACAGAAGCTGTGGCAAAACACCCAAGAGTCTCATTTTCTTTGACACGAAAACACTCACAGATTTATACTGCACTGGCCATATGTTCATTAGGCAAGTGTGTGTGTGTGTTTGGATGCACATCTGTAGTAGATCACTTGCTAAACTGATCACACCTACCAGCACAAACGGTCAGTAAAACAACAGAGTTTATTTTCTTAAAAATGACCCATTATAACACTACAGCTGCTGACAAAAACAAAGCTAAAACTGCTACAAATGAATAAGAATATCATGTATAGCCTTAACACACTTTAATCCCATGTCTATATATCAGTTTTCTCATCAGTGTTCCATCCAGGGTGCATGTAAACCTTATAGCCAGTGTTCCTGAAACAGGTAAGAACCCATAACACACACAGGCATTATATGCCCTTAGGAGAAAGCTGCTTTGAGAATAATGTTCACTGCAGCGGGTAAACCCAAACATTGCCGGATGACCTTTCTTCACGACTGCTAGACAGTGATGTGAACTACATTAGCCATAACAGCACACCACATCACCATGGATGATCTCTCCGGAATCCAATATACTTATTACTGCTTTTCTAAACGGGACAATGTATAACCATCCACCACATTCTTTTAGGAGTCTGGCATTGGAGGCATAAAAGTCTACACTACATTACAAAAAATATGTGGACACCTGACCATCACACCCACATATGTATATTAAACATCTCATTCCATATTTAGTCCTCATTTGCTGTTATAATAGCCTCTACTCTTCTTTGAAGTATTTCCACTAGATTAAGGAGTGTTGCTGTGGGGGGTTGTGTTCATTCAGTCACCGGAGCATTAGTGAACTCAGGCAGTGATGTTGGTTGAGGAGGTTTGGGGTGCAGTTGGGAGTTCAGTGGAGTTGAGGTCAGGGCTCTCTGCAGGACACTAAAGTTTTTCCACTCCAACGTTGGCAAACCATGCTTTTATGGAGCATTGTCATGCTAGAACAAGTTTGGGCCTCTTAGTTCAAGTGAAGTTAAACTGTAATGTTACAGCATACAAAGACATTCTAGACAATTGTGTGCTTCCAACTTTGTGGCAACAGTTTGGAGAAGGCACACATATGGGTGTGATGGTCAGGTGTCCACATACTTTTGGCCATATAGTGTAATGCCAAAAAAATAAACACTGTTTCACTTGTATACTTTGCAGGTCAGGTACCTCCAAGATGACATCCTACCCAAGGTCATATCAATCAGTTGACCATTGTTTCAGTTGTTCAAGAACTTCTTAAAGCAAGAAGATGGTCAGGTGGGCATGATTATGGTTGGAGCTAAAGTTTTCAGGAAGGTAAATCTATTGGAACCGGGTTGGTGACCACTGATCTAGAATATTCATGTAGCTGTGGTTTTATGAACCCGAGTAACCACCAGCGTTCCATGTCATTCTAAACCAGCACTGGCTTGGAGAGAAGGTTCTAGGGAAAGATCAGTGTATGATGGAGGTGTTTATTGCAAACACTGCATCATACATCACTGTGTGACATGGTTGGAGGTTCTGAGCATTTGTGTGACCATTTGCAAGGAAGTATCCAGTACCCCTAGGTTTGTAGAACCACAGTTACTTGCCTAACTGGCAGTTGATTTGTGACTAATGTGTTACAGATGGATGTGGCAATACATCCTATCTGATCGTTTGATCAGTGCAGTACATATGGTGTTTTTAGAAATGGTGTACTATTTCCAGCAATGTTATTATGATCAGAGAGTGAAGATATCTTTGCATTCTACATCATACCTTCATTTCCTGGATTTACATCCTAGTTGTCGCATTTACCAGCTTAGTATGTGTTTTTTGCATTGTTTGGCTGCTATAATAGTGCAATTATTAAGTAATTCATATTATATACTTTACATTAAGTACTCAATTAATGTCTAGTCATACAGTAAGTAATTTTTTTCATACAGGATTTTTTAAATATACAATAAAATGAATGGGTATAAAACCTTCAGCTGTGTTTAGCAGCCTTCTGTATGGACATTCATTTTAAAGGTGTTTGAGCGCATAACTGATTTTGTAATTCTTCTTATGAAGAAGCAGTTATTCTAGTATGTTTTTCATCAAGTGGGGTAGTTGAATTCTGAAATATCAACCGAAAAGGTAATACAATATAAATATTAGAATGTAAACCACTCTTAAATAAAAAAGCCTATATGATCTGTGACTTAAAGCCAATTTAGAATAAATAAAACCAAGGATTCTGAAAGAATTATTTGCTGTCAGTTCTGTCTTTTAATTCTTAAATGTTCATCATTAAACCAAATTGATATTTTAAATGTAATTCAGTTGCAAACTGCAGTTTATTATTATTATAAACATAAAAGTACAAACAATGCTATAAACATAAAAAGCATAAACCCAGTATAATCTCCATTTAAAATGTATTAATGTGTGATGAATTTAAAAGAGATTTATTTCTTCAGATATTCACGCTGTTTTGAAAACTAATTAGCTCTTGAGTTTATTTATCATCTGAATTTTATGCTGTTTTCTCGGAGACTGTTACAGATTCGCTCATAGTAGATGTGCCATTAGCCTGAATGGCCAACAGCTCATTCCTTCTGCGTCAATCAAAACAATTATGCCGTTATTCATTTTTCATTGACGATATGATTTCAGTTTTCTTTTCTGGCTTTTTAAAGTATTGGGATTTGTGTACTTTTTTCTTAGCAAAGCTTGGCAAGATCAAATAGTTTTTTTGGTTTCATTTCTTCATTTTGTTATACAAATATGAAAACACCAGCTTAGAGAACTGATTTCCTGATGTGACCGCATGAAAATAATACATGTACAGCCAATCACATTTTCAGGTGGAGTCAGAGCCACCCCTGTTCTTACACTACCTTACTGGCCGTAAAATCAAAGCAAAACTCCGATCTCTGCTCTGATCAGATAAATTCACACACGACATAAAATCTTACTCACTCTCACAGAGAAACATTACAAATTAAATAGCAAGGCTGCTCTAAGCCCGGTAGGACAGCATGTCTCTAATCAGATTAAAATGAAAGTGTATGACTCCAAGAGCTGTTGGCGGATATAACAGAAAATCATATCTATCTTGCATCAGTTACTCACTGTATGCGCAGCCATAGATGTCGATCCTGAGCCCAATTCTGCCACTGGGGTTCCATTCGAGAGGAACAAATTTCAGAAAGCGGGTTCGGATGGGTTGGCTGAGTTTGTGATAGACCGCACTGTCAGAATTCATGTTCCCCACCAATCTCTGGGAAGAAAAATGAGAAAAGAATGAGAAAAAATAAGCAGATTATATATGGTTTGGTTGTAGAAGTCACATTATTTGCCATGCGTTCGTATTGTATCGTGCATCATTTGGAGCGGTATCGTTTCCTGGGTTGATGTAGCCCTAATCTAAATCCTTCTGTCACTCTGTTAGGAAAAAAAAATACATTTATAAATATATCTTATTAAGAAGTCATTACACATCAATGTTTAATCCTTGTGTTTGCCTGATAGCTGTTGTCATAACAATGCTGACTTCTTAGTGATTTTTAAGGAATTACTCCCATGCAGACAATCAGATATAAAGCTCACATTACCCAGAAAGGCCATGTTAATTAACATGAGAGAGTATCGGATGCAACTGGGTGTTCGCACAGCATTGTGCGATGCTGTTGTTCATGTTTGTTCATTTATCTTACTTAAAGTAACTACTTTATCCTGGTCAGAGGTTTAAACTCCGTTTCTCATTTGTTCATATATTTGAACATACTCATTTGTTTATATATTTTTTGGAAACAGAACCAAGAAAAATCATTATAAAATGACTGCTGGGTGGGATTGGTCATGAGGGTCTGCAGGATTGGACAAAACTAGTCAGAATGATTTCAGAAATAAAATATTTAAAAATATATATTCAGCAAAAAAGAAACATCCTCTAACATCCAACCGCTTTTATTTCCAGCAAATTTCTTAACAAGTGTAAATATTTGTATTAATATAAAACTGAGACATAAACTGAGCAAACCGAAATGGAATAATGAGTTCCTGAACAAAGGGAGGGTGTCAATATCAAGAGTAACAGTCAGTATCTAGTGGCCACCAGCTGCTTTAAGTACTACGGTGCATCTCCTCCTCATGGACTGCACCAAATTTGTCAGTTCTTGCTGTGAGTTGTTACCCCACTCTTCCTCCAAGGCATTTGCAAGTTGTTACAACCTGCTAATCTTTGGGATGGGAAGTCTTGTTTTGTATGTATTGTGCCTGTCACGGTTCCCCCTTGAAGCAGCATGCTCTCGCGCTGTTGCGCATGCGTGTTGTGACATTCGAACATGTGCTCTTTGTTTTTGTTTCTATCATTGGCTGGGAGGGCACGTGTGTTTTGTTTATGTTCGTCATGACCCCGCCCCGTGTCTGTCATAGGTTGTATCCCCACGTGTGTCTGTATTACTCCCAGCTGAATTCTGTTTAAGTTAAGTCATGCCGGTTTATATACTACGTACCGTAATACACGCGGCGCGGTTAATTAAATATATTAAACATAGTCCCTTGTTAGTTATAGTTCACGCTGGGTTATCCGCTCCCAGATCTTAGTCATAGTTCACGTTCATGTTTATGCTTATGTTTGTTTCTCGACCCTGTTTTCCGTGCCACGTTGTTGATATCTGCCTTGCCCCAAGTTTATGCCTGTTTGCCGTTCGCCTGACCTTCGCTTGTTTTCTGACTACGCCTTTGGATTACGTTTTGGATTTGTCTGCCTGCCTCTTGTAAATAAACTACACTCGTTCTTAAGTGCGCTTACCTCCTTCCTTCATCCGCTCCGTCACGACTTGTGACAATGCCATGTTTTGTGTGTTAACTCCCTCACTAAAAGACAATATTTATAGAGGAAGAGGTGCAGAGAGAGGAGGATATTGGAGGTGGTTACCTGTGATTTTGTGTTAGGACATTGTGTTTGGTTCATTTCGCTTGCCCTTGTGGCTATAGTATTCTTTGTTCTGACTGTGAGTTTGGTTATACCTGTACCTATTTATGTGTATATATTCACCACTGTATATATGTTTCACTCGGTTTATTGGCAGTAGTGGTGTTGGGAGTGGGTTCCTTTTTGTCTCTCTTTTCGGATTAGGGAGTTTGTATTTTTTTGTTGTTTTTCTTTTTTAGAGAGGTAAACTACCACTCTAAACCATAAACAAAATAACTTTTGTTTCTTTTTTTTGTCTTAGCCCACCCTGAAGATACACCTGGTGTCGTGTTCTATGTACAGTTGTATATACACTTGCTGATTTGTACAATCTACCTATCTAACTTCATTGAAATCAGTTTGTGTCTGTAGTTCCTGGCTTCCCTAATTTAGAGGTCCTTCCCTTTAAACCGCGAACTGGTTACTCTGTGCGGCTCAACCTAGAGTGGGTCGTAACACAAGTCCTCTATCGCAGTGGTTTTCAATTTGGTGTGGATAATAAATAAATACATGATTTTATATATATATATATATATATATATATATATATATATATATATATATATATATATATATATATATATATATACACACATACACACACACACATATGTATGTATGTATGTATGTATATATATATATATATATATATATATATATATATA
Source organism: Ameiurus melas (assembly GCA_012411365.1). Lineage (NCBI taxonomy): Eukaryota > Metazoa > Chordata > Actinopteri > Siluriformes > Ictaluridae > Ameiurus > Ameiurus melas. The sequence goes on from CM022758.1 coordinate 10,030,048, forward strand.
TATATATATATATATATATATATATGTATATGTGTATATATATATATGTATATGTGTATATATATATATATATATATATATATATATATATATATATATATATATATGCATTACTATAACATGTTATTTGTAACAATACATATTAAAATCACATTTGCTATACCTTACTTTCTAATTGCTGTTTCCCTTGCTAACTACTGGCTGCATGTAAGAAAAGACTATTCTGCCCTGGCTGAGATGGTTCTGAAATGCCTTCTCCCTTTTGCAACAGCTTTCTTGAGAGTCTGGCTTTTCCACTTTAAAAATACTTCAAACAAAACACAGAGCACATCTAAATGTGGACAATGACATGCGTATGGCACTGACAGACATAAAGCCCAGGCTTGAAAAACTGTGTCGGAGCTATCAAGCCCGTTCCTCCCACTAGTATGTTTTCTCTTTCTCACTCTCAGACATCCACATCCACACACACACACACACAATAAATTCCCAATGTAATGTAATTTAAAGATGTAAGATGTCCATCCATCTATCCATTAATCTTCTACCGCTTATTCCTTCTTCAGGGTCACGGGGAACCTGGAGCCTATCACAGGAATCATCCGGCACAAGGCGGGGTACACCCTGGACAGGATGATGTAAGATGTAATTATTAATAATAAAAAAGGGGGGATATATTCAGAAGTCTGTATTTTTTATGTGTTTTAAAAACATCTTGCAAAAGGGCGGCCTTGGTCAAATGTTAATGCCATATAGGGGGCCTTGCCCTAGAAAGGGGCCTTGCCCTGCTCTATCACGTCTGGGGGACACATGGTTACATGCAATTTTGCACTGCAAGGATGATTAGCTGTCCTTCCTGTCTCCTTGTAGCACTGTCTTGGGCATCTTACATTACAGACATTGCAGTTTATTGCTCTAGCCACATCTGCAGTCCTCGTGCCTCCCTACAGCAGACCTATGGCATGTTCACACAAGTGAGCAGGAACAATAGGCATCTAGGTAGGTGTTTCCCAGAAACAGCAGAAATGTCTATTTAGTGTCCTAAGTTATTGTAACCATGACCTTAATTGCCTACCACCTGTAAACTGTTAGTCTCTTTAGGACTGTTCCACATTCCTTAAACATTGTTTAAACCATTTCCAGTAAAGATCTGTATAGCTTATTATTATCTTTAAAAATACGGTAATATATATATATATATATATATATATATATATATATATATATATATATATATATATATATATATATATATATATATATATATGTATATATATATATATATATATATATATATATATATATATATATATATATATATATATGTATATATATATATATATATATATATATATAAAAATTGTACCAATGTGTCAAACTGGGTTGACACCCTTCTTTGGTGTTTGTATTTGTACCTTTTCAATGTACTTTTCAGCTAATTTATTTAGACATAAAGGTAGTGAGCAATGGTTGCTCAGAGATTAAGGCTCTAGATATGCCTATTGATTGGGAGGTTCAAGTCCTAAATGTCGGCAAGCTGCCACAGTTGGTTACTTTAGAAGTGCTCTTAACCCTTCAACTGCTTTGGATAAAAGCATCAACCAATTGAGTAAAATATAGTCTAAAGATACACCCTTATGGGTTGCCATTCCATTGACAGTTACACACATGCCACAAACACGAGTGGGTTTTGTTTAAAGAAATGAGCTGTATCAGTATCAGTACCATAACAGTAACCAGACTTGAACGACTGAGACCAAAGTGCACTATCTAATAAGGACATGTTTTAAAATAAATGCCTCAAGTTTCTATAAATGTCATCACATTTTCAACTATTAATCCCCCTAATGCCCGGTGATAAGGGCTTGACTCACTCTACAGGAATATGTGAACAGATTAAAAGAAACCCACATGATTCACAGTGAATCACAGAGTTGTGAAAATGTCAACTTTTTTGTCTCTTTTTTTCCCCAGAGCGAGCTGCACGCAGACCGATGAGAACATGTGACAAATAAATCATGCGTAATATTGCAGGAGAACAATATCGTGAAGCACACTCCCTCAGAAATCTGTTGTGCCACCTACCTTGTTCTGATGCCAGCCAGTTTTGTTCTTGTGTGTTAGTGTAAAGTAATATATTATGCACTCCACAGACAAAACATTTATCATTTCAGAAAACTCCCAATTAATTCAGATAAGTTTTCTCAAGATTCCATTATTCTACAGGTGGAAAAAAAAACAAAAAAACATCTTGTGAAGAATATTAATCGTGTCAATATTGGACAATGAACCCAGTCTTTTAGGAGCTGCATGTGTTTGTGTTAGTGTTTGAATGAAATACATGGGGTCACAAAATGTAGTGAAATTCAGACACACACTTGGTTTTAAAAACAGAAATAACTATAAAGCGAGTACTCTGAATTTTGAAGTCACTTTAACACCCAGCTGAAACTACAGTGAAGTTAAACCCTAAGGGCCATATTGAGAGGTGAGTTGTGTGCAGATAGAGAGGAGTTAATAAGAAAATTGTACACATCGGTATTCAAATGTCAGACGCAGACTTAAGTGGTGCTGAAATGTATTTTTTGGGCTATAATTAAATGCCAACATCTTTGGAATGCCATTAAAGTACAATGTTAAATACAGAAATCTGACACAATTAATCTTACCAGTATATAAACCAGGCAATTTAGGATGTAAGAAAACTACTTTAAGGTACAATAATCTGAATATGACCCCCAGAATTTGAGGGCCTGCGTAACCCAAGTAATTTTCCCCATGTAACCCCCATGGCTCTGAATACATCCCTTAGTGATTTAATGATTTTACTTATGGTAGTGCACAGAATATTAACTGCTGTCTACATATTCCATGTACAGTATATATTATGCTTCATTTTCATTGTAACTGACATAATGCTTTTGCGTTCACAGGAGAACAATTTTTTTGGTAAGACACTGAGAAACACTGAGCCAAACTCGACATATTGGAGTGGGCTGAGCTTGCACATAATACACAATAATTCTGTCCGTGACTGTCAGACAGAGAGTGTTGGAGAAAAGGTGTGGAGTTTGTTGCTCCAAACCATATGTGAATAATAAAGTAAGATTTAATTGGATTCATCAGACACCAGGAGCTGAACACGACAAAAGGAAAATAATTATAATGTTTTGAAATAGCAGTTAAATTTGTGCCGCAAGTTTACACCTGTGTTATCAATAGAAATGCCATAATAGCATATTTACCTGAGACAAATTTTAAAAGAACACACATTTTAAAATACTGACAAGCTTCCAAGCTGTTATATATTTGTTTAAATGGGGAACAAAAAGGTACAATTTTAAATCTAATTTACTCAGTCGCAGCCTAAAATGTGCTCCATTTGTGAAATGAGTCTATGATGTTTATGATAGAATGGCCAATTTAACCATGGCTGGTATTTCAAATGAATAAATGAATAAACTTTCCCTGGTATAACAGTCAGAAAAAACTCACAGAGACACTAGAGAGGAAAAACAAGTTGGTTACCTTACGCTCCTGTTTCTACAGCTTTATTATTATTATTATTATTATTATTATTATTATTATTATTATTATTATTATTATTATAAAGCCAACAGAATCTTTCCACCCTCATTCGCTGAGGTCATCTCCTCTTCTTTAATAATTGTCCACCTGCCTATAGAAATCGCTCAAAATGTGAGTAGTTTAAGTCCAAGAATGACTACTGCTCAGCAGGGAATGAAAATAAACCAGCTCATTATTACTGATATATCCATACATTGTTCATTATGCTGTATGAAATATTTATGCTCAAAGCTTGTTAAGAAAGGTGCCTTCTAAGCTATATCTGTGGGGGCCTGGGATTTTTTTTTTTCATCATATAATTTGATATCTCTACTTTCAGAAAACATAAATACAGGCTGGCCTAAAAGTCAGGAACTGATGAGAGTAAAAGTGCATATACTTTGTTCTATTTATTATTTTCAATATACACCAATCAGCCATAACCTCTGACAGGTGACATGAATAACATTGATTATCTTGTTACACTGGGTGGGATATATTATGCAGCAAGTGAACAGTCAGTTCTTGAAGTTGATGTGTTGGAAGGAGGACAAATGGGCAAGCGTAAGGATCTGAGTGACTCTGACAAGGGCCAAATTGTGATGACTAGATGACTTGGTCAGAGCATCTACAAAATGGCTGGTCTTGTGGGGTGTTCCCGGTATGCAGTGGTTAGTACCACTGGTCCTAAAACTGGTCCAAGGAAGGATAACCGGTGAACCAGAGACAGAGTCATGGTTCACTGATGTGCATGGGCGTGAAGGCTAGCCCATATGGTCCAATCCCACAGAAGAGCTACTTTAGCACAAATTGCTGAAAAAGTTAATGCTGGCTATGATAGAAAGGTGTCAGAACACACCGTCCATCGCAGCTTTCTGTGTATGGGGCTGCGTAGCTGAAGACTGGTCAGAGTGCCCATGCTAACCCCTGTCCACTGTCAAAAGGACAATGGAACAATGGAAGAAGGTCGCCTGGTCTGATGAATCACATTTTCTTTTACAATATGTGGATGGGCATGTGCCTGTGTGAGTGTCAATTACCTGGGGAACAGACCGCACCAGGATATACTATGGGAAGAAGGCAAGCTGGCGGAGGTAGTGTGATGCTCTGGACAATGCTCTGCTGGGAAACTTTGGGTCCTGCCATTCATGTGGATGTTACTTTAACACATACCTCCTACCTAAACATTGTTGCAGACCAAGTACACCCCTTTGTGACAACAGTATTGCCTATTGTCATTGTCGTCTTTCAGCAGTATATGCGCCCTGCCACACTGCAAAAATTGTTCAGGAATTGTTTGAGGAACACGACAAAGAGGTCAAGGTGTTGACTTGGCCTCCAAATTCCCCAGATCTCAATCTGATCGATCCATGGAGGTGCCAATTCACAACTTACAGAACTTAAAGGAGCTGATACTAATGTGGTGCCAGATACCACAGCACACCTTCAGAGGTCCTGTGGAGTCCATGGCTCGATGTGTCAGAGCTGTTTTGGTAGAGCAAGGAGGACTTACACAATATTAGGCAGGTGATTTTAATGCTATGACTATTCTGTGTATACGTGCTTACATGTTCACCCTTGTACTCTATGCATTTTCTTTTCAGCTTCTGTATCTTGTTTTTTCAAATGTTGCTCAACATATTCAGATCTAATTGCTATATTTCCTCAATGTATTCCCATTGATTTTCAAAAAGACAAACACAGCAAACAAGTTAACGCCATTGATTGTGACTACTACCTTTCTGAAAAGGTGTTTTTTTTTTTTTATTAATTGTGTGCCTCCTATTTGTATCTGTAGAGAGTGCTGAAAAACCCCCACAAATGAGTTAGCGTATTTGCAATTCCAGTTCCATTGTCCGGAAGTCAATGGATTTTTTGAATGGGTTTTTGGTTAAATGCCTGAAATAAGGTCTGTGGCTAACACAAGCTCAACATATTTTTATGTTTTATTCTACAACATAAAATACATCAGTCATACCCGACTAATGATTTTTTTAAAAAAGCTTTTATGTCTCTTGAAAAGGGTGCTTGCTAACAAGTGACTGCAGAGGTTGTCGGGGACATTAAACATCATCATGCCGAACAGGAAAACTCACCTACTGTAGCCTCGCTCCAACTCAAACTTTCCACCTTTTTGATTTATTAATTTATAGTATTTTCCAATTGTTGTGTTTTTCAAATTGTAGTTCTATAAATTCCATACATTTTGAATAACCAATGAATAGTTCTTCTGTAGTTAGGCAATTTTTTTGTGGGAAGCAACCACAAATCATTGGATGGATGTTGCTCGTTTTATCATTTCCCAACCAATGTTGCCCAGCAGAGACTTTGGGTTCATGCAAAGCAATTGAACGAGTTGTTCGAAGCTTAGTGGTGGTGACATTGAAGTCATGCAACCATGGTGTAGTTCTTTTATAGCCTAACTTTTTACTTCTGGCAATTGTATTTAGGCTTCAAAATTAAAAAAAAGTTGTGGCCATTTGTGTTCAAAGTTTATTTTCATGAACGTGTAAAAATCCTAAACTTCTGTTGCCCACAGAGCTTATTTTCTGCAGTGGAAAATTCCTACTGGCATTTTGTCGAGGGATCCAGGGAATCATCCCTGCTGCACTCTATTTGTATCTGTTTAGTACACATTATCTGTTAAATACAAATTACTTGTTTGTACTTCAGCACTTACATACTGCTATCATAATCAGGCAGACATCAGTGGAGTGAAGAGACGACATTGAGGATCGTGTTTAAATGTGAATGACAGATGCGTCTGATGCTGATAATCAAATTGAGAACTCATTTCATATTATAAACTTTACTAAACTTTGGAAAGATTTGACAAAATTGTAACTGTTTGTAAAATTTTTCATAAAATTATCAGTAAGTATATTGAGTTATAAATGTACAGGTAGTTTGGGGATCTTCAGTGGGATTGGAAAGTAATAATTTAATATAACTTCCTCACTCTTCACTGCTGGGGCTATACACACACACACACACACACACACGCACACACACACACATACACACACACACACACACACACACACACACATATATATATATATATATATATACATATTCACATTTTTGTACATTTTTGATCAGATCCTTTGATGTGACAACACTGAAGAAATGACACTCACTACTTTACAATGTAAAGTAGTGAGTGTACAGCTTGTGTAACAGTGTAAATTTGCTGTCCCCTCAAAATAACTCAACACACAGCCATTAATGTCTAAGCCGCTGTGCCAAAGTGTCAATATTTTGTGTGGCCAGCATTATTTTCCAGCACTGCCTTAACCCTCTTGGGCATGGAGTTCACCAGAGCTTCACAGGTCGCCACTGGAGTCCTCTTCCACTCCTCCATGATGACATCACAGAGCTGGTGGATGTTCGAGACATTGTGTGCCTTCACCTTCCATTTGAGGATGCCCCACAGATGCTCAAAAGGGTGTAGTTCATCACATTCACTCTCAGCTTCTTTAGCAAGGCAGTGGTCATCTTGGAGGTGTGTTTGGGGTCGTTATCATGCTGGAATACTGCCCTGTGGCCCAGTCTCAGAAGGGAGGGAATCATGCTCTGTTTCAATATGTCACAGTACATGTTGGCATTCATGGTTCCCTCAATGAACTGTAGCTCCCCAGTGCCGGCAGCACTCATGCAGCCCCAGACTAAGGACACTCCTACCACCATGCTTGACTGTAGGCAAGACACACTTGTCTTTGTACTCCTCACCTGGTTGCCGCCACACACGCTTGACACCCTCTGAACCAAATAAGTTTATCTTGGTCTCATCAGACCACAGGACATGGTTCCAGTAATCCATGTCCTTAGTCTGCTTGTCTTCAGCAAACTCTTTGTGGGATTTCTTGTGCATCATCTTTAGAAGAGGCTTCCTTCTGGGATGACAGTCTGCAGACCAATTTGATTCTGTGTGCGGCATATGGTCTGAGCACTGACAGGCTGACCCTCCACCCCTTCAACCTCTGCAGCAATACTGGCAGCACTCATATGTCTATTTCCCAGAGATAAATTCTGGATATGACGCTGAGTACGTGCACTCAACTTCTTTGGTCGACCACGGCGAGGCCTGTTCTGAGTGGAACTTGTCCTGTTAAACAGCTGCATGGTCTTGGCCACCGTGCTGCAACTCAGTGTCAGGGTCTTGGCAATCTTCTTATGTAGAGCAACAATTTTTTTCAGAGAGTTCTTCGCCATGCGGTGCCATGTTGAACTTCCAGTGACCAGTATGAGGGAGTGTGAGAGCAATGACACCAAATTTACCACACCTGCTCCCCATTCAAACCTGAGACCTTGTAACACTAACAAGTCACATGACACCGGGGAGGGAAAATGGCGATTTGGGCCCAATTTAGAAATTTTCACTTAGGGGTGTACTCACTTTTGTTGCCAGCGGTTTAGACATTAATGGATGTATGTTGAGTTATTTTGAAAGGACAGCAAACTTACACTGTTACACAAGCTGTACACTCACTACTTTACATTGTAGCAAAAATGTAAGGAATGTACTCACTTTTGTGAGATACTATATATATATATATATATATATATATATATATATATATATATATATATATATATATATATATATATATATGTGTATATATGTATATATATATATATATATATATATATATATATATATATATATATATATATATATATATATATATATATATATATATATATATATATATATATATATATATATATATATATATATATATATATGAAAACGTGAAGGGTTTTCCTAGGCCACCAAACATATGTTGTTGATATTGCTTTGTAATCACTGGAGAAAGCCTAAGAGACATCCACTGTGTCACTCCTTCCATCACGTACTCATATCCTTTGTGATATGCTTATGTATGATGAAATATGTTCCTTTTCCAGAATTACCTCTCTTCTTCCACCCCTGGGAATAAAACCATAACAATACATCCTCCCAGTTACCTTTGCCCCCTGGGCACAGGCGACGACATACCAGGCTCAGATACCATGCCCATGTAAACAGTTTCCCCAGAACACTTCATTATCTTCCTTCCTGTCTTGTCCACCTAGACTGGTTGCATCAGCCGTTTACGTATGATCCTCTGGGTCATGCGTCACTTTGTCACCGCTGTTAAATCTTTTTTGAGGTGAATGCGTCCCATGAGGGCAGAAACTAGGTAAATGAAGGTAATTTGGCGTAATTGGGGAGGAGGGAGATGAGATGGTAGAAGATGTTTGCGTCAAGGACAGCATTAGGATCAGGAAGCGTAGTGTAGAAGAGTACAGTGGAAAAACACAGACCAGCCTCCAATCAATATAGGCAATTGTATTGTATTGTATTGTAATGTATTTTTTACCATAGCATGACTCCTGTTACAGCTCTAACAGCAGCTCATTGATTGGATTCGACCTCACTGCCTAAATGTAAATGTAAAAATTATTGACCCTACTGTAGTATATTAGGCCGCTAATAATCATGTTTGGTAAGATAGATACAGGGACATGCTCATAACCCAGTCGACTGTGAATAAACAAATGCAAATGAGTTTATGTAGAGCTGCTCTGTTTAATATGGTCCTGTGGGCTTTCTAATGGTTCCATTTACTCCCTCAGTATGTTTTTAAGCAAAAGCTGTGAGTTCATCCAGATAATGGCATTCTCAAAGCAACATATGTGACTAAAATAGCTTGAAATCGGTGCAACATTCATACTCTTTTATTATTGTCTAAATTTAAAAAAAAAAAAAAAGATACTGAACTAAATACATTGTGGAAATGAGGGGTTAAATGAGCTGCTCTTAATCCCTGAGGAGACAAAGACTTGAGTGTGTGTCAGAAATAGAGAGCATACCTAACAGCAGAGCTGAGACAGCTTTCCCAAAGGGATAAAATCTCTCTCTCTCTCTCTCTCTCTCTCTCTCTCTCTCTCTCTCTGTGTGTGTGTGTGTGTGTGTGTGCGCTTCTGTCTACCTGTCTCCAGGCTTATTTTCCTTTTCCTTTGTCTTTTCCTCTCCCCATTCCATTTTTTTTCCATCTCAAACTGTAAGTCAGCTTTTCATGTTTATTTATATTACAAATAATAATTAACATTTACAGAATGTAAAACTGCACATTGTTAGGACTATACATAGGAACTGGAGAAAACAATAGATAAACAAATAGGTATTGCAGTAGTAATGGGTGTTTTTTTTTTTATTCTGTATGATGCATGTGTGTATTCACTTAATATGTGACCAGGCCTATCTGTCTAGCTCTTCCCCCCACCCCTTTCCTTCCTCACCTTTCTTCCTTACATTCCTGATGGGCATTGCACTCCTGAGCCTGAGAACCATCAGAGTGCATGTTTTATTAACTGCTGCTCAACGGACTAGAAAAAAGAAAAGACAAAATATCTAAAGGGATGCGGGTGATGATTCCATCACACGGCGATGGCACTGTAGGAAAATTAACGCCGGGGGTGATTTTTCTCAAAGCTATTTTACACGTATGAGCAAAAACAAATGCATTAAATTGCTAGTCATTTTTCATATTTGTGCCTCAGTTGACAACCGGGAAAATTAAAAACACATCAAAGATGAGGGACTTGATTATGGGTTACAGGAAAAAAAAATTTAGGGCAAAGTAAATGAAACCTGACTGTATTATTTTCATGTTTGCTTTATATTTTCAAATTGTAATTTGTTAAAACATATACCTTGTTCACATAGACTGTTCTCACACTGAACATGTTGTAATGACTAATACTATCCCATACTAATCTTTTATACTGACTTAATTAGTGTGTGCATTATATGTAACCACCAGCTTTCAGTTAATAAGAGCTAAAAATCCAGGCTACTCCTGACTGACTGGCACACTTCAACACAATAGGCAAAATGATTAAAGTGAGTTTTTCAAACTACACTCATTCTCTATTGTTGCCTTTGGTCAGGTTACCCTGAGGGATAAATGTGAGGTTTATTACGTATGAAACCTCTTAAAAAAGAACAGATGGTCACTGACCTTGAAGGATGTTGGTAGAAGATTCAATGTGTGCCATATAGTGTATGTGTCCTCTGTGTGTCTGTGTACTGTATTCTGAGGTTACTGTGTATCCCCTACTTAACAGAAAGAGGTTTCATGTACAGTTTTCATAACACTTATGATGACTGTAAGAGAAATCTGTAAGTGAAAGAGAAAGAGCTATGAAGCTGCAGACTCAAGCCAGTTGTTACAACAAAGAACTTGAATTCAATTCAGTCTGTGTCCTTTGTGTTGGTTTAATCACAAAAAAAGGATGGATATCTAAAGGTCCAGTATTGGATATATATATATAAAAAATAATAATAATAATAAAATAATAATAAAATAATAATAATAATAATAATAATAAAATAATAATAATAATAATAATAATAATAATCATAATAATAATAATAATAACAACACTAATAACAATAATAATAATAATAATAATAATAATAATAATAATAATAATAATAATAATATCAGTCCCGTTGTAAGGACGGCAGTCTTGGTCTCCATGCGTGTAAACCACATATATAAGATTCCAAAAATTTTCAACTACTGTATTTCAGAACACTTTTTATATAAACTTTAAACATTTATAACATTTGTGTATGTTTAAAAATATCAGCGTATCACTCATACCCTTTGTTACAAATAATTTAATCAATATATAATAAATATTTTGCTCATTTTCATGAAGGGGGCCAAAATTTTTAAGTTGACCCTATATCAGCAAACATATATTTTGTACTTGCTCTCTGCTGATATAGATAGTCCCATATGAATACAGGAGAGATCTGAACTTCCCAAACACGCTTTGTGCCCAAGTCCCAACCTGTCTTCAGTGGATAATCTCTGGACATTGGATACTTGTATGTAAGAACTGCTGCTATAATCATAAAGGCTATAGTGATTACACTGAAAATCCATTCAACCACTGATGGCTCTGAATACCACTGAAATACTAAAAACCTCTTTTGAGTGGCCAACGATAATTTTTTTTTTTTTTGCTATTTGACAGATATAAACCAATGTTCCAGTAAATTGCCTTGCCTTATTGTGCAATCATGGTGCAGCATGCTTAGTGCCTCATTGAGCTCCATAGATTTATTATTGTAATTAGTGGTCAAAAATATGAATTGCAACAAGTGCTGCCCCATGTATGCGGATTGAACAATTTTATTGGAGAAAAAGCAGAAGACTGAATAATTAATGACATGGATTTTTCATGGTTTTTATGGCAAATTGGGATAGTTTATAAAGGAACTTGTGTTATAACAAATAATCGGAATGAAACCTAATACAAAGTGTTGCCAGTGGGTCTGTGATGTACAGAAGCATTTATTTTATTGTATAATGTATTGTAAAGATTTGGAAAGGGGAAGGGGGATTAAGGAGATGATAATTGTCCGTACACCAGAAATGCAGGTGCAACATAGTGACCAACACCTAGGCTGAGGAAAAGAAAAAAGTGTCTCACTTTTCCAATTTTTTGGCTATATTTTTGAGATATAGTTGGGCTGGAAATGTTGCTGAAACTTGGCATCCCTGGGCAACACACTGCTAGACTGTACACTGGATGTTATTGACTCCTATTAATCAACTGTAAAAACTAATTTAATAGTAGACTATAGCATAAATCAAGTGTCATAGGCTCTTGACTTAACTTTGTTTGAGGCTATGTCATTATGAACATCATCCTGCCTCAAAGAAATGTATGGTCATGAACCGCTACTGCTTTCAATATACTTAGTACTGTTTGGCTTCATAGGCCGCAATTGTTGAAGCACAATGATTCATAATTGCACCCAGAAGAGGACAGGTTCCCTTTTTGAGTCTGGTTCCCCTCAAGGCTTCTTCTTCATGTTGTCTCAGGGAGCTTTTCCTTGTCGCTGTTGCCTCTGGCTTTCTCATTAGAAATCTAAATATAAATCTACATCTAGATTTCAGCAAAGCTGCTTTGTGACAGTTTCTATTGTTAAAGCACAATACAAAGGAATTGAATAGTACATATAAAATACACACCTGAAAACAGATATTAACATGTAGTGCACATCCTGAGCTATGAGTGGCCTTCTGTATAACAGTCAAACTGCAAAGTTTTATAGTGGAGAAAAAAGTACTAGACTATTAGGATGCTTATCGATTCCACAGAGGAAGGTGTAGGAAAACTTATGGTGCCGTGTACAGAATATGTCAACTGATTTTTCTTAAAGATGTTGAATTATGGCTGTTATGAACCAGGTTCTAGATCTAAATCCTAATAAATGCCTTTCTGTTTATTCCACAAACTCTTGCAAAAGTTTTAGCAATTGATCCAGGTATATTTAAAGCACCAAAATGGTGCTTTTTCGGTATGGCCAATTGTACATGCCTGTAGGATTACAGACAGCAAAGACAACAGTAAACAAAAAGGCACTTGGACTACACTGAGCACTGCTGCAGAACTATCTTGTGTAAAAGTTATTTTTTTTTTTACCAAAAAATAAAAAATAATAATAATAATTAAAAAAATGTATGCACAAAGTATATAACTGAACCAGCTTGTGCAATTCTATTGAATGCAAAAATTGTTGTTCACTGAATCTCTACATTCTTACAAAATCACATTCCACTCTTGCACTCTTGTACTCCTGCATAATTGGCAAAAATGTTTCCCCTTAATCATGTGAAAAGATAATTGCTAGGGAAAAGCTGGTATGGTTACCGCTTAATGTGAATTTTAGAAATTTTGTGTATGCTGCATAGTTGTCATGTCACATGATGTACATTTTTCAGTAGTCATTAAGTATCATGAAATCTGTCATAAGTAAATGCTAGAGAGAAAATAGCTTTTGCCATCCTGCAATGAATGTCATATGCCAGGTTGGGTTTTTATCCTTTATTACTTTCAGGCAGTTTATCACCTAAAGATACCCAAATAAGCTACCCAATTACCTAAAGCTAGTAAAAGGATCAAGAACCAGGAAGAAAATGGCTCCAGAAGAAATGAAAATGGTCATACATTATGACTAAATGTCTTTTCTAGGATGTTCTTCATTAAAATGACTGCAGATCATAAAGCAGGAAAAAAAATCTCATTCTCTTCTCTTTTCTATTAGTAGTATTTCTTTCCCAGCAACCAGACTGAAGTAAAATATATTTAGAATGCAAACCTACTATGTTTTCTCCAGTGGCCTGCTGTATGATAAAACTCACCAAGAGGCCAGAATGGAATTGGATATCTAGGTCTATAAAAACACAGGGGGTCATGAACTTCTTCACAACCACTAGAGAAACCTTGTGGAAATTCAGTTGCAGGTCAAGCACATTCTATGTGATATTGGTTAAGAATTGTCTTATTCTTGAGTCCAAATGGGTCTCAGGCATCATTAGACTTGATGGGAACGGAATAGGCCAGCAGGCTCCTGCTTCAAGCAAAACAATCCAACAAAATGATGGGTCTTTCATATCGATTACCTGTGTGCTGCTTAAGCCTCTGTGTAATGAGAGAATAGAGAGATAGAGGAAAGATGGAGGGGGTAGGTGGGGGCTGATTTAGAGGTCTATAGTAAATGGAAGATAATTGTTGCCTGAAGCGCCAAATGAATCCAAGGGGAAGTTCAAAATATAGGGGCTGAAAGCAGGTTAACCATATTTAAAACTTATTTTCTTTTGTTTCGTTTCCTTTTTTGCTTGAGGGCTATATATATATATATTTGGCAGGGCAAGAAATGTTTCAAGCAAAGCAGAAAAAAGACAGTTGGTATGAATGACATCATGGACAATGAGATAAGTATTGCTCCACACCAGTTTGAACAACAGCCATCCCATGTCTTGTTCTTTATAGACATAGTTCTTTGAATCTTTGCACACAGTCAAAGAGAGGCCGTCTTAGATATCTCAGCAAGGGATGTTTACCACACTGGTCATTAACAATAGCTATTCTTGCAGAAAAAGGAAGGGAATTACTTTAAATCAACCCATATAGAGCTTGGGATAAGACAACTTTATCAAAAAAGCACAACCAGCTCCTGGCTTTAAATGCTACTGTGCTGACATCTAAGACACTTGATCATTCAGAAGTTCAGTCTGATTTCCTCAAATCTTTACTCAGCTCTCTGAAGCTAGTCACAATCTCAGCAAAAGTACTGTACTGGAAATAATTTAATATCACTTCTTCCCCTTTCTCTCTTCCTCTCTCTCTTGCACAGTCATCAACATTGACTGACAAGAAAGTCTTGATGTAGTTCAAAACCCTTTGACAACTTGTAAGAAGAAAACAATGACCTGAAGGAGGGACTAGCCAAGCCTCTGAACTCAGCAATTTTCCAAAAATGTAATCCCTGTTCAGGTGACAGTCATACAAGACATGAAGCCAATGAATGTGCCGAGTGAAATGTGTCACTGTCAGCTGCCAGCAGCGGGGAAAACTTTAACACACTCTATTTGTCTCAACAGCTATTTCTGCTTTTGAAATATAGGCTTGTTGCTTTGAATGCTATCATTCAGATGATATCATTAAACCTGTCTGTCTCAATTTGGGCTTTTCTTCATCCCAGTGGAGTAGCTTAGCACAGTGGGATGTAAATGCTAACTACATGATTTGAGGATTGAATCAGTGCTAGATCATAATCACTGACAGGGAATCCCTGCCGTCATTGGCACCTAATAAGAGAAATGGACAATTAAACTTCAGTGGACCCCCAAACATGGACAGCATATGGCCCAACTGGGACTTGAATTAGAGTCGCAGCAGTTCAACTATAGGGTTTCTTGTTACACAGAAACACAGTGAACAATGAAAATAACATTTCATCATGAGACAAAGGGCATCATTAAATTTGCAGTGATCTGATACACTCATTGCCCCAATCCCCCCCAGCTTTATTTCTCCATGGGATACTCCACTCGGTGTTGGAAACGATCCTTTGAGATTCTGGAAATTTGTCAGCTGTGCATTTATTCTGTGAATCTCATGTAAATGGAAAAACCAAGGAGGGAGAAGGGAGGGAGATTCTCCCTGATCAAAGCCAATCGGGTATGGTTTGACATGATCTACTCCATCAAGGTGTATATCAAGAAGGATCATTCTAACCAGGCTGAAACCATGTCCCACCCTCCTTCCACCTCCTGGTGCAGCCAAAAGCACTGCTTTACTTCCCTGCTTTACCTCAGACATCACTAAGCCAGGCTCATCTTTGGACATTACTCTGCCTTCCTACTTCACTGAGGATGTCGCTCCACCTTCTTGGTTGAGGATGTTGCTCCACCATCCAGCTCGGCTGAGGATGTGACTTGGCCATCCAGCTTGGCTGAGGACATCACTCTGCCATCCTGCTCTGCTGAAGACATCACTCCTTCTCCTTGCTTTGCACCTTATGTTACTCCCCCTTCTTCCTCCACAGAGGACATCGCTCCTCCCTCAAGCTTCGTGGAGAGCATCGCCCCAACCCCTGGCCTCGCAGAGAACTTTGTTCCTCCCTCTGGCCTCGCGGAGAGTATCACTCCCCCTCTAGCTTCATGGTGAATGTCGCTCCCATGTTGGGCCCTGCCTTGAGCTATGTTCCCCCCACTGGCTGTGCGGTAGCCTGTACTCAAGCCAGGCTGGGGATATCACGTCATCTCTCTGCAGTGCGGAAGAGACCGCCCCACATCTGAACTTCAGGAAAGTCAAGCATCCTCTGTCCAGCCCCACGAGGGATGAAACACAATAAAATGCTTGGGGACATCTGGTCTGAGGGTTCAGGACCCCTCATGAACTGGGTACGTGCTTCAGGAACTGCACGTTGGGGAGGGGGGGGTCTGTCATGTAATATTAGAGAAGGACTAGAGACTACAATTCCCATCAGTCACATCTTGTTTTCACCTGATTCACATTTTGGCTCATTAGCACAGGTGTATATATAGTCACATTCTGCATTGCACTATTTGTCTTGCGTTGTTTGGTCGGTCTGTATTGGTATCCTGCTATGCTCACTCTTGTTTCATGTAAGTTTTGTTTTGTGTTTTGTTGTGTACATTATTAAACATTTCACTTCAGTTCTGCATTTGCATCCACCTCTCCCTCCAAAATGTCACAGATAACACTAATTTGTTATTTAGCCTAATCAGTTACGGCATAATCTACCACCAAATAATCTTTCCATATTAATAACCTTGCCATGAAACACATTTATGATACTGGAAAAAAAAAGATTAAAATAACATATAAATAATAAGTGAAAATGACTTCTTATTTCATAAATGTATTGCTATTGCACTGGTTTGATTTGTTGTCATTAAAAAATAAATGTATTAAACTGTAATATTTTCTTTGTGTTAATATCGTCTTCTTTAAGTATCTTCTCTTGAAGCTTGTCTTTGGACATGTATTGTATCATGGAATTACTGTATCGTCTCATGCCTTGTGTCTCATTTCTTGCCCTGATTACATTTGGACAAATGTGATGGCAGGGAAATACCTCATTATTGTTGTCTTTTCTATTTGGAAATCTAATGAGTGATATGAATGTTATTATTTGGCTCAAAGTTGGCTGGAAAATGCCAGAGCTAAGTGTGCACATGGATGCTATGTTATCTGTCCAATGCTGTGCATGACAAAGCAAGGCAAGTTCAGCTAGTGTTTACATCATTCCAATCATTGGGGGGGGAAGGGGGGGGTTCTTATCTAATTTTATTTTACATTTCAGCTGTGCCATCTGTTTCCACCTTGTTGGGAGCTCAGTGGTCTGTCAGTTATGCGTACATTGTTGACAATATTTGGGATGGGAGCTCCCAAATATTTCAAACCACTAGAGGTTTCTTCATACACATGGTCAAGAGTAGTTCTAAACAGACGCACAACCTCACACACTTTAAATAAATGATGTGCACAAACCTGTATACACATATTTGATAAATAAGAAACCAGGATTAAAAAAGGGTTGAGAGATCTGCTTTACTGTTCCTATGCTACTGTTCACTTTGTGTTGAGTCACTTGCTTAAGAAACTTTTATAATGTCAATTGAAATCCAGACTGCATCGAATGTTAATTAGTAAATTAAAATAAACAATCTTAAAATGGAATTCCAGTCAAAATGGATAAACAGATGTGACACAGTGAGCTATATTTTTTCCTCTGTTCTTTTCATCCTACTCACAGGCCTACACTTACACCCACAAATATCAAAGCATAATGAAAACATCGTATTGTGGCTATTAATTAGTGACACAGATGGGCTCGTTCTCCACAGAGATGAAAGAGGAGCTCAAATAAACAGAGATGAGGTGGCTGCCTGAACTTACTATGGAAAAAAAGGCTTTTGCAACAGTGGAAAGAATGTGCAGGTTTGGCATTTGCTCACAAAATGAACAGAAAAGGAGTGCATATGTTTCATCACAACTTTGATTGAAGAATCAGGAGTGTAATTTCTCTTCCTATTTTCTTTAAAATTCGATTTTCTTTAAAATTATTTTTGTTAGTGCTCTTCATTGGAGTATGATGACTAAAAGAAGAAAGAAAACGAATAACCTGCTAGAAACCATTTCTTAGCAAAAAAATAATCAAGAATGGATTCAAATTAAATAAAAAATAATCGAGAATGGATTCAAATTAAATAAAAATAATCAACAATGGACATTCTGATTTCTTTGTCGGGATGGTACATGACACAGGACATGAATAATCTGCTTTGTACACCACATATTCCCTCATGTGCAGAAGAAAGTAATTACATAGCTTGAATAAATGCAGTAGTTTTAAATCATGTGGTATAAGGTTTTATCTGCTAGACTTGTGGAAAGATAACAGCAAGTCAGAATATATTTTACTGTTATTTACCAATTTCTCAAAAATCTCTTCCAAAATTGTCTAATTAAGAAGATTTTTAGCATAGATTTTTTATTTTTTATTTTTCGTAAACAAATGAATAGAAT
Organism: Ameiurus melas; assembly: GCA_012411365.1. Taxonomy (NCBI): domain Eukaryota; kingdom Metazoa; phylum Chordata; class Actinopteri; order Siluriformes; family Ictaluridae; genus Ameiurus; species Ameiurus melas. The sequence goes on from CM022758.1 coordinate 10,048,528, forward strand.
AATTCATGCAATTCTGATATGTGATCAATGTGCGACCCAAGTTTATTTAGGTGTTTAATTGTCTGCTAGTAAATCTACTTTTCATTGCAGCATAATGAACAGAAAGAGAAAACCTTGCGAGAACAAACACAAACTTCTGCAGATTTCTCTTCTGGTAATTCCAAATGACTAATTAACTCTACATATAAACTACATGCAATATTTCACCAAGTTTAAGTGGTCTCTTTTTAGACTGTAATATCTTTTAAATATCATTTTACCTTTTATATAACAGAAGCATCACAATTTAAAAAGTAATTGCGTTGCAACAATATGGAACAATGAATCTCTTGGTTGACAATCTCCTCCATCATAATATGTATATTATAAGCATGAAGGCCTAGCCTCCAGAACGAGACTTTTAGATTTCATCATTGGATTCCACTTGGAAATCTAATGTTCCTTAAAATGATTTCAGCTTAAGAAGGCGACGAGTCTTGAAATGGAGTTTCATCATCTACATCAAGGTGTTAGCTACACCTGCCACCAAAATCCGATCAAGCTGCTTGCTGCCAGAGATGGAAGATCAGATTTTAGCTTGTCATTCTACTGGGGATGGTAACAACTCTATAGAGGAAAACAATATCTGAAACAACAAGATGTGGTGGCTGGCTGACTACCTGAGAGGCAGCTTCCAAGCATCATTGATTGGATAGTGAAGTGATCGCTGTGATCGGATGGCAGAGGAAGGATGTTAATGTGTGCTGTAGAGAGAAGAAAAGGGCTGAGGAATGTCAGTCTTCTCACATGTATAAATGGGACTCTTTTAAAACTGCAAGACAACCATCTAAGTCCGGGTTATTGGAGTGATAGCCAAGCATGAGACGGTTATTCAGCAGTAATAGTAGATCCACTGAACAAGCCAATCAAAATCTCTCAGACTGGCTTTGGTTCCTGGGAAGAAATGCTATTTTAATGTGAATTCTACATTACTATTTGATGAAAGATGATAATACAACAGCTATAGAAAAAATGTCAATCATTCAGACTTATCTCTATGGTGAAGTGAAAGATAGGGGCTTGGAGAGAAGTTTAGATGGAGGATGAAGGACTCGACTCCTTTGGTAGCTAAACCATAATTCTTTTTTACTTTTGTTACAGTTCTGGAAATCACAACCCTCCATTAACAAAGTTATTACATGTATTGTTTTTAGCCTATTTAACTTGTCACTTGAAGTGAAAACGTTTCATTTCAACTTTAATTAAAAAACACATGTAGGCCTATAAATAATGTGTACAAGAACCTAGTGTTAATTTCAGTAAAAATGGGTTCTGTGAGTGGAAAATTAGAAAAGAAAAAAGTGAAAAATAAAATGCTCCATGGCTCTAATAAACAGGCAAATATTATTGCGATATCATTAAGCTTTCAATCATTTGCATTTTCACAGGAATTAATTCTATGTTTCACAGGCATTTGCATCCTTGAACTGATCATCTTTAAAAATCAGTGAGCAGAGGAATAAATATAATGTAAACAATATGGCTTTACCATTTCCCAATTATGACATTCAATGAAATCCAAGTCTTTGCATCTTGTTGCATCTATTATACTATTCATCAGTTACTATAGGCTCCTAACCATGCAGCAAATTTGCATGAGTCCTTCCCTGGCTTCATTTGTTTTTACTGGATTCATTTTCAGTAGTCATACACGGCTATATTAAGCTGCATTACATAACTGAGGCTGATTCCATTTTCCACTCCGGCATGGGATGTGTGTAATTGATTGGCTGAGTAAGCTAAAAGAAGATCTTTAAAAGGACATTGTCAGGAGGCCAATAAGACTTCACTCTTCAGCAGCCTCCGAGAGGTTAATTACTATCAATTTCGCAATCAAAACCACGAAAATCACAGAAGTCTTGCATCGCCACAAATTGCTGGTTGCGAAATGTCGATGAAATAATGTAATGAAACTCGGGAAGACTCACCGCAACTCTGTCCTCGTTCCTGTATTGCTTCCAGACACTCCCGCTGTCGCTGTAGAGAAGTGTATAGCCACTGACCCAGTCATGGCTGCCATGGCGGCCCTGTGTGGCTATTGCCGTCACCTCCATGCGTGCTCTGAGGTCCAACTGCAGCCATGGTGACCTGTCTGTCAACTGCGGGCTCCACCCACCACCTCCTGACAGGACAAATTTGAGAGAAATATGATTTGTATAACAACTTTCATGAAGTTGTAGCTGTGTGTTTGGCAGGTGCATTCAATTGTCATATTGCTACTCTATTTATACAATAATCACAAACACTATATGACCAAAAGTGCATTAGTGAGGTCAGGGCAAAGGAAGGTCTGCGAAGGTGGTCAGTGTTCCAGTTTATCCCAAATATGGAGTTGAGGTCAGGGCCCTGTGGCCATTCGAGATATTCCACTCCATCTTTAACAAACCATTTCTTCATGGAGCTTGTTTTGCTCACAAGGGCAATGTCATGCTGGAACAGGTTTGGGCCTCTTAGTTCCATTCTATACAATTCTATATATACTATGTAAAATGCTTTGAGTGTCTAGAAAAGCGCTATATAAATGTAGCTGTAAAATGTCAATTGTTTAGGGAAGGAGCCCTGTCCAGGGTGTACCCCACCTTGTGCCCGATGCTTCCTGGGATAGGCTCCAGGTTCCCTGAAGAAGGAGTAAGTGGTTGAAGATGGATGGATGGATGGATGGATGGTAAGTTGTTCACAAACTTTTGGCCATATAGTGTATCAAACAATGAAACTTAGAAGAAAAATAAATGTTAAGTCTTATGAGACGAAAAAGTCTTTAGTTGTAGAAATCTACTGCCACGACACTGCTGGACCTTTAACCAAATCTAAAAAGCTTGATCTCATAAGTCAGTGAAGACAATTCTCCAGACAAAGGCTGAGGTTGAGGTGGACTAAGGCAGCAATACGTCACAATTTATCTAGGATATCTACATAAACTATCAATTGGCGATAACATAATGAATGTTTTCTTACTGTTCCTTGCAAAAAAAAAAAAGTTAATTCTTGAATCAAAACAATTGCAAATAACCTATTTAAACACAAGCTGCTCTCTCCTTCCCGCTGTGCCATGTTTTTCCACTGTCACTGTTTTCTGCCTTCAAACATTCAGTCATGCAAGTTCTGCCTTCTAGTGTAGGCAGTATTTTATTTTTTATTTTTTATTTTTTTTTAATACTTTTTAAATTTTGAATAAGTTTAAATTTGGATGGGAACTGCTCAGTTTTAGTAAAAATGTGAGCAAGAATGGCAATAGTAGTAGAAATTGCAGTATCCAGGGTGTTGTAGGGGGACTCTTGGAGGAGACTCTCAGTGATTGTTGATTGGTCAGGCCTCCACAGTTCATTCTAGAATAGCACTACGTCATCAAGGGACGGTTGGGACAGACATTTCTGTTTGAGGAGCTTACTCATAATAAATGAGGGAAAGGTGGTTAAAAAAATAATACAGTGTAGTCACCATGAACAGGCAGTAAAGTCCACCCCCATTTCCTGTCACTTTCTAATGTGAGTTTTGGTGTAAACCACCATGCATATCACCAGATAAATAAACTGCACTGCTTCGATACTTTATTGAGGTTGAATGCTTAAACATGGGCATTGGGACAAAACAGTACAGACTGTATTCTGTGCTAAGTTAGTACATCTGCTAAAGTGATGCCCTCATGCCCTCTCGAGTGTGAAGGAACACACCAGAATGGTTCATTACTTAGCTGCTGCAGGCTAAGAGTCAATACTATAGGAGGAGATGAGAGATGAATATCACGCTGCTGATCTCCGGCACGCAGGGAGTAACATTTACACAGCCTCCTCGCCTCCCTCGGGGAGGGAAAGTGTTCTGTTTGCAAGGCGCTCACACACAGCGGAGGCTGGTGAAGGCTGAAAATAGCTTGGACACTGCAGCCAGAGTAATTACTCAGTTGAGGACTGGGGGAAAGCGGAAGGTGTGATTTTCAGTTTTTTTTTTTCCTAAATGTCTTATCCGCTGTGGGTGAAGCGCTTGTCTTTAATCAATTTCTTGGGTAAAAAAACGGACATAAAATCTCCCCCGCCTAAAAAAATGTAACCAAAACAAAACTTCTTTTGGTTTGCACACTTCATATATTCATTTCTCTTCACTCATTTTATTATTATAGTCAAATAGCCCAGAGAAACAGATGGATTGGCAAGCCATGTGACATTTTTTATGTTCTTGTAACATTGAGACTTTGCAAAGGTCTCGTTATACATCTGTGCAGTATTCATTAAAGTTGTGCATTGAATCCGTTGAAGATTTGAGCACTGGGAATGGCATGCGGTCTGTTTTACATATGAATAATAAAACAGTTGTATGAAATTAGCATTGATTTTAGTGCAAGGGATGAATCAGCTTCACTAGTGTAGAAACAGGAGCATATCCACCTGTCTTTCATTTACACATCACATACTATATATAATACACATGAAACAGAGCATAATTTAACCAACATAGTTCATTAAATTATAATGTAAGCATATGTAGAGATGTAGCCAGTAAAACAGAACTAGTACCACTAGGGCCACATGTCTAAAACAATACAAAACATAAAATAAAAATTATTAAAATAAGTCATAACAATTTGAGAAATAATATTATGTGGGATACTGACAATATCATATTTTGAAAGTAATAGTTTTTAGTTTTTAAAAAGAAAGTCCATCTATTCATCCATTTTCCATACCACTTATCCTACACAGGGTTGCAGTCAGCCTGTAGCATATCCCAGGGAATCCGAGGCACAAGGAGGAGAACATCCCTCCAATGGTGGCTTGGCAGGCAGTGGTGGCTTGGCGTTTAAGGCTTTGGGTTACTGATTGGAAGGTTGGGGGTTCAAGCCCCAGCACTGTCAAGCTGCCATTGTTGGCCCCTTGAGTAAGGCCCTTAAAACTCTCTGCTCTTCCGGACAGGCTGGGGTGTGAAAAGAACAATTTCACTGTGCTCTACTGTATATATGACCAATAAAGTTTCATTCTTTATTTATCCTGGGTGGGGTGCCATCCCAACACAGGGCACAATCACACACACGTTCACTATTTGGGAATGCCAATTAGCCTACAATGCATATCTTTGGAGTGGGGGAGGAAACCTGAGTACCCGGACACAAAAAATCCACGCACACAGGGTGGAAACGGGATTCGACCCTAGACGTGCGAGGTAAACGTGATAACCACTAAGCCACTGTGCCTCTAAAACAATCATATTATGTTGTATCATTGATCTGTACCACAGCAGCACAATTGCCTCAGAGCTCCAAGGTTCCGGGTTGGAACCTGTGTGTTCTCCGCATGTCCAAATGAGCTTTTTCCAGGTTCTTCGGTTTCCTCCCACCTCACAACATCATCCCAGTTAGTGAACTGGCCATGCTAAATACCCCTTAGTTAGTGTGAGAATGTGTGAATCTCTGTGTGTGTGTGTGTGTGTGTGTGTGTCTGTGTCTGTGTGTCTGTGTGCATGGTGCCCTGTGATGGACTGGCATCACCTGCAGGGTGTATTCACTCCCTCACACCTAATGTTCCTGGAATAGGCTACAGATCCACCACAACCTTGACCATGATAAAGCATTTACTGAAATGGATGAATATCTGTAATAATCGCTGTAAAAGTAATCACTATAACGTGCACTGGTTAGGGGAAGGATGCAAACGTGTATGTTCAACATTTATTAAGGGTTCTAGTTTTTATAAAGTAGGGTTCAATATACAGTATAGTCAGACAGGTTACAAAGTCCAAAATCATAACAAACATGGGCAAAACCAGGCAACTTTACGTGATGAAAATAAGGAACTGAGCAGAAAAAAAGCCTGTGATGGACAGAATAAAATAGGGCTGAAATAGAAGGCATAAAACACTCTAGGGGGGAGAAAACAGCTGGACAGGACACGAGGAGAGAAAAAAAGTCTACATGAGGAGAGAGAAAAAAACCTGATGTAAGGATAGTGTGAAATATTGCACAAAAGGTGACAGACAGGTTCAGACCATGATGGGAAGAACGGAACAGAAACAGCATGGTTGTGACTGTCATGTTACACAGAATTGGTGAATTTCACAACTGTGATGAATAAGAGACGCTGCTACAGTACAACATATGATGAATGAATCCTGGGTGTCTATGTTGTGGTGACAGTGACAGCTGTGTTTGTAAATCTTGCAGCTGTAAATGAAGCATCTTGTTGCTAGTGTTGCCTTTATTTTGAAGCTGCACAACAGAAAACCATTAACATGACGCTCAAACACTATTAAGTTTTTTAAAGTATTTATGTATTAGCAATAGAAATCACTGCCACATTTACTAAACGGTTGATCAGGCCATCAAAACGTTGTGTCATGGTTCAGATAATACGTGCTTCCTGTCTGTCTGAAAGGGTGTGAAGTCTTGTATTCTTTTATAGCCTTAGCCAGCAAGCCAGTGCTTTACATGATGAATCATGTTTGTCAAGCCAAACAGTTGTCCTGTTTATTTTAAGCTGAATGTCAAGTGTAGAGCAACGTGAACGGGCTGTTTATTCTTTCTGTTGTTGTGTCACTACTGACAAGTGGAAGAGAGAACCTGCTGTACTCCAGCATGTTGGAGACATTTTCATCATGGAGCTGAATCTGCTGCTGCTGCTATTACTCTTCTTCCTTTGCAATCAAACTTCTGCCTAAGCATTTAATGACTGAAGTACAAAAAATATCAAATGCATACACTGATCCTATATTTGAGACACTTCGATATTTTATTTTAGATTTTTTTTTTGTATATTTGATCTGATCCTGTAAACAATAGAAAAGATAGGAATTGGATTTAGATTACATTTTAAAAATGATATTTATAGTTTTTAAAATACTTTATTTATACGCATTATTTATACTATAATAGTTATCGTACTTTCAGAAAGTGATTTTTGTCTTAAAGAGTTTTTTTTTTCTAAATGCTGCAATTTGGTCATGGTTTTATTTTATTTTTTTTAAAGCTTAGTAGTTTTTAAAGAAAAACACATCAGATGGGTTTCGATATTCAAAATATTGAAATTCAAAATGTCAGATGATCACTGTACATCAGTTCTATGATATTGAACCAGGTTTTGTACATCCAAGATGATTTGATCATGTATTTTCAAAGCCCTGAATATAATCAAACTCTGCACTCTCACCGAGGATATAACCCAGGGCATTCCTGTTCTGCAACATCCATTGCACTACTCTACCACATGTCTTAATGGTGTTAATTTAATACTATAGTTAAACTTCCTGTCAGCACCAACATCCTCATGAGATTTCATAATGTAATGCTTTATGTTAATACTACGTGACTTGACAACGCTCACTGTACATAATTGAATCTTGTAATTAGAAACTTGCTTAAATGAAGTTTAATATAATCATTGAAATCACGTTTTGATGATAAAGTTCATATTTTTATATAAACTATACATTCTATATGTTCTCTTCAATCTGAGCAATCGTATATTCCAGTGTAGGGTCTTGACTGAGTGAGATTATGTAACAAGTAACAATATCGTGATGTGGAATAATAGAAGCAGTGAATTAAACATACTAACCATCTCTTCTGTTCAGCTTGGCAAAGTTAGCAGCCCGACTTTCTGAGAAATGTGAAGAACTCTGGAAAGAGGCCGCAGGCAGCCCGGATGCTAGTGATCCATCGCAGCTATCTGTGAATGAGAAGGAAGAAATGTTAGAACAACTGGCCAGGCAGAAATCAAAAGCAGTCTGTTATCATGTGAACATGAAAACTGTTTGAGGGCACACAAGATGAAAAAAAAAAGACAGACTGTTTTACTCATACAAATATATTCTGTTTGATTTCCTAACTTTTTTTTTTTTTTTCCAAAATATGCATTGACTGGGTGCTACATTTTAGATTTTAACTCGACAAAACAGTCATAAAAGCAAATGCATTTTTTTCAGTGTTGAAAAGCGAGACTTGAGACCTTATCACAAGAAGAGCAAAGATATGAAAACAGCCAAAATAATGCCATAAACCATCCAGATGACCAATAACAGACAGTATGAAGTCATCAGTTCAAATCTGAAGCAAAATAAGTTTCTCTTTCACCTCCCTCATTGCTTGTGGCTTCAAGAGAAAATATACAAAGGCTATGAAAGGTAGAACAAGAACAAACAGTGAAAGCTGAGTCTGCAGCATCAGTTCCAGCATGAGAGAACACTGTGTCTATCTGACATGCTCGTGTTGTTCGGAATCAGGATCAGTCTCTCTCTGTCAGTTTACTTATCGCTCCATGCTTTGGATTTCTCTCACACTCTCACTCTCTACTCAAATGCCTTTTTCTTTATCCAGGCTCTCTTGAAGCATCATCCTTTTTGCTACTACGGATTTCTCATGTGATCGGATTAATTCCTGTTTCCCTAACAGGAGCCCAGAAGCCCTGTATGTCATTATATATAACTTATATCTCTCAATCTAGGACCATTGACATTCCTTGTTGTGAGATTGAAGCAGATTCTTAATCGACGAGCATTGATATACAGGGAGGTCTTGCATCAAAGAGCATTGCTCAGGTCTCTCACGCTAACTGTTTTGATATTCTCTGTCAGTACATACCTGCCTCAAAGAATATGTTACTACAGCATTGACACCCATAGAGAATACTTTGAAACAAAAACAGATATATATTATTTTTCTCCAACTCCAGAAACTCTATTGACAGTTTAGTTTCTTTGAGATATAAATATGAGGTGGAACATGTGACGCTTCTTCTTTCTTCTTTGGTGAAACAAAAAAGCTTTCAACATCAAATAAATAAATGGCTGTTGACCAGCCCTATCCAGGTAAAGGATGTTAAAATTAAGTGCATAAACAGTTGAAAATATTATTAAGTACAATGAATAAACATATTTAAGTACATTTTGCATGTACTATACAGTTAGTAATGAATAAAACACAGCAGAATGTGCTGTTAAACGAAAAAACAACCCATAATAATCAGGGTGGTGTGATATGGCCCGACAAAAATATAAATATTTTGTATTACAACCTGAACTGCTGTCAGGGCTGCTGTTATAGCAAATGTATCAACACTTCCTGACCAATCAGATGTGAGAATTCTAAAGTGCTGTGGTATAATCTAATTTACAAATGGCTGCTATAGAAAATGTCTCAAGTGTCAGAAGGAACAGCGAGCTTCCTTCCAGCTCCATACTTTCCTCAACATCTTGAGTTATTGATTTATTTGACACAACAACTGAGATATGAGAGAGTAGTGCCAATTAACATTCATCCAGCAAATCATCCAGACAGATCCACAGATTTATGGAGTACTTGTTTACCAGTTCAATATCTTGCTTCAGAAAGAGACAGACGATACAATGAATGAAGGTGATTAATGAGAAAAGTCTGCAAAGTGAAGATATGAGATTTCACGTACATTGTCTTTATGACATTACATAACTGTTATATAATGTATATATATTTGATTGACATGGCATTTGGCAAGACTGGAATAAGACTATAAGAACTGGATAAGTGAAAGGCACAGTAGTTTAGTGGTTACCAGGTTAAGGAGTTTGAATCCCGTCTCCTGCCTCTGTGCTCTGAGCATAGAGTTTCCATGTTCTCCCCATGCTTTAGGGGTTTCCACCCCCAGTAAAAAGATATGCATTGTAGACTGATTGGCTTTTCCAAATTGTCTGTAATGTGTGTGTTGTGCCCTGCAATGTGTTGGCACCCCGTCCAGGGTGTCCCCTGCCTTGTGTCCCCTGCTGAGTTCCCTGGGATAGGCTCTAGGCTCCGCCTGTGACCCTGTGTAGTATAAGTGGTACAGAAAATGGATGGAACAGGATAAGACTCAGATCTGACTTTTTCAGGTCCTCTTAAAAAATTTGGATTCATTAGAACTGTTTAAAACATTATTAGGCTATTATATACCACTAGCGCACAAGGAAACTTCAGGCATGTCACAAACAGAAGACACCTTGATCTCTTCAGGCGTTCTGAGGCATTGTGTTAAAGTGTCTTGTAAAGAAATGCTTTAAGAAGTGTGTTCGGAAGCAGCAATATGTCATGACAGAATACATACTGTAGAGAGAATACAGCAATTATAGTTGTGCTTAAAGGGTAAATATTCTCTAACCAAACCAGCTATTTATTGCCAGGAAAGAAAAACAAAAAAAGTAGACAAAATAATTTGTGAAAATTGCTTCCATTGCCAGTATTTTTCTAACTATATTATGGCTACTGCAGGGTTGTGGGACTGTCAGAACATTTGTTGTTTTTCAGGCACACTGATTATGTACTACTCCAATAATCATTTATGTCACTGGCACTGTTCATTATTCATACTGATCCCTAAATAATTGTCTCAGCACATCTCATTATCCCATGTGTCAATATAACCTTTGTTTGTCTGCGGCTTCCAGTTCCTAGTTATGTTTCTTTTATATTCTGGTTTTGATCTCTATCTGTCTTTTATAGAGAACATTGGATAAGCATTTGATTATAGTGTCTGTTTAGATCTGACCTCGGCTCAATCCTTACCTTACGGCCTAAATATACAGCATGACCAGCTAGACACTGATTCACCAAACATTTCCAAATTAATAGGATGTTTTAAAAAAAAAAAAAAAAAAAAAAGAAATAAAAAAGAATACAAACATTTTCTCATTTTAAAATGTTTCTGAGCATGGAAAGTGCTTTCTGCAGATTTTAACTAAAAAAGAAAAAAAAAAAGCACACACCTCGGAGAAAAAAACACACAGAAAAAGGGAAGAAAAAGTTTGAAAATAGTTGTGTAAAAAAAAAAAAAAAAAAAAAAAAAATTTTTTTTTGTTGGGGGTAAAAAAATTAATTTAGTTTAACTTCATGGAGAAACATCTGACCTTGAGTTCAGGCCATAAGCTTCAGAATCCTGAAAACTGTAATCTGATTGGCTCTCTGCCAATACATAATTTCATGTATCTGTGCACTGGTTTCACTGGAAAAAGATTGCCTGAAGTCTGACATGCCAGACTAGACCTCAGTGGCAGGGTTGTGCGATGTGCCTTGATGTAAAGCAAAGATACAATAACCACACTGAAGAGGATAAATAAATATCTGGTTAGAGAAAGCTTCAACATATGAATCATTATACAAGAATCCATTTTTTTTATTATTAGGCTTAGATTATCTGGAGCCCCTGTGCATGAGCTATTACTATAGCAATGATAACATATTACAGCAAATGCATGAACCAGTGATTTGCCTTGCAATATTGATCCAAAAATCTCCCATAGGTGATCAGTTGGTTTGATTTTTAGTGACTGTGAAGACCATAGCATACAATTCAAATAATTGTCATACTCATGAAATCATTCAGTGAGGCCTCTTGACCTGTGACCGGAAGAGCTCACTCCCATCAGGTAGAAAGATTTTTATCATAGGGTAAAGGTGATCAGTCAGAAAAACTTTGTTTTTGAAGTGACTCAACCCTCTAAGGAGACAAATGAAGCCAAAGAAGTTACTCAAAGCAGATAATGCTTACAATGTACCTGCAGGTCTTTAAAAAAAGAAAAACCTGACACGCTGAATAACTGAGGATTGATGACATCAGTGGCTACTTCCTGAACTGAATACCAAGCAGAGTCAAAATTGCCTTTATTGTCAAATCTTCTCTCTCTCTCTCTCTCTCTCTCTCTCTCTCTTATCTATCTCTCTCTCTCTCTCTCTCTCTCTCTCTCTCTCTCTCTCTCTCTCTGGATCAGTGAATAAGAGGATAGAATGTTATACAGTAAAAGGTTTTCCTGTGTGTAGGGATTTAAGACCAAACCAGTAAACCCATCCAATATCCAGTATAACTGTCTTACCAAAAACCTTAGATTTATGGAATAATTAGTACTTGAGGAAACTTCACACCAATTGCTGCTCAAATTCACATCTGTGCTTCTCTCTTTCTCATTTGTGCTGCCAATAAAACAATAAAGCTGGTAAAAACGTAAATGGAAAAGAAAGACGTGTCAATATTGTTCCCACTTATTTATGCATGAGTTAAAACTTAATGTAGAACAGTTTGATTGGAGTTAACATTAAGACATCAAAAATAGTGTGAAGGAAAGAAAACATTTTCTACATGGTACACAGAATCAGGTTTTTGGGTCACTAGAGGCTATCCAAAAATATGGAGAAGGATATTGCTGTAGAAGTGATGGGAAATGCACTTGTGTACTTTAGTCAGGGGAGTAATTAGGGTTAAAAAGCAGTTGGTGTCGTCACTTTGGGCAGAATTGTCCTGTTTGTGTCATGTTTTCCTGTCTTGCTTCCACCTTCAGCACTAACACTGATCACGGCTCACACCTGTTCTTACTTAAATGTCTCATTCCCATATGTGTTTTGAACTCTTGGTAGGGAATACACGTCCCCAGAAGGGTAAAAACATCTGACAGTTTTGATATTGTGGGAGCATTTGGATGGTTCATTAAGAAAAAATGAAGAAAAAGCATTAAACAAAAAATCCTTTGAGACAAACACTGCAGCTTAAAACCAAAGAGCCAAATCTTCAATTAGGGTTAAGTATAGCAGAGCATTAATTATCTGCATTAATAGTTGTCATTGCACGGTTTTCACAAGGATAGTAAGACAACTATGTGCACTACCGTGTGTGTGTGTGTGTGTGGCGTGTGTGTGTCTGACAGCAGCAGTTCGTTACCATAGATTTTGGTGGGGCAGGACGACATTAAAAATGACATTGCCTCAAACAAAATTATGTCGAGAGGCTATCAGACTAGACTTACGCTATAGGCCAATATAAAGTAAATTTTTAGAGTAACCCCATAATATTCAGTTAAAGGTCGACAACACACAGTCATCCAGCATACAGTCTAGCTGCATGTTTTGAGTTGTCTTAGATGTAACTTGGTTCAACTGTGTTCAATACAACATACATGTGTGTTTCCCGTCACTGTTCTCACGCTGTGAGGCACACATAGAAGAGCTAATATCATTAACCTTTGTTTTTGCAGAAATTTGTTAGCTCTTACTACAATTATGTGCAGTACAACAACATATTTGTGACTGCGGAGTATTTTTAAACTAGCATCAGTCTAAGTTCAGTTTGAGATCTGGGGAATTTGAAGGCCAAGTGAACTGTTTGTCATGTTCCTCAAAACACTCCTGAACAATTTTTGCAATGTGGCAGGGTGCATTATCCTGCTGAAATAGGCCACTGCCATTAGGTTTGCCATGAAGGGGTGTACTTGGTCTACAACAATGTTTAGGTTGGTTGTACGTGTCATAGTAACATCCACATGAATGCCAGGACCAAAGGTTTCCCAGCAGAGCATTGCCCAGAGCATCACAGTTCCTCCGCCAGCTTGCCTTTTTGTGTATTATGTATAAGAATGACCCTATGGAACTTAGTGTTTGATTGTAGAATCTAGAATGGTGAGCAATTTAATAGAACATATGCTAAAATCGGTCAAATAAAAAAAATTTCCCCATTCTTTGGTCCTTCAGAAGTGTGTTGAACAGCTGATTAATATAGTAGGGCTCTGATTCACCTGCCCTATAGACGCGCGACCACAGGGATGTGAGCAGTTTTCTTACCAGCTGCAGTGCAGATATTTTTGCCCTTTCAGAGGCAATGACTACTACTGAATGGTGTCTGAAAATACATGTCATATAGAAAGTATCTTTTGAGGTTATGTTTGGGGCAGCGTTGGAATATAAATAAATAAATAACTTAATAATATGGGCAGCAAAAATCTAGCCACAAACAAATATGAAGCAGTTTATTTAGCTGGCTATCTAGCTTACTGCACTTAGGCAATATCCTAATTAATTTGAAAGAAAATCCATCCATCCATCCATCTTATCCATCCATCGTCTACCGCTTACTCCTTCTTCAGGGTCACGGGGAACCTGGAGCCTATCCCAGGAATCATCGGGTACAAGGTGGGATACACCCTGGACAGGGTGTGAAATAAAATAAAATATTTTAATTTAAATCTGCTAAATCGCCTTATCATACCTGTTGTTTTTTGTTTTTGCTTTTACTATTAATAATGTGTTCAGATTTACTTTTTATTTGTACTTATAAAATTTGTTGCATTGCGTTACATTTTTCTACAATGACAGTTTTCATTTTTATAGCACTTTTAATAGGGAACATTGTCCCAAAGCAGCTTTATGGAAATATATAAATTCAGAATATAGATTTTAAATGTTTGAATTTACCTCTTGACATGTGTGTCACATGTTGGAATTGTGTTAAATCTTATTTGTGTGTAGTATGCTCAGAGCAAGGATACTGTCACGTGGCGTGACGTCAGGAAAGTAGGATGGATGCATTCGCAGTTAGAACGAGGACTTTATTTGGCACGATGACAGCAAAACAAAAAGGAAACAAGAAACAGGACTATATCCATAAACTAAGCTAAGCCAACTATGCTAGGCTAAGCTAGGCTATGCTATACGCTAACTCTGTAAACTAAACACCAATCATGGCATGGACTATGACTGTGGACATAAACAAGAACTATGAACATGGCTTGAAACGAAGACTTTCTTTCTATCTATCTATCTATCTATCTATCTATCTATCTATCTATCTATCTATCTATCTATCTATCTATCTATCTATCTATCTATCTATCTATCTATCTATCTACCTACCTACCTACCTACCTACCTACCTACCTACCTATAATTACCCGCGTTGTGTGACACATGGCTCCCGGTATATACACACACACACTGGTATCATTCGCCCCGCAACTGCTAACATCTGCGGGCAATACAATAACACACGTGACCTGATGACACATGACAAGACGGGGTGGAGACCTGACGTCAACAACAACAACACAAGACATGTGGTTATACATGTGTTGGAATGTCAACAACGAAGAGCCAGGCGCATACGCACCAGTGCTTAAAGCGCGCTGCTTCACGGGGGAATCATGACAGATACTACATACATAAGATTACATATGATTTAAAAAAACACATAAATAAATAAATAAATAAATAAAATTCCAACATGTGAAACACAATCTGGTAGAAATAGGATCAGTTATTATCCTATTCAGAATTTGACCTCAGGGTGAAATAGTTTGAAATGAATTAGAGGAAGTTTTTACACCGTGACTGCTTTGTAAACAAGCTCAATCCAACCTAGCAAGCCAGATTATCTCTGCAGGTGAATATCAATCCTAGCTTTATTTATATTAATATTACAAATATCCCATTTTCTCTTCAATGTCAAATGTGCATGAAATTTAATTGATAATAACAGTATTGCATAATGGTATAGGCAAGGAGAAAATTGGAAATGATTTTCACCTCCTCTCACTTCTACACTTTAAACTGAGTACTGGTTAAAAGAAGGGTTAATGGCTATAGTTTTTCCTATGACTGTTCATATGAAACCCATAGAATCCCTATAGACCTGGTGTGAAAGGAGGTAAAGTACCCATGCACTGCAGTACTGCAGACGTGTATCTGCAGCACAAGAATGCCAACTCACATCTCACTGAAAGCAATTGTCCTGACAAAGAGGAAAAAGACACGCTGAGATAATTGAATGTCAATATTTACAGCCAGCCTACTATTGATGTATACATCGCATTATACACACTTTGCTTTAATATATATTCCTGTTAATATACTTTTCCTGTTCAGAAGAAATAGATAAACAGACTAAGATGAATAAAGATGAATCACCTGCCACCTTCACTCAATTTAACTTAATTCTGACAAGATGAAGTCCTTTTTTAAACCACTTTTGCATGTATAACTGTGATAATGAATTCATTAACCTCAATAGACCATGTCTATTGTATAATGCATAATGTACGACACAGGAGTCAGGGATTTTTTCTTCATTAAGATCCATAAATTAAGAGAAATTTATTAACAGTGATTTCTGGTTATCAGTCTTTGCCTTTCTGTGTGTCATACGGGACGTTTGCAGAAATAAAATTCAGAAGAGTGAAAAGACATTTCAAAAACAAGACTTCTTGATGTCCAAGGTTGACAATTTCTAAATTAACTCATGTGCCCATCCAAATGTTAGCAAAGCAGGAAAGCACTGGAAGCCTGATCTTGGCATGCAGCAAACTAGGGAGTATAAGGCACATTGCAGCCTGAGACAGACCAGATCGGTCACTTATCAGTCACTTAGTGCTGGTTCTAGTAAAGTGTTGCACTGCATTAAAAGAAGATGCTGTGGAAAACTGAACCGATTTACATGCTGAGCCATTATAGTTCCTCCTTTTATACGACGGCATTTCTTCTTAATAAAATGGCTGGGCTTAATTGTCTTAATGTATGTATTTATGTTGGTTTGTTTTTTGTTTTATTTCTTAAATGATGACCTGATGACTGGGCTTCACAAAATTAAATTTGTGTGCGTAATTGAAATACAAACTTGACAGTATAATCCGTAAATAAAAGTGCAGTAATCCATTCAAATGATATGATTTGAAGCCGATCAGTCGACTTTTGGTTTACATTAGTTAGTCTATTTAACTAATGTACTAATTTATAGTAAATTTACACACATTCAGGAGCATGATTACAATATGATTTTCTGAAACGATGGAATTTTCATGATTACTACATTTTTTGTGTAAATGCTCATATGAACAATTTACAACTAAATGTTAGAAAGTGTATTATACCATGCTTTTACAACAAACACAATGACTGTACAGGCATCAGAATATTCCTGTATACATGGTTGTTGTAAGTATTCCATTCTACATATGTGCTTTTCCTTTCCGCTACCCACAATTCCTTGCGGACTGAGCATGCGCATGTATCTCCAATCAGTGGATTTTCTGAATAAGGTGCAACAATACTACAGGTGCAACAATACTGCAAAGATACTAATTATAATATTGACAAATTCTGATTAATATAAGAATATGGATGTGCATATAAATGTAGTCACTGTTAATGATGTTCAAAAATCACACAAAATAAATGTTTTTGTTTTTTTTCTTTACCATTTACAGCATTAACAGTCTTAGAACATCTGGTATATAAATGTCTATATCACATCCTCCAAATCTCCATCTTCCAGAATCACCTGCTGACTACCACACACCTCTCACAGCCAACCCGCTCATCTTCATGAGCTCACTAATCACTGCTATGCTGATGACACCCAGATTTATACATCCGCACGTTTTTATGAAACACATGCCATCAGCTCATTAACTGCCAGTATCAGTGATGTAAAAATGTGGTTAAACAATAATTTCCTCAAATTCAATGCTGACAAAACTGAAATCATGATTTCTGGGCCACAAACATTTTTGTCAATGTTGTTGGAAATCTGACCAAACCCTCTAAAACCTTTAAGAACCTGGGAAGAACTTTCGATCCATCTCTTACTTTTTATTAGAAACATCACTAAAACTGCTTTATTCCATTTACCTCACATTTCACAACTTCACCCATTCTCAGTTTTTAAGATGCAGAATCACTAGGTCATGCTTTCGTATCATCAGATCTTGACTACTGTAACTCACTCTTTACTGGCCTACCAGCTAAAACTTTTGCCCGATTACAATACATCCAAAACTCTGGAGCTATAGTTCTCACTAACACCAGGTGCTCTGCACACATTGCTCCCATCTTTTTTAGTCTTCGCTGGCTGCTTGTCTGATGCCGAATTAAGTTAAAAGTTCTTCTGACATACAAAGACCTCAATGATCTGGGACCTCAGTATATATGTGATCTGCTGAATCCATACACAATAGCATGCACTCTTCGTTCTTCTGATTCCAAATTGTTGTCTCTCCATTGATTTTGTCTATCCACTTTTGGTGAGAGATCCTTCAGTGTAGGTGCATCTAAACTGTGGAACTATCTATCTCAGAGCATCCATGACATCCCCTCTATTTCTATCTTCAAATCTCAGCTTAAAACATATATTTTCTCAGTGCATTATCTTTCTATTACCGATGTTTTATTTCACCTTTTGTAATTGAGATTGTAACTCCCGTTGACATGTATATTAATGTACTTAGACCTGTTAAAGTTTCCCTGAGCTTGTGGAAAAGCACTATATGAATAAAAATTATTATTATTATTATTATTATTATTATTATTATTATTATTATTATTATTATTACTAATCGCACCCACCTGCACCTCATTTATTAATCACCACTTCAGCCTTAAATGAAATCAGTTCAGTTTGTGCATTTTCAGTCTCATTTGCACTCTTCAGCTTACAAGTCTGAAAGTCTGTCTAAAATTGAATCTTTAGGTTCTGGGAATAAGAGTAAAATGAGATTAAAATATTGACTGTTAAAAAAAAGAAAAGACATGTATAATATAATATAATATAATATAATATAATATAATATAATATAATATAATATAATATAATATATCTACTAACTATCTCTTAGTTAGAAATATATCATAATTAATAAGACCAGACAAAGAAATTAATTCAGATTTAGCAGACTGGTTGCACCAAAACCAAAAAAAAAGATAAAAGATCAAATGCAGTACAAGGTGCAAGAGAATACAGGAAAAATGTATATCTTTGTCAGTTAGACTAATTCACATATACGTTATACTATAGAGAAATTTAACCGCTCAAAAGAAATAAAATAAAATCCAAATAAACTGTAAGAAATAAAAATGTAATGTAATAAAATAAAATGCAAATAAGCTTTGAGAAATACAATATAATGCGAATAAACTGCTCAAAAGAAATAAGACATAATGCAAATAAGCTGCAAGCAATAAAATATTAGGTTTGTGGAAGATGAGACTAAGTGAACACTTCACGACTTACACAACAATGCAAAAAATGTGTCAAGTCTTACTGTATCTGTTAAGGGCTTTAGTGAGAGGAAAAAATAATTGTTTTGTACTATATAGAAAAAAAAAAACATGTCTAAAGGAAATAAAGGACATGCGATACACGTTCAAAATAATCCCCAGCTGGAAACTTTAAGTAACATATGTTCAGCTAGTTACCTCCCTCTAAGTGTGAATTCACCTTTGACCTTCATACATATTTGAAGTGAGACCACCCGGGTTCTCTTCCAATACATCTATATGTTTGTGCTTAAGAAGAAAAAAACTGTTGAGTGTTTTGATGACGCTTAGGAAATATCAGGTACTGAATTCATGAATATGACTGGCAATGACTAAGTGATAAGTAATTGATGTTTTCACTTTTTTTGTTGTTGTTGTTTAAATAAGTTAACTTACATCCTCAAAATGATTTTGAAATCCATGGCCTTCAGTTGAGGCCAGAAGTGTAGATACACCTCAGTTTTCTCAGTTTTTTCACAACTGCACACCTTATTTCAAGTTACCATACAAAGCAGAGTGTCTGCTTTGTTCACATCAGTAGTCATCTTAAAATAATTTATTATAGAATTCACTATATCAGAATTCCAGTACATACTTCAAGATTTAGTCTGAAAGATTCCAGAAATTAAGCTTCTAATTGGCCAATTCTCATGATTAGTTGTTAACTGGGAGCACTCATGTGGCTGTATTTAAAGGAATACCATTAGAGACAATGTCTTTTTGTCCTCGATACCAGGAGAAAATCCAAGCAACTCAGCCAAGAATTCAGAAAAAGAATGTTGTGGACATCCACATCCTCCTTAAAGCAATTTACAATCAACTGAAGGTACCTCAAGTATCTGTACAACTAGTTGTATGCAAATATAAAAAAATCTTGAGACCACACTGGATCCAAAATTTAAGAAGAAAGCACAAATTAACTGCCAAGGACGAATGATCTTTGGAACAAAATGTTCAACTGAACCCCAAAACAACAACAAACAAACTGCAGGAGTCTAATAACAAATATGTACATCTACCATAAAGAGAGTCATACAGTGAGGGAAAAAAGTATTTGATCCCTTGCTGATTTTGTACGTTTGTCCACTGACAAAGAAATGATCAGTCTATAATTTTACTGGTAGATTTATTTGAACAGTGAGAGACAGAATAACAACAAAAAAATCCAGAAAAACACATGTCAAATATGTTATAAATTGATTTGCATTTTAATGAGGGAAATAAGTATTTGACCCCTCTGCAAAACATGACTTAGTACTTGGTGGCAAAACCCTTGTTGGCAATCACAGAGGTCAGACGTTTCTTGTAGTTGGCCACCAGGTTTGCACACATCTCAGGAGGGATTTTGTCCCACTCCTCTTTGCAGATCTTCTCCAAGTCATTAAGGTTTCGAGGCTGACGTTTGGCAACTGGAACCTTCAGCTCCCTCTACAGATTTTCTATGGGATTACGGTCTGGAGACTGGCTAGGCCACTCCAGGGCCTTAATGTGCTTCTTCTTGAGCCACTCCTTTGTTGCCTTGACCGTGTGTTTTGGGTCATTGTCATGCTGGAATACCCATCCACGACCCATTTTCAATGTCCTCGCTGAGGGAAGGAGGTTCTCACCCAAGATTTGATGGTACATGGCCCAGTCCATCGTCCCTTTGATGCGGTGAAGTTGTCCTGTCCACTTAACAGAAAAACACCCCCAAAGCATAATGTTTCCACCTCCATGTTTGACGGTGGGGATGGTGTTTTTGGGGTCATAGGCAGCATTCCTCCTCCTCCAAACACGGCGAGTTGAGTTGATGCCAAAGAGCTCCATTTTGGTCTCATCTGACCACAACACTTTCACCCAGTTGTCCTCTGAATCATTCAGATGTTCATTGGCAAACTTCAGACGGGCATGTATATGTGCTTCTTGAGCAGGGGGACCTTGCAGGTGCTGCAGAATTTCAGTCCTTCACGGTGTAGTGTGTTACCAATTGTTTTCTTGGTGACTATGGTCCCAGCTGCCTTGAGATCATTGACAAGATCTTCCCGCGTAGTTCTGGGCTGATTCCTCACTGCTCTCATGATCATTGCAACTCCACGAGGTGAGATCTTGCATGGAGCCCCAGGCCGAGGGAGATTGACAGTTCTTTTGTGTTTCTTCCATTTGCGAATAATCGCACCAACTGTTGTCACCTTCTCACCAAGCTGCTTGGCAATGGTCTTGTAGCCCATTCCAGACTTGTGTAGGTCTACAATCTTGTCCCTGACATCCTTGGAGAGCTCTTTGGTCTTGGCCATGGTGGAGAGTTTGGAATCTGATTGATTGATTGCTTCTGTGGACAGGTGTCTTTTATACAGGTAACAAGCTGAGATTAGGAGCACTCCCTTTATGAGTGTGCTCCTAATCTCAGCTCGTTACCTGTATAAAAGACACCTGGGAGCCAGAAATCTTTCCGATTGAGCGGGGATCAAATACTTAATTCCCTCATTAAAATGCAAATCAATTTATAACATTTTTGACATGGGTTTTTCTGGATTTTTTTGTTGTTAATCTGTCTCTCACTGTTCAAATAAACCTACCATTAAAATTATAGACTGATCATTTCTTTGTTAGTGGGCAAATGTAAAAAATCAGCAGGGGATCAAATACTTCTTTCCCTCACTGTACATTACCATGGCCTCTATTACAAGTTCGGCATAATAAAGACAGATCGAAGTTTGCAGGTGGTCACCAGGCGTTTGGAGGAGTGTTCTCTGGTCAGATGAAATAAAAGTTGAACTGTTTGGCCATAATGTTATGCACTGCTATGTATTGAGGAAAAAGGTTGAGGCTTTTGTGCCCTGTGATGGACTGGCACCCTGTCCAGGGTGTACCAGGGTGTGCCTGATGATTCCTGGGATAGACTCCAGGTTCCCTGTGACCCTGAAGAAGGAGTAAGCGGTAGAAGATGGATGGATGTATGGATGGTTGAGGCTTTTAATATGATAAACACCATCGCAACTGTGAAGCATGGAAGTGGCAGAATCATGTTGTTTAGCATTGTCATGAGTCCCCCTTTGAGCAGCACGCTATGGAATATGTGAGCGCGCGTACACAAGCTGGTGCACGAGGACAGCAGTGTCATTTCTACATGTGCATCAACACGTGTATTTGTTTATGTTTATGTCATGTTTCCTCCCTGTCCTGTCATTGGTTGTGCTGTCACATGTATTGCCCTCAGCTGTTTGCGATTACGAGGCCGATTCATGCTGGCATATATACCACATGCCTGCCAACACTCAATGTGGAATATTAGAGTAAGATTTAGACTTAGATTAGCATAGATTGTGTTAGAGTAAGAATTAAAGTAAGTTTAGATGTTAGTTTCATGTCAGAGTTTCATGTCTAGATTCGTTAGTTTAATTCACTGGTTTCTCTGCTACCAGTCTCTCACTGTATGCCATGTTTCATGTTTTGTTTATCGACCCTGTTTTCCATACCACGACCTTGATCTCTGCCTTGCCCAAGTTTATGCCTGTCTGCCGATCGTCTGATCTTGCATGTTTTGGATTACGTTTTGGATTACGATTTGGATTTCTCTGCCTGTCTTTCTTTAAATAAAACTCTCATTCTAACTGCGCTTGCATCCGCCCTATCTTCCCTCACGTCACGGAACGTGACAAGCATCTTGTTCTACTGGAAAATAGAAAATGCACTTCAGAAAATAGAGTTCATCATGGGGAAAGAAGGTTATCTAGAAATACTGAAAAAAGCCTCAAGACATAAGCCAGAAAGTTAAAATCCAGCAAGACGATGATCCGAAGCAAACCTCCAAAGCTGTGACAAAATTCCAGCAAAGTATACTGAGAAACTTGTGGAAGTATACATCAAGAGTTTGATTCTAGTTAAGCAATTAATAAGACAGGGAAAGTCAATGAGTTGAATTGTAAAAAGGCTTAATTAGAGACATGGTAGTTCTAGACTTCCATAAGCACACTGAGCATTCAAAGCTCTCAGATCCAGTCAGGCGGTGAGAAATGACCCAAGAGTTTGAAGAGGTGCTTCCCACACAAGCCAAACTGTCACTAAAACTTTGGAGCGTGTGCTTTGTGCTTCGCTGTCACTTCCTGCTAATATGCTCTATCCTATCTGCAGAAGTATAACACATTTCAGCATATTTCCAAGGCCATATTAAATTATGTTTTTACAATCCAAATGTAAAACCTATAAAAAAAAGTGTGAGTGACATCATGTAGTAGTGGATTAGGAAAATGCAACGTGAGCATATCGTTGGTGTTTGTTGTTTACGCACAGTACAGCCTAATTATCTGAGTCTACTATCAAGATTTGTTTTATCACCATGACTAATGCCTTTGTGTTTTTTTTTTGTTTTGCTGTTAAACTTAACTCATACCATTAAATAGTTCATGCTAGTTGTTTTTATAGTATACTCTTCCTTTGGCTAGCACCATATGGCTCAAGTGATGAACAGGGTTAAGGCTGTTGTGGTTATATCATGCTGACATTGATGTTTTGTACATGCAATGTAATAATCATTGTATTACATTAAAGAGTGGAAATTTTTTTTTTGTCTTTAGTCTGTATTTTCTATATCGTTTTTTTTTTTTTCAGGCTTAAAGGCTAGTTCTTAATGCTTAAAGGCAAATCTCTCTAGACTCTTAAAGTGCTAGTTTTTAAAAGGCGATGATGAAAAATGAGTCTCAACGCTTTTACTCAAGATAAATCGGTCAACCTTGGATATGTGAACTACATTTACATCCAGCAAATCGACTTAAGCAGGTGCTTAGCCCACCTTTGAGAACACTTAATTTCCATCTGTGTAAATAGGGACATAACTTTTGGACTTGAGTCATCAACTCCACATACAGCCCATAATTACTTCACCATACTTCAGGTGCTGCTTTTTAGCTTTGCTTAGTCACATTTTTATGCTAACTCCTTTCGCTCCCAAGTGTTACAGCTGTGATCCGGCTCTCCATCATTTTTACCACTTATACCCAAACGTCAGGAAATAAGCACTAATCTTGCTCTAATCTATCATTAGTGTGATCGTTATACTACTGCCCTCTTCCCTCCAGGCACTCCATTCACTTCAGCTTGGGTTGTTGGATTTTAAATCACAGACTGACACAAGCAGAGAGGCATTTATAAGAAGCTAACAAAGAGTTGATGAGAGAGTATATTATAGTTAAAAATCTGGCTTCTGAAATTTGTCAAGACCAAAGTGAGGGTCAGCAGATTTCTACGAACAGAGAAAAAAAGAACCTTTCCCTAACAAAAACACACACACACACACGCACACACACACACACACACACACACACACACACACACACACACACACACATCTTTATCCTCTTACATGACATGCTCAGCCATTTACCCTATCGCCGGCAAATCTCTCTAGACTCTTTTTCTCTGAATCGTTCTATCTATCTTGATATCATTCCTTCTCGCATTCACTTTTTTCCCCTATCAGTCACTCATGCTCTGTTAAATCTGAAGCCTTTCAAGGAAATGATACAAAAAAGGTACACTGTGTTCCCTCACTCACTGCGAGTACAGATATATTCAGGGTTTTCTTTTTTTTCTGCAATATGTCTTGTGAATTACTGGTAAGTGACAGATGAAGAACAGTGTGTGACATCTAAATCTAGTCTGTTTTTCATGCCATAACTACTGCACAGTACGTCCTGTAGTGCAGTGAGTATTTGGCATGACTTCTAGCTTTTGTTACCTGCTACAATAATTGGCTTCTGCTCTGTAGGATAGATAATTAATACATAATCACCTAGTCACAATTACTTGGACTGACTAACGTTTAAGAATCCTTAGTCATAATTGTGGTGGTCTGGGAAAACCATTCACATAGTCAGATTTTTGGATGTAGCTCAGCTAGAAATAAAGACGTTCAATTTAAAGCCTGGATACCCTCCAAAAGTGGAAAAAGAAGAAAATCAAATCTAGGTTTCATTCCAATTCCACTGAAAGACACACTGCCTATTTCTACATTTATTATCTAATCCGGATCACATTTGACCGTCAGTCTCATCACCTGAGGTAAAAGTCACTCATGGCATGTAAATATGAGCC
This sequence comes from Ameiurus melas, assembly GCA_012411365.1. Taxonomy (NCBI): domain Eukaryota; kingdom Metazoa; phylum Chordata; class Actinopteri; order Siluriformes; family Ictaluridae; genus Ameiurus; species Ameiurus melas. The sequence goes on from CM022758.1 coordinate 10,073,408, forward strand.
ACATACTTTTGCCATTTCACTCATCTCAATCTCTGTTAAAGTCCCAATGAAATCAAAATTGACGTTTTCTGGCTTTTTGCATGAATATGTTAGCCTCAAAGTTATCTATATGCTGAATTCACATTTAGAAAAAAAAAACAATAGAAACCATTATATTCCGTTATAATCCTAAAAAAACATTCGTATTTCTGTAATGGTTTCCCTTTTTTTTTTTTCTTTTTCCAGCAGGGATGTGCATTTAAGTCTTGCTCTACCACCAATACGGGTCAACAATTTTGATGACATCCATTCTGAACTTAGGTTTCTCATCAGATTTTTTGTTCAATTAAATGCACTATAGAATCTGAAGTGTCCCCCAACATTATTAAAATCACCTTGCTGAAGTCGCCGTTGTTGAGTGAGAGAAATCATATCAGTAAGCATGGATCATAAATATGTCTTTGCTGTTTTATTCAGTTTTCCAAAGGTTAGTTAATTAAGAAGGAAATTCACTGCAAGTGAATCCAATGCATCATTATTGCTCGGGTTCGCATCCATGCTACTAACTGTCAAGTATAGCTTAGCCCAGGTTGTGAGGTTAGCTAAATGCTTTCGGCTATTTAAAAATGGGGAGCAGCTACCCAATATGTCACGCCCTGATTTCCTCACAACGAATAATGCTGTGTGTTTTAAGGCACTTCTCAGTGATTTTAAGCCTAACAGTTCTGTTGACTAAATCTATTTGAGTTAATGTCTTGTAGGTATCTAATAACAATTAATTTGTGATCTTTATTGTGGGATTGAAATATATTTCATATTTCACTAGAAAGGTTTTAGACATTTAGACTTTTTTTTTTTGCTAAAGTGTTTTTTTTTTTTTTTACTAAAGCTGGATTGATTTTTGCAGGCAGAAAGCCAAGGATAGGTTAGAAAGCAGCTTAACTAAAAAAAAAAAAAAGAAAGAAAAATACTGGTAATTTGTAAATATATTTTTGTTTTCTTGAAGTAGGAATGTCAAAACTGTTATTATTGGTAGAATATTTAATCAACCCAATTTTTCATAATCTCATTTAATAACTTCAAGTATTTAGCCTCAGAGACATCTCATGGGTTTTCCTAGATCGCTATAAAAATATATACTTTAACATTGTATTAAATCAGTACCCCTGTGCTCATGATGGCATTGTGTGCAGTAGAAGCAAGAAGAACTGTGGTAGTAGTCTTTGGCATGAAGGAAACAGATACATGCCATATGGACAAGACGACATAATAAAAGATTGAATTTGAATTGAACAAAACTATGAATCTCTGCATAATTCATAGAAAAAGACAATTGTTGGTGGCATGTTGATCACAGGAACTTGCTTGTTTTACTGACATTCCACAAAATTAAATGTAATTATGAATGGATAAAAGTACAACGATGAAAGTAAAATGAAGTGGTTAGCATGTTTGCCTCGCACCTCCCAGGTTCGGGGTTTAACTCCCGTCTCTGCCCTGCTTGTGCGGTGTGTGCCTCTGGGGTTTCCTCCCTCAGTCGAAAGACAATTTGCATTCCCAAATTGTCTGTAGAGTGTGAAGGTGTGTGCAGTTGTGTCCTGCGATGGGTTGGCACCCCATCCAGGGTGTCATCCACATTATGCCCTGAGGTCCTTGGGATAGGCTCCCCTTCACCCTATGTAGGATACGCAGTACGAAAAATGGAGGGATGGATGTATGGTTGGATGTTGGCAAATGGAATATATGCTAAATAAAATACAATAAAAACTGGTGGTAACAGTGGCTTCAAGTCAACAGCACTGCTGCTGATATTTTTCTTTACCAGCACATCATATCCCTTACATAAAAACCTAGTAGAATAATGCAGATTTGAACATCGCTCTCATTGCAAGTTGTTGAAATTGTGTGTTAAGTATTACCTGCAATGTCAGGGGGTAATACAGTGCAGTAACTCATTACTGCTACCTTATTATTGTCCTTGTATTTTGTATTCTTGTAATCGCATTACAGTTACCATCTTAAGTAAAAATTACGTCGAGTTTGCATTGCGTTTCACTTGTATTTCTCGAAGCAGAATGCATTTAAAATGGAAATTTTTTTATGTAATGACCGAGGAGGAGAAGTGCGAAGGTTATTGCCGTTATTACATCGAGATATTCTCATTAAGTGAAGCCATTCCCACTGTTTTGAATTTACTGCAGGTAAAGAGCAAATGTTCTCTCATCTCTGTACCATTATAAATCATCCAAGTTACAAAACTGTATTTGGAAGCTGCTGGAGTTTTTATTTATTTATTTATTCCTTTTTTAAAAAATTTTTATGAAATCATTATACTGACTAGTTTCTACATGCATGAATAAGATAAGACAAATTCAGTTTCAACAATCCAACACTGTTTCATTAGGACAGAGGGATAAAAAGTATAGGCTTAATGTACTGAAAGACTTGTAAAGGTTTGAATTGTATGAGGTTTGAAAAGGATTTAAGTAATAAGTAGAAGCGAGAAAGTAATCCATTCACACTTTAAGAGAAGACATTTTTTAATTAACTTATTTTTTGGATTACATTCTTCATACTTTGAATACATTTTCATTCATACTTTGAGTATGCTCTACCTCAACGCTGCTACAGTATCTGGGAGTAAAATATCGTAATTAATAATAATCTGAATCAATGCATTTTTTGACCTCTCCCAAAATATGAATTTAAATTAAACTGAAAAGTCAACTCAAACACTCCTTTACAAACACTTTGAAAAAAATAAAAAATATGCCCTAGGGGACCTCTGGGTTTTCATCCCCTTTTTACAAACGTTTGCAATATTGCGTTAAGCCTCCCTGCCCATTGTCACATCAGTGAGAAATCATTTGTCTTCAGCCTCATTGACTCCTACAGTGAAATGAGCTCACCGACTGCAGCGGTGACTCAGCCCGCGCAGCCGGCGGTCGCATTAATTATATTTCACTTTTGTCAGCACATTAAATGCAGGCACTCGTGGCAGCTGGCATGTCGTAAAGTGGTGGTCGACCGTAACGCTGGGACTTTTTGACCTCCAAACAAAATGGCTGCCTTTTTTTTTCCCTTTCAAGCTTAACGTCAGCAATCAGCAGAAGAACAGAACAGACTCAACTAACGCTAACACACTAGAGGGGTCAAAAATTTATTTTTCATGAAGATAAGGGAAAACTGGTCTTTCTCAATCAGAGTTGTATATTAGTGAGAGAGAACATATTAGCATTCTAGGTTTCTTTCCATTAAAGGAGGATTTCTACAGTATATGCTTGCAGTTATCTTTGATGGTAATAAGAGGCACTGGAAATATAATGCAAACCTCACATCAACTACTCTCTGAAAATGAATAGTGAAGTAATTGAAACTATGCAAATTTGACTCACATGTATACTTTACATAAATTCCATATTATATATTATATATGCACCAAATTAAACAGAATGAGCTTTAAGGCTCAGTTGTCCTAAAATAAATTGTTCTCGCCAATCTAACACTTCAAGACACAGCCAAGCAATGCACAAATGAGGAAAAATAGAACGTGTGATCTAAAATGGCGAGGTTGAATAAAACGAGCTCTCAAAGCAGGCCCAGCTGTCCTCTTGATATGTTGTCATCCCCCTATGTTGAAACACCAACTGCTTCATCTACCACTGCACACCTCTGCAAGGAGGGTGTTAAGAAGTCATTCCATACATCAGAAGAAACCTCATGCTGTTTATCAGCCAGTAGAAGCTATCCAGGCATGTCTATTTTGTCCAAAGTTATTAAGTTCTCCAAACATACTACTACAGGGTTCTGCAGGCCAAATTCAGGTAACTCAGATAAACCTACAGAAAACTGAAAATGAAACAAAACGTCAATATACGTCAACAGTTTTGTAAGAACGTCTGTGTGGAGATGTATACATCAGTAGCCATGGTAGTTTTTCACTGCTGTGGGAGAAATTAGATTTTAAAATGTTTTCTCTGCTTTCTCATTTACAGCCCCAGTAAATCATCACTATCTGGCCTCTAATACTATACATTTTAAAGGTATGATTTTCTGGGTTCTCTCAGTAATTTGGGATGGATGAGTTCATGTCTATCGAGAGACAAGCACAAGATGGATTTTGACCCAATAGGAATTAGATAAGTCCCATCCCCAATGCAAAAAGAGGTCAATATGATGGTTTGGCGATATGAAATAAATATCACATCACCATTCTCAAAGTAT